>BLBF01000004.1:10122915-10195361 GCA_015471245.1 Laticauda colubrina | reverse complement strand
GAGAAGGACGGACGACACAGCAGCCCCATCCGAACCGGTCGAAGTCTGCACTAAGAATGAACCGCGCAAGTCAAGTCGAGTCCGGAAAAGCCCCGCCTACCTGCGAGGCTACGTCACCACGTAGGACTGAACTAAGGGGGGAGGGGTGTTCTATATGTAAAGTGGGTGACTCCAAATCTACAAACCTGATTGGTCAATAAAATGAACATTGGATTGGTTCACTAGGAACCAATCCAAAGAGCTGCTAAAAGGCGGCAAATCTAAACAACTGCCATTGGCTGCAAGCAGGCAAGCCAGCCTGTATAAAAGGATAGCCTCAGCTTCAGCCAAGTGTTCCTATTTACTAACTAGTTGAAGAATAAAGTATTTGTTGTTGGAACCCGGTCTACCTCGTGTGTTTTCCGAACAAAACAGTTAGCTTTCCCCTGTTCTAAGGATGTGTGATCATTGAACTATTTTTTATTCAGAAAGAAGCTGAGAAATATCTCTGTCTTTTTGCTGAAAACAAATCCTCTTTTTCGAATATTTTACAAGAGGTAGATAACAAACAAAACTAAGTTCTTATTTTTCAGCGACCTTTCAGCCAGTGAACAAAATGTATTTTGATTGCAGGGAGAATATGGCTGGATTAGACAGGGATTATGACTTTCAGGGAATGAGAAAAAGAATGTCTATGGCCATTTCAGTACTATGCCATTCATTATTTCAGCATAGGATAAATTCTACAGAGAATAATGTACAATCACACCTTTTACATTCACCTGATCTGAAAATTAAACCCTCACACCACCAGAGCCTTCAGATTAACTTCTAGTTTCTTTGAAACCACCACAAACCTGGCATGATTTTCTTCCTGGTCTGACTGCCAGGAACATTTAACATGAGCTCTCCCAGAGGAATACAGCCATGAATATCAGAAGGAGAACTAGAGTCAGTTAGACAGAAATATAAATTAGGGAAAAGTGGAAGATTCTCAGGAAGAAATAACATATGGATGACTGGAAGATAGCCACTTTAAATTGCATAGGTTATATTTCACACTGAGTAAGATGGATAAAAGATTGGTGACTGAGAATTTTCTTGGAAGACTCTTGAAGGTCTGAACAGTATTTTGAATAAATGGTGGGGAGGGCGGAGGAGACAGACTTACATCAAGCTGAGTTCCTTGGAGAAAGGGTAGGATATAAAGGTGATAGATAATTTAATATTGCTTGCAATACATGCCACATTAAGAGGTTGCATTTAATGAAACAATAAATTATAAACCGAGAACACAGTTTGCACCTGGGATTCTTAAGCTCAGGAATTTTGCCTAGAAGATATGCTCTTCCACCTCTCATCACCTGTATTTTTCATAATTGGGTGGCGTAAAATATTGTAAAGTAAATAAAAATAAAATCAACTATTAAAAATATACAGTAAAGGGCGAACAAGAAAGAACAGATACAAGACAGCTAAATCCTTCAAAGCCTCTTCAAATTAACAATAGATATATTCATGCAAGAGGCTTAGAGGGATTTTTTCCCCTTCATGAATTGATTTTAATGTGAATGTAAACCTTCCATTGGCCAAAGTGTGCATTTGAATTACAAATGGCTTGCTTTCTGGTTTAAATATTCCACTTTGAGAAGGATCTGACATTCACATAAATAGCCTGTGAAAAGCACTCCAAGCCTCATGTGTGGAAGTTCCCACAGTCCCGCAATATTTCCAGGCATCCTGAAATGTATGAGTAGCAATTCTGTAAAGGGTCAGCCCAGCTTCTTAAAACAATCTGGGATATTTTAGGAGTATCCAGAAAGAGTTACACTATTGACTTAAGTACATACATATTAAAACTGCAGTATGACAACCACAGTCAATTCAATAGATCTTCCTCATGGAGGTTAACGGGAGAGTTTCATCTCTCAAATGCCTTTAGTTGCCACATGTAACAGTAGACCATGACTGTCAAGGCCCCCTTCAATTTGAATCGCTTTGGCCTACTGATTAGAATCTATTGATTAAAGATGTATCAGAGCTCTTTCAGCATGGCATACACCCCATGGATTAGCTGCACACTTTTTGCAGAGTTTACTAATGTTAAAGTTGTCTACAGGTTTGTACCCAAGCAAATACACTTACGTGTATTTTTTTATGTGTTATGTGTTAAGCAGTTTCGAAGTAGGACTGCCAACTTGAGGTTTCAGAAAGAAGGCACAAATTTTCTGAAGGCTTTAAATCAAAGAGGGCAGGGATATTTGTGCTTTGCCAAATAATTATGTTCTTTGCTTCTTCGCCTTGCCTTCTTTGTCTTCATTGTTCACAATGAAGAAGCAGGCACAGCCAGCCTTGCCCTCTGGCACGCCAAGTGCAATCTTGAGTTCCATTAAAGTCTTCCAGGCAGGATCCAGACCCTAGAAATGCAGTTTATCCTACCTTGTAGCAATTGTAGTGCAAGCAGGCAGAGTGACAATAGCTTTGGCAAGCTGGAATTCTTCATAGTATCCCTATCTGCAAAGCATTTCCAATTTTTCCTTCTTTTTTACTGCAGTCCCGTCTGCTGTCCCTATGATGCATCAGGTGAGTCGCACCCCAAGCAGTATCACTTTGTCCTGGCCACAACCTGATCAGCCAAATGGAATCATCTTGGACTATCAACTGCGCTATTTTGACAAGGTAAACTGGTGAAAAAAGATCAGAGTTAAAAATTAGCATTTTAGATTTGGTTTCAGTTCTGTTTTTGCCATTTACAGCAAGTTTACACAGTAAATTTTAATAAGTAAAATTTGTTGTGGTGCCTTATCAAGAAACTAGGACTGGCCCAGAAAAGTTGTATCTCATCTACTTAGTAATCAGCTGTGATAGAAATCTATAGTTGTCAAGTTCTTTTGGAATAGACATGAGGCTTTAAAATAAATTTAAGATTCTGTCATAGACTTCCCCTAATTTTTCTTCTCCTGTTTAGGAGGTGAACATGCTACCCTTTTATATTACTAAAACAGTTGGGAAGCTGCCACTACCACAGGATCTCATCTTGTATCATTCCAGAAATAAACAAAGCAGAAAGGACCCACATGGGAAGGATAAAATTCTGCAGCTTCTAGACCAAAAATTTTCATTTCCTGAATGGGCCACTAGTGTGATGGAAAAGAGATGCGTTGTTATTATTACTCACCACATTTCCATTTCAGGGTTTTCATGTTACCAGGATGGGGTAGAAAATAGTTATAACAAGAAAGAGCCTTAGAGTTTATTGGAAGCCATGTGTTGTGAAACAGTTTAAACATTGCCAAAGGGGTAAGTCAGGCAAGCCATCCTTGGAACATTTTTTCCTCTTTCCCTTATGCAAAACATTTTTATTGTTCCTTTAGCTAGCCATTCTCAAGAATAAAGGCAGAAATAGGTAATTTGAATTATTAGTTCAGGAGTCTGGGCAGAAAGAAACTTGACTAAATAACAAAAATGTGGATTCATTTGAGAAGAGAGCTTTGCTAAGGTTGAAGAAGTTGATCAACCTGTCTTGATTCTTAGTCAGAAGATGAGGACACTTCATTCACCTTAACCAGCGAGACTAATATGGCCACCATCTCCAGTCTAAGCCCAGGGAAGATATATGCTTTTCAAGTACGAGCCCGGACAGCAGTGGGTTATGGGCCATATAGTGGAAAGATGTATTTCCAGACTCTTGTAGGAGGTAGGTGACACATCTTCTGAATTTCCAAATCTAGATTTATCAATACTTCTCTCTCACGCTCACACAGTACTTATGTAAACTTTTTATTGCTCTCTTGCTCGTGCCTCATAAACTTTTTATAGCCTTCACATACCGAACAGGCTAGCGTACACCTTGAGTCCCCATCTGCTTATGTATTTTCAACTATTGCATCATTTTCATATGCAGAGACACTTAGGCATTTCAGACAAAATGTAATAAGGAATTATTCTGAACAAGCTTCATGATTTCAGTGTGACTTTTGCAGATGAAATATTTGGTCAACTGTGACCATGTGAATTGCATATGTATTTAGCCCGAGAGATAAAATCAATTGCAGGAGCTGTGTAGAAGTATTTTTGAAGAAAGAAAGGAAGAGCTTTCACAAAATTGACAATCAAAAGACCTGATTTTTATTTTATTTTAAAAATGAATGAAATAAAGTGGCATAATACAGCTGTATGGGTGTTAGAGATTGAAAGAAGGGCTGAGAGATTTGAAAGGTTTCTTATATTTTGCTAGATGAAGTAAAAATGCATGGAGGTTTGGAGTTAAATCGACAGACTCACATCTATGTGTTGCTTAGAGAAAAATTTAACATGGAAAGGGGACCAGATGGGGTCAGCATAACTATGTCCCTTGTATGTTCTATAGACTTGGATGCTACAGGCAAGGGAAAGAGGGTTTTTCTGAATGTTGGTGGCTGAAGTTGCAGAGCTCTTAATAACATTCTGGAAGAGTGTGTTCAAATGTTGAGACTGTATTAGAGGGTTTCATAAAGACTATATATAAGAAGCTAACAGACTGCCTTCCTTCTTTGACAGGTGAGCGCTCTGAGATGGTGCAGGATCGATTGCCACTTATTGTAGGCTCAGCATTGGGTGGATTGGCCTTCATGGTAATTGCTGCCATTGCCATCCTGGCCATTGTCTTTAAAAGGTAGGTACTCTGCTTTCACCCTTGTAAAGATATTGTTGTTTCAACACAATATCTTACCTACTCCCAGGTAAGGTTTTGCATGATTTTGGAAAGCTGCTTTCAAACAGGAATCTTATTATGTCCTAGACTTCTACTGGGAGAGACAGTCTGCTATTTTTTTTTCTTCATATTAATGGAAATGATTTATTAAGCTTTGCTGAGGTTTAAAGCATCCAGAACACTCTACCCTTCCATCCAAATGAGCTACATTTTTCTATGTTGGGGATAAAAGAATAAATGGAAAAGCCTGTGCAAAACTCATTGCTACTATAACCCGCAGACCCACACATTGATAATGTATGTTTGTCCAACTCTACACACTTTGTGACATCATGATATCACCAGTCATGTGACTCCAAGACTGAAGAAGAAACATCTGCATTATAATTCAGAAGCAGACAACAGCCCTTGCAAGTAATCAGTTTAGACTTCTGGTAAGAGTTATCTCACCTTTGGTGAGACAGAAAAAGTTATCGGAAAGAGAATAAACAGAGTATCAGAAAAATAATGGGTTCCCCAACCACCTGTTTCAGGCCTAGCCACTATTAGCAAGTTTCCCCAAAAGACTCCCCCAAGAATTTCCCCCTAGGCCAAATAAATAAATACAAATCCCCATCTCTGTTATATATCAGTTTAAAACTTCTTTGAAATAGCAAATAAATAAGCTATTTGAAAGTAGAGTCTTTGAGTCTTTAGTTTCAATTCCGACTTCAATTAAATTTTTTTACTATTATTTGTTTAACCGCCAAATCTCAAAGCTAGATATAATTATTCATCTAATTCAAAGGCTATTAAAGTACACAGGAGTTCCAATCAACTCCATTTCAAATCCTGACTTGGTACTCTGCCCAATATATTGAAAATCTTGTTCAAAATGCAACTTTTAGAGGGCTATCATGAACTCTTGTAACCAAATGAATAGTCATGGGCTCCCCTTTATAGCATCTTACTGGGAACATGGACAAAAATTGTCTTTATAAATGGATATGTGTTTCTTGCATCAAGACAAATAGTAAAAATTGAGCCTATCTTACATCTGATTATCATATAAATTCCTAATAGAATTGCCAGTGTCATTGTCACTATACAGTGTCACTGTGTAAGTGTCCATTCAGTATTTAAGAATATCATAAGAGCTCTGCCAGTCAGCCTGGCCAATGTTAAGTTTGTACTACATACTTTTATTTGTTGTTCCTCTTTACTTCCTCCATCATTATTAAAAACTGTTTTAGGATTTTATTAAAAACTGTTTTAGGATTTTATTAAAAACTGTTTTAGGATTTTATTAAAAACTGTTTTTCAATAAAAATTCAAATAACATAAAATAAAGCCCATGTCACACTGCACCAACGGATGCAAAGAGGATGTAAAATGGACAAAAAAGCTTGCCATCCGTTGGTTAACGCGATATACTCACTGCCTCCGTTTTGCTTCCTCTCTATCCGTCCAGCATCCGTTTATTGATGTTTCATCCGCTCAGAAAGTTTTGAGCTGCACAAAACTTTTGCGCAGAAAATGTATCCAATTCGTCCGTTCTGCATCCGCTATGCATCCGCTACGCATCCGTTCTGCATCCGTTACGCATCCGCTATATCCGCTAGGCATTCGTTCCGCATCCGTGCAACTCGCATCTGCTCGGACGCAGGGAGGAAGCAGAACAGACGCAGAACGGATGCAGAATGGATGCAGCACGGAAACAAAGCATTTAAAATGGAAAAAACGTCCGCAGAGGGGACCTATCTCGGATATTAAGGATGTCTACAGGTTGCCTAGAGGATGCCTAGAGGATGCCTAGAGGATGCCTAGAGGATGCAAAGGGACACCTATACTGCCTATAAAAAAGGGGAGCAACACATCTGGATCTCACTTTCAGAACAGCAGCCCTGCGGTGCGGACCTCTGCAGCCTTCATCTGCCTCTTGCTCTTCCACAGCATCCAGTCATGTCCACCATGGATCATAACACAGTCCTTTTGGCAGCCACCATCCTTCTGCAACAGTGCGAAGCCATCTACAGGCTCTGTGAACTCTACTACGGGAAGAAAAAGAGGCGGCCAAGAAGCCTCTGGGTACGAAGATGGTTCACCAGAAGAGCAGAGGATGGACTGTACAACAAGCTGATGGTGGAGCTCAGGAACGAAGACACTCGGGCATTCCAGAACTTCATGAGGATGCCTCCAGCCATGTTTGACGAACTTGTGCAGCGGCTGACACCCAGGTTGACCAAGGCAAACACCAACTTCCAGCCCAGCCTGGACCCTGGGCTCAAGGTGGCACTCACTCTGCGCCACCTGGGCTCAGGGACCACCTACAGCAGCATGCAGTATGGCTGGAGGGTGCCACACAACACATTCAGCATTGTGGTCAGAGAAGTGGTGCAGGCCATCATCGAAGAATACAAGGAGGAGCTCCTCCAGTGCCCCTCCACTGAAGAAGGATGGAAGAAAGTTGCAGAGCAGTGGTATCAGAAGTGGAACTTCTCCCACACCGTTGGAGCCATAGATGGCAAGCACGTGGCCTGCAAAGCACCAGCCAAGTCGGGGTCCACTTATTTCAATTACAAGGTCCTCTTCACCATGGTCGATGCTGACTACAAGTTCATGTCCATCGATGCTTCAGGCAACGGCTCATCTTCAGATGCCCAGGTATACAATGCCAGTGACCTCAAAGAGGAGCTGGAACGCAACCTCATTGTGGGCTTCCCAGATCCAGAACCCCTGCCCAACGACACACAAGATGTGCCCTACTTCATCGTGGGGGATGACGACTTCTCCCTCAGAACCTACCTCATGAAGCCCTACACTTCCAGACTCCTCACCCGTGAAGAGAGGATCTTCAACTACAGGCTGTCCAGGGCAAGGCGGGTGGTGGAGAATGACTTTGGCATCCTGGCCAACAGGTTCCAGGTATTTCTCACCACCATGCAGCATCGCCCAGAGACCATGAGGAGGATCATGGAAACTTGCTGCATCCTGCACAATCTCATGCGCACCCGCTACCCAGTCTTGCAGAACAGGCTCGTGGACCTCCAACAAGGCAATGGGGACATGGAGCCTAGGGAATGGAGGCAAGGACGAAACCTGATAGACACTCAGGATGTGCAAGGCCCCAACAGAGCCTCACGTGAAGGGAAGAAGCAGCGCAACCTCCTGAAACACTGGTGAAACTCCCCAGCTGGAGCAGTGGTGTGGCAAGACAGGATGATAGATGATTAATGGATGCTTCCTTCAGCCTGTCTCATCACATGGATGAGATTGGGCCATGTATGTTGGGTGGGCCTACAATGAACAGGGCATTTAATAAAGAGTTGTGTTTATGTTGACATGTGTGGATGATTGATGACATTATTATTGATAATAAAGGGCCATAGGTGTGGCACGTGGGAGGGTGGACCATACAGTCCCACTGTGCTTGCACTGGAGGTTTATCTATCCCACAGCTATTACCCATCCCACAGGTATCCTAACCCATTCCAAAGCTATCCTTACCTATCCCACAAGCATGCAAAGGCTTAAACCATTTCTAAAAGTTTCCACCAAGACTTTATTAAAAAAAAGAAACGAAGCAAGTGTATGAATCAAAAATAAACTTTATTAACAAGAAGATATAAAACAAAAATGAGTCTCTGGCACTCCTCTTGGTCGCTCAGTCTCAGGGGTGAAGGGTCCAGGTGCTGTGGAGGTGGCTGGTGCTGGAGTACTTGTCATCAGCTCCTCCAAAAGCAGAAGCAGCAGAAACCCCAGCCCCAGAAGAGCGAGCCCGTGCTGCAGAAGCCCCAGCAGAACCAGAGTGAGGGCCAGGGGGCGCGATGGTAGCCCTGTCCCTCTTGCAATAGCTGGCAGCAGATGGCTGAGGCTTGCTGTGCTTCAGCATGGTTGTGGGGTTGCTGGCTGGCAGGGAGGCTGGCAGGAACCAAGGCTGGCAGGAAGGCAGGCAAGGAGGCAGGCACCAAGGCTTCCAGGAAGGCTGGCAGGGAGGCAGGCACCAAGGCTGGCAGGCAGGCAGGCACCAAGGCTGGCAGGCAGGCAGGCTGGCAGGCAGGCAGGCTGGCAGGCAGGCAGGCACCAAGGCTGGCAGGAAGGCTGGCAGGAAGGCTGGCAGGAAGGCTGGCAGGGAGGCTGGCAGGGAGGCAGGCACCAAGGTTTGCAGGCAGGCATGAACCAAGGCTGGCAGGCAGGTACCAAGGCTGGCAGGCAGACTGGCTGGCAGCAAGGCTGGCAGGCAGGCAGACAGCAAGGCTGGCAGGCAGGCAGACAGCAAGGCTGGCAGGGAGGCTGGCAGCAAGGCTTGCAGGCAGACATGCAGGCAGGACAGGCAAGGCAGTCGATGTGTCTGGAAGCAGGTCTTTCCTCTGAATGGTGACCTGCATCCGAGCTGCTTCCGTTATATCCACGGGGCTGACGCAATGCATCCTCCCCGCATGCGCAATTAACGCTCAGCATCCGCTAGGCTTCTGCTGTGCATTCACTAGGCTTCCGCTGTGCATCCGCTGTATCCGTTCCGCGTCCGCTTTGCTGCAGCCCCCCGGAAGCCTAGCGGATGTGCCATCCGCTCCCATCCGCTGGGCTTCCGTTCTGCATCCGCTTTCCATCCACCCTGCGTCCTCCCCGCGTCCGTGTTATCTGCTCCGGTTATGCAAATTTTTGCCCCTTCTGAGAGCGGATAACAACGGATGGAACATTTTTCTTGTCCATTGTGTCCGTTTTGCATCCGTTGGGCAGTGTGACAGGGCCTTAAAGAATTATGTGACTTATTATTTCCAGTATTACAATTTCCAACAATGCTCCCCTAAATCAAATGGCATATTTTATGGTCACAGCACTGGATGATCAAATGGTCATTTAGTACAACTTTCTGCTAAGGCTGAAAAAGTATTATGCTGATATTTTATTGGCCCTTTTGTGAAGTGTTTTATTTGTGTATCCTGCAATCAGTGAGTTGAAGTTCAGATTTAGCTATCATAAAAAAAGAGATCAATCTTTTCTCTTTCTATTCTATCCTCACCATGATTAATTTTCTACATTCTACATTCCTTCTGACTCTTTTATACTGAAAGATGTTATACTTAATATGACCTATGCATAACTTATGAGCAGATATAGAATGATTGATATCCATGATCTTCTTCCATCTTCATGTAATATGATTATTTTTCCAACATCCAACATCATTTTGACTGCTTTTACCTGCCCCTTTTCATAGCTCCTTTGGACCTGATGCATCTAAGAAGGTCACCCTATCTTAGTTTTCTTTCTATGTTTTCTTCTTCCACAGTAAGAGACGAGAAACTCCATACACAGATCGCCTGCAACAGTACATAAGCACTCGGGGTAGGTGGTTGAGAATCTCCTCTTTCTTTAGCTGCCTCTTCTCTCAAGCTCATTACTGACTCTGGAGTCTGTGGTCTCCCTCGCAGGCCTTGGGGTCAAATATTACATTGATCCTTCTACCTATGAAGACCCCAATGAAGCCATTCGGGAATTTGCCAAGGAAATTGATGTATCTTTTGTCAAGATAGAGGAAGTTATTGGATCAGGTAATGAAGTAATATTTTCTCATTTAATCTCTGCTATCTTATTTGCTCCTTAACCCCTATTTTTCAGTACACTTGTTCTCACTTGGAGCCTCAGATCTTTCATTGTGATGCTGCAGTTTAAGCCTGCTCTTTTTGGTTGGGTTGCAACTTACTGGTGTTGACAAGGGTCCACCTAATTGTCAGGTGTTCCTCCCATTTATCTGTTAATGTCTAATAGAACTTCACTCAAGTGGTATTACAACATCTTCACCATGCAGGCTTCATCTTAGGTGTTGGAGAAATTAAAAATGGGTACATTCCAAGAAAAGTAGTATGTAACAATGTGCTGTGCTTCAGATCCAAAACAGAAAAGATGCTTCAAAGTTGATGGGTTGTATATGGTTGTGATGCCTTCTTAAAAAGATGCATATTTTTAGATGACCATTTTTTTCTTTACTGTATTCTAGCTTTTCTTTCCTGTCCATTTCTCTTTATATTTTCCCTTCTTTTCCTTTCTTTTCTGCCTCTTCTACTCCTTTTTATTCTTCTGCTTTTCCAGTTTGTATTAGTTTGTATTACCTGTAATCTTTAATAAAACTATTATAAAAATGTGTCTGTTCCTCAGCTCACATATATTTCAGGAAAATATATCTTTGAGGTAAGGAGGCATTGACAGCTCTTTCATGCTGGCTTCAAAGCCCTTGTTGCACCCTGCTGAGAGCTTGTTAATTTAACTGCATATTTTCCTGGGATTGCCCCACCCCCAATGTAGCATTTTTTCCCTTTAGATCTTCCCTAGAAATGTGCCACAATAAGGGGATACAGCTATTCTTTCCCTCCAGCCCTTGCCCATTATTTAAGAAGGGGCAGAATTTTATTCAGTTCACACCTGCTGTTGAAATAGGATGGGAATCATTTCCTTATGTTGTAATCACACACCAATGCAAAATATATACAGTTACCAGAATTACAAAGGACAAAGCCAATTGCAGGAAGAAAAAAGTAAGCTGTATTATATAGGGGTAAGAAATGACTCCCTGTAAAGGTCTGGTACTCTTTTGGGCTACTTTGGTCTAGCGGTTTAGGGCACCAGAGTAGAAAGCAGGAGAGTTCAAGTCTCACCTTAGCCATGAAAAACAGCTAGGCAACTTTAGACCAGTCACTCTCATCTCATCTCACCTCACAAGGTTGTTGTTTTGCGGAAAACAGTAGAAGGAAGGTGTATTGGAAATGTTTGCTGTCTTGAAATTATTTGTAAAAACAATAAAGACAGCATATAAATAAAATAAATAAATAAAAAAATTAACCTCAAGATTGAGCTTTTCTTATTCTCTTTTATTCTGATATTCTCCTGAATGACAGAAGCCTCCTAATCTGCTATAGCTTCTCTTTTCTTCAAGAAAGAGCTTTAGAGCTTTGGGTTTTTTTGTGTGTATTTGTTTGTTTGATTCTGGGTTTTTCAGGCAAATTGCTGCTTGAGTTCTTAGATTGGTATTTTTCAAACTTGGCAGCTTTAAGATAGATGGACTTTAACTCTCGGCCATGCTTGTTCTGTATAAAATGGTTTACTCCAAATCCTCTAATATGATTGGCCAGAAAAGCCGGCATGGGATTGGTTCACTAGGAACCAATCCAAAAGAGCCGCCAAAAGGCGGCAAAGTCAAGCAACCGTCATTGGCTACAAGCCAGCAGGCAAGCCGTATATAAAGGCTGCCGCGGCTAGAGTCAAACTGTTCTGTTTCAAATAATTGTTAAAAATAAAGACTTTTACTGTTGGAACCCGGTCTACCTCGCGTTTTTCCGGACGGAACAATGCTGATAGGGGAATTCTGGGAGTTGAAGTCCGCCCATCTTAAAGTTGTCATGTTTGATTAAAAAAAGCTGTCTCAGACAGAGCAAACCAATGACTGTATCAGTTGTGAAAATATTTAGATTGTTCAGCTGAGACTTGGAAGACTGAACCTCAATCTGTGCCGAAGTTCAAGACGTTGGAGTTTGTCAAAATCTGTTTCAAAGATAAAAGGGGGAATTGTGTTGCCTGGCCTGAACCTGGGTACTATAGTAACTTTACCAATGAAACAAACTCCAGAAAGTGATGAAGTGTTTGGTTCACAAAGCAGCAAGGCCCACAGTCTTATCTCCCTCTGCATTTAAATTATGGAAGCACCAATTCCTCCTCTGGCTGATGTGTTGTCTTTTCTATCCCTTACTCCTGGCAGGAGAATTTGGAGAGGTGTGTTTTGGCCGCCTGAAGCCCCCAGGGAAGCGTGAATACATGGTGGCTATTAAAACCCTGAAGGCCGGCTACACCGATGAGCAGCGGCGGGAGTTCCTAAGCGAGGCCAGCATCATGGGACAATTTGAGCACCCAAATGTTATCCGCCTGGAAGGTGTGGTCACCAAGAGCCGCCCCGTCATGATTGTCACCGAGTTCATGGAGAATGGCTCTCTGGATTCCTTCCTCCGGGTATGATCATCTCATTTCCTCCCTTTCTTTGCCTGCTTCACTTCCTCCCACTCATTTTACATCTACTATATTTATTATTATTTACTTGTTTTAGTTACTTCTGAGCATTTGTAAGGAATGCATCATTAAAGTCATGCCCAAGCAGTATACTAAATAGAATAACATAAAATACAAGACAAAGGGAAACGATTTCAGTAAAATAATACAGCAGCATGCATCTCTATAATAAATTTCAATAAAACAATAAAACCCCTGATATGGGGGAAGAGGGAGGTCTGAGCAAAAAAAAAGTTTGTCTTTAACAGATATTGCAAACATAGCACCGAGCCCTTTTAGAAGTCAGGAATTGGGGGGTGGGGGGGGGTGGGAGAGAACAATTTCTCAGTAACTATGATGTAACAAGCCATATAATATGGTGCCACCAGGAAGAATTTTACAGTTGAAAGTCAGTGACACTAACAAAAGATATTGCTAGTGGGGAAAAGAAAAGGAAATAAAACAGCCCAATAAAAAACAAAAAGAGTCTTTCGGTAATTTAGTCCCAAGATTTATCTTCCATAAAATTTGAAAATGATCATTTAACTTCCCTCAAGATAAAGTCTCTGGTAGTTTGTTCAAAAGATCAAGGTTAGATATAGCTCCTTGTAGCCCAACATGGATTCTTATATGACTATGGAGAGAGAACCATTCATGAATTATATACAGGCCTCCTTTCATTTCTTTTTCCCTTTCTTAAATTTAGAAGGCACCTGACTCCATAATAACTCTTATGGTTACTAGTAATGCTGTGTTGAATATACTTTTCACCTTATCAGTAGATTCTAAAACAGAAACTTTTAGCAGATGCTTGTCTGTTTGAATGTTAAAATCCCAGAGCACTTTAGCTTCTTCATTTTTAGCTTCTACTAGTTCTTGCATTGTAATACCTGGAGAGAACTAATAGAATAAGAAGGACTGGAGAAAAAACACAAAATACAAAGACCTCCAAATAAAAATTGAATGACTGTAGCAAGAGAAAGCAAAGATGGTACCAATACTATTTGGCATCCTGGGTGCAATTTCAAAACATCTGGAGCACCACTTGAATACCATTGGTATTGACAAATCATTATCAGTCAATCACAAAAGGTAGTTTTGCCTGGAACAGCTTACATCCTGCAATGATACCTTTACACCATCAAAACAACAATATCTGCCTATCCCAGGTCCTTCAGAAAGATTTAATAGGTAGTCGAAAATGACAAATCCAGTCTAAACATGTGGCTGACTGTGCAACCAACTTGTATGCTGCCCAGCATTCTGTGGCCCTGAGCGGCTCACAACAATTTAAACAAAGAAATGACAAATCAGTAAAACATGAAGCATACAAATTACAACCTGTGCTATTGGTTGTTAACAAGCCCTTCCCCGGAGAGAAGTAGGAAATACCAGTTGAAGGAATGTGATTCTATCATAACAAAGAGATATTTCTCAACCAATCAATAGCTATAATTGAACAAAGGGAACCAATTTTTATAGAAGAGCAGAGCATCGGTGCCTTCTAGGCTGTGGTGGGTGTATGGAAACAGGAACTTGTAGGTTAATAACAGTGCTATGGTATACTGCAGTGATTAGAAGAATCAGATTGGTTTGTGGGGAAATGGTTCAATATGCTTGAAAGAATATGATAAGGGCAGAAATTACAGTGCAATACAGAAAAGAGGCTGGATTCTTCAGAGACTCAAGACAGAGACATAAAACAAAAAGTTGAGAATCTGCTTAGAAAAAGTCCTCTTTATTTGGAATATGTGTTTAGGCATGTGTTAATGGGGGAAGGGCATCTATAGGACTGGGAATTTATAAAAATAACAGTTATATTTCAAAAGTGGAATTAAATGCTATAAATATTTTAATTTTATTCAATTTAAAATAAATAATGCTGCAAGAAAGTTGAAAAATGGTAATGCTATAAAATTGTACCTGGAGAAATGTTAAAATTTAGATATGATTTGCTTGTGAAGTGGCTGAATGATTTGTGTAAAGCAGATGTGAAGGCTGCATCTCTGCTTGACATTTGGAAGAGTGCTAGTATAAGTCCTCTCTGTGAAGGGAATGGAAACAAGAATGAGTGTACAAATTATACTGGCTTTCAGTTATTAAATATGCCTGTCAAGGTGTTGGCAGAATTCTAATGAACGGTTAGGAGAGGTAAAATTTGCAGCCTTAGGTTTGGAAGAGAGACTAGATATTTTCTCTTCAGCAAGTCATTGAGAAATATATGAATGTGAAAATGTTTACTGTACATTTGATAACAAAGAGAATTTTTGAGACATTTATGTGAGGCTGGAGTTGAAGGTTGGTTGCTGAATATAATAAGGATAGTATATAAGGGAAGCATTACATACTGACTTTGGGAGCATGTATAAGAATAAATGTTAGACTTACAAATGGTTCAGCACTAAGCAGGGAATAAAACAAAAAATTTCCATGTTTCCATCTTTGTGTAAAGGCCCTGTCACACTGGCCGATGGATGCAAAACATTTGTAAAAAGGACACAGCGGACGAGCAAAATGTTCCATCCGTTGTTATCTGCTCTCAAAAGTGCCCCGAATTTGCATAACCAGAGCGGACAACACAGAAAGGAACGGACAGGGGGACGATGTAGGGCGGATGGAAAGCGGATGCTCCACGGAAGCCTAGTGGATGGAAGCGGATGGGAGCGGATGGAACATCCGCAAGGTTTCTGGGGGAGCACAGCAAAGCAGACGCGGAACGGAAAGAGTGGATGCAGAGCGGATGAAGCGGATGCAGAGCGGAAGCTTTGCGGAAGCCTAGCGGATTCCTAGCATTCACTGCGCATGCGGGGAGGATGCATTGCGTCAGCCCCGCAAATATAAAAGGGAGCAGCTCGCAAGCAGGTCACCATTCAGAGGAAAGACCTGCTTCCAGACACAGCTTGCCAGCCAGCCAGCCAGCCAGCAACCCAACAACCACGGGGAAGAAAAGGAAGCCTCTGCCATCTGCTGCCAGCCCTGGCAAGAGGGACAGGGCCACCCTCCCATCCCCTGGCCCTGACTTGGCTTCTGCTGGGGCTTCTGCTGCCCGGCCTCGATCTTCTGGTGGTGGTGCTTCTGCTGATGCTGCTTCTGGAGGTGTGCTTCTGCTGATGCTTACTCTGCTGATGCTGCTTCTGGTGGTGGTGCTTCTGCTGGTGCTTACTCTGCTGATGCTGCTTCTGGTGGTGGTGCTTCTGCTGATGCTGCTTCTGGTGGTGGTGCTTCTGCTGGTGCTACTCTGCTGGCACTGCTCTTGGTGCTGGTGCTTCTGCTGGTGCTTACTCTGCTGGCACTGCTCCTGGTGCTGGTGCTTCTGCTGGTGCTTACTCTGCTGGCACTGCTCCTGGTCCTGCTGGTCCTGCTGGTGCTCCTGGTCCTGCTGGTGCTCCTGGTGCTGCTGGTACTCCTGGTCCTGCTGCTGGTGCTGCTGGTGCTCCTGGTCCTGCTGGTCCTGCTGGTCCTGCTTTTGCCACTACTGTTGTTGCTGCTGCTGCTGCTGGTGGTGGTGGTGTGGAGGAGCAGCCTCTACAACCTCGAAGCCCTTCTGATGAGGGCCCATCTGGCCCTGCCAAAGGGAGGAAGAGGCAGATGCGTGAACGGGAGAGGAGGCAATACACCATAGAAGAGGAACATGAGGAGGAGGTGCTGTAGTGGCTGAGGGAGAATGAACATCTTTGGTGGAAGGGACACAGGCTCTATCAAGACACCAAGAGGAAGCAGGCTGCTTGGAGAGAGAAGGCGGAGAGCCTGGGCTACACTTCGGAGGTGCTCCTCAGCTGGTGGAAGCACATGAACACCTGGTACGAGAAGCTGCACCTCAAGAAATCTGGCCAGGTCGCGGTCAAGCTGACGGACCGGGAGACCTACATGATGGCCAAGTGCAACTTCTTGGAGGGTGAGATCCGCCACCGAGGAGCAGCCCCTCTCACAACCCTCTCTCTCAGGCAGCCTGCTGAGAGCCACTCCTCTTCTGGCAAAGAGTCAGCTCCTGTGTCCAGGCAGGTATCTGTGGAGCGTGCCACGATGGAGACCCCCTCGACAGCTGTACTACCCATGGTGGAGCGTGTGGAGGACCCCCTGACGCAGTGGGAGAAAGGAGATGGCACTTCCACCACAGCCCAACCCGCATCCACCCCCAGCTCCACCTCCACAGAAAGGCAGAGAGCCAGACAGGAGGGGCAGAGCCACACTGTCCTGCTGGAGATAAGAGACACCATCAGGAGCAGCGTAGATCTCCTCTCTCAGCTGCTACACACCGATGCCTCATCCTCCAACCGCAAGCCCTTCCTCACCTACATCAACCAGACCCTCATGAACATGTCAGAAACACAGTACCAGGTGGTGAAGGACAGGATCACTGATCTTTTTCACAACTCTCCAGACCAAGATGAACCTGCTCCCACCCAATCCAGGCCTGCTCCTCCACCCCAGGTGATGTCACTGCCCTTCCAAGGCTTTCCACAGGCCCTACCCTACCAAGGCTATGGCTACCAGGAGGTCCAGCAGCACAGGCAGCCCTTCCCAGTCCAGGCACAGGTACATTGGATGCCACCGGTGCCACTGATGCCACCCATGCCACCCACGCCACAGATTCCACCCACGCCACCGATGCCACCGACGCCAGTCCTCACCCAGCTGCAGACCAGACAGCCCCACTACACTGCTCCTTCCTCCACCCCACAGCCAAGCCCGGCCCCAGTACATCTGTCATCGGTATTGGGGCTGACACCCCATGTCTTGGAGGAAGGGGCTCTCAACATCACGGGGCAGAGCCAGCTATCTGAGAGCTTCCTCAACACACCGTCCCCTATTGTCCTCTCGGGGCCAGGCACCCCATTGGCGCTTCAGACCAGCACTCCAACAGCAGCCACCTCCAACAGCAGCACCTGGACCCTTCACCCCTGAGACTGGGCACACCTCAGAGTGACCAAGAAGAGTGCCAGAGACTGGGTGGCTACCTTTTGACTTTATTTTTGCTTTGGACACTTGACTTGGGTCATTTTTCTTTTACAGCTTGTTATTAATAAAGATTATCTTTGCTTCACACACTTGCTTCATTTATTTTTGTCAATAAAGTCTTGGTGGAAACTTTTAGAAATGGTTTAAGCCTTTGCATGCTTGTGGGATGGGAAAGGATAGCAGTGGGATGGGTAATAGCTGTGGGATGGGCAGAGATACCTGTGGGATGGGCAGGGATACCTTTGGGATGGGTAATAGCTGTGGGATAGATAAACCTCCAGTGCAAGCATAGTGGGACTGTATGGTCCACCCTCCCAGGTGCCACACCTATGGCCCTTTTTTATCAATAATAATGTAATCAATCATCCACACATGTCAACATAAACACAACTCTTTATTAAATGCCCTGTTCATTGTACGCCCACCCAACATATATGGCCCAATCTCATCCTTGTGATGAGACAAGCTGAAGGAGGCATCCATTAATCATCTATCATCCTGTCTTGCCACTCTACTGCTCCAACTGGGGAGTTGCATCAGTGTTTCAGGAGGTTGCGCTGCTTCTTCCCTTCACGTGAGGCTCTGTTGGGGCCTTGCACATCCTTATTGTCTATCAGGTTTCGCCCTTGCCTCCATTCCCCAGGCTCCATGTCCCCATTGCCTTGTTGGAGGTCCATGAGCCTGTTCTGCAACACTGGGTTGCGGGTGCGCATGAGATTGTGCAGGATGCAGCAAGCTTCCACGATCCTCCTCACGGTCTCTGGACGATGCTGCATGGTGGTGAGAAGTACCTGGAACCTGTTGGCCAGGATGCCAAAGGCGTTCTGTGAGAGTTGGTGCTCTGCTTGGTCAACCGGGGTCTCAACCGCTCCACAAGTTCATCAAACATGGCTGGAGGCATCCTCATGAAGTTCTGGAATGCACGAGTGTCTTCGTTCCTCAGCTCCACCATCAGCTTGTTGTACAGTCCGTACTCTGCTCTTCTCCCGATCCATCTTCGGACCCAGACACTTCTTGGCCGCCTCCTTTTCTTCCCGTAGAACAGTTGAAAGAGCCTGTAGATTGCTTCGCACTGTTGCAGAACGATGGTGGCTTTCAAAAGGAGTGTGTTACGATCCATGGTGGAGATGACTGGATGCTGTGGAAGAGCAAGAGGCAGATGAAGGCTGCAGAGGTCTGCACAGCAGGGCTGCTGGTCTGAAAGTGAGATCCAGGTGAGTTCCTCCCCCTTTTTATAGGCAATATAGGTTTTCCACTAGGTGTCCTTTTGCATCCTCTAGGCATCCTCTAGACATCCTTAATATCCGAGATAGGTCCCCTCTGCGAACGTTTTTTCCATTTTAAATGCTTTCTTTGCGAGCTGCATCCGCTTTCATCCTTTCTCCGTCCGTGCTCCTAACGCTGCACGTCCGTTCCGCATCCGTTTCGCTTCCTCCCTGTGTCTGTTTTCTGCTGGAGCAGATTTGAGTTGCACAGATGCGCAGCAGATGCCTAGCGGATATAGTGGACGCGTAATGGATGACGACGGATGTAGAACGGATGTTCCCTGTATGCGTTGCGGATGCAGAATGGACGCATTGGATACATTTTCCGCTCAAAAAGTTTTGAGCAGCTCAAAACCTTTTGAGTGGATGGAACCTCAGTCGACGGATGCTGGACGGATAGAGAGGATTAAAAATGGAGGCAGTGAGTACAGAACGGATGAATTGCTTTAACCAACGGATGGCAAGTGTTTCTCTCCATTTTACATCCTCTTTCCATCCATTGGTGCAGTGTGACATGGGCTTAATGTATTTATGGTTATATTTATAATGAATGTTTATGGTGGGATTGGATTGGAGTGGTGTTGGTTGAGGATGTAAACACTTATAGGCTTTTGTACGAAGTATATGTTGGGTTATATTTATACTATGTTATAATAAGATAAAATTATTTGCTGTAAATGTTAAGAGTCTCATCTTGTGCTATCATGTACTGCAAACCAAAGTAATTGTGCCTGACAAGGAAGGATGTAAAGTTTTAGGTTATACATAAATGGAAAAAACCTAGAAGGAGATGAATTTCTGCATATAAATATTACCTAATGTACCTTAGTAAGGTAGTACTTACTAAATATGGGGAACTGAAAGGAGAAATTTGAAGAAAGACAATGGGGAGTAGATTGGATATTGGAAGTAATGTTTATTTCCAAAAGTAAAAATAATTATGTATAAAAATATGCTCCTTCTCCTTTGTTATATGAGAGTGAGAGTTGGTAATGTCAGAAGACAATAAAAGTAACTTGAATACAGTGGGGATATTCTTAGGGACTAGAGCAAACAGGTGCTGAAATGCACATGGATTGAATACAAAAGCAAGTGACAAACATGAAATAAGTGTGTAGGTGTGTTTGTATGATGAGAATGAATGAGGATCTAATTGAAAAAGAAGAAAAGAAAGGAAGACTGAATGGTCAAGAGGCAGAATGAGAAACCATGACCGGATGGAGTACTGCAGTCAGCCCAAAGAAAGAGGCAAGAATTTTAAAATACAACAGGCAATATAAAAAGCAACGATTCACTGCTGTAAAAGCAATCACGGTTCTCCATGATATGGAGAAATATAGTGCATGAATGATTTTATTATAAGCTAGATTTAGCTTTTTTTTTTTTCCTTCCTTGTTCAATGGATTTAATTTCTTTGACTTATTCTTCTTATTCTTTTTCTGCACTTTGCATGATATTGCTTACTCTGAAAAGGGATGGTGTGATGTGTATACAGACATGTACTCTGGGGTTCATTTGCAAGCAGAGAAGATATAATCTTCTATATATTCTGCTGAATGTATTCATTTAAAAATGAATGCATGCTTCTAAAGAAACTGAACTCAGTTTTCTACGCTTGCATCTGTTGTGGCATTTTTATAGTTTTAAAATATACTTTAATATTGGTAGGATCACTAACAAAAACTTCGAAGTCAAAGGAATTGTTGAATTAGATTTCCAGATGTAGAGAAAGATGAAGTCAGTGTCTTACAATATTAACTATTCAACAATAAATAGTAGGCATCCATAATGTGTTGCCTTATTAAATTAATTAAGAATTATACAAAACAAACTTATCAAAATCATAGACAATGAATAACATAATGATTTGTTGTTTATCTGCAGTTTCAAAACAGAATAAATTAAGATGATTATATGCATCCTTAATCATACTCTAATCTTACAAATTGGTTTTTTATCATAATAAATTATCCCAAATGTTTCTTAGACATTCATCCAGCAGTGGATACTTTTTATTGCTTAAATGTTTTGTTCTCCTTGATATAGTTGCCACAACAAGATCAAAATAAATGTTTTCCTCTTGGGATCAAGCATATAAAGATATGTGTGCGCACACAGTAACAGATAGCAAGTTAGTTATGGCTAAATTTGTTCCATCAACTTAAAAGGCACTACAGAATGAGCAATTTTCTTCAGATCCAAACCAAAAAGCATATTAGTATCTATTATCTTTGTTGTTATCCTTTTTTGCATGTCACTAAAGAATCTGCACATCTCATACTACACACTACAGTTTTTACAATATCATTTAAGTTTGAGTATTATGATACACGTATTTTCTTAAAATTTATTAATATTCCCAAATTCTAACATGTTTTAGAAGTATGAATGTATTTTATATTAAATTCACCATTAGGCTATTTTCAGTGTACTCTTGTTGATCCTTACCTACATGAACCACCAGCTTCTGTTAATTCTTTTTTAACTGAAAGATTCAGACAAGCAGTAAACTCTTTTCAAACATTATATATCCTTGTTATTGTTTGCCCCAATTATTTCAAATGGTTGCCAAATGTCCTTACAATAAAATCAAGGCAATAATATTTTAAAAGAGCATTCATACCATAATCTATTACAAAAGATAAAGTCCTTAATTTTAGAGTATAAGGAGTGAAATTTTGCTCAAGTTATGTTTAATCCCATATAATTGGTTCTTTGTATATATAATAGGCATTCATATAATGTTCATACTAAAATTAATTCAATATTTCCCAATAATTAAGTGTTACTTAATGTATACGATCATGAATACATATTCTGGAATAGAGCTTTTTGATGTTATTATCAAAGTTTACAAAATCATCCTTCCATCCTTCCGAGGTGGGTAAAATGAGGAACCAGATTGTTGGGGGCAATATGTTGACTCTGTAAACTGTTTAGAGAGGGCTGTAAAAGCACTGTGAAGCAGTATATAAGTCTAAATACTATTGCTATTTACCTTATCTGCTTTTTAAACATAAATTAATATTACTAAATGACTAACTAAGCCTGATGAATTGGACAGAGATTTAGTTCTGGTTAGAATTAGAACCACTGAAATTGAAATATTTAATTTAAAATGTAATAAATAAAATTTAAGATTTAGATTGTTTTTGTTTTGTTCAGACATTTTATTGATCTCACTAGGCCTATTACCACTTATATCAGATCTCAATAATATTCCAAGTTTCCAAAATAAATTTTATAGCCTGAAGATCTTCTGTTCTTGTAAGATTAGAAATCTAGTTCTACTAGTGACTATTTTGGTCTCCTTCCCATGAAGGCCAGTACAGATTGTGTTTATCAGTGAGTTGTGAAAACAAGAATGTGAGGGGTTTTTTTTAATGGTATGGAAGCAAGTTTCAAAATTCCATATTAATTCATGTGTTTTAGAAACTGCTAATGTACCTGAATCAGATTGTCACATGAAGAGATGTTTTAATTGAATATACTTCTGCCAATTTAGGCAATCCAAATTACTTTTGCAATTACTCATGATTTAAAAATCCAATTGACAATAAAAGGATCCAGAATATTTATATTCCTATTGCCTGTGTTTTTTTTAAAGAAAATGAGTCCTCTGCCTTTTTCAAACTAGGATTTTCTCAGTGCATCAGTTTCTTATGTAAATAAGGGTCAAAAATTATACAACTACCTCAGCATCTTCCAAATGTGCTTTGTAGCTTTTAATGTAGGAAATATAATAGCAGGATAGAAGCTCCTAATAGAGGGAGTAAGAATATCAGGCCAGGGGTAGGAAGGAAAGAAATTCAAATACTGCTGTTCCCAAAGTCCTCTTAGTTCATTCCATCCATGGTGGTCAGTGAGATGTGGGTGGCATCTCATATTGTTTTTCTTCAATAACTTTTTTCCAAAACATTTAGAAACCATGTTTTACATATGGATATTGGTTTCAGAAGTAACATCAAACTGGAGTTGGTAATGTGCTTTGGATCTTGCTCAAGCACATCTCTTCTTTGCTACTAATTGAATCAGCCAAATTCTTTTTTCTATGCAAGCCTTAAAAAAAAATGCAGTGGCTTGAAGGAATCTACTCATTAATGTTAATGCATGTTTTACCACAGCAGGAGGTTTGGTTGGATTGTGTAGATTTGTATTTTGATTTTTTAATGATGCTTTAATACTCGGCGCTGCCTGGGGTAATTTATTTTGGTGGCCTTATAAATCCAATGTGATGCTGGTGTTTTTGAAATGCAGTGTTCCTCCAAGATTTCAATTACCTCTGAAATATATTTGCAAAGCATATAAAGCCCTTGTATTTACTTGGGGATTGAAATTCTTAGACTCATAGGTGATTTCCTTTCGAGTGGCCCCCTTTTTATTGAAGATATTAATTACTTACAGTACGTTTAATTTGACAACATTGCTAAATGCACCAGGTTTTTATCTGTTCAGACAACACCTCTGTAAAGTCTATAAACTGCTTATCTTTTCACTGCTTTCAATATATATTGTGTAATATAATCTCTTAGTATCTCCAGCTCTTTAAGATTCCTGAAGCTTCCATATTGTTGTATTTATTTGCTAATCTTTTTTAAACTTCTAGCATCTTTATCCAATTTTCACTAAAGTTGGTATGTCTGGTTTTGAGCTGTCACACTCTAAGGATTGATCCAAACAGAAAGCCCATCAGACAGAGACTAGGATTGAATTAAAACTGCACTGAGATGGTGTCTTTTTTTAATAGAGGGAAAACAAGAAGCTCTACCTGCAAAAGCCAAGCACAAATATTGCACTTTAGAAAGAACTAGATTGGAAATGGTAAATTCAGAAAAGCTAATAGCTTCTTGGGTCTTTTCCTATCACACATGTCAGGTGCAACTGAATCTTGCACCAAGCTGTAATTATTTGGTATAATCTTATTCAGTCTGCATTGGGATTGTCACACTACTGATGCAGATGAGAAATTAGAAAACATTTACATAGCAATATGTCATAGAAGGTTTTCTTTTTCTTTGTAACTTACAGCAAAAGGAAGGTCAGTTCAGCATGTTGCAGCTAGTTGGCATGCTGCGAGGCATAGCAGCCGGCATGCGTTATCTTTCAGATATGAATTATGTTCACCGGGATTTGGCTGCCCGCAATATCCTGGTCAACAGCAACTTGGTTTGCAAAGTGTCCGATTTTGGCTTGTCAAGATTCTTAGAAGATGATGCTTCAAACCCAACCTACACTGGGGCCTTGGTAAGTTTTCATCCAAGAAAATACTTTTTCATGAATCTGTAATAATCAGGCAGGATTCTGTGTTTGCATTGTGCTATATTTCGGTATTGTTTTATTTTTATTTATGAAATTTATTTGCCACCCATTTAGGGGACATCGTTGAGTCTATCTGCAAAAGTTAGCAGTCATCTAAATAAAGTGAAAAATATAGTCTATTTCTCTTTATATTGAGGAATGAGGTACATTTTAATGGTATTTACTTTTTAAATTTATAGCTTTGTTATTTTTATAAAAATTCAAGAAAGCAAACATAGCTTTTCTTTTGATTGTCATAAGTTTTATACAATGAAACTGCCATTGTTTCCAAATGCACTCTGTAGGAATTTTAGTTCTACTACTAAAATCAGTAGGAATCTATTTCTGTCTTTCTAAAACTATTAGCATACTTTTTAAATATAAGAACTGACTTGATACCAGTGGACTTGTCTTGAATTGAGAGTTGTTTGATTACTGCTCTTCTATTTCTTTAAAAAATATAGGGTGGCAAGATTCCCATTCGTTGGACAGCTCCAGAGGCTATCCAGTACCGTAAATTTACATCCTCAAGTGATGTCTGGAGCTATGGCATTGTCATGTGGGAAGTCATGTCCTATGGAGAGAGGCCCTACTGGGACATGTCCAATCAGGATGTAAGTTTTAATGTGGTCCAAACACTAAAAGTTCATGCTTTGAACTTTACTTTTTGCTATTTACTTTTTGGATAGCATTCGTTTATATGCTACTGGGAGCATGTCCTTATGCTTTTCTTCCTTTGTTGTAGGTAATCAATGCTATCGACCAGGATTATCGTCTTCCACCACCTCCAGACTGCCCCACTGTTTTGCACCTGCTGATGTTAGATTGTTGGCAGAAAGAACGGGTCCAGAGGCCCAAATTTGAACAGATAGTCAATGCCCTGGACAAGATGATTCGCAAACCATCTGCTCTCAAAGCGACGGGCACAGGAAATAGCAGGTAGAAAGTGAAGTGTGTAATCCACAAATTGGAAGGGATGATGGAAGAGCTGTGTTTTGAAGTTTAGAAACCAAGCATATCTTCTAGTTATTAATTTGGAATCTGATACTTCCTCTGGACAAAGAACACAATAATCAAAAAGCTCTTAATACCAGTTATATATATAGAGTCAACACGAAGTATGCAAACTCTTATTACATAGAATCCTGTATTTAAATACTTTGCAATGGGTAAAATTAGTGAAGGGAATCAAATGCATGGACACCAATAGCAAATGACCAGGAAAGTCAGGAGTAAATGTATTTGTCAGGATGGGAAATGATTTCCCTGGGAAAGAGGAGAATTCCTTGGATTTTGGAAAGAATTTGAAAATCTAAGCTATTCTGAATAGTTCTTAAACTGCAATTTATGAATATTCCCCACTACAAATCATCACAAAATACTGTGAGAGTTTTGAGCAACTGTTGAAGTGTGTTGGAGGCCACAAAATAAAGGCTTTGAGGACTGTAAGCAGCTGGAGAGCAGAGAGAGGGAGAGGGAGGGAGAGAGAGATAAAATGTTATGTTTTGCATGGTTCCAACATTATCCTACAATACATAATGAAAGTAAATTAAAATTATTTTTCTTAATTGCTAAGAAGAGTGAGTCTCAAATGGAAGAGATTTCATAAGAGGTGAGATAAAGGGGAAACAAGAGTATTGTGGCTCATATCCTACTCTCAGCCTATTAATAGAGTGCTTGATTTCAGATTATTCAGATTTCAGATGATTAAGTGAACAGTTGTCTGGTGAACAGTTAAATTAGGGAAATTCTTGAAGGCAGTGGCTTGTGGGTTGAGCAAGGTGTGGGTCTTGAAAATGATCATGGTATCTAATGAGCAAAGGTGAAAGCATGAAATTGGTAAAGAGAGTTCTGCCTCTAGTGGTGATAAGGTGATGGTGGAACCTTCTCAACACAAGCTGATAATAATACATAGAAATTCCTATGTTCCCATGTGTTTTTCTCAGCTTTATACAACTAAAAACTTGGGGTCAACAAAGAGGAGTTCCCTGGGGAAAGATGCAGCCAAGATTAGATGAATTCAGAAGTGAGGAAGGAAGTCCCTCCTGTTGGCATGGAGACATTTTCCCATCGGTATTACAAATTTTCATCCAGAGCCGGGAAAGAAGAGAGGAGTCCTTAGTTGTACATAGTTGGTTTTTTTAAAACTTTCAATGCATAAAGGTGCCTTTATTTCTGTCCAAAACTGAGAGGAAAAAAAGCAAAACATATAATATTTTAGAAGAGGAATAACAGGAGCCTTCTTTAGAAACATGGTTTAAATTCCATTGAAAACCTCTTCAGGTATCAGGTGCACCAGTGGAAAGCACAAATAAAACCCATCTAAGACCTCAAGGTTACTTGGCAGATGTATCCGGCAGAACTGGGGTTGGCAGCAATTCCCTGTATGTCTTTCAAATGTCACATGCTTCACCACTTTTCCTGCAGCATTTTGAACATCGGAGTATGTCCTTGGGCTCTTGAAGTGTCCCTCTTCTCTTCTTCTTTATAGACCGTCCCAACATTTACTAAGCAACTCACCCCCAGACTTCCCTTCGCTCTCCAATGCCCATGAATGGCTGGATGCCATTAAGATGGGACGTTACAAGGACAACTTTGACCAAGCTGGCCTGACTACATTTGATGTCATCTCACGCATGACTTTAGAGTAAGAACTGCATCTACTATTATGTGGCAGTATGATTGAGTCCACAGATAAACACACGTTTGGCTGTCATGCATATACCTGCATACTCTTTGTGTTTTTATAATTATGGTATATGATTTGTATTTGAAAAGAGAGAACAGAGCATGGGTCAAAATGTCCTCTAGTTTAGGTGTAATTTGAAAAATATAGAGGTATTTCTTCTTCAAGAGAATAGAAAGAAATTAGTTATCTTTCTCAAAAGAAAGGCCATATTTTTCTGAATATCTTTTTTTTATTTTATATATATGTTTTTTTAAGTTTTCGCAGGTACTTACATGGATGCTGTTCAGCTTCCTTCGGGTATTATCCCACGTCATTGTAGTACTTTTAAAGTTGTAGCAACGTTTCGGCAGAATCTCATCTGCCATCATCAGGCTTATCTCTGATAATTCTGTGGCTGGGGTTTTCTATAGTGTGAGTAAATGGACGGCTATCATTTATCATCAGAGAAGCCATAGAGATTGAAAAAAGACCTGAAAGCATGAACAGAAGAGATGATTCTACCAGACTGTCAATCATTTGGAAGCCTGCACTCACAAACAAAAAAATCTTCACACCACAAGCCAGCCAAACACCTGGGCACAAACAGATCCCCCCGATACCTCCATCTCAAATACACCCCATCCAGGCACCCAGATGAAACCCAGCTTCCTAACAAATGATAGCCGTCCATTTACTCAGAGCCAAGCTGCACTAAAAGCCTCCAATACAGGAACACAAGGTTGCTAGCCAATCAAAACAAAAAAAGCCACAAAACAGACAGAAGATATTAGAAACACCAATCAAGCAGAATACAGCAAACTCCAAGACCAATAAACACAGACCAAGACTCCCAACCAATCAGGATGAAGAAAAAACCATTCTGGCACAGCAGTAGGCTAGCCCCAACTTTAAAACTGAAATAGCTGTAAGATTCTGACTCACAGTCGAACACAATACAGAAGCTTGATGATGGCAGATGAGATTCTGCTGAAACGTTGCTACAACTTTAAAAGCACAGCTATAATGACGTGGGAAAATACCCAAACAAAGCTGAATACCATATAGATAGATAGATAGATAGATAGATAGATAGATAGATAGATAGATAGATAGATAGATAGATAGATAGATAGACAGACAGATAAATATTGATATAGATATAGATATAGATATAGATATAGATATAGATATAGATATAGATATTGTATATACACATACATAATATACAACATATCATTACAAAAAAAATCAATCTGAAAAACTAATACACATAAAACTAATACACATAGAACATATGTTTCTAAAAAATCAGACGGTGTGTTCTTTCGTCAAAAACAATTTTCCTAATATTCATTTCCTATTATTGGTAAATATTCTTTATCTAACCACTTTATTTTTTCCCCAATCCTTATCTTTTTATTCTCTGGTTTTTATCCTTAATCCAATTGTACCATTTTTCCCAAATTGTACTGTATTTTGAGTCTACCTCATTTTTTAATTTTTGGGTAAGTACGTCCAAGTCCAAGGTCCAAGTCAAGGACCTTCTGAATTATCAAATTGTTTCTTGGCATTTGGTCACCCTTCCAGCATTGTGACAACACAATTCTTGCTGCTATAATTATATGAAAAATTAAGTATTTCACTTCTTTAGCGTAATCACCTTTTTTCATTCCCATTAAAAATATTTCGGCCTTAAATTCTAATTGAATATTTGTAATTTCTTTTATCCAAATTCTAATTTTTTTCTAGTATTTTTTACTTTCTGGACAAGGCCATCAAGTGTGGAAGAAGGTACCCTTCCTTTGCTTTACATTTCCAACAAAGTGGACTTAGGTTTTGGTACATATTAGCTAACCTTGAAGGTGCCAGATAACCACCGATAACATATTTTGTATTGATTTTTTTTATAGACCACCAATTTTGTTACTTTATAATTTTGCTTCCAGATTCTTTCCCAGTCTTCCAGATTGATATTGTGCCTTACACTCCTTGCCCATGTGATCATTGGGCCTTTAACTATTTCTTCAGAAGAAATAATCTTTCTGAACATCTATTACTCACTAAAAGTGTTTCAACATGGTTGTGTGTACAGACTGGGATACTGTTTTTCCCTATGCAAATGGGAAGCATATATTTGGCAAGAAAATATACTATGATAGGCCAGGCACCCTGTTTCCCTGAAAATATGAACTACCCTGAAAGTAAGTCCTAGCTTGATTTTTTACATGTGCACCCGATATAAGTCCTACCCCCAAAATAACCCCAAATTAAGATCCTGCCCACTCCAGAGTGCACAGCTAAAAATTAAGCTAGGATGGGAAGGGGGTGATGGAGCTGCCCTACTACTTACTTTTGGACAATTGTAGCCAGGCCTCTCACACCCCAATACCTGCCTTGCCAGCCCATTTGTTCTGCAGCTGACAAGGCAAGGCTGGCAAGGCTTTCCTGAAGGTCTCTGTAGCTGATAACAAAGCTCTGCATCAAACCAGAGCTCTGTTATCACCTACAGAGGCCTTCAAGAAAGGCTTGCCAGCCACAGAAAAAGAAGCTCCTGAAGGCCACTGACAGCAAAAAAGGGCCCATGGGTGATGCATGCAAGTAAGGTTAGTAAGTGGATGACATCACCCCAACATAAGACCTGGTACCTTTTTTGGTGGCAAAACAAATATAAGACAGGATCTAATTTTTGGGAAACACGGTAGTTTTCTTTTTCATTTATCAAATGTCAGCACAGTCAATAATATGATTGCAATCTAAAACCTGATCTAAAGTCTGATGCCAGGATTAGGTACATTTGTCTAGAAAACAGTTTGCTTATAATGTTATAAATGTATAATATTATAAAAGTTTATAAAATTATAAAAGTTATGGTATATTGTAAATTTAATTTAATAAATTTAACTTGTCCAGGATATCTTTTTCATCTTAAAATCTATTCTATTCAGAAGCCCTTCTATTCAGAAGCCCATCCAAATATTACCCATCCAAATATTACCCATCCAAATATTACCACGGTGATCTCACTTACTTTTCAAGTCTGGGTAAGATTGGCCAGGTGCTGTTATTTGGTGAGGCCACACTCTTATATGCTGCATTGTAAGCACTAAGGAACCGTGAAGCTAGAATGTGTGATTTTGTAAATTCAGACAGGATCAGGATTCTGGGGAATTGTAGTACAACACATTTAGAAGACCACACATGACCCATCCCTATGTTTTTGCATTCCCTTGGTCAGCATTATCTGTGGAGCTTCCAGTAGTGTCTATTACTCAATTTTTTTTTATTTATTTAAAACATTTATATTGTCATCTGCCTTTCAGCACATCAAAAATTCAAAAGCTTATAGAATCATTTTTAAAATCATTTAAAAATCATTTATAGTTTATAGATGCAACTTTTTTTTTCTGTAAATGGCCCTAGGTCATGGGTGTCACTCATGTGTCACATTGCCATCACATGATGTATCACATTTTTTTTCCCTTTGTGGAGCTGGGGTGAGCATAGCCTGTATGTGACCTATCTGGCCCTGAGGCCACCAGTTTGACATCCCTGCCCTAGATAAATAAATCTGTGAAAACTATTGCATTCTTTTTAAAGAGTTACATTAAAGTATTAATCTGCTATTCATCCAATTAACTATTAATTTTATATTCATATGTATATGGTGGAAACATCATAAAACATTGTTTAAAATTTTGAAGAAATATGAAATGACATAGGAAGCTGATTTATTCTGATCCAGAATCATCTCTTTAGCTCAGCAGGGATTATATTGTACATAAGGTACATCTGTGTGCCATTTCCTTCAAATATTCTGGGCAATTTACATCCTTGAAACAACACAACAGTACCATACAAACACCTGCAAACAACAACATTAACTAAACAAATTTCTAATCTCCCCTAAAGTGCTGCCATCTGTTACAAGTTACCCTTTGCTTAGAAGGCTCTGTAAAAGGCAGTTTTTATTTCTGTCATGAATGATAATAGTAAAAGGATGGACCTGTTCTGAGTGCAAGCTATTTAGAATGAAATACTTGACTGACAGTACTAGACTCCAAGGCTCCACCCCTTTGACATCCCAGGGAAAAGATACCTGTCAGGTGCCAACTTGGCCATAAACTAGTAGGCAAGTAGATTTCACCAATACTAGGTGATTCTAGAAGTAATGAAGATTCATGCCACAAAAAGCCTTTTAACAGCATCTTGAATTGTCACCCACAAGGTGACTGGCAACGAAACACTCCCTGCAATTAAGATGTCCTTTGCTGTACCAGTTTTCAGTGGGCAGAAGGTGGGCATCCAAATGTTGTACCTCCAGTCATTTTCAAAGGCAACCCCATCTAACACAAGTTGCAGTAATCTAAACATAAGAGCCTTGGGATCGAACATGATTAAAAATTTTCTCTGGGACTGGGGCCATCCTTCTCCTGCCTTTCTATTTCAACATCTAAGAATCTCAGTGGGCATCTGAATGTCACAGAGGGGCAGAAATACATTTAAAAAAGTTCAGTAATGAAATAATTCATTTTAGAGTACATTTGGCTCCTTAGTATCTTGGTTTATTTTGCCTATTTTTGTCATAAAAGCATTAATGAGATACAAATTTTGTAATTAGCTGATGGGTGGTTTTATTATTTCCCCCATTGTTTTAGCTTGCCTGCCATCCAGAGTCACTTTTGGAAAAATGAACAGCTCTGTAGATTAAATAGATAAATACAAAATATTTTTTTGGGTGGGGGGAAGTGTCATAGTTGTTCTATGATCTGCAGCAAAATCATGGCATGCTCCAAGATAATACACCAAAAAAACATGCGCTCTGCAGTTTCTAACCATCCATGATAATACCATACAAATCCCCTTTTCTACAATAGCCATTATTCATTGCTAGAAGATAAAGAGTGTACCTCATCAAATTTCTCTTTGAAGGCAATAAAGCATTTCTACCCATGGAAGAGGTGAAGATGGCAAAACGGTTTCAACGTTCTGCCAGACTACAGTGGCTTGAATGAGTTTGCAAGTTTAGACAGTGCCAAAACCTTGGCTAAGATCTTCTTCTCTTTTGATTTGCAGAGATATCCAGCGCATTGGCATCAGCCTGGTTGGTCATCAGAAGAAAATCCTCAACAGCATCCAACTCATGCGGGTCCACCTCAATCAGCTTGAACCTGTTGAGGTCTGACAAACTGAGCACAGTCCATTTTCCCTTTAAACACCTGGAGAATCAAATGAACAATTTTTTTGCTGTCAAAGACAGACAGAGCAGTCCATTTCAGGCATGGATGGGGGCACAGGAAACATTGCACTCCACTTCACAAACCAGAGAAAAATGTATAGAGATTCTTTGCTTGTTTTTCTTTATTTTTTTATTATAACTTGAAACATTACAAATCCTGTGTCATTTAGAGATGGGTGGTATTGTACATTTGGGGTGGGGTGGGGTGGGCTGATAGAACACAGGGTACAGCTGAAAAAGTACCTTTGGAATTGGAAATGCACTCACCACCACTTCAATGCCAATGTATGGGATTGAACCCATAACAGAAACAGACACCTCAGAAGATTATACTTTGGACTAGCGGCCTGTAAACAGCAAGTTTTTCAGCTGGAGCAAACAAGGTTGAGTTTAATACAGTGTTGAAAGACTGAGTTGCCAAAAAAGACCCATAGAAAGCTTTTGTCCAGCTGGTAGAATTCGGTGCTGAGAAGAACAGGGGCTCCAGTTTTTTCTTTTAGGAAGTTTTGGTTAAACAAAGCAAGACAGTCTGAATGCTGTCTCATCAGGTAGTGCATTTTGGATGCTGTTCAAGTTGGCAGAAATGGACAAATCCAAACCGTGGGACAGAGTCTAAACCAAGGACCTCAAGCTTGCAGCCTAGGAGACAACTACCACTTTCCAAATCATTTTCTGTGTCCAGCAAAAGTCCATGCTTTGTAGGTGCTGAAGACTTAACCCAACAAGGCCAGAGCACTGAGCACCAAGGAGAAAAAGAACAGCCCAGCAACTACTTCAGTTCAATGACCTCACAAGTTCTCCTTGTGGGCGCAAGTTTCATAGAACATGCTCAAAGTCTCTCTTGCAAGCAGTGCAGCCCTTCTGAGACCCCTAGTTGCTCTCACATTGCATCATGGATGCTGTTTTCTGAGATAGTGCTAAATCCTGCTGGTGGGAGCAGCAAGGAAGCAAAGCACAGCCAGAAAAAGAGGTCAGGAGGCTGGGACTGAGGAAAAAAGGAGGTAGTTGAGAGAAGGGTTGTAGCTGTCTGCCCATCTGTCTGATGGGCATAGCATGGAAAGGACGGAGGGCAAGCAAGCAAGACCACAGGAGAGAAAAGGAGAGGAGAAGTGGGGAGGGGGAGACCAAAGGAAAGATGTCCCTCTTCAGCAAGCAGAGAGAAGAAAGAAAGAAGGGATTGGACAGCTCTTAATTGGATGGCTTTCCTACTCTATATCATCCTAGGTATGATCATGAAGAAATATTGCATATCAGCGCAGTAATAAAAACCAAATATTGGTGTTCTAGTTAATGAAAAATGCTGCCAGCTAAGTAGCCAAAGTGAAATAGCTGTTTTGCAGCACTATTTTGCAAGTAGCTCTATTTCACGGTACTTTTTATATTTAATAAATTTATGTTTAATGGCGCAATACTCTTCATTTTTTACTTCCTAGATACTTTTGAATCACGGCATGAGAAGGCTTGAAGGATGAGGCCCTCAAGCTAATGAACTAATCCCATGCAGCACTCATCTGAAGTGAGCCTGAGCCCCTGGTCGAGATGTACCGCAGTTCACTTGAATGGGATTTGCACTGGATAACTTTGTTGTGTATTGGGCCCCATAGTAATTGGTAAGAGCTTGGTGGGAGCATTGGGAGTTTTAGTCTTAGGACCCGAAGCATTTTGGGCCACCAGTGGATTGTGTTGGATCCTCTAATAGGATGTCAACAGCATAGTTGAAGTAAGAGTAGGTAGCAGTACAGTATGTCTGTCTCTAGGAAGATGAAAAGTCCTTCTTTGCGATGTCCAACTGGATGTGAAGACCACAGAAACTGAAATAAAACATTTTACCAAAAATACATTGATAAGACTTTATTTGAATGTGGGATTACATTGATTTTCTGGAAGTTGAAAGATCAGATAGTTTGCACAAATAAATGATTGAGGATCTTGCCCACATTGAGACAGGCTCCATTGAGAACACCGGGAAGTGAATGTGAAGCCTTATCTCCTCCAGCCATAAATATAACCTAGATCTATTTAGGATGGGAGCAACAACACACAGTCATTAATTAATCAGGACACTAAATCTCTATCCATCATGATGCATTTCTCTACAACTGAATCTCATTCTGGCAGAAAAGTCCCTGGAGGATTGATGCAGACTATATCTTAGAAAGGAAATCTGTCTCTCTGTCTCACACACACTTACACAAGCAGGAGGATAGATGGCTCCAAACATGGTGAAATCCATATGCACATATGATTGTCTCAAGTAAATGTTCCAATTTCCCACTTTTAGCTTTACACTAGTGAATGCCAACTGTCCTCTGTAAACATTCATCTGTTTCTCTTGAATCAATTGTACACATTCACTGACACATCTGACAACTTAGCAGCTTGTTAGTGCATTGCTGCATGTGATGTGAGTGGATTAGCTGAACTGTTCCAGGAATGGCCTTGAGGTTATTTTTGAAGTGCCTCAGATTCCTAGTTAACCTCTCCTCTCCACAAAAATGAAAGGACTGAGGTGGGAAGACAAGGAGGGGGGGGGAAAGAGATGGAAAGGCCCTTGGTTATGCAAATGGACATCATCAACTTTGCTCACTTATGTTTAGAATATGTATTTATATTTATGTTCTCAAACTTTAGTGAAGGTAGAGGATAATACAAGAAACAATTGGGTTTACAAAGGTTAGTGCAGACAATATTTGCCATTATTAATGGGGACACCAGACTAATTTTTTGTGAAGTCTGCCAATTTGTAAGCGTGGAAGCCACAATTCAGCCAAGGCTAGGTGTACTGAAATTTCACAGACTCACAAATACAAATGAAACTTGTCTGGTGCTGCAATACATTTATTCTGTTATTTGTGCACGACACACACATAAACACACATACAAACATACATGTGTGCATAAGTATATTTATATTATAAGCAATGACACAGACACAGCTCTTAATTATTACCTTATTTTGTATTACTAATCACCTGAAAAAGATGCTATGAATTAAGAGAATATCATTTATTTAGAAGACTTGATTAAGATCACCTTCCCCAAGCCAAGATCCACTGACTTCTGCACACAACCGGTTATTAGATAGCAACCGCGCACCCTAGTGCTACACAGGCTATATTAGCTTGGGTGGGGGGAGAAATCAGTTAATGTTGCCAGGACCATCCTTTAGTAACTCAAAGCACAGAAATATTCAGTGAAGACTCCTGCTATTTTAGATATATAATGTTTGTAGGCTGTCATAACATGACATTGCTAACGTAGCAGCCCACCACAAAGACGTTAACAGAACATTGGTTGATTTGCAAGGGATTTATTTGTGATTATATGCATTACACAGCAGTACAAAGCAAATCATTACTTCATCCTCAGGATTATATTTTTATACTACTAGTCTTTCATCCTGAGACATTTGTCTGACTGTATCAGCCATACTTTATTTTTCAATATGGTTTCCATTCTCAGTGATTAAATAGCCCAGTGTGATGACCAGGGCGTGGCACAAACGTAACAAAGTCACAAAATAGGTAAAATCCCTTAATACCTCCAACTTGGCCCCCAATGTCCAGTTATCCTCAGCTGGAGATCACTCATCCAAAAACAGTCTACAAAGGGAAGAAATGCAGTCTGAACCCAAAGTACAGATAACTTGAAAATAAAAAAAACCAACGCAAACTAAGCTGAAGTAATTAACATGACAGGCCAGGATAATAAATTTCAGACTTCCAAAAGATAACGAAGTACACACAGAAGGATGCCAAAACCCAGATAAGCCTCAACAAAGATAATGCACGATTTGCTTCCAGCAAGGTGCTGTGTACAAACACCCTTGTTATATCCTGTTCTCCCAGATGCAACTAATGAAAGGGATCAGGACCTTTTTCTCTCCCATAAGCCATATTGCTCCCTTCTCCATTCCTCCCTGCATGCTCTAAGATGAAGAGGGAGTGGACCTGGGTCTTCCTCTGAATGCCCCACCAGACTGTGCCCTTCCCCCATTTCTTCCAGAACCACTGGAGCCAAACTCTCACTCCCTGTCAGCTGCTCAATCTCCCCTTCAGAATCGGACTCCAACAAGGGCATGACACCCAGACAGTTGGAAGAAAATTCCATACCTGGAATATTTTTATATAAATATAATATTTATGTATAAAGTGGCAACAAATCCATTAGCTTGGGAGGAGTGCCAAAAGGGAGCACAGGTTGCCTGCAGTGGAGAAAACTGGACACAATCACTGCAATGGACATTTTCCTCAACAAGACTTCAATTTACAATAGTTAGCAAGGAACAACAGCAGCACCTAAAGAGATGACAATCAAAAGTGATTCCATGCTGGACAAAGCTTTTTAATGCAAGCCCCTCATTAAAAAAAAAAGCAGGGCAACCATTTTGCTGATTTTTGTTGCCCTCTACCCTACAGATACCATTGAGTAGCAATTTTGGAGCCGCCATATTTATCTACCCCTTCTCCAATAACAACCTAAAATATAATATGTTATTAGCATATACTGTTGGTGGAAATGGAAGATTCTGAGCTGATTTGGTGACTTATTTTTTTAAAAGTACATTTCTTTGCCTTTCCTTATTCTTTTTATCCTAAGCTTTACCATTTACCTTATTCTCCATGCTAAGGCTTCATCCTCTTCTACAAAAAAAAATTGGGACAATACTGCAACAAAGCATTCTGCTCTTTATTGGGCTGAAGAGCAAGTAGAAAGCTTTGTCACAGTATCATCCCAATGCTCAGCCTTTTTGTAGAAGTGGAGGGAGTCTTAGCATGGAAAATAAGGTGCATGCTAAAGCTTAGGATAAACTCTGGAGAAAAAAGAATGAGAAAAGGCAAAGAGATACTCTTTTTAAAAAAAAAATCAACAAATTGGCTCAGAATCGTCTATTTCCTCCAACAGTATGGTTACAATATATTAATTTTATTGCTCTCACAGGAGTGGGGAAGAAAGGAGTAAATGGTTGCTTCTACATATTAGTTGAGCACAAAACAGGAACCTTAAATCTTCTGATGGAAAAGAGAGGCCCAGCAGAAAGGCTATGTGGAGCAATAAGAAAGGGAACACGGTGTACTGTTGCCAAGAGTTCCATTATACTTCCACTTTTCTCATGAAAACAAGGCCAGTTTATAAGCAGCTTGCATGGAATGGGCTGCTGCAATCCTCAGGAAACTATTTTTGGCTATTCAAAGCCAGGTTACATTTGAGGGGTCAATTAATCAGACAGAGCTGGAAGGGACCTTGGGGATCTTCTAATCCAGCACTCTGCTCAAGCAGGAGATCTCATACCATTTCAGATAAGTGACTGTCCAGTCTTTTCTTTAAAACCTCAAGTGATGAAGCACCCACAATGATTTTGAAGGAAACCCGTTCCACTGGTTAATTGTCCTCACTGTTAGGAAGTTTCTCCTCAATTCCAGGTTGCATTTCTCCCTGATTTGTTTCCATCCATTGTTTCTTGTCCTACCCTCCAGTGCTTTGGAAAATAAATTCACCCCTCCTTTTTCTGGCAGTCTCTCAAATACTGGTATACTGCTATCATGCCGCCCTCCCCAGTGTTTCTTTTCTCCAGATTTGCCAAATCCAAATCCTGCACCCATTCTTCATACGTTTTAGTCTACAGTCCTTTAATCATCTTGGTTGCTCTTCTTTGCACTTTTTCCAAAGTCTCAACATCTTTTTTGTAATGTGATGACCAAAACTGGATGCCATATTTGGTATTAATACTTCACATGATTTTGATTCTATTCCTCTGTTTATACAACCAAGGATTGTATTAGCTTTTTTGGCTGTTGCTGCACACTGCTGACTTATGTTTAAGTGATCGTCCACTAAGACCAGAGGTGGGATTCTACCAGTTTGCACCTATTTGCTAGAACCAGTTGTTAACATTCTAAGCAGTTCGGAGAACCGGTTGTTCGAAGAAATTATTGGCCTAATCATGTAAGGAAGGCAGGAAGGAAACATTCTGTTGTTGCTTAAGGCCAGGTCACATCGCCTGACGGATGCAAAACGTATGTAAAAAGGACACAGCGGACGAGCAAATTTTCCATACGTTGTTATCCGCTCTCAAAAGTGCCCCAAATTTGCATAAAGAGAATGGAAAAGAACGGACGGGGAGGATGTATCACGGATGTAAAACAGATGCTCAACAGAAGCCTAGTGGATGAAAGAGGATGGAAGCAGATGGCACATCCGCTGGGCTTCCGGGGAGAGCATAGCAAAGCGGATGCGTAGCGGATGAAGCGGATACAGAGCAGATGCGTAGCGGATGCCTAGCGGATCACTGCGCATGCGGGGAGGATGCATTGCGTCAGCCCCATGGATATAAAAGGAGGCAGCTCGCAAGCAGGTCACCATTCAGAGGAAAGACCTGCTGCCACAGACATCTTCATCAGAGACCATGGGGAAGAAGAGGAAGCCTGTGCCATCTTCTGCCAGCCCTGGCAAGAGGGATAGATCCACCATCCCACACCCTGGCGCTGACTCTGCTTCTGCTGGTGCTGCTGCTTCTTCTGCTGCTGCTGGTGCTACTGCTGCTTCTTCTGCTGCTGGTGCCTGTGCTGCTGCTTCTGCTGCTGGTGCTGCTCCTGCTGCTGGTGGTGGTGCTTCTCCTGCTGCTGGTGCTGGTGCTGCTTCTCCTGCTGCTTCTCCTGCTGCTGCTGTGGTGGACCAGCCCCAAAGCTCTGAAAGCCCTGATGCTGAAAGCCCTGCCAGAGGGAGGAAGAGGCAAGGCAAGGAGAAGGGAGAGAGGAAGCAGTACTCCATTGCAGAGGAGCATGAGGAGGAGGTGCTGGAGTGGCTGAGGGAGAACGAGTATATGTAGAGGAAGGGCCACAGGCTCTATCGAGACACCAAGCGGAAGCAGGCGGCTTGGAGACAGAAGGCAGAGAGCCTGGACTACACTTCAGATGTCCTCCTCGGGTGGTGGAAGCATATGCACACCTGGTACGGGAAGCTGCACCTGAAGAAGTCTGGCCAGGCCGCGGTCAAGCTCACCAACCGGGAGACCTATGTCATGGCAAAGTGCAGCTTCCTGGAGGGTGAGGTCCGCCACCGAGGAGCAGCCCCTCTGTCTACCCTCACTCTCAGGCAGCCCACAGACAGCCAGTCCTCTTCTGGCCAGGAGACAGTGACTGTGTCTGGGCAGGTGTCCACAGAGTGCCCCACGACAGAGACACCCCCCCTGACAGCTGCACACCCTATGCCGGAGGACGTGGAGGATTCTCTCACACACATGGAGCAAGAAGAAGCAGCGACCACCAGGGACCAACCCACACCCACCCTCAGCTCCACCTCCACAGAAAGCAGGCAGAGAGGCATACTGGAGGGACAGAGCCACACTGTCCTGCTGGAGATCAGGGACACCATCAAGAACAGTGCAGATCTCCTCTCTCAGCTGGTACACTTGGAGATTCCATCCTCAAACCACAAGCCCTTCCTCACCTATGTGACCCAGACCCTCATGGACATGCTTGAGCCCCAGTACCAGGTGATGAAGGAGAGGATCATGGCGCTGCTGCACCACCCTCCAGGCCCAGCTGAACCTGCTCCCACCCACTCCAGGCGATGTCACACCCCTTCCAAGGCTTTCAACAGCCCCTCTCCTACCAAGGCTACAGCTACCAGGAGCTCCAGCAGGCACAGGTTCCTCGCATGCCACAAGTGCCATTGATGCCACCAATGCCACAGATGCCACAGATGCCACCGACACCACAGATGCCATTGATGCCACCGATGTCACTGGTGTCACTGATGCCACCGATGCCACAGGTGCCACCGACGCCACATGCCACTGATGCCACAGATGTTTCCTCACACACCACAGATGCCTCACCTCACCCAGCTGCACACCAGAAATCCCCACTACAATCCTTCCTACACCCCACAGCCAAGCCCAGCCTCAGAACATCTGTCATTGGTCCTGTGCCTGACATCCCTGGTCCTGGATGAAGGGCCTCTCAACCTCACTGGGCTGAGCCAGCTTTCTGAGAGCTTCCTAAACACACCATCTCCTGTTGTACTCTCGGGGCCAGGCACCCCAATGGCACCTCAGAGCAGCACTCCAGCCACTGCCACCTCCATAGTCCCTGTCCCCTTTACACCTGAGACCATGGACATGCCTCAGAGTGACTGAGAACATTGCCAGAGACTGAGTTGTTACCTGTTGACTTTATCATTGCTTGGGACACTTTTCTTGGTTCCTTTTGCTTTTTAAATAAAGTCCTACACTTTACTGTTGTTAATAAAGGTTTTCTTTGCTTCACACACTTGGGTCATTTCTTTTACTTAATAAAGTCTTGGTGGAAAGTTTTAGAAAATGGTTAAGCCTTTGCATGCTTATGGGATGGGCAGGGATACCTGTGGGATGGGTGATAGCTGTGGGATGGGCAGGGATACCTGTGGGATGGGTAATAGCTGTGGGATGGGCAGGGATACCTGTGGGATGGGTAATAGCTGTGGGATGGGCAGGGATACCTGTGGGATTGGTAATAGCTGTGGGATAGATAAGCCTCCAGTGCAAGCATAGTGGGACTGTATGGTCCACCCTCCCAGGTGCCACACCTATGGCCCTTTATTATCAATAGCAATTTAATCATTGATCCACACATTTCAACATAAACACAACTCTTTATTAATGCCCTATTCATTGAAGGCCACTCAACATACATGGCACAATCTCATCAGTGTGATGAGACAGGCTGAAGGAAGCATCCATTAAGCATCTACCATCCTGTCTTGCCACTCCACTGCTCCAGCTGGGGAGTTGCACCAGTGTTTCAGGAGGTTGCGCTGTTTCTTCCCTTCACATGAAGCTCTGTTGGGGCCTGGTACATCCACAGTGTCGATCAGATTTCGCCCTTGCCTCCATTCACCAGGCTTCATGTCCCCATTGCCTTGTTGGTGGTCTATAAGCCTGTTCTGCAACACTGGGTAGCGGGTGCGCATGAGATTGTGCAGGATGCAGCAAGCTTCCACGATCCTCCTCACGGTCTGTGGATGATGCTGCATGGTGGTGAGAAGTACCTGGAACCTGTTGGCCAGGATGCCAAAGGTGTTCTCCACCACCCGCCTTGCCCTGGACAGCCTGTAGTTGAAGATCCTCTCTTCATGGGTGAGGCATCTGGAAGTGTAGGTCTTCATGAGGTAGGTTCTGAGGGAGAAGGCGTCATCCCCCACGATGAAGTAGGGCACATCTTGTGTGTCGTTGGGCAGGGGGTCTGGATCTGGGAAGCCCATGATGAGGTTGCGTTCCAGCCCATCCTTGAGGTCACTGGCATTGTATATCTGGCTATCCAAAGCTGACCCGTTGCCTGAAGCCTCGATGTACATGAACTTGTAGTCAGCATCAACCATGGCGAAGAAGATGATGCTGAAGATGCCCTTGTAGTTGAAATAAGTGGACCCTGAGTTGACTGGAGCTTTGCAGGCCATGTGCTTGCCATCTATGGCTCCAACGGTGTGGGGGAAGTTCCACCTCTGATACCACTGCTCTGCAACTTTCCTCCAGCCTTCTTCAGTGGAGGGACACTGGAGGAGCTCCTCCAGGTATTCTTCGATGATGGCCTGCACCACTTCTCTGGCCACAATGCTGATGGTGTTGTGTGGCACCCTCCAGGCGTACTACATGTTTCTGTACATGGTCCCGGAGGCCAGGTGGCGCAGAGTCAGTGCCACCTTCAGTCCAGGGTCCAGGCTGGGATGGAAGTTGGTGCTCTGCTTGGTCAACCTTGGTCTCAGACGCTCCACAACTTCTTCAAACATGGCTGGTGGCATCCTCATAAAGTTCTGGAATGCACGAGGGTCTTCGTTCCTCAGCTCCACCATCAGCTTGTCATAGAGTCCAAACACTTCTTGGCCGCCTCCTTTTCTTCCCATAGAAAAGGTGAAAGAGCCTGAAGAGGGCTTGGTTTTGGTGTTGAATGATGGCAGCTACCAAAAGGAGCGTGCGATGATCCATGGTGGAGAAGAATGGATGCTGTGGAAGAGCAAGAGCAAAGCTGAAGAGGTCTGCACACCAGGGCAGCTGGACTGAAAGTGATTTCCTCCCCCTTTTTATAGGAAATGTTGGTTTTCCTCTAGGTGTCCTTCCGCATACTCCAGGCATCCTCCAGACATCCTAAATATCCGAGATACGTCCCCTATATGAACGTTTTTTTTCTGTTTTAATGCTTTATATCCGAGCTGCATCCATTTTCATCCTTTCTACGTCCGTGCTACTAACGCTGTGTGTCCATTCCGCATCTGTTTCGCTTCCTCCCGCTGGAGCGGATTTGAGTTGCGTGGATGCGCAGCAGATGCCTAGCGGATATAGCGGCCGTGTAACGGATGACAACGGACATATAACGGATGTTCTCCATATGCATAGCGGATGTATAACGGGCGCGTTGGATACTTCATCCGCTCAAAAAGTTTTGTGCAGCTCAAAACTTTTTGAGCAGATGAAATCACAGTAGACGGATGCTGGACGGATAGAGAGTATGAAAAACGTACGCAGTGAGTACACAACGGATGCATCGCGTTTTCCAACGGATGGCAAGCTTTTTTGTCCATTTTACATCCTCTTTGCATCCGTTGGTGCAGTGTGACATGGGCTTTACAGAAGAAGAAATTACTGGCCTAATCCTGTAAGAAGGGCAGAAACATTCTGGTGTTGCTTACAGAAACTGCCTCTCTATTAATCCTTATTACATTCTTGGCAGGACTAGACTTCCTGTCTCAGAAACGTCTCTGGAGTTTTTTTCCCCTCCTTTGTTGGTACTTTTCTTGTGTGAAGTGACCATTCAAAGTTACAATGGCACTGAAAAAAGTGTCTTATGACCTTTTTCACACTTACGACTGTTGCAGCATCCCCACAGTCATGAGAAGCCAGGCGAGGAGATATATGCCTCGATGTGAGTGATATTGAGTTGGCCACACCCAGCCAATAACATGACCACCAAGCCATGTCCACCCAGTCACATGACCACTAAGCCATGCCCACCACCTAAACCATGCCCACAGAACCGGTTGTTAAAAAATTTGAACCCTACCCCTGACTAAGACTCCAAGGTCCCTCTCACAGTTACTGTTTTTGAGTCAGATTTGGGCTACAGATGTACTTGTACCTTTGGTTTTTTCTGCCCAGGTGTAAAACCTTGCTTTTCTCCACATTAAATTTCATTTTGTTGGATAGGGCCCATTGTTCAAGCCTGTCAAGATCTTTTTGGATCCTGAGCTTATTTTCTAGCTATTCCTGCATACTTAGTATCATCTGCCAATCTGATGATTTCCCCTTCTATATCGTCATCTAAGTTATTTATGAAGCTATTGAAGAGTACTGGGCCTTAGACAGAATCTTGTGGTACCCCACTGGTTACTTCCCTCCATATAGATGTAGTAGCATTAAGGACTACTCATTGAATACAGTTTGTCAGCCATTTACAAATCTATCTGGTGGTAAAACATTAGAACTTTCATTACCCAAACTAGTGCTATAGTAAGTAGTACCCATTAGTTTGGATAATGAAACATCTGCCAAAAAAACAAGCAACCTCAGAAAGCACCAAGGACCCCTCATTTCAGTCCTGAGCTACAAATATTTTCATTTATTGTCAGGTTACATTTATTCCCAACTGCAGAGTACTTTTGTGCTAGCTAGAGAATCCAGATTGCAGTGGGAATGTATATATAATACTTGTGAGATGGCATTTGTTCAATTCATACTGATCAGTTCCCACATCACAGCTGTAGCAGTGGGAATCAGGACACTCCTGGGAATATTGTTTTGATACACAATTATTCAACTCCGGAGCATGACTTTCTGGTTCTAAATATGGAGCTGAGATCTGCATGTGGGAATTTGACATCTGCGGCTTATTGTACCGAAGCAGCAACTTTTTTCAAATATGAGTAGTGATTCTTTTACTGTTTACCAAAAAGTATCTGGAAGACATTCACTTTCTTTTCTTCTCCAAGGACATATTCAGAGAAAGTCACGCACAACTGTGTCTTTCATGTGGCCAGTCTTTGACCTGGTAATAATGCCCCACTGCTTGAAAACCCAATCAAGCAATGAGTCATCATAGAATACACCAAATCTGCTACTGCCTTTCTATTTCTCTGATTGGGCTTGTTTACTGAACAAGTGGCAGAACAATACAAACAATCATCTTATCAAATGGCCTCTGGACAGAGGACCATCTGTATTTCCCAGCATCAACAAAGAATAAAACTTTACAGCATTTAAAAACTTTCTTGAAGACCCAAGTACGAGAAAAGTGGGCTACAAGCTCAGCTGTATATGCTTTGTAAATGCTTATATACCTAAATGTTTTTTCATTGTGGTCTCTGTGATTCACAGACATGGAATTAGGTGCCTGTCTGGAAGCTCTATCTGGAAGCCTCTAGAGCAGTGGAAACCATGTGTACACTGTGGCTAGACATGGGACATGGTTTACACTAAACTCCTTGAATTACTTTTCAATCACACTTGCTCATTCCTAAATTCTTTGTCCTTTTTCTTTATCTAAATACTTCACTTTTTCTTTTTTTTTCCTTGCTGTTTTAAATAATCTCCAAGCCTTTTTTAAAAAACAAAATCATTTAAATTGTTTATCAGGGCATTTTTTTTATCCTCCAGGCATCAGGTCCTTAGCTGAATAGTCTCTTAGGCTGCATTTCACATATGCCAGTGATATGGGAACATCTTTCAACTTGCAAGCCACATGAACCTTCTGAGATTGTCGTCATGATGAGACTGTCCAGGTTATATTGGAATAGTCTAGGATACAAACAAAGAAAGTGACAAAAAGTCCATCATTGCTTCATACATTACCTTTTGGATCTGGAGCATCCATCACTCCATCTTCATTCTGGCAGTTCAATTCAACAATCAGTTAACTTCCTTGTTGAGCAGCTCAGCCATACAGAAAAGCCACCTACAAATGGGAATTATTTCCATGGGTGATGGCCCATCACAACCTTCCATAATAAGGCTGGGATGTTCCCAATCTTTTTTTCCCCTTGAAATGAACCACTGTCTTACAAGTCCTTCGTTCTACAGCCTGAAAATCTGAGACCTACTGTTTTAGACTTTGTATTTTATTCAAGGGTAAAAGAATTAAACAAAAATAATAAAAACAACCATTGTTTCCAGGACAAATAAACATAATTTATTACATTATTTGATAGGTAGGTCAAATAAACCTTTATTACACTATTTGATCAATATATTGGAATGTTTTGCACACGTAGTATAGTTGGACTGCAATGTCTTCTAACTTTAGTTTGCAGTATGAACAATGAAAGGATTGGGTGAACAGTGAAGTTATATATAACCAAGATTTAGAATGATAAAACCAAAGTCCACAGCCTTGTATTCAACAAAATAGAAAAATTCAGTTTGGTAGTTGATGCAACTTAGTAGATAGGGCTTGATTGCTTCATATAATTCCTTGACATTCTCATAAAGATCATCCTCAAAGGCTTTTAGAAAGTTGCTTTTAGAATGCCAAATTAGCTTGTGCAAAACAGCAATAGTCCATTTTCTTCTCTCAACAAGTTGAACAAGATTTTCATAAGGGGGGAGGGTAGTTCCACAGCACTTCTTGTTGGTAACTCTAAAAGACCACAGAAATATTTTATGAGTTGACATTAATGGAGGTAACTACTGGAGCCCTGATACTTGTCTCCAGTAAGATGAAGAAAGCTCATGTGTGATATGGTATCACGGAGTCACAATTTCCCTGCATTTGCTCCACTAGATGGCTGCTGTTTTCAAGGAGGCTGTCCTTCATAAATGGAGCTAGATAGTGCAAGAATGGTTATGTTCCAATGGGAATATTAAAAAGTACAAGATGACCAGAGGTTTCAGAAGAAGAAGAAGGAAGATTATACAGGGCAGCAATATCTCCCATCTTGATTTTGCCTTTCCCCCTTTGATTAATGTCTATCATTACTGGCACAGTAAGGGTAAAATGTACTTTAATTTTATAATGCAACTCAACCATTTCTCCAAATCCTTTCTTGTTCTGATTTGGTATATATGAAACACTGTGCTTGGCCAGGCCAGCCAGGAGTTCGGTGAAATATGCAGGATTTAAATGGTAAAGGAGAACCTATATTCCTCATTGCCATATCCACAAGCACTGACCAATGTTCTTTCAGCAACCATCCAGTCTCTAAGATTTGCAAGGACTTCTGGGAAGCTCTGAAAAAAAGTTTTTGTTCTTGGAGAATCAAGAGTCCTTTTTATATCTTGTGTCCTACAGAGCAACGATAACATTTCAATGCTGATCCATATTCATGATCGTGCTTGGAAAATTTTTGGAGTTTCCACTCAAAAGTGGAAAGCTCCAAGTGTTCCACAAACATTAATGCCAGAGAATTTGAATCAGAGAGGTTCATGGGCACAAAACCAATTGTGGAAGCATGGTTGGATAGTAATGATAATAAAGAAGGAAAGAAAACTGGGATAAAGAAAATCCAAAGTAATGTAACAAGCACTGAAATCCAATAGTATAGAACTTTGATTTAACAGATATTAGTATATTAAACTTGCATGTAACAAACTAAATCTCTGTGGTGATTTACATCATCTGTTGTCACACAAATTTATCACATATTTGTCACACAAATCACGCAAATGACATCAGTTGCATCAATGTATATCATTTGTTTCATGATTTCACAATGTAAATTAAGTAAATTGTGATAATATAGAGGAGATTCTTGACTTATGACCAGTTACTTAGCAACTATTCAGAATTACAACAGACCTACTTACAACTTTGTTTCAAAGTTCTGATGGCCTATACTCTATGATCATATCATTATATTTTGGGCACTCAACAACCAAACTGCATTTACAACCATTTGCCACGTCCTTGGTCACGTGAAGAAGATTTATGCTGTTGTTTTTTTTGCTGGAAACCAGTGTTTACTTCTCATTTCGGCAAAACAAACAAACCACCCACTAGGGACAAGAGATTTGCTTAATTTGAACACTGCATTCATTTAATGACCATGTTTATATTAATGACCATTTCTAAAAAGGTTGTAAAATCAGGTAAAGGTCATGTGACATGGCTTACAAACGAAATTCCAGGCTAATAAGTTGAAGACTTCCTGCAGTGGCATATTTATTATATTGTTATGAATAACAGACATTACTTGCCCCATTTGTTCAATTAATACAAGTTTTGCTATACATAATACAAAACACACACATCTTGATCTAGCAATCTTCTTGATTGTCTACTAAAATTCTATTCAAAATTTTCCATATGAATCTGCTATATACCATGAAACTCTTACGTCTGTGTCCTTTAATTGGGCAAAACAGTGCCTCATAGAACAACAATTTTTGAACCAAGCTACCTCAAACGGGCTAACTTTCAGAATGTGTCCAAAGTCCAGGAACCATGATTTGTTTCATGAATGGTCATTTCAGTGCTGCCACACCACTGTCCAGAGGTAGACTAGTCCTGCCCTAGCCCTCTGGAGGCTGGGTAGACTGGCCTCACCTTTGGCCGCTGGAGATCAGGTGGACCAGTACCATGCTAGCCCCTCCAGAGGCTGTATAGAAGAGTCCCAACATCAACTGCCAGAGGGCAGTCAGCCACAAAAATGTAGGAGGAAATTGGAAGGCACTCCTACTCCTAATGCTTTTTCATCCTTTTTAGGTAAGGAAATATCTCTGAAACAATGAGGGCTGTCTAGTATATGTAAAATGTACCTTTATACCTCTCAGATTAATTTCCCAGTTTTAAATTCACAGCCATTCCTTTGGAGCTTTTAAGTAGAGTTTACTTGTCCCATGGAATGCAAATATTTAACACTGAACATCCACATTGGCATTCATCTTTATTAGTGTTTGATTTCTATATATAATTTGTGTGCTACATTTAGCTCACCTTTCTTCCAAGAACTCAAGTTAACCTATGTGAGGATCTCCCTTGATTTTATCCCCACAACAGCAACCCTATTGGATTGACAGAGAGCAGAGAGACTAACCTAACATCATCCCATAGCTGAGATTGGTCTTGATTGTTGGACTCCCTGGTCCTAATCTAGATCTTTAACCATTATATTTCACTGTCCTGTTTCTAAGTATGAGTGAGTTTCAGCTAGTGGGAACAATTGTACACCATCATTCTTTTGACCAGTTGTTCTGAGCAGCATGAAGATATATTCGATACATCTCTCTCAGAAGTATTGTGTGCAGTGTTACGAAAATGCTGAAGCTGTCTTTTAAGTCTGTTAAATACACTTTTGAATGGAGACATTGCTTTGTTAAATGTTGGTTTCTTTATCCCAGTTTATGTTACTTTCCACAGAGGTACTTGGGCCTATGCATTCACACATGATAAACTTCCTCCTCCTTCTCGTCTTCCATGGCATGATTGGTATATCCCTGCTTGTGGACAAGCGTATTCTGCCGTAAGATGTTCCAATGACTGTTAGTGTTTGCTGTATTTGAAGGAGCACCCATGTCCTTCTGCTCTTTGGACAAAATTGCTCGACCATCTCTTCCATCAGCTGCAACATCTTGGGTCTGTTTTCTCTGCAGGTACTTCTCAAAGGCATCTCTTCGGTAAGGCCCATTTGTTTTAACAGACATTTGCCTTATTTCATAACGATCTTCAACCCTGCATGCAAAATATTAACAAGAGTAGTGAAGAACATGTTATAACTGGTTATATGCATTCCCATCTGTATTATTCAAGCTTCTCCAAAGGATGTTGAACCAAGGTCTTTGGAAGAGAGCTTGGAACAATATTGCATTTATATTAGCATAATTCCTACCAGGCTAGGAGCCAGAGGCTGCTAAAAATATAGTGGGAAAAAAGACAATGATTTATCAGTCCAAAATGACAAGATCCTAAATACAAATACTTTAATATAATTATTCCCTTTATTAATACTAGGAAATGTCTTTATATGCTTTAAAAATGAGCTACTTTTAGGAGGTGTTGGCTGCCCACTAAAATTCCATACTTTTTGCCTTAAGGAAAATGTAATACATTTCTCATATATTTAATTTACCTCTTAATAAAGACACCTGCCAAAGGAAAATCAATGTGAACTATTCCATTGTCTCTTTTCCTTCATTCAGTACCCTTGAGAATCATAGTTTTGATTCAACTTTGGTATCTCTTCGTATATCATGGTAAAGTGCAAGAAGAATCCAATTTATCGGGCAAAATTAATTAGAAATTTATTTAGCTTAAATTGCTCGCCACATCCTTTTCTGAATGTTCCAATTATCCAGGATCTTCTGGAAGGATGTGACTCCAGGCCTGCCAAGTGATTGCCTACATTTGTCATTTTTTCACACAAGAAGAAACTGTCTAGTTTCTAGAGAAAACATTTGTAGTTCCATCTTGATTCTCATTAATTTAGCTCTGGAGACCTCAATATTTTTGAAGGATAATGATATTGTAGTCTGCTCAATTACATTTCCTTTGGTATAATTTATTATGGACCAGGTATTCACCCCCCCAAAACAAGGGGTCTTAACGTACTGAAGATGATATACCCTTCAAGTTGTTGATTTTTACAACCTCAATTGAACTCTCAAAGTAATACATTGAAAGAGGGAAAGTGAAGTAAAAATGCCTGATTAGCTTTTCTTGAGATGTATAGCTTGTAACTAACTGGCTGTCCACTATATTTATAGTCAAAATATCTTATCCCAGCTTGCTTCTTCTATGTCTTTATTTTACTTATTTTTATCTAAAGGTAATTTCATTTGTATCATTTTTAAAAATGGACTAACAGCTGGAAAAAAAAGACATGGAACTTTAGTTCCAGTTTTTTACATCTGATAACTGCAATGAGATTATTATATGTTCCAAAGTGGAAAGATTCAATGTTACCTTTAATGGAGGAAAGGCTGGATAAGATGATGGAACTTGAAAGGTGGCTAAATTGATTTCCTTGATCAGGGAAAAGACAGTATCTATGTTTATTGCTGATTGGAAACCCCTTAGAGACTTTTTGCAAGAAACAGAAAAAATGAATTTATGATTTATGGGTTTGTTGATTAGAAAAAATAGATAATAAAAATATTTTTTTCTTTTTGCACCTGTTGGAAGATATTTCTTTTTATTTATTTATTTTTTCCTTTCTTTCTCTCTTTTACTGTATGTTCATCTTTGTTACCTTTTAATTTTTTTTTCAAAACTTAGACATGCAAAAATGTTTATTCTAGCATCTTTAAATTTAATGAGAATACACGTCAGTCATTTCGATATCTATGTGCCTTAATAGGCCAGTATAACAATAAGAACCAGGAAAGAAATCTTATTTCTTGTTAAGCAAATTGATTTTTTAAAACCCTGCTTTCAGAATTTTCCTTACATTTTCGTAAGGAAAAAAAATATTGGAAAGCTCAAACTTATTTTTTTGAATGAGATTTAAACATGCAGTAAAATCCAAACTAAGCATTCCCTTTGCAGGGGAAGGAAGAACTGCTGTGCTCTATCTTTTCCATTAACCCAACTCATTAATTTTTAATAAAATTATATATAGGATATGATTTGGGCCCAAATTGGACTGAATCAGAACAGAACACATGAGTTTATGAAGGACATGCATCCCAATTAATGCATCAGTGTAATAGCTATTTCTATTCTTAATAATGGGCTGGATTTAAGCCATGAGCAAGAAAATACCTTACTAGAGAACAGGCAATCTGCAATGCCTGATTTGTCTTCCTATGACTTGGAAAATTGTCTAAACCCATAAAATGAACCTGTAGGATTCATTTGTACCATAGTCCTGCAAGCTAACCAGACAGGTATTAAATATGCTTATGATCATGACCACTAAACTTCATTGCAAATTATGCTTGCACAATACAGGTACAATTGTACCATTCGGTTATAGCTCATTTTTCCACAAGCATCTACTAACCCCCTTGGCAGGCAGATATTAATGGAAGACTGTGACAAGGTGGAGACTGCAAGGAATTGGGTGTCAGTAAGAACAAATGTGATATGCATCATATCACCAAGATCCTAAAGACACATTCCTTGAATTCTACCATACAATGAAACACTTCGTGATATACTTGACATTCTCAGATGCCCTAAAACTACCTTCAGTTTAAAAACAGGGTTTCTTTTTATAAATGTCAAGAAGTGCCTGACATTTTTGGACCTTTTTTTAAACACTCATTTTACCAATATGTGAGTTTGCATTCTTTATGGTCCTTTGCCCACTGGCTGTATCATCCTCTTAGCTATGGCAACTCACAGATGTGGTAGATGACTTCCCAATCAATCAATCAATATTTATTAAATCAATGCCCAGCAAAATTTAAAAGAACAAAAACAGAGTGAAGCAGATAAATAGAATAATGTATTAACAACTAGGAAAATAAATCACATAATATAATATTCACTGTTCCATTACTGTGTTCTCAATATTACTTTCATATGAGTGGATTTTGGACACTTGACAATCAAATCCCAGGGAATTACAATGGGTAGTTTTATGTATGAGCCCAAATACTTGGAGATCTAATTGGAATAAGGGAAGTGAAAAAACAGGGCACTGAACTCAGAAGATCAAAATAAATATTTTGGCAAAGTGAATTTGGTGTGAATATTTGGTACTGTTTCTTCTGTTTTCGGAGAAAATACTGTACTGGATCTTTGATGTACTTTGGTGTTATAATCACTATATAATACAAGATTGAATGATTCTGAAACATGGTCTATTTTTTAAATAGTTTATTTAAAACTTTTTTTAAAAGTTTGTTTTTGTGCCTTCCAGTCAGTGACTCTTGAAAAATATCTGGATGAGTTCCTACTGTTTTCTTGGCAAAATTTCAGAAGTGATTTGCTGTTGCCTATTTCTTAGGCCTGAAAGAGAGAGAGAGAAACTCGCCCATCATTACACAGCTGGCTTTGTGCCTAAAGCAGGAGCAGAACACATGGCCTCCCAATTTTAACTTGATGCCTTAAGGCCCTGTCACACTGGCCGACGGATGCAAAACGTTAGTAAAAAGGACACAGCGGACGAGAAAAATGTTCCATCCATTGTTATCCGCTCTCAAAAGGGGCAAAAATTTGCATAACCAGAGCGGATAACACGGAAAGGAATGGATGGGGGGAGGACGCAGGGCGGATGGAAAGCGGATGCAGAACGGATAAAGTGGATGCAGAGCGGATGCCGAATGGATGAAGCAGATGCACAGCGGAAGCCTAGCGGATGCCTAGCGGATGCACAGCGTTCACTGCGCATGCGGGGAGGATGCATTGCGTCAGCCCCACAGATATAAAGGGAAGCAGCTCCCAAGCAGATCACCATTCAGAGGAAAGACCTGCTTCCAGACACAGCTCTCAAGCCTGCCTGCCTGCCCTGCCTGCCTGCCTGCCTGCCAGCCTTGCTGCCTGCCATCCTGCCAGCCTCCCTGCCAGCCAGCCTGCCTGCCTGCCTGCCAGCCTGCCTGCCAGCCTTGCTGCCTTCCTGCCTGCCTGCCAGCCTGCCTGCCAGTCTTGGTGCCTGCCTGCCTGCCAGCCTGCCTGCCTGCCTGCCTGCTTGCCTGCCAGCCTGCCTGCCTGCCAGCCTTGGTGCCTGCCTTCTTGCCAGCCTGCCTGCCATCCTGCCTGCCATCCTGCCTGCCATCCTGCCTGCCAGCCAGCAACCCCGCAACCATGGGGAAGAAGAGAAAGCCTCAGCCATCTGCTGCCAGACCTGGCAAGAGGGACAGGGCCACCCTCCCACCCCCGGCCCTCACTTTGCTTCTGCTAGGGCTTCTGTAGCACGGGTTTGCTCTTCTGCGGCTGGGGCTTCTGCTGCTTCTGCTTCTGGAGGAGCTGCTGCTGTTGCTTATGGTGGTGGTGCTTCTGCTGGTGCTTACTCTGCTGTAGCTGCTCCTCGTACTGCTGGTCCTGCTCATCCTGCTCGTGCTCCTGGTCTTGCTCGTCCTGCTGGTCCTGCTTGTGCTCCTGGTCTTGCTGGTCCTGCTGGTCCTGCTCGTGCTCCTGGTCCTGCTCGTGCTCCTGGTGCTGCTGGTGCTGCTAGTGCTTAATCTGCTGCTGCTGATCCTGGTGCTGCTGGTGCTGGTGCTGCTGCTGCTGATGATGATGATGATCTTGCTGTTGCTGCTGCTGCTGGTGGTGTGGAGGAGCAGCCCCTACAACCTGGAAGCCCCTCTGACGAGGGCCCATCTGGTCCTGCCAAAGGGAGGAAGAGGCATATGCGAGAATGGGAGAGGAGGCAATACTCCATTGAGGAGAAACATGAGGATGAGGTGCTGGAGTGGCTGAAAGAGAATGACTATCTATGGCGGAAGGGACACAGGCTCTACAGGGACACCAAAAGGAAGCAGGCTGCTTGGAGAGAGAAGGCGGAGAGCCTGGGCTACACATCGGAGGTGCTCCTTGGCTGGTGGAAGCACATGCACACCTGGTACGGGAAGCTGCACCTCAAGAAATCTGGCCAGGCCACGGTCAAGCTGACAGACAGAGAGACCTATGTGATGGCCAGGTGCAGCTTCCTGGAGGGTGAGATCTGCCACCGAGGAGCAGCCCCTCTCACAACCCTCTCTCTCAGGCAGCCTGCTGAGAGCCAGTATCTTCCGGCTGAGAGTCAGCTCCTGTCTCCAGGCAGGTTTCTGTGGAATGTCCCACGGCGGAGACCCCGCGGACAGTTGTTTTAACCTTGGCAGAGCGCGTGGAGGACTCCCTGGCACAGTGGGAGAAAGGAGACGGCACTTCCACCACAGTCCTACCCGCATCCACCCCCAGCTCCACCTCCACAGAAAGGCAGAGAGCCAGACAGGAGGGGCAGAGCCACACTTCCTGCTGGAGATCAGGGACACCATCTGGAGCAGCATAGATCTCCTCTCTCAGCTGGTCCACCCCGACTCCTCATACTCCTACCGCAAGCTCTTCCTCACCAATGTCAACCAGACCCTCACGGACATAGCGGAACCCCAGTACCAGGTGGTGAAGGACCGGATCACCGATCTGCTTCACAACCTTCCAGATCCAGAGGAACCTGCTCCCACCCAGTCCAGGTCTGCTCCTCCATCCCAGGTGATGTCACTCCCATTCCAAGGCTTTCCATAGGCCCTCACCTACCAGGGCTATGGCTACCAGGAGGTCCAGCAGCACAGGCAGCAGCCTTTCCCAGTCCAGGCACAGGCTCATTGGAAGCCACCGTTGCCACTGATTCCCCTGATGCCACCGATGCCACCCATGCCACTGATGCCACCCACGCCACTGATGCCACCCACATCACTGATGCCACCCACACCAGTCCTCACACAGCTGCAGACCAGACAGCCCCACTACACTGCTCCTTCCTCCACCCCACAGCCAAGCCCGGCCTCAGTACATCTGTCGTCGGTACTGGGACTGACACCTCATGGCATGGAGGAAGGAGCTCTCAACATCACGGGGCTGAGCCAGCTGTCTGAGAGCTTCCTCAACATACCGTCCCCTGTTGTCCTCTCGGGGCCAGGCACCCCAGTGGCACTTCAGACCAGCACTCCAGCAGCAGCCACCTCCACAGCACCTGGACCCTTCACTCCTGAGACTGGGCACACCTCCAAGTGACCGATAAGAGTGCCAGAGACTGGGTGGCTTCCGGTAGACTTTATTTGGACACTTGACTTGGGTCATTTTTCTTTTACAACTTGTTATTAATAAAGATTATCTTTGATTCACACACTTGCCTCATTTATTTTATTAAATAAAGTCTTGGTGGAAACTTTTAGAAATGGTTTAAGCCTTTGCATGCTTGTGGGATGGGTAAGGATACCAGTGGGGTTGGCAGGGATACCTTTGGGATGGGTAATAGCTGTGGGATGGGCAGGGATACCTTTGGGATGGGTTAAGATAGCTGTGGGATGGGTTGAGATAGCTATGGGGATAGATAAACCTCCAGTGCAAGCATAGTGGGACTGTATGATCCACCTCCCAGCTGCCAACCTATGGCCCTTTATTATCAATAACAGTGTAATCATTGATCCACACATGTCAACATAAACACAACTCTTTATTAAATTCCCTGTTCATTGTAGGCCCACCCAACATACATGGCCCAATCTCATCCATGTGATGAGAAAGGCTGAAGGAAGCATCGATTAATCATCTACCATCCTGTCTTGCCACTCCACTGCTCCAGCTTGGGAGTTGCATCAGTGTTTCAGGAGGTTGCGCTGATTCTTCCCTTCACGTGAGGCTCTGTTGGGGCCTTGCACATCCTCAGTGTCTATCAGGTTTTGCCCTTGCCTCCATTCCCCAGGCTCCATGTCCCCATTGCCTTGTTGGAGGTCCACGAGCCTGTTCTGCAAGACTGGGTTGCGGGTGCGCATGAGATTGTGCAGGATGCAGCAAGCTTCCACAATCCTCCTCACTGTCTCTGGGCGATGCTGCATGGTGGTGAGAAGTACCTGGAACCTATTTGCCAGGATGCCAAAGGTGTTCTCCACCACCAGCCTTGCCCTGGACAGCCTGTAGTTGGAGATCCTCTCTTCACGGGTGAGGTGTCTTGAAGTGTAGGGCTTCATGAGGTAGGTTCTGAGGGAGAAGGCGTCATCCCCCACGATGTAGTAGGGCACATCTTGTGTGTCGTTGGGCAGGGGTTCTGGAGCTGGGAAGCCCACGATGAGGTTGCGTTCCAGCCCCTCCTTGAGGTCACTGGAGTTGTATACCTGGGCATCTGAAGCTGACCCGTTGCCTGAAGCATCGATATACATGAACTTGTAGTCAGCATCAACCATGGTGAAGAGGACGATGCTGAAGAATCCCTTGTTGTTGAAATAAGTGGACCCCGACTTGGCTGGAGCTTTGCAGGCCATGTGCTTGCCATCTATGGCTCCAACGGTGTGTGGGAAGTTCCACCTCTGATACCACTGCTCTGCAACTTTCTTCCAGCCTTCTTCAGTGGAGGGGCACTGGAGGAGCTCCTCCAGGTATTCTTCGATGATGGCCTGCACCACTTCTCTGACCACAATGCTGATGGTGTTGTGTGGCACCCTCCAGCCATACTGCATGCTCGTGTATGTGGTCCCTGAGGCCAGGTGGCGCAGAGTCAGTGCCACCTTGAGCCCAGGGTCCAGGCTGGGCCGGAAGTTGGTGCTCTGCTTGGTTAACCTGGGTGTCAGCCGCTGCACAACTTCGTCAAGCATGGCTGGAGGCATCCTCATGAAGTTCTGGAATGCACGAGGGTCTTCGTTCCTCAGCTCCACCATCAGCTTGTTGTACAGTCCGTACTCTGCTCTTCTCCTGATACATCTTCAGACCCAGATGCTTCTTGGCCGCCTCCTTTTCTTCCCGTAGTAGAGTTCACAGAGCCTGTGGATGGCTTTGCACTGTTGCAGAACGATGGTGGCTACCAAAAGGACTGTGTTACGATCCATGTTGAACATGACTGGATGCTTTGGAAGAGCAAGAGGCAGATGAAGGCTGCAGAGGTCTGCACAGCTGGGCTGCTGGGCTGAAAGTGAGATCCAGGTGAGTTACTCCCCCTTTTTATAGGCAATATAGGTTTTGCCCTATGTGTCCTTTTGCATCCTCTAGGCATCCTCTAGACATCCTTAATATCCGAGATGGGTCCCCTCTGCGAACGTTTTTCCATTTTAAATGCTTTGTATGCGTGCTGCATCCGCTTTCATCCTTTCTCCGTCCATGCTACTAACGCTGTGCGTCCGTTCCAGTTCTGTTCCGCTTCCTCCCTGTGTCTGCTTTCCTCTGGAGCGGATGCGAGTTGTGCGGATGCGCAGCGCATAAAGCGGATGTGTAACGGATGCCAACGGATGCAGAACGGACGCATTGGATACATTTTCTGCTCAGAAAGTTTTGAGCAGCTCAAAACTTTTTGAGCGGATGAAATGTCAATAGACTGATGCTGGACGGATAGAGTGGAAGCAAAACGGAGGCATTGAATACAGAACGGAAGCATCACGTTAACCAACGGATGGCAAGTGTTTTTCTCCATTTTACATCCTCTTTCCATCTGTTGGTGCAGTGTGACAGGGGCTTTAACTACTACAGCAAACTGGCTCTTTTTTTGATGGTTTTAGTAGTTATCCCATTATTTTGTTTATAAAACTGTCTGAGTCACAGGCTATTCTTCAGCTACTTTCAAGGGACTAGAAGGCTTGGTGCCTACCTAGTCCAAAGTAATAGACTGAACACATATTATTTCTTGATTTATCCCATAAAATAAGGGGCTTATCCTATATCATAAAATAGTTTAAATATGTTGATAAGGGTAACAAAACAATTTTATAGATATATCTGAGTTGTCTAAGAATCTGAAGTGGGGAAGAAGCTCCTCAAAGCATAGGTTGCTTGACATAGATTGGAGGTCTGTGGAAATGCACATGCTTGCATCCACATGTGAGGGGGAGCAGTAGGAAGAAAATGTTTTTAGCAATTAGGATGCTACAGCCATACTTCTATAATCAGTGAAGTCTTTGTTAGGATCAAAGACCAGAATAAGGAGAGTAGCAATTGAAAAAGTTTCTGCAAAATTCATACAGCATGTATTTCCTAATTCTTGCTTTTGTTGTTTCCAAAGTCCACTTTCTGGTTATGGGGTGTGTTTTAATTCTTACCTCACTTTTGCAGATATTCAGAAGACTCTGAATTGGCTGCTGAAGAAAAGTAATTCCTTTATTATTTTACTGCATCAAAGACAGGCATGGTACTTGTGCCTGAAGGGATGAATACAGTCTTTTTCATTGTTTCCTAACCTTCCCTCTCCCCATTTTACAGCATAATTCAACATGCAGAAGAGACACATAGAATCCTTTCATAGCAAAGGTGTTTGTTTCAATGTAGATTTAACTGTCAAAATGTCTCTTTCATACTGCACCTTCATATGCCTCTCCTTTATACTCTGCCGTTAGTTAATTAGGTTTATGTCTCATGTTTCTTTCCAGGAGCTGAGCACGGTATATGGGGATGTCTCTTGTTCTGTATAAAATAGTTTACTCCAAATCCTCTAATATGATTGGCTAGAAAAGCCGGCATAGGGATTGGTTCACTAGGAACCAATCCAAAAGAGCCGCCAAAGGCGGCTAAATCAAACAACTGTCATTGGCTACAAGCCGGCAGGCAAGCCGTATAAAAAGGCTGCAGCGGCTAGAGCCAAACTGTTCCGTTTCACTTAAACTGTTGAAATAAAGACTTTTACTGTTGGAACCCGGTCTACCTCGCGTTTTTCCGGACGGAACATCTCTCTTTTTAAATCCACAACTGTGTAAAGCAGATTGTGCTGAAGAGAGGTATGTTGCCACTCCAAGAGTGTATGGCTGAGGCTGGTGTTAAACCTGGTTCTGCAGCGCTAGTGCAGCATCTTCACCAAAACACCACACTAGATGTGAAAAAGTGCAGGAGGAAAAAGATAATTGAAGCATTTCCAAAACAAGTAGATTAAAACAATTCATCCAGGCTATATCATATTAATGGTGGAGCTCAGCAATGATGCAGAGAGGCAAACTGAATTTGTTGGTTTTACTAGAGCAATGTTTCTCTACTTTGGTATTTGAAGATGCATGCTTGTGGGGAAATCTGGAAGTTGAAGTCCGCGCATTTTCAAGTTGCAAGTTTAAGAAATACTGTACTACAGCAATGGCTTCTTGCTTTTACCAGCTGTTGGCAGGTTGATGCCTTGAACAACTGCAGATAGTTAGCATGGGGAAATCCTTCCCTAACTCATGTTCACACCAGATGTGGATGTTCTGCTGAAATATACTGTGTTGATATGTGCATGGGAGATGAAAATGAAGACAACTGACAACATAAACCCGTCATGGCAGCCATACTTCCCACTTCACAGCATATTTCTAAATAAAAGCAACTTAAAAATGGTAAGCAGGATGAAGCTTTGGAGAACATCTCCCTTCTTCTCTTTCCTCCTCCTTTTTTTCCTCTATGAAAAAACTGGGCCCTCCCTCTGCCAATATTTCACACATAATCAATATTTATAACGAGATCCCAAATCACTGCAGACAGAAAAAAGGCTCATGTTACAAAAGCAGCCAACCGAGACAGTTCCCCACTACCACCTCTCCTCCGGCTTGCCTGAATTAGCAGCGAGTAGAACAAAGACAAGAACCCCCAACTGAATTATCTTAGACATTATACCTTGCCCACTCTTCCATCCCCAATGGGTGGCAGAAGGAATACAGGGAGTGATGGATTCCAACATAACAGAAGAAGCCCAATTTATAGTTTCAGAGAAATTTCAATCCAAATGTCTTTTCCTGGCCGGAGGTGATCACATAAAAGTCCTTCTATTTAATACCTGTTTCTTAAATGAGTTTTGGGGGAAAGGCAGGGGGGGCAAGAATAGCTGAGCAGCCATTGGAGAGTAGAAACTGCCAACACTCAAGCTTTCTAAAAGCTAGGCAGTCCTGCTCAAAATGTGGAAATGTACTCTTCACTACTTCTATTCTGTTTTTGGTGGCAGAAATTCCCATGCTCCAAACAAGATGTGTGTTCTGTATAGAATGGTATACTCCAAACTTTGCAATCTGATTGGCTAAAAAGACTAGTATTGGATTGGTTCATTAGGAACCAATCCAAAAAAGCTGCTGAAAGGCGGCAAAGTCAAATAGCTGCCATTGGCTACAAGCTGGCAGGCAAGCCTGTATAAAAAGGCTGCCGCGGCTTCAGCCAAACCATTCCGTTACTGTTGCTTGCTTTAATAAAGACTTTGTTTGTTGGAACCTGGTCTACCTCGCGTTTTTCCATACAGAACACTGCCGACGAGGATGGGATTGTCCTAAACGCGAGACCGAGCACGCAGCAGAAAGAATTCCAGACTAAAAGCGATGGCTGGGAATAACGCGCCGCCCGCACCTTTCAATCCCAACGAAGAGGATTGGGAATCATACGTAGACCATTTCCTGATGTTCTTAGAGAGCAACGAAATGGAAGAGATCTCAGACCAGCGGAAGAGGGCTGTATTCCTAATGCATTGTGGAGCAACCATATTTAAAATGGCCAAAGCATTGGTGAAGCCCAGAGATGGGAAACAAATGACCTGGTCTGAACTTCACCAAATGTTAAAGGCCTACTACGCACCAGTAGTGTCAAATTTCATCAAATGGCACGAATTCTACAAAAGGGATCAGAAGGAAGGCGAAACCATCGCTGACTCTGTGGCAGCTCTCCGACAACTGGGAGGAGCTTGTGAGTTCCTGAGCTTAGATGAAGCCATGCAAGATCAAGTTGTCCTAGGTCTGAGAGACTCTAACTTACAAAGTAAACTACTAAATAAACCCAATATCACAGTGGCTGAAGTGATCGCAGAAGCCACAGCAGCAGAAGCCATGAAAAAGTCAGCGGCCACCATGAAGCAAATAAACTCAAATAATGACGCAATGACCCTATCCAGAGGAAAACAGCAAGCTCCCACCACAACTCATCATGAAGAATTCGACAGTTCATCAGAAACGGAGGATGAGGATGATGAGGTCCATCGCCTGTACGCCAACAAAAAAAGGCGCAAAAAAAGAAATTGGCGGGAATGCACTGGCTGCAGAGGAAACCACCCTCAAGCCAATTGCAGATTCCTTGATGGCATCTGCCGAGCTTGCAAAAAGAGGGGACACATCGAAAAAGTCTGCAGGAACCGAAAAAATAACAGCCTAAACAGACACAGTAACTCCCCACTACCAGCTGAATCAAAGCAAGCCAAAAAGAAATGGGAGCGCAACAAACGAACCAGTAACCGAGAAAAGACCCATCAAACTGTCTCTATTGGAAGCGCCCAGACAGAAAGTGGGAGAAAGGTCAAAATTGTTGTAAAAATTGAAGGAAGCCCCTGCAAGAGGGAAGTCAACTCAGGATACTTCCTGTCAATGGTGTCTTGGAACACAATCAGATGGCTGGTTCAAAACACCAAATTAAAAGAACTCCAGAAACAAAAATTAACTTTAAAAGACTACCAAGGAAACCGAATCCCTGTGGTAGGTCTAGGACATTTCCGAGTCACATACAAGCAGCACGCTGAAGTCCTGCCTCTAACAATAGTCGACCGGGACTGCCCCAGCCTCCTGGGCATTGAATGGTTCGCACCATTGGGCATCGGAATGACCAGGGTGAGCCAAGTAGCTGCAACCGACTGGGAAGAGAGCCTGACACACGAGTTCCAGGAAGTCTTCGACGGCACTTTAGGCAGGTATCGGGGGACCCCAATTTCCTTTAGTTTAGACCCTCAGATAGCACCTAGAAGATTAAAAGCCAGATGAGTCCCCTTCGCTTTAAAGGCCAAAATAGATGAACAGTTAAATAAATTAATTGAGCAAAGGGTCATAGAACCAATTGACCATGCTAGATGGGAGACACCAATAGTAACACCTGTTAAACCTGATGGGTTGGTACACATGTGCGGAGACTACAAGGCTACCCTGAACCATGCATTGCAGTAAAGCGCATACCCTGTGCCAATCATGCAACATTTACTGCACTCGCTTGGGGGAGGAAAATTTTTTGCCAAGCTTGATTTAGCCCAGGCATATCAACAGCTTCCAGTAGACCCAATAACGGTCGAGGCACAGACAATAGTAACTCACAGAGGGGCATTCAAATGTAACAGACTTCAATTTGGAGTGAGCGTTGCCCCAGGCATCTTCCAAAGCCTTATGGAAGGCCTATTAAATGGAATTAAAGGAGTCGTTCCATATTTTGATGACATCCTAATTTCAGCTAAAAACACGACCCAATTAGAGACAAGACTGAAATAAGTGCTAACAAAATGTAGAGAATCCGGCCTGAAAGTCAAAAAAGAAAAATGCTGCTTAATGACTGATCGCGTTGAATTTTTGGGTTATTTAATTGAAGAAGAGGGTATACACCCTACAGAAAAAAAAGTCAAGGCTATTAGAGACGCACCACAGCCAAAAAACAAAATGGAACTACAAGAATTTTTGGGTTTAATAAACTTCTATAATGTATTCCTCCCTCACAAAGCAACGATAGCAGAACCGTTGCATCCTTTATTAGATAAGAAAACAAGTTGGACTTGGAGGCATAGAGAACAAAAAGCATTCCAAGGCATAAAAAATCTTTTAACCTCAGACACCGTTCTTATTCAGGTTAGTAACACACTTCCATTGATGGTCACCTGTGACACCTCACCGTTTGGAGTCGGTGGCATCCTAAGCCACCAACTGCCTGACGGGAGAGAGCACCCGTCACCTTTTACTCGAAAACACTTTCTAAAGCAGAACACAACTATAGTCAACTAGACAGAGAAGCCCTGGCAATTGTCACTGGAGTTAAACGCTTTCACGAGTACCTCTATGGTAGAACATTTTCAATTGTGACTGACCATAAACCACTACTAGGAATTTTGGCGGGAAACAAACCCACACCGAACATTTTATCTCCCCGAATGACTAGATGGTCAGAATTCCTAGCAGCGTACTCTTACACTTTGATACATCGACCCGGGAAACAGAGCTCCCATGCAAACGCATTAAGTTGAACACCACTGCCAATGACGGAGGAAGACCCGGTACCAACAATTACCACCCTGCAAATAGAAACCTGCCCTGAGCTACCAATATCTGCAAATGATGTCACCAGAGCAACTGCCAAAGACCCAGTGACTGCCTGCATTTTAAATTGGGCAGGTAAAGGTTGGCTGGAAAACCAAAAAACTGAAAACTTTAAACCTTTCCGGGCCAGACAGACTGAACTGTCAATACAAAAAGGGTGTTTATTGTGGGGTGATCGGGTGATAATTCCTTCCAAATTACAAACTAGAGTGTTGGGTATGCTGCATGAAGGCCACCCTGGCATCGTGAAAATGAAAAGCCTGGCTAGGAGCTATGTATGGTGGCCTGGTTTAGACAGAGATATTGAATACTGGGTTGCTACATGCAATAAATGCCAAAAAAACAGGCCATCACCACCACAAGCTCCTATAAAGGACTGGGAGACCCCATGAGGCCCCTGGTCTTGGATCCATATTGACTTTGCGGATCCTACCAGGGGGCATACATTCTTGATTGTTGTAGATGCATACTCAAACTGGTTAGAAGTCGCAGTAATGTCATCTACAACAACCGATGCTGTTATAAAAAAGCTCAACAAACTATTCGTAACCCATGGGTTGCCGGACGTCCTAGTATCTGACAATGGGCTACAACTAACCGCTATACAATTTGAACAGTACCTAGCCTCTTTAGGTATATGCCATGCACTAACTGCACCAGCCCACCCGGCGGCAAATGGTAGGGCTGAGAGAATAGTCAGGTTTACCAAGGAGGGTTTAGAAAAAATGGACCCAAGGGATGTCCAGGATAAAGTGAACCATTTACTCACCCTCCAACATATCACCCCCAGTACTGTGACTAACAAGAGCCCGGCAGCATTGTTAATGGGGAGGAAACTTAGATCACATTTGGATAGGTTACATCCAAACTACACCTTTGAGAACCCCCCCGACTCCTTCAGCCGTTTCCGCACGTTTGAAATCGGTGACCTAGTCTACGCAAAAAAATTTACTGGGGACCCTCTATGGCTTCCAGCCACAATCACACAAATAACAGGCCTCCAGTCCTACCGTCTGACCGTAGACGATGGCAGGGTATGGAAGCAGCACATAGACCAGCTTCGTTCCCGAAATGTCGAGCGAAATACGTCCACGCAATCTCCAACAATAAATATCGATGAAAACAAAACCAAAGGGGGAGGGGGAAATACAAGAAAATAATACTGAAGGGAAAAAAGAACTGTTAAAAATAAACCCAGAAAATCTAACCAGTCAAAAAGAGCAAAAAGAACACTTACGGTTAGATGAAACTGGCAGAAATAATCCACAGGAAGAGGAACCCATCCTGGAAGGGGCCAGCAAAACCAGCTCGACCTGCCCGGGAAAACCAGGAGGGAGTGGCAAAACCACCGGCCTGAACAACTCAAGCGGTAGCAACCTTGCTGACTCACCCTTCCAGGCAGTTCCATGGAGAAGAGCCAGAGAGACAGCGATCCCATCCGAACCGCTCAAAGTCTCCAGCAAAAATGAACCGCGCAAGTCAAATAGAGTCAGAAGAAGCCCCACCTACCTGCGCGACTACGTCACCCACGTAGGACTAAACTCAGGGGGGAGGGGTGTTCTGTATAGAATGGTATACTCCAAACTATGCAATCTGATTGGCTAAAAAGATTAGTATTGGATTGGTTCATTAGGAACCAATCCAAAAGAGCCGCTGAAAGGTGGCAAAGTCAAATAGCTGCCATTGGCTACAAGCCGTCAGGCAAGCCTGTATAAAAAGGCTGCCACGGCTTCAGCCAAACCGTTCCATTACTGTTGCTTGCTTAAATAAAGACTTTGTTTGTTGGAACCCGGTCTACCTCACGTTTTTCCAGACGGAACAATGTGAATTCATAATAAGATCCAACAAGCCAGTTTAGCATGGAATGCATTGACAGGTTATTAGAACAACAGCAACTGCAAACTTAGTTGTCTTACATCTAAAGAGAACACATTGATTCCTCTAATCTGGGAATCAAGAATATTATTGGTCCAGATCTGGGAGGTCCTTGATATTAATCTATTTGGTGTTTTTGTTTTTAATTTGAAGTATTTGAAGAGTTGTGAGTGTAAAAAGCTGACCAATAGTTGCCCACCATTTTATCCCCAGAATGATCTAACTCCAAAGCAGATCAGGCATCTTAGGAAATAATAAGGGTAGGGATCCAGAGGCCAGTCCAGCTCCGTAGCATTTCCATTAAGATATTTTCTCAGAAATCTAGCAAGTCTAACTAGCCAAAAGCAACTGGTTATTGGCTCAGTGGTTGATTGGAAAAGTCTTATTTCCTGACATCTTTTCTTCTGAAGATTCTAGACACTGTTTCCAGGCATTCAAGAAAACAAAATTTGATGGGCTTGAGATTTTGTAATGGTATGTTGGAATGACCTTGGGAGATTGGAAGAAGAGATGCTACCAAGGAAGTGAGCAAGTAAAAGTGGAGAGTGCAACTCACAGTTACTTAGTGGACACAGAAAGAAAATGAAAAGGATCTTTACCAACTTATCAAGCTGTAAAAAGATTATTTCAGTCGTGTTACAATAAAAGAGAATAAGTTCATCTTATGGTTCTTATTGGTCTACCTGACAAGGCTCACCATTATCTTCCAAGTATGAAAGTACAAATCCCCTGCATCTTTTTTACATATGATAAATTAGAAAGGATCCCCCCTCTTCCCCCCCCCTGTGTGTGTGTGTGTGTGTGTATCCCTTATGCAGCTGGGGGTTTGACCTTTTATCTGATCATTTTTAAGCAGCATTCCTTCCTCCCATCTCCCAAGGTTATTCCCAAATATCATGACAGATCTGCAGGCAAGAATCTGACCTAAATCCTAAATCTAACATGACTTCTACTTATTTAGGAAGCTCCCACATGAGTGTCTATGGAAATTCCCAGACATGTAGGTTTATGGTTATACCAAATGTGTTTTTTAAGAGGCAACTGGACTTTCTTTGTTTTTCCTTGAAATTATTTCTGAAGAAGTCATCCAAGAAGCTTCTTCAGTTCTGAATGCTGGTTCAGAACTGAAGATGCTTCCTGGATGAGAAATAAAGGAAGTCTAGTTGCCTCTTTAAAAGGCACCTTTGGGATTCCCACATGAGTATCAATTACGATTGAAGAAGATTGCTAGCACTTTGTGTTTTGGGCACCTTTAAAAATGAAAAGGGTGAAAGCAGCAAACATATTTTCAAATTTTCACATGAATAAACATGGCAGGAAGGTGGGGTTGGTTATTGAGTACTTATATTTCTAAAATGTCAGATTTCTTGCTATACAATGTATGAAATAGATTATGGCAAAAAGTAGCAGGTAATTACCAAACCCAACAGCCTGTCAAACAAGTTTTTTTTAAAAAATGAAAATAAGTAGCTTCTAGAAATCTCCATTTCTCTTGAATTACGTTTTAAGAAAAATATTTTAATATTGCTTCAAACATAATGGATGTCAGAAACTAACATCATAATCCAGTTTGGTAAGACCCAGTCATCATAATTTAATGGTTGCATGAAATCTTAATTCTCCTAAATTATTAACTTCCAATGTTGAAGGAATTTTCTAAACTTGTTAAAGGAGAATTTTAATGTTTTGAGAAATTTAAACAAAATAAGTAAAATTATCATGTAAGATGAAAGTAAAGGATAAAAAGCACTACATGTTTCATCTGTCAGAGAAGAAAAACATTATTATGGTGTTTTTTTGGGAAAAGCTGCAGGGATCATTGTGACCTAAAATTTAACAAATACATAAGCTGTTTCTGAATATATGGTTGGAAAATTACTTCTTTGAATCATATGTACATGTGTGCAGGGGTGGACTTCAAAAATTTTAGCAATGGGTTCTCTGCCAAGTTGCTGGGTGGGTGTGGCCATGGTGGGTGTGGCCTAGTCAGCCTCCTGCACACCATGGTGGGGGGCATTTTTGCTCTCCCTGGGCTCCGGAGGCTTTTCTTGAGCCTCCAGGAGGGCAAAAATGGCTTCCCTGGGCTCAGAGGCTCTCTGGAAGCTGGAAACAGGCCCATTTCTGGCTTTCTCAAACTTCTGGGAGGCCCATTTTTTGCCCTCCCTGAGCCTCCGTGTGTGCCAGCCCTGCCAACTCTCACGGTTCTGCCGTGAGTCTCACGATTTTTTGTCATGCCTCACGGTCTCACGACAAGGCTCCTCAATCGCACGCCAAATTTAAAACGCTTTTTTTTTTTTTCAAATTTGGGGATCTTATGCACTTATACACGCATAAATCTGATTCTCACACAAACGACATGACGCCACTTCTCAGATCACGTAATATCGATATTACCATACAGTCATATATACATACAGCACATTTCTTTTCACTCTTGGCGCCTCCATTTTGCTTTTTCTACCACCGGATATAACACGCTCTGACTGGTTAGTTATTCACGTGACCGTGAATCTCACTATTTTTTATAGAATCTCCAGATTTTTTTTCATGGGTCTCCAGATTTTCCTTTATCAGGGGTTGGCAGGTCTGGTGTGTGCCCTGCACTTACCTGCATCCAAAATGGGCCACGTAGTGACTCCTAGGAGGGGTGGGGTGGGGTGGGTGGGGCCAACCAGGAGTGGAATTTGTGAGTTCTCCAAATTGCACAGAATCTTAGCCAGGGGACTCTCCCGAACCCCTTTGAACCCTGAGCAACCCAGTATGTGTGTTTAAGAACATATCAGATGCACAAATATCAAGGTGGGTATGTCAATTTCCAGAATTCTCAAAAATAGCAATTCTTTCTGGGGAATTTTGTGAGTTCAGAAAGGGGCCCAGCTTGATAGGTTGAACAGCATATGAACCTATACAAATACAATACCTAAATCACTGCCAAAACATTACAGTGTAGTCATATTTAATACATAATCTTCCCATCCAGGGAGGACAGGAGGAATGAAATAGAGAGAGAAATGTCCAGAGAATAAGCAGTAACAAGGAAAAACAGTGGAAGAGCACAGACATGAGTAAATGTGGAGTCAAAAGTTGAGTCACCCCATTTTTTTTGACAAAAAAAAAAATCAATCTGTATTCAACATTACAAAAATTGCTAAATACTTGGTTTTAGAGAATCTCTTGAGCATGATCCTTATTATTTTTATTAGAAATTGGCGATGATATTGTGGATTTGAAGAGAGAAATGTTCCATGTCGTTTTTAACACATATTTTATCTTTCAGTTTAAACATAAAAAACATGATTCTTTTTTTAGAAGAGACACAATTTCACCAGTAAATTAGATATTCAATTTAATGGAAATAGAATTGATTATAATCATTGACCAATTCAGAAACAACAACACAAAAAAATTGCAAAACAGCAAGTAAAAACTATGTTAAAACTTAATAAACATATGTTCTATATTTATATAATGTTGATATGCTGTGTTTTATAAATAAGAAAATAAAACACACTCACACCCAGAGAAACAAAAATTACACTGATCAGATGGTAATAATTATAAATGAAATACATTTGAGTCTCCTGGAAATCTATCTAGAAGGAGAGTTATTAGCTACAACTGGACACCTTTATAATTGCATTCTAGCAAATATGGGTTAATGTTTCAGGAACTTAAGAACAAAGTTTTTTTGTTTTTTTTTTAAGTGGAAGACTCCATAATTTCCCTTCAAAGACAACAGTTGGAAGGGCATTAAATTTTGCCAGGTTTGGATTGTTTTAAATTTGGGAATTCAGTCAGTGTTATGATTTAGCTGAAGGCACCATGTCATTCATAAAAAAATAAACAGCTGCCTAAGTATTTCTTGGTACCATATCACAACAGGGCACAATTTTGCTGCTAAATCCAATATAACATATATAACTCCCACATGGAGAGCCAGCTTGGTGTAGCGGTTGAGCCCCTGGCAGAGGTGTGATTCAAATTTTTTTACTACTGGTTTTGTTGGCATGGCTTGGTGGGTGCGGCAAGGGAAGGGTACTGTAAAATCTCCATTCCTTGCTCACCCCGCTGACTTGCTTTCCAGCTCCATTCTCCTGTGCAGGGCAACAAAAGAAGACCCAACCAATCAGCTGGGGCTCGGGAGGCAGAGAATAGATGGGGGTGGGGCCAGTCAGAGGTGACATTGGCCAGTTCTCCAAACTACTCAAAATTTCCTCTACTGGTTATCCAGGAGTGGTCAGAACCTGCTGAATACAGCCTCTGGCTCCTGGGCTAGAAACCAGGAACTGTGAGTTCTAGTCCCATCTTAATCACAAAGCCAACTAGGTGTCCTTGGGCGGTCACTTTCTCTCAGCCCTAGGAAGCAACAAAAACAAATCACTCCCCAAAACATTGCCCAAAAAACTGCAGGGACTAATTCAGGCAATTGCCAGGAGTCAATACAACCCAAAGGAATTCTTTCTCAATAAAGATGATGTGGAATTTGACTGGCACAGAATGAAAAGAATTATGCTACAAAATACTAGTGAAATATGTAGAATTAGGCTACAAAACAAGATGCTTGGCATAATCATGAAATGAAGGAGATTATGGATAAAAAATGCATTTAGAAGAGGGATTGCTACCAAAGAATGGGATGATACGGGTACTTCTTGACTTACGACCACAATTGATCCCAAAATTTATGTTGTTCTGAGACATTTGTTAAGTGAGTTGTGCCCTATTTTACAACTTTTCTTGCAACAGTCGTTAGTGAATCACTGCAGTTGATAGATTCATAACCTAGTTGTTAAGTGAATCTGGTTTCCCCATTGACTTTACTTGTCAGAAGGTCGGAAAAAGTGACCACATGACCCCAGGACATAGAAGAAGTCATAAGTATGAACCAAGCATCTGAATTTTGATCATACAACCATCATTTTTTGTACTTTTTGTACTGCAAAGGTTGTAACTATGAAAAATGGTCACAAGTCACATTTTTCAGTGCCATTGTAACTTTGAACGGTCACTAAATTAAGTCAAGAACTACCTGTATTGCATATTTATTTATTTATTCATTTTATTTATTTGATTTATATTGCCGCCTATTCGCCCAGCCGACTCAAGGCAGCTTACACAATGTAAAATCATATTTAAAATGAAAAATAAAAACAAAAACAATAAGAACTAACAAAAAGAATCAAATAAATTAGTAAAGTACAATAGAACAAAATTTGTGAAAACAAACAAAACAAAACAAAAACCAACTCCCATTCCCCCACCCTGACGACAGCAGGTCACACTAGCCATCTGATGGGTTCCATCCCTCTCTGGGTTCCCCAGGCCCGCTGGCAAAACCAGCTCTTCAGTGCCTTTCAGAATATTATTAACGAGGGGGCCATTCTAATCTCTGGGGGAATGATGTTCCAGAGAGATGGAGCCACCACAGAGAAGGCCCTTCTTCTAGGTCCCATCAAGTGTATCTCCCTCAGGGGTGGACCTGCAGCATTCCCTGTCTCCTTGCTCTAATGGGTCGGTTAGATGTCACTGGCAAGAGATGTTTCCACAGATAACCCATACCCAAGCCATGAAGAGCTTTAAAGATGACAACCAGCACCTTGAATTGCACCTAGAAGCAAATTGGCAGCCAATGCAGCTCCTGCAGGAGAGGTGATACTTGTGCACACCAGGGTCTGCATAAAACCATGCGGGGTGTTGCCTTTTGCACCAACTGGAGCTTCCAGATGCTCTTCAAGGACAGCCCCATGTAGAGTGCATTGCAATAACCAAGACGGGAAGTGACCAGGAGTGACCATTATATATTGTATAATGTACTGATAGAGAAAAGAATCCAGTCAAAGAGAGCAAGAAGTGGTTAAAATGTAAAGGCATTTAAAAAATGAGAAAGATAATGGGAATAGAAAATTGTTTTGGAAATGAGAGAAAAGGATTGAATAAGACACCTCTAGAAGAATGAGTAGAATTAAGAATAAATGTGATGAGATCATTTGGGATCAATCTAAAATGAGAGAATATTGGAAGTTTAGGGATTTCATGGGAATATTAGACATACTTTGAACAATGGACTTAAAATAAATACTATAAATGTTAGTGTCCAAGAAGAAAAGGAAAGAAAAGGAGGCTTCTAATTATAAAAATGCTGAAAAGTGGTAATTTTAGTATGCTAAGAGATTTGTTGTGATAAATATAAACATTGCAATGTAGTTAAAACAGTTTTTAATATCCTATGTTCTATTGATGGTCCAACTGCTGTTTGGCTCTGGGATTTGCAGCCTAAATATTTTTGATTGATTTGAGCTAAAACAATATGGAACAGCAGAGATACAGTCATCACACATCCTATCAAGTGTTTTACTGTAACATGTGCTGTGTGCGTTGTAAATCTGGCAACCTTTATGCCATGTTTATGGCTTTATGCCCGTTTGAGCAACTTTTGCATTTGAAAATATAAGAGCTCCAGTTTAGATCCTGTCCTGAAAACATAAACCTTTTCCCATGAATATATCTTTGCAATGATTACAATGGGGAGGAGAGGAATAGGGAACAAGTATTTTAAGGTCATGATCATAATCATATGTATCAGTCTGTCTGTCTGTCTACCTGCCCCCTCTCTCATTTTTCATATTTATCTATCATCAATCATAAACATCATTGTCGTTGTCTACACACAGACAATGACAATGGTAAAGGCCCTGTCACACTGCCCGACGGATGCAAAACGTTTGTAAAAAGGACACAGCGGACGAGAAAAATGTTCCATCTGTTGTTATCCGCTCTCAAAAGGGGCAAAAACTTGCATAACCAGAGCGGATAACACGGAAAGGAACAGACGGGGGGAGGACGCAGGGTGGATGGAAAGCGGATGCTCCACAGAAGCCTAGCGGATGGAAGCGGATGGGAGTGGATGGCACATCCGCAAGGCTTCCGGGGGACCGCAGCAAAGCGGACGCGGAATGGAAAGAGCGGATGCAGAGCGGACGCCGAGCGGATGAAGCGGATGCCGAGCGGATGCCGAGCGGATGAAGCGGATGCCGAGCGGAAGCCTAGCGGATGCCTAGCGTTCACTGCGCATGCGGGGAGGATGCATTGCGTCAGCCCCGCGGATATAAAGGGAAGCAGTTCCCAAGAAGGTCACCATTCAGAGGAAAGACCTGCTTCCAGATACATCGAGTGCCTTGCCAGCCTGCCCTGCATGCCTGCCTGCCAGCCTTGCTACCAGCCTTGCTGCCTGCCATCCTGCCAGCCTCCCTGCCAGCCTTGCTGCCTGCCTGCCAGCCTGCCTGCCAGCCTGCCTACAAGCCTTGGTGCCTACCTGCCTGCCAGCCTTGCTGCCAGCATTCCTGCCAGCCTCCCTGCCTGCCAGCCTCCCTGCCTGCTATCCTGCCAGCCTCCCTGCCAGCCTCCCTGCCAGCCTCCCTGCCAGCCAGCCTGCCAGCCTTGCTGCCAGCCTGCCTGCCAGCCTTGCTGCCTGCCTGCCAGCCTTGGTGCCTACCTACCTGCAAGCCTTGCTGCCAGCCTTCCTACCAGCCTGCTTGCCAGCCTTGCTGCCTGCCTTCCTGCCAGCCTGCCTGCCTGCCTGCCTGCCTGCCAGCCTTGCTGCCAGCCAGCAACCCCACAACCATGGGGAAGAAGAGAAAGCCTCAGCCATCTGCTGCCATCCCTGGCAAGAGGGACAGGGCCACCCTCCCACCCCCTGGCCCTCACTCTGCTTCTGCTGGGGCTTCTGTAGCACGGGCTCGCTCTTCTGCGGCTGGGGCTTCTGCTGCTTTTGCTTCTGGATGCTGCTTATGGTGGTGGTGCTTCTGCTCGTGCTTACTCTGCTGATGCTGCTCCTGGCGGTGGTGCTTCTGCTGATGCTGCTTATGGAGGAACTGCTGATGCTGCTTATGGCGGTGGTGCTTCTGCTCGTGCTTACTCTGCTGATGCTGCTTCTG
>BLBF01000004.1:10112792-10122905 GCA_015471245.1 Laticauda colubrina | reverse complement strand
GGCGGTGGTGCTTCTGCTCGTGCTTACTCTGCTGATGCTGCTTCTGGCGGTGGTACTTCTGCTCGTGCTTACTCTGCTGAAGCTGCTCCTCGTCCTGCTGGTCCTGCTCGTGCTCCTGGTCCTACTCGTGCTCCTGGTCTTGCTTGTGCTCCTGGTCTTGCTTGTCCTGCTGGTCCTGCTCGTGCTCCTGGTCCTGCTCGTGCTCCTGGTCTTGCTGGTCCTGCTGGTCCTACTGGCACTGCTGGTGCTTACTCTGCTGATGATGATCCTGGTCCTGCTGGTGCTGCTGGCACTGCTGCTGCTGATGATCCTGGTGCTGCTGGTGCTGCTGCTGCTGCTGCTGCTGATGATGATGATCCTGCTGGTGCTGCTGCTGCTGGTGGTGTGGAGGAGCAGCCCCTACAACCTGGAAGCCCCTCTGACGAGGGCTCATCTGGTCCTGCCAAAGGGAGGAAGAGGCATATGCGAGAACGGGAGAGGAGGCAATACTCCATTGAGGAGGAACACGAGGATGAGATGCGGAAGTGGCTGAGAGAGAATGACTATCTATGGCGGAAGGGACACAGGCTCTACAGGGACACCAAAAGGAAGCAGGCTGCTTGGAGAGAGAAGGCGGAGAGCCTGGGCTGCACATCAGAGGTGCTCCTCGGCTGGTGGAAACATATGCACACCTGGTACGGGAAGCTGCACCTCAAGAAATCTGGCCAGGCCACGGTCAAGCTGACAGACAGAGAGACCTACATGATGGCCAGGTGCAGCTTCCTGGAGGGTGAGATCCGCCACAGAGGAGCAGCCCCTCTCACAAACCTCTCTTTCCGGCAGTCTGCTGAGAGCTAGTCCTCTTCCGGCCGAGAGTCAGCTCCTGTCTCCAGGCAGGTTTCTGTGGAGCGTCCCACAGCGGAGAACCCGCGGACAGCTGTTTTAACCGTGGCAGAGCGCATGGAGGACTCCCTGGCACAGTGGGAGAAAGGAGACGGCACTTCCACCACAGTCCTACCCGCATCCCCCCCCAGCTCCACCTCCACAGAAAGGCAGAGAGCCAGACAGCAGGAGGGGCAGAGCCACACTGTCCTGCTGGAGATTAGGGACACCATCCGGAGCAGCATAGATTTCCTCTCTCAGCTGGACCACACCAAATCCTCATCCTCCAACCGCAAGCCCTTCCTCACCTATGTCAACCAGACCCTCACAGACATGGCGGAACCCCAGTACCAGGTAGTGAAGGACCGGATCACCGATCTGCTTCACAACCCTCCAGATCCAGAGGAACCTGCTCCCACCCAGTCCAGGTCTGCTCCTCCATCCCAGGTGATGTCACTCCCATTCCAAGGCTTTCCACAGGCCCTCACCTACCAGGGCTACGGCTACCAGGAGGTCCAGCAGCACAGGCAGCAACCTTTCCCAGTCCAGGCACAGGCTCATCAGACGCCACCGTTGCCACTGGTTCCACTGATGCCACCGATGCCACCAATGCCACTGATGCCACCTATGCCACCCACACCACCGATGCCAGCCATGCCACCGGTGCCACTGATGGCACCCACGCCACCGATGCCAGCCACGCCAGTCCTCACACAGCTGCAGACCAGACAGCCCCACTACATTGCTCCTTCCTCCACCCCACAGCCAAGCCCGGCCTCAGTACATCTGTCGTCGATATTGGGATTGACACCTCATGGCATGGAGGAAGGAGCTCTCAACATCACGGGGCTGAGCCAGCTGTCTGAGAGCTTCCTCAACACACCGTCACCTGTCGTCCTCTCGGGGCCAGGCACCCCAGTGGGGCTTCAGACCAACACTCCAGCAGCAGCCACCTCCAAAGCACCTGGACCCTTCACCCCTGAGTCTGGGCACACCTCCGAGTGACCGATAAGAGTGCCAGAGACTGGGTGGCTACCGGTAGACTTTATTTGGACACTTGACTTGGGTCATTTTTCTTTTACAGCTTGTTATTAATGAAGATTATCTTTGATTCACACACTTGCCTCATTTATTTTATTAAATAAAGTCTTGGTGGAAACTTTTAGAAATGGTTTAAGCTTTTGCATGCTTGTGGGATGGGTAAGGATAGCAGTGGGATGGGCAGGGATACCTTTGGGATGGGTAGTAGCTGTGGGATGGGCAGGGATACCTGTGGGATGAGTTAGGATATCTGTGGGATGGGTTAAGATAGCTGTGGGATGGATAATAGCTGTGGAATAGATAAACCTCCAGTGCAAGCATAGTGGGACTGTATGGTCCACCCTCCCAGGTGCCACACCTATGGCCCTTTATTATCAATAGTAATGTAATCATTGATCCACACATGTCAACATAAACACAACTCTTTATTAAATGCCCTGTTCATTGTAGGCTCACCCAACATACATGGCCCAATCTCATCCGTGTGATGAGACAGGCTGAAGGAAGCACCCATTAATCATCTATCATCCTGTCTTGCCACTCCACTGCTCCAGCTGGGGAGTTGCACCAGTGTTTCAGGAGGTTGCGCTGATTCTTCCCTTCGTGTGAGGCTCTGTTGAGGCCTTGCACATCCTGAGTGTCTATCAGGTTTTGCCCTTGCCTCCATTCCCCAGGCTCCATGTCCCCATTGCCTTGCTGGAGGTCCACGAGCCTTTTCTGCAACACTGGGTAGTGGATGCGCATGAGATTGTGCAGGATGCAGCAAGCTTCCACAATCCTCCTCACTTTCTCTGGGCGATGCTGCATGGTGGTGAGAAGTACCTGGAACCTGTTGGCCAGGATGCCAAAGGCTTTCTCCACCACCCGTCTTGCCCTGGACAGCCTGTGGTTGAAGATCTTCTCTTCACGGGTGAGGCATCTGGAGGTGTAGGGCTTCATGAGGTAGGTTCTGAGGGAGAAGGCGTCATCCCCCACGATGAAGTAGTCTGGGAAGCCCACGATGAGGTTGCGTTCCAGCCCCTCCTTGAGGTCACTGGCGCTGTATACCTGGGCATCTGAAGAGGATGATGCTGAAGAAGCCCTTGTAGTTGAAATAAGTGGACCCCGACTTGGCTGGTGCTTTGCAGGCCACATGCTTGCCATCTATGGCTCCAACGGTGTGGGCGAAGTTCCACCTCTGATACCACTGCTCTGCAACTTTCTTCCATCCTTCTTCAGTGGAGGGGCACTGCAGGAGCTCATCCATGTATTCTTCGATGATGGCCTGCACCACTTTTCTGACCAAAATGCTGATGGTGTTGTGTGGCACCCTCCAGCCATACTGCATGCTCCTGTAGGTGGTCCCTGAGGCCAGGTGGCACAGAGTCAGTGCCGGAAGTTGGTGCTCTGCTTGGTCAACCTGGGTGTCAGCCGCTGCACAACTTTGTCAAACATGGCTGGAGGCATCCTCATGAAGTTCTGGAATGCACAAGGGTCTTCGTTCCTCAGCTCCACCATCAGCTTGTTGTACAGTCCATACCCTGCTCTTCTCCCGATCCATCTTCGGACCCAGACGCTTCTTGGCTGCCTCCTTTTCTTCCCGTAGTAGAGTTCACAGAGCCTGTAGATGGCTTCGCACTGTTGCAGAACGATGGTGGATACCAAAAGGACTGTGTTACGATCCATGGTGGAGATGATTGGATGCTGTGGAAGAACAAGAGCCAGATGAAGGCTGCAGAGGTCTGCACAGCAGGGCTGCTGGACTGATAGTGAGATCCAGGTGAGTTGCTCCCCCTTTTTATAGGTAATATAGGTTTTCCCCTATGTGTCCTTTTGCATCCTCTAGGCATCCTCTAGACATCCTTACTATCCAAGATAGGTCCCCTCTGCAAACTTTTTTTCCGTTTTTAATGCTTTGTATGCGAGCTGCATCCGCTCTCATCCTTTCTCCGTCCGTGCTACTAACGCTGCGCGTCCATTCCGCGTCCGTTCCGCTTCCTCCCTGTGTTTGCTTTCTGTTGGAGCAGATGCGAGTTGCGCAGATGCGCAGCGGATGTAGCGGACGCGTAACGGATGCCTACGGATGCAGAACGGATGTCCCCCGAATGCCTCGTGGATGCAAAACGGACGTGTTGGATACATTTTCCGCTCAGAAAGTTTTGAGCAGCTCAAAACTTTTTGAGCGGATGAAATGTCAATAGACGGATGCTGGACGGATAGAGAGGAAGCAAAACGGAGGCAGTGAGTACAGAACGGAAGCGTCACGTTAACCAATGGATGGCAAGTGTTTTTCTCCATTTTATATCCTCTTTCCATCCGTTGGTGTAGTGTGACAGGGGCTTAAACCCACATATTAAGAGAAGTGTTAGTATTTATCTCTTGTTTTGTTGGGACAGAAAGCTGGTATTGAGACTTTTCCTTCCTAGGTCCAGTTTCGATAACTATTTCTGTAGCTTTTGTAGTGCTATCATCTGTCTTGCTGCTTAATTCTGCCACTTGTCAATCTATTTGTGCTCTGTTTACGGTTTCCTATATATCCTAAATATTAATTTATTGATGCTATGGGTTCCTTAAGTAAATAGACGTTGGTTTAAATTTAAATTTAAACTAATCTATACATATATTATCCTTTTTATCATAGAAGATGTACAATAATTACTGATTATGAAACTTACCTCAGATATCTCTGGTTACCTAGCCCATATTCCTTTCCACAGATGCCTAAGCGAGGCCAGAGACATTGTGGGAGTTTGCGCTCTAGCATAATGGTAGTGGAAACAACCTGAAACACACAATTTTAAAAATTGGGTCATCAAAATGTTTTAATTAAGTCAAATGACTCCACTACTATCATATCTGGAACCTTCCTCTTTTGTAATAATTGGAGAATGTAACACAGACTAAAGAATAACATGATTTTCCATTTTGTAAATCCTCTGGAGCAGAGGTGTTACTCAGCTGATTCTGACCAGTTCTGGAGAACCAGTAGAGGAAATTTTGAATAGTTTGGAGAACCGGTAGAGGAAATTTTGAGTAGTTCGGAATACCATCACTGACTGGCCCTGATCCCATCTATTCTCTGCCTCCTGAATCCCAGATGATCGGCTGGGTCTTCCTTTGTTGCCCTCATAGGAGGACAGAGCTGGAAAGCAAGTTAGTGGGGTGGGGAGAGAATGGGGATTTCATAGTATCCTTCCCCTGAGTGGTGTGTGAATGGAGATTTTGCAGTATTCTTCCCCTGGCACGCCCACCAAGCCATACCATGCCCACTAAGCCATGCCCACAGAACCAGTAATAAAATTTTTTGAATACCATCATTGCTCTGAAGGAGTATGAATATTTGATGGCCATATTAAACAATATTTGGAGACATTGTTCATCCAGTCCTGATGCTTCCAGAACTCTATGTGGAAAGGATTCCATGTAGCTTTTCATCGTTTATTTATCCTGCAGAAGTTTATGGGGTTCTTTGTTGCCCTTAACTTCTACATAACACTCAAATGTCCATGTAACTTTGGGTAATATTCCTAAAGCACGTTTTGGAGTCTCTTAGTGCCAATATGCAATGTACTTTCATTAATTGAAGCATATCCCACAGCTACAAATTTAGGAAATGATCTAAATATCATCCACTCTGATGGGAATAAGCAGGCTCAGAATAGATTTTCTTTATTCTTTCTTCCTCCTTGCTTTGGCAATTTTTTTTTTTCACATTTCCCTTAAAAGTTGACAGGACTTTTTTTTTCTCCTCAATTTTTCTCTGATTTGATTATTGCTGTACTAATTTTTTAAACTATCCCAGCATCCAATAATCTGGATTTATGTAGATATGATTTTTATCTGCAGGTATGCATAATGCATAAAATATGTACATGTATATTAGTGAACAAATCTGGAAACCACATATTTAATCTTTTAAAAAACCAAGTTTTACTTTCTCCACATTCAATTATATACACTTAAAACAGGTATGATTATTGAAATGCTGGTTTCCCAATAATAAACATACAGTTGAAAAAGAGTCACTGATCTGTTTGGGATCCTGGAATCACAACGTAATTCCAAATCTAATTCAGAAAGGATACTGAACACACTTTCACTTCAATATTATCATGAGAAGATTCCCCCTTGGTGCAGATTTTTGTTAAATGGACACAAGCACTGTTTTCTGAACTTCTTTTCTACTTGCTTTCATTAGATAGAAATTAACCGAAAGAGAATAATCTATTCAGGTCTCCTCCCCAGTCTGCTCCATCATGTACAATCAGTTAATAGGTAAAAAAGCCATCCCTCACCTGTGCTCTCCAAAGTTCATCGCGTTCATGGGCCACACGCCAGTGAGTATCCCCCATCATGGCAATAAGGAGGTTGAGCATAAGAAGGGCCGCAATAATAGCAAAAGCAGAATAAGTGATGCCGTACATAAAAGGCAAGTCCACCTCATAGTTGGCAGGTCCATCAATGATGGTGAGAAACAGCTGAAATGTGCTGTAGAGTGCCATGGGATAGCTATAAAAATGGCCCAGTTCGTCAGGGTCCTCTGTTTGGAAGATGATGTAAAATGCTGCCAAAGAAAACAAAAGGTCATGAGTTCAGTTTCTAATTAGAAGATGTTCCCTTGTTGTGTTAGCCATGTGTGAATTTTTGTCTTCTCTCAATATCATTGTGTAGCTGCACTGTTCAGTCGGCCTTCATTGTTATTCTCCTGTTGCATGGACTAGACTGGATTGATTGGACTAGACTGTTAAGAGTGCATGATATAACTGTGATAGATATAGCTAGATAGTAGACAAACAGTCAGATAATCTTTTCCAGACTGAACCAATGACAATTCTCACTGGTTTCTTTTTACAACAATTAATTTCTTGAGAATAACAGGAAGAAGGAGTAACACTTGGAAATGCTACTAACAAGACAGAGAGACATCATTTGTTCACTCTTCAAATTATTTTTATATGCACTGGTTTTTTCAATCTGATGAAGAGGAAGCTTTTAGAAATTTTAACACAGAGAATGCTTATATTGTAAGGTTGTAACATGTGGTAAGCGTCAGGGATACCTAGAAATGATTGATTTAACAATGATATGGAATGTGAATAAAGCATTTATTTTTATTGTTTCTTCTGTTCAATTGTGTTCAATCTTGGGGACTTCCTGGACAAGTGCATGCAGTTTTCTTGGCACAGTATTTTCAGAAATGGTTTGGCCATTATCTTCTTCCTAGGGCTGAAAGAAAGTGACAGGCCCAGGGTCACCCAGCTTTGGGTCTAAAGCAGGACAACTCCCAGTTTCTAGCTGTTGCCTTAATCATTAGACTAAACAGATTCTTACAAAGTTTTTATTTATATGATACAATAACAAACTTAAAAAGAAAAATCAAGATAAAATACACATTATTTTAGATGAGATAAAGAGAAAAGAAGAATTAAAGAATTCTCCAGAGAAGATAAATGTTTCTCAGCAAATTAAGCTTCTACAACAATTATCTATGTTAACAGTAAGAGAAAAGGAAATAAAAATGAATTATGCAAAAAAATAAAAATGAGTTTCCAAATAAAGCAATGATTAGCATATAAATTACAAAAAGAAAATGATACGTAAATTACAAGAGGTATGAATGGTCAATGCGGCCATACAAAAGTTTTTCATCAATATTATTTTAATTTGTACAAAAGAAGTGACATCTCTCTAGAGAAAATAGATGAATATCAAAGGAAACAAAATTTACTGATGATTACAGAGGAATAAACACAAGATTATGAATTGACCTATAGTAATAAGGGAAGTTTTTGAGGCCACAAAAATGATTAAACTAAGAAAAGGGCCTAAACCAGATGCATTATCAAGCTCTTATTATAAAAGTTTTGAGGATGAACTTTTACAGTCTTTTACAAAACACAATTAATTCAATTCATAGAACAACATGTGGTTTTTAAATTTATTCATTCATGCACATGTATGTATTCTATTGTGCATGATGTACAATTGAGGATAATAATCAAATCTACAAAAATCCAGATCTAGAATGCTAGAATGATTTTTAAAAATTAGTATAGTAATAATTTGATTGGAGAAAAATTGAGGAGAAAAAAAAAGTGCTGTCAATTTTTAAGGGAAAAGTGAAAAAAAGAAAAGAAAAGTCTGAAGAAGGAGGAAGAAAAATGCCAAATAATTAGAAAGAGGTCAATATGTCACATTAAGAGGGAGAAGATTTGGCTTTAACAAGAAATCAAAGGGCAATAAATATAAGTTGTTCATACAGATGGACTGATAGAGTGAAAATAATTTTGCAAAAATGTATTCATGAGGATCAATGTCAGGTTTTATCTAAAAGGCAATTAAAGATCAGTGCACTGGACATTTTGGAATTCTTGGGCAACATTATGCAAAATAAGCTGAAAAGGCTTTTGACAATTTGAGCTGAGCTTCCTTAAGCCCCTGTCACACTGCAGCAATGGATGGAAAGAGGATGTAAAACGGAGAAAAACACTTACCATCCGTTGGTTAACGCAATGCTTCCGTTCTGTACTCACTGCCTCCATTTTGCTTCCTCTCTATCCATCCAGCATCCATCTATTAACATTTCATCCGCTCAAAAGGTTTTGAGCTGCTTGTTTTGTTCGGAAAACACACGAGGTAGACCGGGTTCCAACAACAAATACTTTTATTGTAAACTAGTCAGTAAAAAGGAACGCTTGGCTGAAGCCGGGGCCAGCCTTTTATACAGGCTGGCTTGCCTGCTTGCAGCCAATGGCAGTTGTTTAGATTTGCCGCCTTTTTGGCAGCTCTTTGGATTGGTTCCAAGTGAACCAATCCAGTGTTCATTTTATTAGCCAATCAGGTTTGTAGATTTGGAGTCATCCACTTTACATACAGAACACCCCTCCCCCCTTAGTTCAGTCCTACGTGGTGACGTAGTCTCGCAGGTAGGTGGGGCTTTTCCGGACTCGACTTGACCTGCGCGGTTCATTCTCAGTGAAGACTTCGACCGGTTTGGATGGGGCTGCTGTGTCGTCCGTCCTTCTCCCTGGAACCGTCTGGAAGGGTGAGTCAGCCATTTTACCGCCGCCTGAGTTTCTTAGGCCGGCGGTTTTGCCGCTCCCTCCCGTTTCCTCGGGGCAGGTCGAGCTGGCTTGGCTGGCCCCTTCCGATGGGCTCTTTCCGCAAGTCTCTTCAAACAGTGAGTCTTTTATTTGCTCTTTTTGTTCGTATTGTTTGTTAGGTTTAGTTTTAAACAGTTCTTTATTTGTTTCTCGCCTTTCCCCCCCCACCTTGGTTTGCATTTCGCCGGTTTTTTTGGTGAATGTTTGTAAGTCTGTGGTTCTTTCTATAATTCGAGATCGAAGCTGGTCTATGTGCCGCTTCCATTCCCTGCCATCGTCTAATTTTACTCGGTAGGATTTGGGGCCTGTAATTTGGATAATTTGTCCTGGTAGCCATACCGGGTCCCCGGTGAAGTTCTTGGCGTATACCAAATCGTCTATTTCGAATTGTCTGAACCGTGTAGAGGAGTCAGGGGGGTTTTCTGGGGTAAAATTTGGGTGTAACCTATCCAGGTGAGATCTTAATTTTCGCCCCATGAGTAATTCTGCTGGTGATTTATTTGTTATAGTACTGGGCGTTATGTGCTGGAGTGTGAGCAAACGGTTTACTTTTTGTTGGATATCTCCAGCGTCCATTCGTTCCAACCCTTCTTTGGTAAACCGGACCATTCTCTCAGCCCTGCCGTTCGCAGCCGGGTGAGCCGGCGCGGTTAGTGCATGTCTTATACCTAGGGAGGCTAGGTATTGCTCAAATGGTATGCTGGTTAGCTGTGGCCCGTTATCTGAGACGAGAATGTCCGGTATGCCATGGGTGGCAAAAAGGCTGTCCAGTTTTTTATTACAGCTTCTGTTGTCGTTGATGGCATAATTTTTACTTCAAGCCAATTTGAATAGGCATCAACGACAATCAGAAAGGTATGCCCTTTGGTAGGCCCCGTGAAGTCAATGTGTATTCTTGACCACGGTCCTCGAGGGGTTTCCCAGTCCTTAATGGGTGCTTTTGGTGGGGATGGTCTAATTGCCTGGCATTTGTGGCATGAGCTTACCCAATACTCTATGTCCTTATCAATACCCGGCCACCACACATAACTTCTGGCAAGGCTTTTCATCTTAACCATTCCCGGGTGCCCTTCATGTAACAGCTTAAGTACCCTGGGCTGTAATTTGGCAGGGATTACTACCCGATCAC
>BLBF01000004.1:10090328-10108352 GCA_015471245.1 Laticauda colubrina | reverse complement strand
ATAGATAGATAGATAGATAGATAGATAGATAGATAGATAGATAGATAACCTTTATAATACTCATACAGGGTGGTATAAGGACTCCTGTCTTAGGTAGGAGGTTGAATTAGAAAACTTCCAAAGCCCCTTCCAGCCCTATAATTCTATGATTCTATCACCTTCTGATTTGTGATGAAAAAATATTGCCAGAATCAGTGCATCAGCATCTTCTTCATCTAAGAACATCATCTTTTGTAGACAGTCGCTTACTTTTTGTATCATGATGGTAAAGGGCCCAAGCATCTGAAATCCTCGTGCAAAGTACATAATATTGCACCAGCCAAGCACCAGAGCCAGAGACATTGGTACAACTTCTCCATTGGTGCTAGTGAGGCGCATCACCATGGTCAGCAGAATCATGCAGGCATACACAATGCTGTAGAGATAGAAACAACAATGAAGAACAGAATATGTGCATATATTTTTTTTTCTGCAGTAACATTTAACAGCAAGCCAACCACTAAAAAATAAACTTACATGATGGCATGGAAAGGTCCTCCAAGGATAGTTTGCCCAAAGTACTTGGTAATTCCAAATCTGAAGATATCTGGAATCTGGAATAAATCCATTGATCAATGGTGTGCTCTGCTTAAAAACAATTGGTTCATTTTCTCATGAAAGAAAGAAAGAAAGAAAGAAAGAAAGAAAGAAAGAAAGAAAGAAACCCAAAAGTCAAAGAAACTCAGTGATACAACTTTTTTTCTCAATACTAGAATCTGAATGAATTATCTGGACTGCAACCACATGCTGACACCTTCTCCTTCATTTTGGAGAAGTCACTTCCTGATTTCTGTGGAGATTCTCAGTCATTTAGGTCATGATTGTCCTAAAGGTGCTTTTTTTCTCTTGAAAAAGAACTTTTGGGTCCCTCCCTGATGTAAAAACGACTGATTCGATTCTGCATAGGCAAAGCTTTAGGATTTCTTAGTTAAGCACTACAATATTACACTATAGCTTAAGCCCCTGTCACACTGCACCAACGGATGCAAAGAGGATGTAAAACGGACAAAAAACCTTGCCATCCGTTGGAAAACGCGATGTACTCACTGCCTCCGTTTTGCTTCCTCTCTATCCGTCCAGCATCCGTTTATTGACGTTTCATCCGCTCCAAAAGTTTTGGGCTGCCTAAAACTTTTGCGCGGAAAATGTATCCAATTTGTCCGTTCTGCATCTGCTACGCATCCGCTACGCATCCCTTACGCATCCGTTACGCATCCGCTATATACGCTAGGCATCCGCTGCGTATCCACGCAACTCGCATCCGCCCGGACGCAGGGAGGAAGTGGAACGGATGTGGAACGGATGCAGAATGGATGCAGAATGGATGCCTAGCGGAAACAAAGCGTTTAAAATGGAAAAAACGTCCGCAGAGGGGACCTATCTCGGATATTAAGGATGCCTAGAGGATGCCTAGAGGATGCCTAGAGGATGCAAAGGGACACCTATACTGCCTATAAAAAGGGGGAGCAACTTGTCTGCATCTCACTTTCAGCCCAGCAGCCCAGCTGTGCAGACCACTGCAGCCTTCATCTGACTCTTCCTCTTCCACAGCATCCAGTCATGTCTACCGTGGATTGCGACAAAATCCTTTCGGCAGCCAACATCCTTCTGCAACACTGCGAAACCATCTACAGTCTTTGTGAACAGTACTACGGGAAGAAAAGGAGGCACTCAAAAAAAGTCTGGCTCGGAAGATGGTTCGCCAGAAGAGCACAGTACATACTTTACGACAAGCTGATGGTGGAGCTCAGGAGCGAAGAGACTCGGGAATTCCAGAACTTCATGAGGATGCCTCCATCCATATTTGACGAAGTTGTGCAGCGCCTGACATCCAGGTTGACCAAGACAAACACCAACTTCCCGCCCAGCCTGGAACCTGGGCTCAAGGTGACACTCACTCTGTGCCACCTGGCCTCAGGGACCACCTACAGGAGCATGCAGTACAGCTGGAGGGTGCCACCCAGCACCATCAGCTTTGTTGTCAGAGAAGTGGTGCAGGCCATCATCGAAGAATACAAGGAGGAGCTCCTCCAGTGCCCCTCCACTGAAGAAGGATGGAAGAAAGTTGCAGAGCAGTGGTATCAGAAGTGGAACTTCCCCCACACCGTTGGAGCCATAGATGGCAAGCACGTGGCCTGCAAATCTCCAGCCAAGTCGGGGTCCACTTATAACAACTACAAGGGCTTCTTCAGCATCATCCTCTTCGCCATGGTTAATGCTGACTACAAGTTCATGTAAATTGATGTTTCAGGCAACGGGTCATCTTCAGATGACCAGGTATACAACGACAGTCACCTCAAGGAGGGGCTGGAAAGCAATCTCATGGTGGGCTTCCCAGATCCAGACCCGCTGCCCAACGACACGCAAGATGTGCCCTATTTCATTGTGGGGGATGACACCTTCTCCCTCAGAACCTACCTCATGAAGCCCTACACCTCCAAATACCTCACCCGTGAAGAGAGGATCTTCAAATACAGGCTGTCCAGGGCAAGGCGGGTGGTGGAGAACGCCTTTGGCATCCTGGCTAACAGGTTCCAGGTACTTCTCACCAACATGCAGCATCGTCCAGAGACCATGAGGAGGATCATGGAAGCTTGCTGCATCCTGCACAATCTCATGCGCACCCGCTACCCAGTCTTGCAGAAAAGGCTTGTGGACCTCCAGCAAGGCAATGGGGAAATGGAGCCTGGGGAATGGAGGCAAGGGCAAAACTTGATCGATACTGAGGATGTGTAAGGGCCCAACAGAGCCTCACGTGAGGCAAAGAAGCAGCGCAACCTCCTGAAACACTGGTGCAACTCCCCAGCTGGAGCGGTGGAGTGGCAAGACAGGATGGTAGATGCTTAATGGATGCTTCCTTCAGCCTGTCTCATCACACTGATGAGATTGGCCCATGTATGTTGGGTGTGCCTACAATGAACAGGGCATTTAATAAAGAGTTGTGTTTATGCTGACATGTGTGGATCAATGCTTACATTGTAATTGATAATGAAGGGCCATAGGGGTGGCACCTGGGAGGGTGGACCATACAGTCCCACTATGCTTGCACTGGAGATTTATCTATCCCACATCTATTAACCATCCCATAGGTATCCCTGCCCATCCCACAGGTATCCCTTTCCATCCCAAAGGTATCCCTTCCCATCCCACAGCTATCTTAACCCATCCCAAAGGTATCACTGCCCATCCCACTGCTATCTTAACCCATCCCACAAGCATGCAAAGGCTAAACCATTTCTAAAAGTTTCCACCCAGACTTTATAGAAAAAAATTAATGAAGCAAGTATGTGAAACAAAGATAAACTTTATTAATAACAAGCTGTAAAATAAACATGACCCAAGTCAAGTGTCCAAATAAAGTCCACAAATATCCAGGCAGCCAGTCTCTGGCACTCCTCTTGGTCACTCGGAGATGTGTGCCCAGTCTAAGGTGTTAGGGTGCAGGTGCTGTGTAGGTGGGTGCTGCTGCAGTGCTGGTCTGAGGTCTTGTTGGAGTGCCTGGCCCCGAGAGGACAACAGGGGACGGTGTGTTGAGGAAGGTGTCGGACAGCTGGCTCAGCCCCGTGACACTGAGAGGTCCTTCCTCCATGCCATGGGGTGTCAGCCCCAGTACTGAGGACCGATGTACTGAGGCCGGGCTTGGCTGTGGGATGGAGGAAGGAGCAGTGTAGTGGGGCTGCCTGGTCTGCAGCAGGGTGAGGGCTGGCATGGGTGGCATCATTGGCATGGGTGGCATCGCTGGCGTGGGTGGCATTATTATCGTGGTTGGCATCGGTGGCATCATTGGAACCGGTGGCAACGGTGTCGCCCGATGACTCTGTGCCTGCATTTGGAAGGGCTGCTGTCTGTGCTGCTGGACCTCCGGGTAGCTGTAGCCCTGGTAGGTGAGGGGCTGTGGGAAGCCTTGGTATGGGAGGGACATCACCTGGGGTGGAGGAGCAGACCTGGACTGGGTGGGAGCAGGTTCCTCTGGGTCTGGAGGGTTGTTAAGCAGCGTGGTGATCCTCTCCTTCACCACCTGGAACTGGGGATCCTCCATCTCCTTGAGGGTCTGGTTGACATAATTGATTATGTCTGGTTGACATAATTGGCTTGCAGTTGGAGGAGGAGGAGTCGATGGGGACCAGCTGAGAGAGGAGACCTATGCTGGTGCGGATGGTGTCCCTGATCTCCACCAGGACCTTGTGGCTCTGCCCTTCCTGCAGCCTGGCTCTCTGCCTTACTGTGGAGGCGGAGGTGTGGGTGGATGCGGCTTTGGCAGCGGTGGACTCGATGTCTCCTTTCTCCCACCGCACCAGGGAGTCCTCCTCGCTCTCCACCACACTTTCAACACCTGCCTGGGGGTTCTCTGCCGTGGCACGCTCCACAGATACCTGCATGGAGACAGGGACTGATTCTCGGCCGCCAGAGGACTGGCTCCCAGCAGGCTGCCGGAGAGAGAGTGTAGAGATTTGGGCTCCTGGTGCTCCTCGGTGGCGGATCTCACCCTCCAGGAAGCTGCACCTGGCCATGACATAGTTCTCTCTGTCCGTCAGCTTAACCGTGGCCTGGCCAGATTTTTTGAGGTGCAGCTTCCCGTACCAGGTGTGCATGTGCTTCCACCGCCGAGGAGCACATCCGATGTGTAGCCCAGACTCTCCGCCCTCTCTCTCCAACCAGCCTGTTTCTGCTTGGTATCCCTGTACAGCCAGTGTCCCTTCCGCCACAGATAGTCGTTCTCTCTCAGCCACTCCAGCACCTCATCCTCGTGTGCTTCCTCAATGTAGTACTGCCTCCTCTCCCGTTGTTGCATACGCCTCTTCCTCCCTTTGGCAGGACCAGATGGGCCCTCATCAGAGGGGCTTCCAGGTTGTAGGGGCTGCTCCTCCACACCAACAGCAGCAGCAGCAGCAGGATCATAATCAGCAGCAGCAGCAGCAGTAGCAGCAGCAGCATAATCACCAGCAGGATCATAATCAGCAGCAGCAGCAGCAGCAGGATCAGCAAGACCAGGATCAGCAGCAGCAGCAGAGTAAGCACCAGCAGCAGGGTCAGCAAGACCAGGAGCACGAGCAGAACGAGCAGGACCAGCAGGACCAGCAGGACCAGGAGCAGCTTCAGCAGAGTACGCAGCAGAAGCACCACTGCCAGGAGCAGCTACTGCAGAAGCTCCAGCAACAGAAGAGTGAGCCCAAGCAGCAGAAGCCCCAGCAGAAGATGAGTCAGGGACATGGGACGGGAGGGTGGCCCTGTCCCTCTTGCCAGGGATGGCGGCAGGTTGCTAAGACTTTCACTTCTTCCCCATGGTTATGGGGTTGCTGGCTGGCAGGAAGGCTTGCAGGGAGGCTTGCAGGCATCAAGGCTGACAGGAAGGCTGGCACCAAGGCTGGCAGGAAGCCTGGCAGGAAGCCTGTTAGGAAGCCTGGCAGGAAGCCTGGCAGGAAGGCAGGCACCAAGGCTGGCAGACAGACTGGCTGGCAGGCAGGCTGAAAGGCAGGCTGGCAGCAAGGCTGGCAGGGAGGCTGGAAGGCAGGTTGGCAGCAAGGCTGGCAGGGAGGCTGGAAGGCAGGCTGCCAGCAAGGCTGGAAGGGAGGCTGGAAGGCAGACTGGCAGCAAGGCTGGCAGGGAGGCTGCCCAGGAGGCTGGGAGGCAGGCTTGGAGGCAGGCTGGCAGCAAGGCTTGCAGGCAGACATGCAGGCAAGAACTCAAGGTATCCAGCAGCAGGTCTTTCCTCCAAATGCTGGCCACGTGCGAGCTGCTTCCCTTTATATCCGCGGGGCTTGTGCAATGTATCCCCCCCGCATGCGCAATTAACGCCAGGCATCCGTTAGGCTTCCGCTGTGCATCCGCTAGGCTTCCGCTGTGAATCCGCTTCATCTGCTGTGCATCCATTCTGCATCTGTTGTTTCCGTTCCGTGTCCGCTTTGCTGAGGCCTAGCGGATGCGCCATCCGCTTCCATCCGCTGGGCTTCCATTCCGCATCCGCTTTGCATCCACCCTGCGTCCTCCCCGCGTCTGTGTTATCCGCTCCAATTATGCAAATTTTCGCCCCTTTTGAGCGTGGATACAACGGATGTTACATTTTTCTCTGCCGTTGTGTCCTTTTTGCATCCGTTGGGCAGTGTGACACGGCCTTTAGCACTGTACTTGGTTAAGATCTAGGATGTACATTGTAGCAGCCTTCAGATAGAGGTCAGAGGATTTAGAAAGAACTTATGTTAAATAATATTGCTAATTCTATTATAGAATGCTTCTTCTGGTGCTCAGATGCTTTCTACTCAAAGTTTTTTTTGCACATAAAGATTGGAGAAGGATAAACATTCCTCTTACCTCCAATATCAATATCACAATGGCTCCAACAACAGTGATCAACTCACCAACAAGTCTGTGGTTATCTTCAGAAGTAATATAAGACTCCTGAAAAGGAATGCAAACCCATATTGGTTAGGAGCATCACAACCTCAAGAATTAATATTTCAAGGATCCAACTTCCTTGTTTTATGGATTTAGACCAAGATGGCTATCAGCCTTCAAGATTTTCAGCCTTCAAGACTTTCTCCCTTTACTTTGCATCTTTCCGGCTGTCATAAGTAATGAGGGGAGGAGGGGGGAAAATTGTGGGAAGTGAGCTGGAGGTGTTACAAACTGGAACTGTATAAATTGGGGGGGGGGGGGGGGAGTACATTCTTGCTTAGGTTTCTATTCCTTGCTTAACTTTCTCTCCTATGCTATGCACAGCTGCAAACCTTTACCAAACTATGCTAAAGTCAATGGACAGAAACCTCATCACCACCTGGATATGTCCACATGATGACATTCACAACTTTTAATTGGAAGAACTATTTGAACTGTTGGGGGTGGGGACATTGCCATTACTTTGTATATGTGATTTACACACCCATTTTCTCAGATTCAGAATTCTTTTGTTGCTACCACTTGACTTCCAGTAAAATATATCTTTTCTCTAATTAAAAGAGTTTAAGTATTTCTTTCTTGGATTTTGAATGGAGCACCAGCTGACAATGGCAATGATGATCAATCAACGTGGAGAGTGAGAATATATCCAGGACGACACTCCATCATCACGTCAGAGAAACAATATTAGTGACTACTCATCAATTTGCCTTTTTCTTGGAGGCTTCACAAGCTGTACATCTCCCAAAAGGTTAGTGAATAAGCACAAGACTGGCAAAGTGGAATCCACCCTATGGTTCTAGATACAGTTGCTGAAAACTACATAATTATTTTGATTACCACTCATATCACTCTAAAATTTTGAAGAAGGGGGTGTGTGAATAGCAGGAAACTTAGAAACCTGAATCCTGCAGGATTATTTAATAACGTGAGCTAATGTGCTTTTCAGCTGGGAATCCCACTAGTAGTCAACTTTCAGAATTAATACAGTTCCAAGCAAAGTGAGCCAGCTGCCTGACATTCTGATAACTTAAGAAAGTTTGACTTCATCTCTGCTGTGTCCATCTATCTGCCTCTCTTTCTTTAAAAAAAGGAAAAAGACTTCAACTTCCTCATACTCAGGAGATTAAATGCTAATGTTTCTTGTTATGACAATGGAAACTAAGCCTTTCAGAAGTAAAATTGTGACAGGTGACAACAGAAATTAGTGTATTAGGTGACAGTGATATTTTAGAGAAAGAGAGAGGCCAAATTCAAGGGAAAGAAATTCTCAATGTACTGATGAAAAACTATGTTATGGGAAGTCAGTTGTTTATTAAAAATATTAAACTATTCAACTTTAGGGATCCTTTGTTCATCTGACTATTGAAAAAGAGCCTCATGAATTTAATGAGCAGATTTGCAAGGAAAATGTTCACACATTTGACTGAATTTGCTTATAGTTCTATTTAAGATTGGGAAGATTGTTGTGGGAGAAATAGGCATAAATGAATACCCATATTTCCTACCAACCTTTACTGCCACAATTTAGCGCTAAATGAATTGAAACCTTGCATAAGGTCATTACACATCCACAAAATGGTTTGTGTAGAGAATTCCCTATTATTTGATAAACACAGAAAATAAAGGCTGCACACATATAAGTACAACCACAGTTTATAGTCTTAAGTGCAATGGCTGTGCCATTCTACTTCCTCATGGGAGCATAACAGCATCACATGGGTAATGGAAAACCTCCTACCATATTTCTGTACATGTTATAATTTTGCCTAAAATGTGTTCTCTCATAGTCAAGTCATTAACTGCCACACTCGCTAAAGAGCAATTTTCAGGGAGTTTTGTGAATTGTTATCATTTGTCTGGAAAATCCATCAACTGAACTAATAGTGTCCACACTTTTCCCTCTAACTACCAATTTGCCTGTTATTATTTGAGCTGATGCCAAGCTCAAGACTTCTCAAGACGCTGCAGTGGGAATAAACTCCACAGGGTACTGAGAAATTCTGAATGAATATGCACAGAATTGTGTATAGAGCACCAACTTGTTATTGCAGAAGTTCCCCAACCCCACACTCCCACACAATTAAATTAAATGGACAATGACAATACTTTTTGCCTCCCAGGCCAATTGTTCTCCAGCCCTTGGTTATATCTGGTTGTGCACTCTCTTTGGAGAAGTTGTTTCTCCCAGGGGTGGGATTCAATTTTTTTAACAACTGGTTCTGTGGGCGTAGCTTAGTTGGTGGGTGTGGCTTGGTGGTCATGTTATTGGCTGGGTATGACCAACTCAACATCACTCACATCGAGGCACACATCTCCTTGCCTAGCCTCATGACTGTGGGGATGCTGCAACAGTTGTAAGTGTGAAAAATGGTCATAAGTCACTTTTTTCAGTGCCATTGTAACTTTGAATGGTCATACCACACAAGCAAAGTACCAGCAAAGGATGGAAAAAAATACTGAGACAGGAAGTCTATTCCTGCCAAGAATGTAATAAAGGTTAACTTATTAACGAGAGGCAGTTTCTGTAAGCAACACCAGAATGTTTCCTTCCTGCCTTCCTTACGGGAGTAGACCAGTAATTTTTCCTAACAATCAGTTCTCTGAACTGCTTAGAATGTTAACAACTGGTTCTAGCAAATAGGTGCAAACTGGTAGAATGGTTTCTCCTGGAATTGAAAATTGTAAATGATTTTTACATTTGTAATAGATTCATGTTTAAGAACCTACCTGCAAAAGTTTCTGAACATAGATTGTGTTATCTCTTTCATTTGTTTTGTTGAAGCTTCGCTCTTTCAGGGGTCGGTAGACACAACACATTGTGAAGCAAATCATGTACAGGACGTAAAATAAGGCCAGAATACAAAAATATGGCCGTCCGTATTTATTCCACTTCAGGCTTACCAGCTCATTCACAGGAGTAAGGTCGAGGATTCTTCGGGCCTGAGGGATGTAAAGTAGCCTGTGTTCAGCCTTTTTTTCTTACAAACAAATAATTCTCAAAGACAACAAAAGCAACTGAAGGGGGTAGTTGGATTATTTTTAAAAGACAGTGTTACTCCTGGAGAATATATTGAAAGAGTTTCTCATTACGTTGGGAAAGAGCACTGGAGTCCTTGCTAGAAGTTTTCAGTTTGTAAAAATGGAAATGGATGGTGCTAATTATGAAGTTGGTAAGGATGAAGATGTAAAAGCAGAACATAGCTTGAAGATGTGTGAGATCTTCGAGTAAGGCAGATGACCGTTCAGGCCTGAAATACACTAAAAATGCCACTAACCAAATCCAGTTCATATGCTGGTTGGTTGCATTATTTCCTTCAATTCTTTTAAATATTGCATATTCAAGCAGTATGACCATAAGAATGGCATAGGATAACACAATTGTGCCCTTAATGTAAGGCAACGATAGCAATAGCAATAACATTTAAACTTATATTCAGCTTCATAGTGCTTGATAACACTCTCTAAGAGGTAGAAGGCTGAATCAGTCTTGAGCCAGTTAGGATCAAACTCCTGGCAGTGAGCAGAGTCAGCCTGCAATATTGCTTTCTAACCACTGCTTCACCAGATAATTGCCTAATATTTACTGAAACCTTTTGTGGGTTTTTGATCACAGGGTGACTTTAAGAAAGCTGTTCAATTCTTTGGAGATATTATTATATGAGAGTTCATTAGTCAGAAACTCTCCAGATACCTGCCACAAAATCTCTAACCTATTGCAGACATTGAAGGCATCCCACACTGTCTTATGGATACACTTTGAAAAATCAGTTGTAGAAAAGAATCTATATTCAGAAAAGATGGTCTGATCTGACTGAATAAATCTGGTTCTCTACTAAAAAGCCACTTTGAGAAGAAACATCCAGCAGCCCCTCCTTTCAACATAATACCTCTCTTTTTTTTGTGGTGACAATAAGTTCCAGAAGAGACTGATCATCACCCCATGAATCAATTTCCGTAAGGTCATACAAGGTAGACGTCAAAGACCCAAAAGTCCATAGGACGTGTTTTCTTCTTTGCATTAGGTGGTTGAACAGCTAATTTGAGGAAAAGAAAAGTTTCAGTCAGCCTGGACGCTTGCTGTTGAAGGAGGTATTTGCTCCCACAACCGATATCTGTCATTTCGCTTCTCTATTTTAATTTATCAAAATGCAAGCTAATACAAAAGCTAGAGAATACAATAAAACTATCAATAATATGGCTTACACAGCGAGATTCACAGAAGTTTCCCTACATTTAACTAGCCTGACCATTTGAAGGATTGTCTGTCTCCTGTAGTTTGTCTGCTCTGCACATTCTACTCTTCTTTAAACTAAGGGTGGTATGGAAGAAAATTATGTTTTCCTCTCAAATGAGTGTTGTCTTCTTATATAAAATATTGTTTGCTTTTTTTTTTTTTTTTCATTTTGTGGAACAGCCCAGAGTATAAACTTTTACCTTAAAATGTAGATTCCTGTCCAGAGAATGCATGTCAAATAGGATCTGCTGATACCTATAACTGTATATTTAATGCAGCTTTAATGTAACATCCTAAGCTAGTAGGTTAGGGTCCCTAGCCTTTAGTTTTGTTTCAGAAATCAATGTTTGCCCTGATGGTCCTTTTTGGCCTGGTATTTAGGGTTTCTTTTATTAAGTCAAATCATTTAATTTTTTTATAGTACAGCAGGTCAGAAAGGCTGATGTAATTGTATTGGATTAGAACCAAGGAGATCCTGAGTTTGATTCTAATCACAAGTCACTAGATTTGATTAACCACTATCTCTCAATTTGATTTTTCACTGGGCTTTTATGAGGAAAATATAGAGCAGAAAGCTCTATGGATGCCAACCTGAGCTCTTGAATAAGAATTATATCAATCAAATAAATAAATAAAATAAAATGGTCAGGAAAAAATGTTGCTTAAAATGCATATAAGTTGGATTTCAACACTTTCAGTGATGTTCTAGAAAATTAAGATCTAGTTTTTGACTGAAGAGCTCCAAAACAGAGGTGCTTTCAGCAATCAACCTTTTAAAACCTAACTTCTGAAGTTTGGGGGATGGGGTGAGGGAAGTATCATTTTACTGCCTGCCAGAAGGGAGCCATGAAGGAGCCAATCAAGGTTGAGACACAGCAATACATTGATTTTCTCCTTTGTGGAGGAGCCCTTGCCAAGCTTACAACATATCCACCTCCATTTGGATAGTCTTCCCTAGAAGATTTTATACATACACTTCCAAGAAGATAAGTACTGGCTGTGATAAGTAACAGGATTTAGAATCATCATTATGCAAGCTGGGCTGAGGGCTTTCAAAGGAAATATAGCAGGATTTCTCTCACTCATTTTGTCAGCTCAGGGATCTTCCCCACCTTCATCCAGAGAGGTTTTAAATCGGCAAAACATTCTGGAAAATGGGTCCAGAAGTGGGACAAGATCACAAAACTCTCACTGCCTCACTGGACTTAAGAGACAACAATCTGAACCATCAGGATGTTCATGGAATATACATCACTTGTAGCTTTTATTTGTTTTAGAGTCTTACAATTTGATTGTAGGGTTTGAACACCTTTAAATCCTTCCTGAAAAGGGGCCACTTACTTCCAACAAGAAATGATAAAAACGAATGGTAGATAAATCACTTTGCTCACCACAGTGTTGCCTTCAACCCCAGCCAGCTTAAATGGGGTGAATCCCTCGTAATTGAGGACTGCATCCGGGTCCTCCAGACCCTTCTCTTTCTTGTCATAGCAAAGGAGAAGATCGTATATTTGACATGCGGATGCCTTGTTAGGCTGGAGGGTTAAGATGTGGAAGACTGAATTACCTATCAGGAATTAAACAGAAACAGAAATTAAGTTCATCTCTGTATCTTAAGGAGAAATCGAGAAACCATTGATCCCTGTTTAGACTCTTCAATCTTCTTTTTTTTGGCTTAGCGGGAAAAGGAGTCCAATGATTAAAAAATAAAGAATGGAGTTTCCTGCATTGAATATTTTTGCCAAGAAAGTTTTGGCTGCTGTATGATTTGGAACAGACCTTTTAATTGTTTAAATTAACAGATTCCAGGCCAATTTACTTAAACAACAGAGTCAGTCAAACTAGCAGTAGCTAGTCTGTATCATTCTGGATAACCAGTGGAGAATGTATCATTATAGTGTGAAATATTCAGTATAAAGCATCTCTCTTCATAAAAAAGCAAATATGATATAGAAAAGGATCTTCTATTACATTATGTATTTAAATCCTTGCATTCTGAAGTGATAATTGCTGAACAAGGTGATTCTTCAGAACATGTAGCTTGGCTCTTACAGCTAGTTTAGATCATCTGCATTTTTTCCAGCATATACCTATAACAATCTCATGCCTTTACTCAATGCAACTGATATGATGATTTTCCATGAACAGCAACAGTTATGTGAATATTTTTTGGGAGGGAGGACAAATAAATGCAACCTGAAGCCAACACGCTCCCTCAATCTCCTACAAACCTCATCCTCTATAGATTGGAAAGGGGCCTTATCTCTACAAGAAGGACCACCGTAACAGAGCAGTTGACTTGGAAGTATCTGTCTTCATCTGCAGTGTAATATTAATGGCAGGAGATAAGAGAAGGAGTTTGTCTTACACAAGGGAAGAGTTGAATAAAGCACCTTCTCATCCCACATGCATGCCCTTAGTGTAAGTGTAGAGCCTTTGAGGAAGGCATACCTAGAGAATCCTGCACTCGAATCTTAGCGCCATTTTCAATCAGTAACTGGACAATGGCTTCACTCCCAGAACATGCTGCAAATGACAAAATGTGTTCCCCTACGAAAGGAAAAAAGGAAGAAGGAAGAAAAAGAAAAAGAAGATTATTTTTGTTCAATATTTAAGCTTAAAAAATCATTGGGCAACATATCCAAGATGAAAATAATATATACATGCACACATACACCCTATGTATACATACTGTATATATGTGTATATATATTGTGATAACATATTTATATTTCCTTATCACTGTACCAGTATCTTTTTATTATTATACTCAGTTACTCTAGTCTCCATTGTCATTAAACTAATCCAAATAACCTCTGAGAATGCACATTTCCCAACAGAATTGGAAATTAGTTGGAATATAAGCAGCCAGAGGAGGAATAGGATGGCAGAATCTGGAGATATCCCCATTCATTCACACTCTCACTCTGGAGTGTTACAATTTACTCACAGTGAAGATTAATGAGGAGTCATTACTAAAATGCTTGAAAATTGATCTATTAAGTATAGCTTAATTATGGTCTGAAACAGGTAATGAGGGGGCTCGCTAATCATAGTATGGCCAATCTTCAGCTCCACTGCAGCCAACTGGGAAATCTAGATTTCTGTTGACTGAGTATTTAGCTGCTGTTGGGGAAAAAGAGAGTCTCTGAATCAAAATACTAGAGGAAACCAGAGGTGGAACAGCTTGCTAATAGCTAAAATAGATCAATTTGTCTGAATTGTAGTGGCATTCAACTAAAGAACATGACATCCTTAGGGAAAGTGAGAGGTAATGGCACATGGACACACAACTTACTGCTAGGTCAACTTACATCTATCTGCTACATTTGTAGTTCTTGTGCTATGGACTTAACTTTTTTTTTTTTTTGCTTTTAAAAATGCACAAATTCCAATACACCTTTAAAATCATATTTTCTCTCAAAATAAGCAACTTTAAAAACATCTTTTGGAAAAAGAAGATTCAGGAAGCATGAAAGCTCCTGTTCTTGTTCACATAGCAGATCAAATTAGTTCTTGATTGGAATTCCTCCTTTGTTTCTATCAAGTTTAAACCAATGTGGCTTCTTCGAAATAGGCTAGGAATTGGTAGCGTGAATTCTCCATTAAGAGATCCTCAACACACTTCCCTCTTCTTTCCTTGGGAAAAGCCAACAACAGCCATTTCAGAAAGGAGTGTAGATGCTTCCCGAGTCCTGACTAACTCTTACCTCAATCAAGAATTCATTATGAGATCTTTCCGTTAGTCTCTTCAGTGGGAACAAAACAATAACAGAACTACCTGATATAAACATTGCAAAAGCTACTGAAATAATGCAGTCTGACGGCTGTTTCAGAATAGTTTATTTTCAAAATTAGGCAGTGATAGGAGAATTACAGACTACTATGAGAAGAAAAGATACTTCTGTTCTATTTGATGCTGATTTTTCCTTCTTATATTATAGGCTACATTTCTCTTAAATGAGAAAGCTCTGTTTGCTAAAGATATTTAACACAAATTAATTAATTTTGTCTTATGGGACAATATTATCATTGCCTTTTTATTAATTTATTTTAAAATTTTACTTCAACTCTGCCACCATCAAATCCTTGGCAATCTATAGGCTATATAAATAAAAATTGACATATCCATGCTGAAGTTAAAACCAATCAAAACAGCCATAAGGATAATAATAATAAACAACACCCTTCATAGAAACAAAAACAAGAATACAAAATAAAATAAGAGTAAACTTTTTAATCACACATATATTCCTAGACATGAAAAAAACCAACATACTTAATCTCACTGTTACTATTGTTTTAAATGCTTAGACAATCCTTAGTGTTGACCTGGACAGTTAGATGCAAATGGGCAGCTGATCAATTGATTAAGTGGGAATGAGAAAATATTCTTAGATTCTCTTTTCTACAAAACTATTTTGAAAAGGCAACACAATAATCTTGTCCTTCTTTATATCTGATCTCTTTTGGTTGGCTGATGACTTCATGCTCCTCAACAGAGGACTGAGTTGTGAAAATGGGCAGATAAAAAGAGCTGCCCATGTCAGATCAGGTGCCATAGGCTGAATTCCTGTTATTTTTATAGATTTTCCAAATAGCCTTGCCCCTCAAAGCAACCCCCCTGACCCCAAGTTAAGCATGTTAAGCAAGTTAAGCATGGGGACTTTTAGTTTCCAGAGGAATGATAGTTGAGAGGACTACTGTTTCAGATAAGAGCACTTTCTGTCTCAGAAAGAGGTGGGTGCAAGGAACAGAATGTTCCTCCTTACCACAGTGTTTCCTCTATACAATGCAAATTGCAGATTATTCCTACAGAAGGTATTTGACCGCCAACATACCAAAATAGAAAAGACTGTCACTTCTTCTCCTGAAAACATATCCAGTAGCACGAGGTCCATTCACGTCTGCTCCTTTCTCAAGTAAAGCTTTAACCAGGCCCAAGTTTTTGTTTACCACAGCTATGTGAAGAGCTGTCTCCCCTGTAATATACAACATTAACAAAAACCCTTGTAGCAACTTGAAATTCCACATGTGTGTATTTGTGTGTGCATGGATATATGTATATGTTGTATATGTATATATAAGCATGCGTAGTCATGCATTTACATGAACTATTTCATCATATTGTCATGGCCTCTGGTGACACTGATTTCAGAAAGTCATGAAAGGTTATCAACAGTCTTTTTCAACTCAGATTTTTTTGAACTGAATCCCTTGATGGATCAAGAAGAGCTATTAGCCATCTTAATAGATCTTAATAGAGCTTAAATTTTTCTTATAAAAATGGATCCCCTGAGGAGACATTTCCTGTCTGTTTTATTAAATCTATACCTCCCTCCCCACACCCCTAAAAGAAATTGGCATCTACAGAAAAAGCTCTGCAACAAGAAGTAGTAGGCTTATATAAAGGCAAATATTGGCTGGATGTTCAAAATAAAGAGTAGGGCTGAAATAATTATCTGCACTGTAGCCAAAAGATTGGGTTCTGGACCACAGAGAATTTCATCTGGCCCCTCATATCTACATGTGCTCTTCTTTAATTCAGATTGCTCGATCTACTTTTTAGTGATCCTTCCTGACAGGATCACAACACAAAGAGGACACCTGTACTCCATGAAGCACAAAGTTATGATAATGCTGTTAAATCTTAAGATCGTGTAAGATTCTCTGTTATTTCTTCTACAACAGAAATTTGTTATTCCTCTGGAAACCATGATCATTGTCCTGGAGAGCTCATTATATGATCAATGTAGTTTATAGATTAGTATCTCATGAACAACATAAATACATATTTTAAATCACTTATAGTTTATATCAGCCTCATGCATTTTCAAAGAAGTTCATCAGGGTTAAATGCAGAAGGGAATTGAATTTGATTCAGTGTTAGTTTGGAGGCTGGATTTAATTATTAATGCAATTGCAAAGTTAATTGCCGTTAAAAATGAATACCCAGGTTCTCATTCAAGAGTTTTAATGTTTAATGCGCTGCTTAATATTCCATCTTGAATTTCTTAGAAGATATTTCTCAGGGGCTTAGTATGAGGCAGTGGCAAAATGGCTGAACTTTGAGTTCCTTGATTCAGATCTCACCACAAGCTCCCTATATGGGAACACTAATCCATTTTGAATAGTGCTTTAAGTTGCATTATGTCCACTTATATTATAATATGAGCAGATATACTTTTTATTCCTTTCAATAATAATCTCTCACATGGAATTGGTCTTCTTGTGTTTATTTTTAAACTGGGGATTCTTAGTATTTTCATCAGAATCGCAAAATGTCTTTCCACCAGAATCACAAATATTTTCCCCAGAACTGCAAATTCTGTCAGTATGAAGCTTAGATTCAAGTCACTTACAATGAGCCATTTTGTTGTCCATTCACATAATTTAAGCCCATGTCACACTGGCCAACGGATGCAAAAAGGACACAGCGGACGAGCAAAATGTTCCATCCGTTGTTATCTGCTCTCAAAAGGGGCAAAAATTTGCATAACCGGAGCAGATAACACGGACGTGGGGAGGATGCAGGGCGGATGCAAAGCGGATGCGGAATGGAAGCCCAGCGGATGGAAGCGGATGGGCAAACGCGATGCTTCCGGGGGGCCTCAGCAAAGCGGACGTGGAACGGATACAGCGGATGAAGAGCGGATGCCGAAAGGATGAAGGGGATGCACAGCGGAAGCTTGGCGGATGCACAGCGGAAGCCTAATGGATGCCTGGCGTTAATTGTGCATGCGGGGAGGATGCATTGCGTCAGCCCCGCAGATATAACGGAAGCAGCTCGGAAGCAGGTCGCCATTCAGAGAAAAGACCTGCTGCCAGACACATCGACTGCCTTGCCTGCCCTGCCTGCATGTCTGCCTGCCAGCCTTGCTGCCAGCCTTGCTACCAGCCTTGCTGCCAGCCTCCCTGCCAGCCTTGCTGCCAGCCTGCCTGCAAGCCTTGCTGCCAGCCGGTCTGCCTGCCAGCTTTGCTGCCTGCCTTCCTGCCAGCCTTGGTTCATGTCTGCCTGCCAGCCTTGGTGCCTGCCTGCCTGCCTGCCAGCCTTCCTGCCAGCCTTGGTGCCTGCCTGCCTGCAAGCCTTCCTGCCAACCTTGGTGCCTGCCTCCCTGCCAGCCTTGGTGCCTGCCTTGGGGCCAGCCTTCCTGCCAGCCTTGGTGCCTGCCTGCCTGCCAGCCTGCCAGCCTTCCTGCCAGCCTTGGTGCCTGCCTCCCTGCCAGCCTTCCTGCCAGCCAGCAACCCCACAACCATGCGGAAGCACAGCAAGCCTCAGCCATCTGCTGCCAGCCCTGGCAAGAGGGACAGGGCTACCATCCCGCCCCCTGGCCCTCACTCTGTTTCTGCTGGGG
>BLBF01000004.1:10051946-10090318 GCA_015471245.1 Laticauda colubrina | reverse complement strand
GTCTTATAGCTTGTTGTTAATAAAGTCTATTTTTGATTCACACACTTCTTTTTTTTAATAAAGTCTTGGTGGAAACTTTTAGAAATGGTTTAAGCCTTTGCATGCTTGTGGGATGGGTAAGGATAGCTTTGGGATGGGTTAGGATACCTGTGGGATGGGTAATAGCTATGGGATGGGTTAGGATAGCAGTGGGATAGATAAACCTCCAGTGCAAGCACAGTGGGACTGTATGGTCCACCCTTCCAGGTGCCACACCTACGGCCCTTTATTATCAATAATAATGTAATAATTATCCACACATGTCAACATAAACACAACTCTTTATTAAACGTCCTGTTCATTGTAGCCTAACCAAACATACATGGCCCAATCTCATCCGTGTGATGAGATATGCTGAAGGAAGCATCCATTAAGCATCTACCATCCTGTCTTGCCACTCCACTGCTCCAGCTGGGGAGTTGCACCATTGTCTCAGGAGGTTCCGCTGCTTCTTCGCTTCATGTGAGGCTCTGTTGGGGCCTTGCACATCCTCAGTGTCGATCAGGTTTTGCCCTTGCCTCCATTCCCCAAGCTCCATGTCCCCATTGCCTTGCTGTAGGTCCATGAGCCTATTCTGCAAGACTGGGTAGCGGGTGCGCATGAGATTGTGCAGGATGCAGCAAGCTTCCATGATCCTCCTGACGGTCTCTGGGCAATGCTGCATGGTGGTGAGAAGTACCTGGAACCTGTTGGCCAGGATGCCAAAGGCGTTCTCCACCACCCGCCTTGCCCTGGACAGCCTGTAGTTGAAGATCCTCTCTTCACGGGTGAGGAGTCTGGAGGTGTAGGGCTTCTTGAGGTAGGTTGTGAGGGAGAAGGCGGCATCCCCCATGATGAAGTAGGGCACCTCTTGTGTGTCATTGGGCAGGGGTTCTGGATCTGGGAAGCCCACCATGAGGTTGCATTCCAGCTCCTCCTTGAGGTGACTGACGTTGTATACCTGGGCATCTGAAGATGAGCCATTGCCTGAAGCATCGATGTACATGAACTTGTAGTCAGCATCAACCATGGCGAAGAGGATGATGCTGAAGAAGCCCTTGGAGTTGAAATAAGTGGACCCCGACTTGGCTGGAGATTTGCAGGCCACGTGCTTGCCATCTATGGCTCCAACTGTGTGGTAAGTTCCACTTCTGATACCACTGCTCTGCAACTTTCTTCCATTCTTCTTCAGTGGAGGAGTACTGGAGGAGCTCCTCCTTGTATTCTTCGATGATGGCCTGCACCACTTCTCTGACCACAATTCTGATGGTGTTGGATGGCACCCTCCAGCCGTTCTGCATGCTCCTGTAGGAGGTCCCTGAGGCCAGGTGGCGCAGAGTGTATGCCATCTTGAGCCCAGGTTCCAGGCTGGGCCGGAAGCTGGTGTTTGCCTTGGTCAACCTGGGTGTCAGCCGCTGCACAACTTCGTCAAACATGGCTGGAGGCATCCTCATGAAGTTCTGGAACGCCCAAATGTCTTCGTTCCTGAGCTCCACCATCAGCTTGTTGTACAGTCCGTACTCTGCTCTTCTGGCGAACCATCTTCGGACCCAGACTCTTTTTGGGTGGCTCCTTTTCTTCTCGCAGTAGAGTTCACAGAGCCTGCAGATGGCTTCGCACTGTTGCAGAATGATGGTGGCTGCCAAAAGGACTTTGTTACAATCCACGGTGGACATGACTGGATGCTATGGAAGAGGAAGAGCCAGATGAAGGCTGCAGAGGTCTGCACTGCTGGGCTGCTGTTCTGAAAGTGAGATGCAGGCGAGTTGCTCCCCCTTTTTATAGGCAGTATAGGTTTTCCACGAGGCATCCTCTAGGCATCCTCTAGGCATCCTCTAGACATCCTTAATATCCGAGATAGGTCCCCTCTGCGAACGTTTTTTCCGTTTTAAACACTTTGTTTCCGTTCTACTACCGCTAGGCATCCGTTCTGCATCCGTTCTGCATCCGTTCCACTTCCTCCCTGCGTCCGGGCGGATGGAGTTCTGCGGATGCGTAGCGGATGCCAAGCGGATATAGCGGATGCATAATGGATGTGTAGCGGATGCGTAGCGGTTGCAGAACGGACGAACTGGATACATTTTCCATGCCAAAGTTTTAGGTAGCCCAAAACTTTAGGAGCGGATGAAACATCAATAAACGGATGCTGGACGGATAGAGAGGAAGCAAAACGGAGGCAGTGAGTACATCGCGTTTTCGAACGGATGGCAAGGTTTTTTGTCCGTTTTCCATTCTCTTTGCATCCGTTGGTTCAGTGTGACATGGGCTTTAGTTTGTCCCATTTCTTTTTGTTCCTAGTATTTGGTGTCATTTGAAAATTTGAGTATTTCATTCTTCATGTCATATTCCAAATAGTTTATGGAGCAAGTAAAACATTGTCTTACAATGTACATCAATGTACATCAGGTTCTCAAATATACTCTTATTTTAAACAAGGCAATTTATATTCTGAGCAAGTTATTAGCCAAATTATATGTCTAAAACATATATCCTAAAACATATTTAATATTTCACTGTTTCTGGGCACTGTAGAGAGAAATTGGACTTAAATGGTTATATTATCACAGTCTGTTGTAGAATAAATGATTGTCTGGAATTCATCAAAAGTGACTCTTTTTAACTGATACTCCATTCTTATGCTAAATAAAATATGCATTGAAATGCATTCTTCTCATCGGAAAATTAGCTTTCATATAGTAACCCTACTGAAAAGGTCTACCATGTCCCATTAGCAACTGAAGACTTGGAAGTGGGCCTGAATAATAATTGGAGAAAAGTGAAGGAACATCTTGCCATGAGTAATCCCATTATCTTATTTTCTATAGCTGGGTATCATGAAAAGACCCATTTCAATAGAGTTTCCATAAATATATTCTAGGATTATTTTTTCCTTTTGTGAGCCAGAAGGTGACTAATTATGTTTATGATAACTGATGCTTTCTTCATTGATATTTTATGCAAAGCATGAGACATAAAACCAATAATCATAATAATTACCAGCATACAGCTCAGAAGTCACAGGTTCATTCACAAGTTCTGGAGCTGCATTGATCAAGAGCTGAGCAGCTTCTAAGTTATTGTATAAGGCAGCTACATGAAGAGCTGTTTCCCCAACAGCACCTACAAAGAGTGTCGAAGAAAGAGAAGCTGTCATGACATTGCAGTGATCTCGGGATGGTCCCTCTAGAGATAGTCACAACTACGACAATTATGTTTATAGGTCACAACAGACAGAATGCTGGACAAGTCTATTCCTGAGATCTCTTGTGTGTGGCCTCTCTCCTGACAGACAATAAACAAGAGTGACCATGCCATATTCATGAGGGGCATTTTTTTTCAGAAGGAAGTTCAAGGCATTTAGTCATTTGTTTCTTGCAGGATCTGAAGCTGTCCTTGCATATGCCAATCAACCAACCACACATTTCTGCCACCATCTCTTCTTTGCTCCTCAAATTGTGATTTCTCTTAATAGGCAATAGGGCCATGATAAATAGGTTGGACCACTACCTCGTTCATGAAGGTCACAGGTATGACTCGCTATCAGCTTCTGGATGGCTGAGAGATCATTTTCTTTTGCAGCCAGGAGGAGGGGAGATTCCCAGATCCTGTAGCAAGCAGGAACAAAGGGTAATCAGTTCAGAATACTATATATTACAATTCACACAGAAATATCTTTTCATCATATCAGTTCTTGTATTTCTAAACTAGGAAAATTATTATTTTTTTAATCATAAGCTAATGAAAAAAAATCCCAAGAAATATAGGTATATAAAAGTAGCTATCATCTATCACAGGTTATCTTCAATCAAAAGCCTGCCATTTTTTTATTATGTTTTAAAGGTGGCAATTTGGAAAATTAAAGAAGAAATCATCAGTTAGCCCAGAAGATCCATTCTATTGTATGCTAGTCTGCAGGCTGTCTCAGCCATGTTGCCTGCTTCTAATTTAGATTTTCTAAATCTAAAGGAGGCAGTGTTATTTTAGAATTGTTATTTCTGAAATTTGTATTGTTCTTTCTCTGTTTACAGGATATTGAACTTCAAAGACTTAGTTACTAATTGGGTAATAACACCATGGAATGTCTTCAGAATAGGGTTTTTTTTAAACATGGTAATTTACTGTTTTTATTTTTCTTACATACAGCTCCACAGGGATTTTTTTCAAAAGCAACAAATCAGCAGCAAACTAGCAAATGCAAAATGTCAACATAAGTCAATGCAGAGTTAATGGCTGTTGGAGCAATACAGATAAATATCACAGATATGTATCAAACCCATTCCAATAGATACATTCTCTGAAACTCTCTAGTGCTTCACTTTCATCACTTTCACCACAACCATTTGTACTCTACTTTCTTTTATTTTCTCAGAAGGTTCACTAAAAGTCTTGTGTTTAATTAATCTCAGTCAGAATAATGATAGAGAGCTGCACATCAGTAGATTTTATGTAGCTCAGTCATAGAGAAAACTTTAAGTATGCAACAGTTACTTTAATAAGATGTATATCCTAGGACAGGGGTCACCAACCTTTTGACTTCAGGGACCACCAAACTCATAATTTTAAATCCCAGGGACCACTAATATGAATTTTAACTGATGGTGGCTTGCTGACATTGGTGAGAAAGAGTGAGAGTCTGCACTGAATAATAGAAGCTTCAGTTCTAAGGAAGGTTTGGCTCTGCTTAAAAGCAGAAGGTCTAAAGATTAGCTAGAAAGCAAGAAATCCAATGGTTTCCTGCTTTCTAGCTAATCTAAATCTCCCGGCACAGCAGAATTTAGCAGACAAGTTTGCCAGGTAAGGGTTGAGTGAGCGGGGAGGGTTCCTCTGGGACATGTGTGCAGCGCAGCCTTGTGTTCCCGTGCAGCCTGGAATAATTGCTCTGTGGGTGACATTTCTCTGCAGCCCACCAAAATTTTCTCATGGATCACCAGTGGGCCACAGACCATCAGTTAGCGACCACTGTCCTAGAAAAGGAGACACCAGCATTTGCATTTTGGTTCAAATCTACAGTAGATATTGAGCTAAAGAAAATGAATATTGCATTGAGTACTGAAATCCAGATTTAGTACAAACCCTGAATATATATTTATGTGCACACTTTAAATTTAAACTTTAAAAAATGATATGGAGCCTATTTAAGCCATCCTTAATTTTTAAAAATGTGAAGATGGCTGAGGCATTCTCAGATTTATGTCTGTCAGGGAAAAAATATTCTCAATTTTTAAAACTTAATTTGTGGTAAAATCTAAAGTGTTGAAACCCATGAGAATTTTTGCTTGTCTTATTGTACAGAAATGTTTTCTATATTGTGGCTGTTATTCACGATTTACTTTAGGAAATTTGAGGTTAGCGTTATCTATTTCATTTTAATCACTCCACTACAAACTATAGAAACAGCATTTCATAAATATGTAAAATATTGCAAACTGAAATGTGTTTGAGTCCTCCCTTCTATTCTAAGCCATCAGTCAATATTTAAAACATGAAATCTTTCAGTTCTATTAAGCTTATCTTAATTCTATTCCTACTAACCATAACAGACCTTACCTTGCTAAAAGTTAAACATATTTCTTAGCTGATGAATGTACCTCCAAGGGTTGACTTATAGAATCTATAAAAGTTTCAGCTAGCTCACCACCCGGAGATCAATTTAGCAATTTCCTAATAATAGATGCAGCATAAATAGATCATATTTCTGTGTAAAAGAAGCAATACATGTTCTACTGAGTCAGTATTCCTCTTTATACAAGAGCAAAGGTGCTGCTTCTATGCAATTTTCTAGTATCTACTAACTAAAATTGCTGATAGCATAACATTAAATTTGGTCAGAGCTAAAACTCTTCATTATTTGAGCATCATGATACAGAATACATAAGCAGCTGATTGCAAATTACTATTAACACCTAATAAGGGGAAATATTTTGGGGTGGCATTCAGAATAAGATCCAAATTTGTTCTTTAATTGGGTTGATAATATTATTCTGAAGAGCCTATTGATTCTAAAGAAATCTCATAACAGATTTCTCTCCCATCTACCTTTAAAACTGTATTTCAACCCTACTGGACTTAGCCCAGAATGGGGGGAAATCAATTTTAAATGAAAAGAAAATTATAAACCATGGACTGTAACAATTGGGCCATTGTTTCCATCCCTTGTTCAATGTGGAATCCAAAATACCCTCATTTGATAGATGATTGTCTGAACTAAACTTGAACATATCTCTCTGGTAATTGGTTTTGCTGTAAATTCCTCTTACAGTTAAGATTTTTTTTTAAAAGAAAATTCAGTCAGAAGGTGGTTTCTTGTAGCTTAATATAGTTTATCTTGAATGCTGGAATTAGAAAGAATAGATCTTGAGTTTCCATATGACATCTGTTGAGATGTTTGAAGAGTACAATTACACCCCCTCAATCTTCTCATGATGAAAAGCCCAAATCCTTCAACCTCTATTTACAGGATTTTATTACTCTCCCACAGAACAAATTTCATTTTCTTAAAACTAAAGTCTACTCTACAGAATCACCATCACCATAAATAAAACAAGGAATCCCACCAAGAAAACACATTTGGAGGTACTATATTAGCTAGGAAACTATTATTATTGTTGTTGTGGTTGTTGTTGTTGTATTTATATCACCAATTTAAATAGCCAACCTCTTGGAATTGCAATGGACATCATTACAGTTTTCTTCTTCCTCTCAGGTAATCTAAAACTCTGTGAAAAAGTAGGGGATGAGATGTTCAAGTAAGCTCACTCTCAGATCATTTTTGACATAATGTCAAAAGGCAATCAGAATGTTTAGACCTGTTTATTTGTAAGCTACACCCTTTTGACAGCCCAGAAGGATCAGTCACAATATTCCTGAACCAATACAACCACCCCCTTAAGGTTAAATAGCTATATTTATTTATATAATAGCAGTGTTCCAAATATCTAAAAAGCTTCCACAAAGATGAGTCAACCTATTCTCCAAAGCACTTGAAAGCAGATTAAGAAGCAATGGATGGAAACTAATCAAGGAGAGAACCAACCTAGAACTAAAGAGACATTTCCTGACAGGTAGAACAATTAATGAATGGAATGATTTGCCTCAAGAAGTTGTGGGTGCTCTTCTGAAGGTTTTTAAGAAGAGACTGGACACCCATTTGTCTAAAATGGTATAGGGTTTTCTGCTTCAGCAGTCAGTTGGACCAGAAGACCTCCAAGGCAGAGGTAGTGTCCAGTAGATTCTCACCAGTTCTGGAGAACCGGTAGTGGAAATTTTGAGTAGTTCGGAAAACTGGCAAATACCACCTCTGACTGGAGATTTTACAGTATCCTTCCCCTGCCATGCCCACCAAGCCACGCCCACACAACCGGTAGTAAAAATTTGAATCCCAGCACTGCTCCAAGGTCCCTTCCAACTCTGTTATAGGAAGAATTAGCTCCATGCTCTGAGACTGTGGATATTTGTGAGAAGGCAAAAACCAGCTGAAATCCACTCCAGGATTGTTAAGTCTAATGTTTGCAAGATTCAAGAAGAAAAATATAATATACTCAGATTTCTAAGTCCAGTAAGATATGGAGTATTACCGAGCCTGATTTATTTTGGATGTGCTCAACTCTCTGAGTTGCCCAGTTTTCTTACAAAACTGTAAGAGGATCTATTTATCAGGAGAGGTGTGGGAGGGCAACATATTCTGTTCCAATGTTCAATTGCAGATAATAAAACAGTGCATAACAAGACATTGTGATTGTGAAGTTAGGTTCTGAAGCATTGAATGACCAAAACATTATCCCTATAATTATTCCCCATAAACTGCCATAAATAAAAGAAATAAGCTAAATAAGTTGAGTTCTATAACTTGGTTGCCAACTGTATCTGTCTGTGTAGTTTATTCAAATTCTATGGAAAATGTAAATGCTGCGTCTTATTCAAAGGAAAGAATACAGAATAATTTTCTCCAGCCTCTGGCCTGCATCTCAGTTTCAATCAGCGCCGGCTAAGAAATTCTAGGAGTTGAAGTCCATACATCATAAAGTTGCCAAGTTTGAAAACAACATAAAATGAATACATAGGAAGCATATTTAGTTTTATGTATTTTCCTGCCTCGGCCTCACAACTGGAAGACTCCCTATGAGACAGGCTGTAGGGCTTTGGAATAAAGGCATGTTTCAGAAAGAATTACATGGGGGAGCTTACTTAATTTCATTCTTGTCTCTAATGCACAAAACAAACCGTTTCTTGGCTGTTTTCCTCTCAAACTGTCTAATGACAGAATACCAGCCTACAATCAATGGGTGTGTGGGAATAGCTGAAGAATGTCAAGTCCCAACACCAGGAGAGATCATGCATGCCAGGCCAAGGCTGACTTCAGTTAAGGAAAACAGAACCCGTCAGAAAGGCAGCAGATCTACTGGGCCCAGTGCCACACCTCAGCCCTGATTCATGAAGTTCCCTGAATTCTGTGCCAGCAAATGCCCTGAAATGAGGAAATGCAGTTGGCACTGGCCCCAAGCAGGAGCTTAGGCTGAACTGAAGGCAGCCTGGCACTGATTCCTGGCATCCTATTCCCTCCTGTTTTAGAACTATCAGAGCATGCTGATGAGGTTTATTTAACCCTCCTTCCATTTGTGAGAAAGGCTGATGTTAGGGTTCCTTCACTGATAGTGCCTCATGAGGGTTAGCCTCATGAATTCCCTGAAAGGAAGGCAAGAATGGGAAGCAGGCATGATATGAAACTTGGTTTTGCTTGGTGTTTTTTTTTTCAATTTTTTCAATTCCTTTTTAACACAAACTTGGCTATCAGCAAGATTTAGTAATGATAAGGTCCCTTTAAAAGCAGGGAGAGGGATAAAACGCAGCTGGCAAGAGGGAAATAAGATTCCTTCCTGAATATCCCCCCTCAGCACCACTTTACACATAACTTTTTTTTTAGGTTGGTCTTTATAAGTACCATGTTATAAATGGTTTCAGGAAGAAATGTACAAGTATTATAGGACTTAACAGTTTAGATGCACACATGCATTCCTCTTCCTTCTCACCTTTCCCAAAGTTTAAATCTCCCTTCATCTGCCCTTCCCAAATTGTTAGAGAGCAACAAACTTGGGGGGGGGGGGTGTTAGCGCATGCCACGTGTTAGCCAGGGATCTCCAAGGCAGCTGGCTGCCCCTGTGAAAGGAATTTTTTGGGTGGTGTTATCTTTACCCATGGCATGCTTGAAAGCTGGTAGATGTTCAGGGGAGGCTCTTTTCTTGTCCCTACGTGGTTTACTCACACCCAGGAATTGAGCTGCCGACCTCAACAGTGCACAGGCCCAGTGTGAGCCACTGTGGCCCCCCATTAGCTAAATCTGTGTGTATGACAGGACTCAGAGTACACCCACCTTATCTGATCAGAACAGATGGGCAGAAACAATAGGAGTTAGTTAGTCCCTCAGATACAATAATAATGTAGTAATAACTACCTCCAAGTTATTGCTACATTGCAGAAGAAAGGATGGAAGGAAACTATTATTACAATTAGTCTATATGAACAAAACGTTAAGAATTCACTGCCCAAGAACCACAGTTTTGCAAGCTTTCTGAACTGCAGTGGACTAAATGTTCTTATAAACACAAAGCACAGCATCTTCTACCACAGTATGTCTCAACTTCAGTCACTTAAATTGAATTCTCAGAGTTGGAGTCCACCTATCTTAAAATTGCTGAGGTTGAAACACATTGTGCCAGCACACATAACAGGTTCCTTCTTCTTTAGGGTGTTTATTTATCGAGCCACCATTTTCCTTTATGCAAACAGAAAAATACCAGAATATATGTTCATTTGGGATTGGGTTGTGTGAGGGAGCAATGGAACTCTATGGCACCATAACCAACTCCAGTTCACACTGACCAGGACAGACTATGGGTAGGAAGAGAGTTCATATGTAGCATTTATCTTCCTAACTCAGGGCTTCAATTCAATTTCTGGATATGCATTCCAATTTAAGGGAACAGGAGAGAATGATGGATATTAGTTTCAAGCTCAAGCTAGATTGGATCCTGTTTAGAGCAGCTATAGATCTTGGAAATCCATAACTGTTCTTTAAGTAGATAAGTAGTTTAAGAATAAGCTACAGTCCATCAAATTCATGCTCCATCACAATCAGTGGTGGGATTCAAATTTTTTTACGCCCAGTTCTGTGGGTGTGGCTTGACTTGGGGGGCGTGGCTTAGTGGGCTTGGCAGAGGAAGGATACTGCAAAATCCCCATTCCCTCCCCACCCCACTAACCTGTTTTCCAGCTCTGTTCTCCTGTGCAGGGCAACCAAAGAAAGCCCAGCCGATCAGCTGGGGCTCGGGAGGCAGGAAATGGGGGTGGGGCCAGTCAGAGGTGGTATTTGCCAGTTCTCCAAACTACTCAAAATTTCCACTACCAGTTCTCCAGAGCTGGCCAGAACCTTCTGAATACCACCTCACAATCCACCTTAGTGGTCCCAGTTCTGATCTGTCCAAAACATCTTAAAAACTTCATCTCTGATATATTTTTCTCCTCCGAGTTCCATTTAAGTTCTACCAGACTTTACTTCCAACTCATTAATATTCTCCCTAACTCTATTGGGAGCATCTCCCACAAGCTGTTTTGTTTTTGAAAAAAATTATCATCCACCTGATCTTTCAGAATCTGCTGAATGTCTGAGGATTTAAAAAAAAGGCAACAACAACAAAGCAAGCTCATTAAAACTATATATCATACCGTTTTAATTAACATTTAATATAAAGAACAGGAAATGTCCCCATCTGCTTTTAATTATGGGGTTTTATGGGAGAACTTGCCATAGGAATGACAATGTTTGTTTTCACATATCATAAAAATGAGTAACTTGCAGAAAGGTAATGATGATGATGATGATGATGCAAACTACAGGTGTAATAACAATCATTATGGATATACTGAATTATTATTCTTTTGCCTTCTGCTAGAGATTCTTCTCTTTTCTTCCCCTTCTATTTTGGGGCACAATACCAAGTTGGAAAATATACATTGATGCATTTTATTATGTTTCACTTATAAACATACACATATAGGTAAAAATACTGTATATTCCAATGTGGTTCAGATATATCTTTATTTAAACAGTTCCTCCTAAAAAATCTGAATAGATTTTTCAGCTGGATATTCAATCATGCAAATTTACTTGAATGCAACATTATTTTCAGTAGATTTTCCTCCCAAGTGACTTAAAATTGGAAAGAATCCAGTGGCATCTTTTTTGGACTAAAATGTTATTAACTGGCATTAGCTTTCATGAGCTTCACCTCACATCACCATAAGCACAAAGTGATATAATCTCTCCTACTATATTTTCAATAATTCATCTTTCCTATTAGATTGGAACTAATATTTTGAGTTTCAATTAGTTGCAGTTGGTAACGTCTGATTTTTCTTTTCTTCCTAATTATTTACAACTAGAAGTAATCTAATTAATGCATTCTGTAAAATAAAAATATAAAATACCACATATCTTTTTTTTAAAGAATTTTAAAAGATTTCCTTATCAAGAAATTGGATGATGTCATGGATGACCTCATTGGATGATTTCATACAATATACTATTTTAGCTTTGCAGTTAACAATATCAAAAATGGCTTGCCATTGCCTTCTTGCAGAATCAGATTAGAAAAGATTAAAATGAATGTGAAAAATGCCAACCTTTATTGCTGTCCTGAGTAGCAAAAAGCACCAAAGAAGATTGTCAAAGCTTTTGGCAGAAGTTCATGTCTCCAACAGTGTTCTGGGAATTGATTCTGCCCAACCAAAGCCAAGATTTAAAAAAGGTAAAGACATGCTTGAACAAGCTCAACCTGGGATGACTACATGGGATCCTTCTATGTAATTTCCTTGGCAGCAAATCAATAGTGGGTTGCCATTGCTTTCTTTTTCAACTCCTCAGCCTCATCCAAATACTAACCAAGCCCCCAAATGCTTAGCCTTTGGCCGTTAGCCAAATTTGACTAGGTCTTGTCATTTACATGGGGAGAAAGACAAGAGTTTTGCAGCTCAAATCCTCTGCAAGGCCACAGAATTACCTAACGTGCAATTTTTCCCTGGTCCCCTGCTAACACAGACCTTTATTATTACTTGCTTTATTAATGAGATCAGCTTCTTTAATGCTTTCCTTTCCTACTTATCATTTATAGTAGGCTGTTAGTGGCAGAGTTGCCTCCGCCAAAGGACAACTTCAACATTAATAGTCCTTAAAATTTCATAGTGCATTGGAAGGAATAGCAGAGCTGATAATTTGAAACTTGCTTTCCATTATCTACTTCATGAATTCTATCATTTCCTCCAAAATTTCAAACTGATAAAAATGTGTCAGTACTGCAAGTATAAATATACTGAGAACTGACAATTACTTTTCTTACCCTCATTTTTGGAACATATATTTCTGTCAGTTCTTTTGGCAAAAACCACTAGTTTGCTTTTATTCGGGACTTTGCTTCCTAAAGGCTAGGTCACACTGGCCGATGGATGCAAAACGTATGCAAAAAGGACACAGCGGACGAGCAAATTTTTGGGGGTGGCTCCATCCGTTGTCATCCGCTCCAAAAAGTGGCAAAATTTGCATAAACAGAACGGAAAAGAAAGGAAAAGAATAGTATATAGCAGGGATGTTAAAGGGATGTTCATAGGAAGCCTAGAGGATATATATAGGATGCAAACCGTTCACTGCTCATCCTTTCTATTTCCGTGCTACTAACGCTGTGTAGATGTTCTGTGTACCTTTTGTTTCCTCCCTCTTTCCGTTTTCAGCTGCAGCGGATGTGAGTTGTGGGGATGCCCAGAGGATGCAGAGAGGATACAGCGGACGTTTAACGGATGATAAACAGACATAGAACATTTGTTGCTTGGATGTCACGGATTTACATCGTACACAGCGGAAAGTCCATCCATTCACAAAGTTTTGTGCAGCTCAAAACTTCTTGAGCGGATGAAATCTCAGTGGACGGATGCTCAAAGGATAGAGCATATGAAACACGTATGCAGTGAGTACACAACGGATGCATAGCATTTTCCAGCGGATGGCAAGGTTTTTTTAACGTTTTACATCCTCTTTGCATCCGTTGGTGCAGTGTGACATGGGCTTTAGCTATTAAGATTTTCTTCCTCCATTAAAACTCTTGAGGCAACTGATTTCACATATTCAGCCTCATTTTGAAGCTAAAATGCTGTCGTAAGGGTAGATTTGAAGGTAAATTCTATCTTCCACTAAATTCAAATACACTGGAGTACACTGGAAAGAAGGTGGAATCAGCAAGATGACAATGATGAATACAGTGCAGCAGCCATTTTGAAATAGTCAACCAGAGTTCTTTTGCCTGAGAATAGAATTTCCCTTTTGTTGAACTCTACTTTTCTATCTTACCAACCTCAAAAAACTAGAATGGCCTCATGCCACAAAGCAATATCCGGTGTTTAAAATATCTGCTGATTTAAGACTAGTTTAAGCGATATTATGTTGGCTCAAATTCCATGAAGGAAGAAAGTGAAAGCTAAGCAACTTTTTACAATAACTGAATATATATTTATTCAGAAGATATATAATTCTATTAAAAAAAGTATGCCTTACACAAGCAAACCAAAAATTAGTTTTTACTCCATAAGTGCACTATAAATTTCAGTTGTTAAAAAAATATTATGTGTTTGTGTGTGTATCTGTGTATGTGTACATGTGGAGTCTCTTTGAGTCAGTTTTAATTTTTGACAACTGCCTTGATAAGTCCCTGCAGTTTTCTTGGCAAAGTTTTCAGAAGTGGTTTGCCCTTGCCTTTACCTAGGGCTGAAAGAAGGTGAGTGGCTCAATGTCACCCAGCTGGCTTTGTGCCTAGGATAGAATGCACTATCTCCCAGTTTCTAGCCTGATGCTTTAACTACGACACCAAAATTGTTTTTTAAAAATAGCAGAAGCTGAATATTTTTAAAAAATCTACATTCCATACCTAGATATATTTCTAAAATAGCTTTGTACATTTGTTTCAAGATGGATTCTAGGAAACATTTGATGATGAATGCCAGTTGCACAAACAATAGGCTGAATTAACTTCAAAATGATAAACTGTTTGCAAACTCTTTCCTTTCAGTCTTTCAGAAGACTTTCAGTCTTTCAAAATAAATTTAGCAATAGTGCTTGAAAAACTAGTTTAGTGAAGGAGGAGTACTTTGTTTCCCAAAAAAACAGAGTACTTTCTGCATTGAGAACAACTCAAGATAAGTATTTAGTATTTTATATTTTAGCATTTTATTTGATTTGTCAATCACTTACAAGATACACGTGTAGGAATAAATATATATTTGAATACATGAGATAGATACTTATAAGAAAAATAAAAAACAATAGGACAGGGATGGTAGGCACGATTGGTGCACTTATACACGCCCCCTACAGGCCTCTTAGGAAGGGGGTGAGGTCAATAGTAGACAGTCTAAGGTTAAAGTTTTTGGGGTTTGGGGAAGAAACAACAGAGTCAGGTAGAGTATTCCAAACATTGACCACTCTGTTGCTGAAGTTGTATTTTCTGCAGTCAAATTTGTTGCAGTTAACCTTGAGTTTGTATCTATTGTGTGCTCTTGTATTGATATGATTAAAGCTGAAGTATTCATTTGCAGGTAGGACATTGCAATGTATGATTTTATATACTATATTTAGATTGTACCGGAGGTGGCGCAGTTCTAGTTTTCTAGTTCTAGAGTTTCAAGTCTGGCGGCATAAGGTATTCTGCAATGAGTAGAGGACCGGAGAACTCTTCTTGTGAAATATTTCTGGACTTTTACAATTGTGTTAATATCATATACATGATATGGGTTCCAGACTGATGAGCTGTATTCAAGTATAAGTCTAGCAAATGTTTTGTATGCTCTGGTTAGGAGTTTGATATTATCAGAGAAGAAGCTATGTAGGATTAGATTAACAACTCTTAATGCCTTTTTGGCTATGTAGTTACAATGGGCTGTAGTACTTAGATCATTGGAGATAAGTACTCCAAGGTTCTTGACAGAGTTTGGATCATCAACAAGGTCTTGACTATTTAGCTTGTATTTTATTTTCTGATTTTTTTTTGCCAATATGTAAGACAGAGCATTTATTTGTTGAGATTTGAAGTTGCCATTTGATTGACCAATCTGATACAAAGTCAAGGTCTTTTTGGAGGGTAGTAGTATTGTCTGTGGTGTTGAATAGCTGTACATCATCAGCGAAGAGAACCCAGTTGCTCTTAATATGATAACAGAGGTCATTTATGTTGAGTATGAAGAGAGTTTGTCCTAAAGCACTGCCTTGGTGGACACCACTGTTGACAGGTACAGAATTTGATAGGATGCTCCCAATTTTTACCATTTGTTGTCTGTTTGACAGGAATGCTTCTATCCAGTTATGCAGGTGTCCAGAGATACCATAAGATTTTAGTTTTAGGAGTAGTTTGTTGTGTACCACTGAATCAAAGGCTTTACAGAAGTCTATGTAAATTGCATCTATTGCTTTGCCCTGATCGAGTTGTGTAATCCATATGTTTTGCAGTGTAAGAGTTGCAGATTACAGGATAGTTTTTTTCTGAAACCAAATTGTTTATTAGAGAGTAGGTTGTTTTTCTCTAAGTGGAGGATAATGGATTGATTAATAATTGATTCCATGACAGGTGACGCAGCATAAGGAGATTGGTCTGTAATTTTCAACTATGCTGAGGTCTCCCTTTTTGAAGATGGGAATGACCATGGCTTGTGATCATAGTTTTGGCAAGGAGCTGGTCCTGAAAGATTTTTCAAAGATTATGCTTAGAGGTTTGGCTATGGCAATGGATAGCTTTTTAAAGAAGTAGGCACATATTCCATCTGATTCAACAGATAGGGATGCTTTTAGATTGCGCAATGCTTTTTCAACAATGTCTTCTGTAAAATCGACATGTATTAGATCATTGTAGTTGTCTGTGGTTCAGCTAGGAAGTACTGGGCTTGATCCATTGCTGTTTACAAATACTGAGCCAAAGAATGTGTTTAAAAGGTTTGCTTTGATGGTATCATTGTTGCAGTCTTTGCCATTAGGTCCTTTCAGGGATGGGATGGACCTTGAGTCTTTTAGTTTGTTTTTTACAAAATTGTAGAAAGCATGGGTGGAATATGTGCATAGAAGGTTTTCTTCTTGTTTAATGTGATATTTAGTGCATTCAATTTTTATCTGGTGGCATAGATTTTTGTATCAGCTTCTGCAGCTGGCAACGTGACCAGATTTGTTTTTTTGCCAAAGTAATCTCATTTTGGAGTGAAGCTTCTTTATTGTTTTGGGTAATCTGTTTTTCCTGGTTTTGGGAGTTGTTATTGGTACATATAGTTTGATGGCTTTTGATTTCTAGTAAGAACATGTTGTAATATGTTGTAACAGTATTGCATCCAGAATGCAATACTGTTAGAATGCAATTTCTACTGTTAGAAATTGCCAATCTAGGGAAGAGAGATCATTGATTATAAGATCATAGCTGCCTTTTTTGAAGTTATAATTGGGGATTTTGTCATTGTGATGATTTTTGTGTGAACGTATGTTGAGACAAAAGTTAGTCATGTTGTGGTCACTGTTGGAAAAGGGTTCTTTAATTTGTATTCCGTAAATTGAATTCAAACTATTGCAGAAGATGATATCGAGGCAGTTGTTAAGCCTAATATTGTTGGTTACTAGTTATTCCAGTCCCAGATTTGTTATAGCATTGTAGAAGGTTGCATGTGTGGGTTCAGCTGACCATTTGTTTAGGATCCAGTTAATGTGAGGTAGATTGAAGTCACCAAGAAAGATAAAAGCATGTGGGCAGGATGCTGCCCATGTTAATAGTGTATTTTGCTTGTTTACATGTTCGATGTCATCAGGGGCTCTGTTATATAGTAAGAACTGAAATGTGATATTTAAGGTCAGTTCACAGATAATCGTCTAAGGAAGAGCAAGCTCTTGGGTAACTTGGATGTTTTTTAGATGTAACAACTTTTTATAGAAGATAGCAACACCACCTCCTCTACGGATTTCACAATGTATATAAGTATGTATTTGGAGGTGTTACAGGATAGATTCTTCAAGAAAGTGTGCCAAATCATTGTTTGTAGTTGAGTCAATCATGTCCATTAGGTGTTCAGTATATTAGACAAATAGAAAGCCAATAAATAGAAGCTCCATAAAAAGGAAATGCTCCTTCTGCATTCTGGCCTCTAGTTAGCAGAGCTGAACCATTGAGAGGGCTAGGTTGGTCCAACAGCTGTCATAAAATCGGTTTATGATTCTCAGGACTTTTTATACTGCTATACTGTTAATAGCATTCCTTAGAATAGCAAAATGTTTGTGACCAAACTTCTATGAAGGTAAAATATAATCGAGAATTAAACCATGAAGCAGAAAGTACTGGTTTTCATACCAGATTCTCAATTGAATTTAATGAGAATTTTATCAAATTTGAAATTGTGCCGCTTCAGATATCACAATATTCTTGGAAGCTTATACATGGACGCAGAGGTCAAACTTATATTCCTATGGCAAGCAGACAATTTTGTCATAAATATCCAGTGTAAGATTTATCCTCACTACCTTCTCATTGCTCAAGGAAGAAAGTTCATTATACAGTGCTCCACATTTTTTTCCACATCTTAAGGATGGAGGTTAAGGCCGAATGAAGTTCCATTTTGAAATGTAGATTCCTGTCCAAAGAACGCGTCTCAAAGCTCTTTCCCAATATTTGAGACTTCCAAGAAGATACACCCAAAATATCAATGAAAATTGGTGACTCGGCTCCAATTTTCATTCAGCCAGTTCCTGTAATTGGCCACAGGACCCTCCTCAGGTTATGCTGGCTGCCTTTCTCCTCTTTCTTTACAACGCTCCAGGTATCTCTCCTTCAGAGGCTGATTATTCTCACTCCCCTTCATAGGGAGAACAATTTGCTGCTCAAGGAGAGATAAGTATTCTCAGGAAGGGGAGAAAGGGGGAGACAATTCCACCGCTTCTTCCAGCTTTATGGATGATGTACAATCTGAAATGCATCACAGCACCCAGTCATTGCACAAAATATGTCCTGAGAGCACACTGCCCAATCTTGCAGCAAAACCATTTGGCTAAAACATTACTATATATCTCTGAGGGCTTAGAACAGACAAGGAATAGTGCTTTGGCTCTTATTTAGAAATTCCTTTTACCAAAAGGAAGCAGTCAGGGTTCTTGTTTGTTTGTATGTTTGTTTGTTTACTGTATTTCATTAAATGGGTCTAGAGCAGTGATGGCTAAGCTTTTCCACATTGCGTGCCAAAAGTGTGTGTGCATGCTTGTGTGCCTGCACTCATGATGCAATGCACATGTGACTCCCCCACCCCCTCTGAACATGTGCACATGACCCCCCCACACACTGCATGCCTCTGTGCATGTGCTCACATCTCCTATGCACACATCTCCCTGCGTATGTGCGGCAGAGACCCAACAAACAGCTGGCTGGTGGGGGGCATACATGCATGCGCAGTGAGGCTCTTCTGGGCAACCTCTCATGTGCTGGCAGAAGTGGCTCTGCATGCCACTTCCGGCAAGTGTGCCTTAGGTTCACCATCATGGGTGTCATGCCCTTGTTGGAGTCTGATTCTGAGGGGGAGATTGAGCATCTGACAGGGAGCAGGAGTGGCTCCAGTGGCTGTGGAAGAAATGGGGGAAGGGCACAGTCCAGCTGCGCATTCAGAGGAAGACTCAGGGTCAGCCCCTCTTCATCTTAGGGCATGCAGGGAGGAATTGAGAAGGGAGCAATGTGGCTTACGGGAGAGAAAAAGACCCTGATCCCTTTCATGAGTTGCAGCTGGGAGAACAGGATATAACAAGGGTGTTTGCACACAGCACCTTGCTGGAAGCAAAGTGTGCATTATCTTTGTTGAGGCTTATCTGGGTTTTGGCGTCCTCCCAACTGTGCTTCGTTATCTTTTGGAAGTCTTGTAATTTTTTAAAACTTCTATTTTTAAAAGTCTGTACAAGTAGCCCTTAACTTAAATCAGTCACTTAGCGACCATTTAAAGTTACAACAGATTTCCTGACCTGGTTTCGGAGCTCTGACAGCTGCCATTTCCTAATGATCACATTTTGGGTGCTTGGCAACCACCCTGCATTTATAACTGTTTGCAGTATCCTGCAGTCATGTGACTGTGACTTACAGTGTTTTTTGGCAGAAACTGGTGTTTATTTTTGTCTTCCATCCAAAAAAAGTCCATTGGCTAAAACGAGAAAGAAATGTGAGGCCAGAAAATGACTAAGGCTTTTTTTCCCCTCACAAGAGCGTCAATGGGAGTATGCCCAGTAAGTAAGTTGTAACTATTTGGGCTGGTCTCTTCAGCTTATGTCTGTTGAACAAAGGCATCTTTTATTGTCATATGTTTACATAATGGCAGGATTTAGAGAAAACTGACAAGGAACAGTGAGAAATAGACTTTGGCTATTAAAAAGTAAATAACGATTGATTCAGATGAAGCACTTTATATCCTTGTGGCATGGTTCCAGTGGTTTACCACTGGAACATTACTAAATGTTTAAAGACATGTAATGTTTAAACATTACTAAATGTTTAAAAACCAACCCTGCTGGTTCCATTGCTACACCATGCTGCTAATTGCACAACAGCTGATTGGCAGGCTAGGCACTGAATGTCACCTTTGCTATCATTGGGCCTGTACAATTTTAGAAAATTTAACTATCTGCTCTTGTGTGAGTCAGTGCAAGCTGGCTCCAGCACCACTTCAGCTGTTTCAAGCATGCTTCTCATATTGGAAGTATGCTGACAGGAAGAAACCTATGTATCTAAAGTAGAGGAGCGTAAGAGGTGATGTGTTAAGTATGCTGGTGTTAGGTGAGACAGACCAGGGCCACATCTTAAGTTCCAGTTGATTTATTGCTCATTTTGGTGCGAGGTAAGGGTTAACATAATTCAAGAAGGGTTAGACTTAAGTTTGATTGTGGCAGCATGGAGACTCTAGGCAAGGGGTGTCAAACTCAAGGCCTGGGGAATGGATCTGGCCCACAGGGATGCCCTGGAAGCAGTGAAGGACTGGCCTGCAGTGCCTCTGCCAGTGAAAACAGAGCTCGGGAGGGATGTGGGCAGCTGACCTGAGCTCTGTTTTTGCTGGCAGAGGGTTGCAGGAGGCTGTCGCAGCCAAAATTGAAGCTTGGGAGCTAGTTTTTGCTGGCCCCCAACACAAGTGATGTTGAGCTGGCCATGCCCACCCTGCTGGCCATGCCCACTTTGCCTCCCCCGAGGTCAAACACAACCCTGATGTAGCCCTCAATGAAATTGAGTTTGACACCCTTGGTTTAGGCTGATTCCTCTTTTGATTCTGCCACTCCTTCTGCTACAGTTGGGCTCCCTACGTCCAGGGGTGGGATTCAAATTTTTAACAACTGGTTCTGTGAGCATGGCTTAGGTGTGGTAGGTGTGGCTTGGTGGTCATGTGACTGGGTGGACATGGCTTGGTGGTCATGTTATTAGCTGGGCGTGGCCAACTCAATATCACTCACATCGAGGCAAGCATCTTCTCGCCTGGCCTCTCATGACTATGGGGATGCTGCAACAGTTGTAAGTGTGAAAAAGGGTCATAAGTCACTTTTTTCAGTGCCATTGTAACTTTGAATGGTCACTTCACACAAGCAAAGTACCAACAAAGGAGGGGAAAAAAACTCCAGACATGTTTCTGAGACAGGAAGTATAGTCCTGCCAAGAATGTCATAAGGATTAACAGAGAGGCAGTTTCTGTAAGCAACACCAGAATGTTTCTGCCCTTCTTACAGGATTAGGCCAGTAATTTCTTCTAACAACCGGTTCTCTGAACTGCTTAGAATGTTAACAACCAGTTCCAGCGAATGGGTGCAAATTGGTAGAATCCCACCTCTGTCTATGTCCCTCTTTTTAATAGAAAAAGTTAACTCAGCTGTCAGCCCTGCCAGACATGTTCAGGCACTAATCATTCAATCTTTGGTGGCATGTTGTATATGTTTAAGACCCAGCCGGAAATAATTTTCAAAATGAATGGAGGCTTTTTGTTGCAGGGAATGAAATGTTCCATGGAATTGGAGGTCCGGTTTCAATAATGGGGAATAAATATATCCCAGGACTGATTTTTTTTTAGATTCTTATTTTTCTCTAACTTTTATTTTCATCCTGAAGATGTTTTGAATTCCTCAATACCAATATCACTAATAATGCACTAAAGATATTAGAGAGAAAGGTAATAAAGTATCTACAAGAACCTGTAGCAGTGGCGGCTAACCTTTTTGGGCTCCTGTGCCAAAAATTGCATACACGCTCACCTGCCAGCACCCTGAAGGCAATGCTCATGGGCCCCCACCCATTCCCCTGAGCATGCCTACATGACCCCTGCACATCACACATCTCTGTGCATGCGTGTGTGTCTCCCACACACTATGTGTGTGTGTCAGATACCCAACAATCAGCTGTCAGGTGGGCGGCACACACGCATATGCAGTGGGGCTCTTCCAGGCGAAGTGGGTCTGTGTGCCACTTCCGCATGCTTGCTATAGGTTCACCATCATGGACCTATAGTATCCAATTCCAGTTTAGCATTATGGTGCCCGGCTTAGGTACTTTGGAATGGACAGATTTGTGTTCATCATTTGCATTTCATATGATTCCTGTGAGAAAAATAGATCACGTCCACTGATGGTTAAGTGCATAACCAGAAGACTTCAAAGGAATCCTTTCACTCTGGAAACTACTTTGGTGATTTGTGCAGATCTCTGCTGCCATCTTTTGGCCTTAAAATGTGACTGTGTTAATAAGGGAATTCATGTGGTTGCCATCAAAATTATTCTGAGCAAAAGTGCTCGTTTCTGTTTCTGTAAGTGGAATTGAAACAGAACAGCTTTTTAAAGAGTAAATTGGGTACATTATCACAGCAGCTGTGTATGGTGAGAATTGCAAATTAAGGAAACAAAAATTTTAAATAAAGATTGCACTTAAGTCTCAGAGAAGATTGTAAAATGCAGAGCTCATTTCACTGTATTATTGTCACCATACTGACTTTAATGAGCCTTGATTCTAGATATTGAAATCTTAATCTAATGCTAATAAATATTAGAATGTACACAGTGCGTGTAACTGGTGGGTGTGTCATTTGTAATTCACCAGGATAAAATCTACGTACTTTATATGCCTCTTTGCTTATCCTACAATTCTGAAAGAGTATTGCCTGTTTCACTTAACAGAAAAAAAAATCTTTGTGACACATAGTAAATTGGAGTCCAAAGCTTAAAATCCTTTGAACAATTTCCTTTTTCTGAGAGTTTTTCATGCATAAAAAAGCCATAAGATATGCTCCTAAAGTTTTTTTATACACATAAGGTCTGCTTGACTTTGTAAGTCTGAAACATTTGAAATCAGATTTGCCGCTACATATATTTAGATTTTTAGGACATGTCTGAAAGATTATTTCTACTTTGCTCCTCTGCAACAAAAATAGAAATAAAGGATAAATTTCCCCCCGCCCAATCATGTTTCAAATATTGTTTGTGGGGGTGTGGGATGGGCCTTAAACAGCATATCAGGCAATTCAATTCTAAATTCCAGAATGTTCAGTTTGTTCTTGAAAAAAACATATTTAATAAAGTAATTCACAAAACGAAAGGGTTAAAAAAAAAAGATTTCTGTTTCCACTGTCAGCTGTTCTAACAGGAGCAATAGATTATGCATGTCATGTTGGGGTCAGCATCCTTTTTTGGTATCAGAGCTGTTGAAGAAGGCAATAGCTAAAACAGCAATACTTTCAAATGGTTTATGTCATTTTTTACTTCATATAAGTGAACAAATTTAAGCAAAAAGGATCCACCTTGCCTTTTAAAGAAGGGACACTATAAAAAATGACGAATTCAACAAGGGACTTCATGGGAATAATTTCTTGAGCAAATATCTCACTACTGCCTACTTTCAGGTAGTAAGAAGTTCTACCTGCCAATGAAATATATTCATGATCTGACTGCTATTGGTAGAAGACACTCTGAGAAGTTTTAATGAGCCAGTAATGGCACAACCAGATCCTAGAAATTTTATCTGCTTCTCCAGGCAAAAATCAACAAAGCAGATTCTGATAAATGCTATGATAGGCACTCTAAGTAAAAGATAATCCAAACTCACCACAAACCTGCCACAAATTGTGCAATCTTATCCATAAAGAATGATCCAGACTTCTGCCAATGGAACTCAGGGGATATCTGGGCAATGGTTGGAACTACAGGAAAATTGTGTTATATAGATTTGAAACCTTCAAACTCTCCCAAGAGTGACACCAATGGAAACTACTCCTTTGTGTCAAATTCCCTGTAAGAATTACAACATCAAGAGCCCATTCTGTTTCATTTCTGAATCTGGTGGAAGTAATTGTTTTACAGAATTGCTAGGAAACACCAAGCTGAGAGTGTGGGAAAGCTGGTGGAATTGCTTCAATCCATTCTCCAAGTGTGAATTGGTGGGTCGAAGAAGACAGCTGAGGTGTGAGAAAGTCACAGTTAAAGACAGTGAATTTGTCTGAGAATGTGTGTGTGACAAATCTTTTGGAATAAATTGGAAATTTTGGTTTTAATCTCTTATTTGCATTAAGGGAGACTGAATAGAGGCCTTTCTCTCACCCTTCCTTTGTTGCTTGTTTTGTTATAATTTGGCATATTTTCTTTATCATTTTTAGGCTTTTTGATGCAATTGATTAAACATTATTATAGTGTAGGCATTTGCCATCTGAATATGTGCCTGACAACTTTCTTCAGTATCACTCATACCCTATTCAAGCAATGACAGGTGGCAGATTTACTTCCATCGTTTCTAACTACCACAATCATCATAAAATTACCCCTGTTGTGTTGGTGACTCTCACACCACTATAATGGGTCAAGCATTTACTTGGGTTGCCTTATAGAAAGTTGTGGTGGGTATCTCATCTGAATCATCATCATCCAAATTCCTATGCATGCAGTGACATTTAGAGAAAAGTCACTCTTTGGGCAATGTATTGCTGATAGGGTCCCTTGACATTGTCACACAATTCTGCAAACCACCACAGGTAAAATTGGGGTTGCCTTACAGGAGATTCAAAGATACAATGCTCAGGGGGAAAAAAGACAAGTATAGCAACAGCACTTAGACTTATATTTTTTAAAATTTATTTTATTTGTCAATAGCTTAGAAGATAATAGGTTTAAGTATAAACATGAGTAAAAATACAGGAAATAGGTACAAATAAATGGTGACAATAGGACAGGGACAGTAGGCTTGATGGTACACTTATGCATATCCCTGATATATACCACTCCATAGTGTTTTACAACACTGCTGAGCAGTCTACAAATGTCAGCACATTGCTCCAAACAATCTGGGTCCTCATTCATACAATATCATATGTATATTGTATATTTTAACAAGCCCATATTTTAACAAATCTTAAGCTAATTATTACTGTCTTCAGTTAAAATTCTGACCTGAGGTAACTCTAATGCCTGTTAGATTCCTTTTCTTATCTGCCTTTTTACAGTACATACAAATGAAATATGTGAAGAATGAATGCAGCAAAGCAAGGTTCCCCGTGTAATCACCTATGTTTCGAATAATTCTTCTATGCCTCAAATGGGTCCCTCAAGTTTACTGAGGAAGTAAATGATGGATGGTACTTAATGCCCAATGGCTTGTGTTTGGAGTGCGTCACATGACCTAGATAAGTCAAGCTGGAAGAGAGCATTTGGTAGATTTATTATTATTCTGTCCTGCACTGTAGTTATTTTGTAAATCATTTATCATTGCTTCGCCCCTTCAGCAATTTTGGCAAGCTTCTCTCAGTTCTCCAAATGTCTCAAATGTTGGGAAACAATGTTTTATTCATTTAGAGCATAAATTCAAGGATATGCAGATGATCCTCAACTAACAATAATAATTGAGCCCAAAATGACAGTCATAAGTGATGCCGGACATTAAATGGGTTACCATGTGACTCTGCCTGTTTTTACACCTTTTTTTTGTTCAATGAATGCCGTGTTCACTGTGCGAATGTTGCAATCATTGGCTAACTTTTCTCATATCTCCACTGAGATTTCAGTTTTCCAGAAGAAGAGTTTCAGACGAAATCTGACACATGTTTATTTTTTATAATGATTAGTTTGCATTTCACCACACAGGATTCATTCAAAATGCTGTCCAGCTGCTGCTTAGAAGGACTGATGAATGCACGCCCTTCCCTTTTCTCTGTAATTAGCATTATTGTCCAACAAATTAACATTTTTATGTTTTTGCAGACCTGTGAAAACTATTCAGAATCCTGTTGCTTTGTTCAGAACATTTCAAATAGTTAATTTCATTTCTACTTCCTAAAATCATTCATTCATTCATTCATTCATTCATTCATTCATTCATTCATTCATTCATTCATTCATATATTCTAGTACCAGCAGACTGGCTCCACAAATTGTAGAATATCACTGCTGTGGTTGTGATGGCCATGGTTAATAGTTATCTCTGCAGATAGTTTTCCAGTAGTTTGGGTCCTCAGCAGATGCTGCAATTTGTGATATTACAGCATAATCACTAAGTATCAGTTACTAGCTGACTGATTTAGGTCTTGTAGGAGACAGGGGAAATTTCATTATTTCCAGCCAGGTAAACTTTGTCTTTCCAGCAAATTCATAAGTCGGTGTGGCACATCCATTCTTTAGACATGCCCAAACCAGCAAAGGAGTGATTGATGGATCTTCTTCTCAACAGTTGTCTGTTGCCCACATGTTATATCATCAGTCACGCAAAAAGCTATAATCTCATTTCATCTGAAACATCTCCAACTTCTATAAATCCCAAATAAACATTGTCAATGTTTTTGTTACATAGAGCAAGACTGTACTGGCTGTACTGGCTGCACGAGATTCTCAAATATTCATTTTCAACACAAAATTCTCCAATATGTCAGGCATATTATCTCTCAGATAAATTAGTTTGGTGTTTCTACTTCTTAGAGCACAATTTGAAAACTGAACATTAGAAATGATTTGGAAAAGGTCCTTCAAAATGTGTAGAAGCCCCCCCTCCCCAGCATTCCTTTAAATCAGCCGTACTTTCAAGGTAAATCTAAAAATGAAAGCCGTCTTGAACTGTCATCATCATCATCATCATCATCATCATCATCATCATCATCAGGTTATCTATAGTGTATAGTTAGATACACAGTCTAAGAATGTGGAAGCTTAATAATTTATATCCTAACCAAAGACCTAAGAATTATTAAGTTAGCATAGGCATTATTATGTAGGCATTAATATGGGCATTATTATTATTATTATTTACAATACTATTAAACTAGCTGCTTTTAAACTATTTTCCATAGAATAAATATTTGAAGATCAACTAACAATCTAGGATCAATAAACTAAAGAATCTGGGGACCCTGCTCTGAATGAAGTCATGGAGGTTTCTTTTCAATGTATTCTTCAAAAATAATGGTATCTGGTCATTCAGATGGTTTCCATACACTCTCCACTTTCCTCAGTTGACTAGCTTGGCTGAATTCCTCCTCAATAATTAGGTATCCCTTTCACCAGTTTAGCTGGCAAGGATGATCTGCTTTACTTCTCAATACCAGTTTCCAAGAAAATTTTACTGGAATCTCATACCCTCCCATTCTCTTTCTCCACCAAATCAAAAAAAGGCAACAGTTGTTGCATCACCCACCTTGTTCCAAATGCTTCCTTTTCATAAACCTGAAGTTTCCAAGCTTATGCATCCAATGGCGCATCTTAAATATACTTTTAAAATATTGACAGAGATTAACAGGCATCATTATCTGCTTTTGTAATATACTCCTACTTCATTATACTGACATCAATTCTGACATTTGCTCAGTGTTGACTTTCCAAAAGCTCAACCCTATTGGGAAAAAAAAGAAAAGTACACACTTCAAAGCATTAGTTGGGTCTGAACAACTTTTATCCAGCTGCCATATGCCAAAAGCAATCTGCAAACACTCATGGCAAGAACTTAAAGCAAAATTTTGATAAGTTTACTAGCAATGATGCTTTACCTAGTCAACATGTATTAGATGAACTCAGGGCTAGCAAATAAAGAAAATTTATTGCTCCTGAAACAAAGGATTCAGTGTAAGGAAGCACAAGCCTCATCAAGTTCACCAAAATGAAATTAAGATTTGCAAAATGTGACTTCCTCATATTCTAAGCCCCCTTTTAGAGAACTTGGCAAGTCTATTCTGCTACTTGGTTCAGTCCCAAAGGAAGCTTCTGTTCAGATAATGTTCTTTCGAAAAAAGAGGGGTTGAGCCTCCCTCAACAACTCCCACAACAACTTTTATCACATTTAATTGTTGATTATGCATATGCATTTAATATTTAACAATTTAAGAGAAGTCTTTTTTCCCTTCCTCAGTTGTTGATGGAAAGCCATCAGTCTTTGTTGCTGCATTGTTGTAGACTTGGTTTTAAACTCAGGTGGCACTTTGCCATCGACATATGCCAGCTGCTTGTTCCAGGGCAATTGCTAGCTTAAAAGTAGATAGGCGGGTTTGGAGACCAGGATTTTCTCATGCCTTACCTATGTACAGGTAAACATGCCCAGGTAGACTAGGTTCCCCACATACTTGCTATCTCTACAGAGGTTTTCTAAAGAAATGCTTGCATTTCATAAACAGTCCTTCAACAAATATTCAAACATTTAATTCAGCAAACTGGTCCCCAGGAATTCACTTAATCTGGAACTTCACAATCAACCAGATGGCAGTGAAATGCTACTTCTCTTCAGTGACAAGTAAGCCATGACATTGTATCATCTGCTCAGTTTTCAGAAAATGTCAGCATATTGGGAAATACACCAATCTGAAGTTTACAAATGCACTTGGTAAACTGATAAAATACAGCAAGATTCACAACTGCTATGAGTAAGTTCTGATGCAACTGGATGAGAACCTTAACATCTCAACTGTATTGCGATTGGATTTACACAACATGCTAAGCATGAGTGTTCACTATGGTTTCTTGATTAATTCTCAATTGGCAAAGTTTGCATAATGTACCAGACAAAAAGAAAATATTATTACATATGCCTAGGTTTAATTCATTGTCTTAAAATTGAATCATGATAATGAAATTCAAATAGATAATTTGGTATTTGAATGGCCTATCCTTGGCTTTATCTTTCATATATAGCTATGCTAGGAAGAAGAAGGAGGAGGAGGAGGAGAAGGAGAAGGAGAAGGAGGAGAAGGAGAAGAAGTGTTTATGTGTTCGTGGTATTTGAATGGTCAATCATTTGGTTTATCTTTCATATATGTCTGTGCCAGGAAGAAGGAGGAGGAGGAGGAGGAAATCCAGTTTGACCCCTGCTCTATACCATAACAAAAAGCAAAGAAATAACAAAGGAAGTCTATCTCTGGTCTTGGTGCAGTGCCCACCCAAGGCACTCCTTTGCTGTGTACAGTAATACAAATCCCCAGGTATTTCATGTTGCTAGGGATCACCTGCAACTAGCATCACTGCTTTGGTTTGTGAGAAGGCTCCTGCACATTCAACATGCACTTCAAGGTGATAATTTTATGCTTGAAGAAGAAATCATGGAGAAAGCTCTTATGCTTGATTTCTCACAGGCAGGCATTAACAAGGCCACTTATAAGAACTTGTCAAGTGCTTTGAGCTGTATGCAGTACTTTCTGTGAACACACTGTCCCTTTTGATAAAACTCCAACACAAAGAACTTACCCTGAATGTGGAGCTTTTTTATCATTCTCAAGGACATTCCAGATATCCCTAGAAAGCCAATCATAATTTGAAAGGTATGCAGTAAGAAGTAAAGCAAGAAAGAGAGAGAGAAATCAGTGATCTCACAAACATCACTTGAAAAGCTTTCTTGAAATCTAGGAAACTATAGAACTAATTTTAACCACAGTCCAGCTCTATCCAATGGATACATTCTGATTAATTGAGTAATACTTCCCAAAAGTCAATATGCATAAGAGTGGAGCTCCAATTTTCTTATTCTTTCTTAGAATAATAAATAACAAGGTGGCTTCATTTACAAATAATAATGTGATTTCTCATCTGAATCGCATATATTTTGAGAAGCATGCAAATTTAAATTCAATCAGACCAGGAAAAAATATTGAGGTAATTAACTTTTTAACATACAATGCAACTGATAATAAATGGGTATTAATTCGTAAAAAGAAAAGAAATTTTCTAGACTCTTTCTAGTTTTTCTTTTCTAGTTCAAAGCTCTTTCTTTCTCCTGCTTTGGCTTGAATTATCCATTATGTCATCATGAAACCAATAAATACATAATGTTCTCACTAATTATTCAAGTTGGAACACTTGGCATTTTATTACCCAGATCTTTAAAATTATGTATACATGCCAAATAAAGTTTATGAAGTTTATTTAGTTATTTAAAACATCATATACTTTTCTTCACCCTGTGGCAATTGACAGGATTCTTTGGGGGAAAGGGTACTTTTGCAATAAAATGAGGCCACTATTCAAAACAAATGCAACGAGGCAAGTTTAATTCTAAAGAAAATAACATTGTAACCTAGTACTGAAAATAATACTATGGGCTTGCATCATATGAACATAGACTTTTGTTAATTGTTGAGGGGGGAGGGGGGAGGGAAGGAGGGAGGGAGGGAAGGGGAGAGGGAGGGAGAAGGAGCAGGAGATGGAGGGGGAGGGAGGGAGAGGGAGAGGGAGGGAGAGAACTTTGTAGAGGGGACAAAGATTTATAATATGCAGTACAAGTAGTCTTCAATTCATGACTACAATTGAGTCCAAAATTTATGTTGCTAAGAGAGAAATTTGTTAAATGCCTCATTTTATGACTTTTCTTGTCCCAGTTGCCAAGTGAATGGCTACAATTGTTAAATTAGTAACATGGCTGTTAAGTGAATCTGGCTTTTCCATGAGCTTTCCTTACCAGAAGATCGCAAAAGGTGATCTTGAACCGTGATCCCTGAACCTGTTGTCAAGCATCCGAATGTAAATCCCATGACTATGGGGATGCTGCTATGACCATAAATGTGAAAAATGGTCATAATCACATTTTTTCAGTGCCATAATAACTTTGAATGGTCACTAAATGAACTGTTGTAAGTCAATAACTACCTGTACGTGTGTATGCAATGCAATGTCACTAACGGGCTGGAACAGTGAAATGCCACTTTTTTGTTTTTTAACCTTTGGTGCAGGTTGACAATAGGCTATTCAGATGCCTACATTTCCTTGTTCTCTTTGTCTGCCTCCATTCCGTTTTTCTTTTCTGCTCTCCCACTTTAGACTGCTATCTTGAAATTCACAAGCCCGTGAGCACTCAAAGATCTTTCAGGCTGAGAAGCAAGGCATAAATATTTGAAAGTGGGTTGGAAGTGCTCTAAATAATAAATCTGGGTCAGTTCTCAAACACAATCGAGACATTTAATGATGGCTCTGGAGCCCAGCTGCTCCTCCCCAGTGTGTTTGTGCGTTATGCCCAAGTGTCAATCAAGGTGGAATAATCGAATAATTGCCTTGCAAGCATGACTCAGTTCTTGCAGCAGCTTTTTTTCTCCCATGCTAATCTCTCCTACTGTTTATCTGTGTGTTTATCTCTGTGCCCTGTTCCTAGGCATTCTTCCCTTTGTTTATTAGAGAAGTTTTGACATAAGTGGAGCCTTCCATATAGGTTGATACATAGCAGTAATCACAAAAGCTATAAATAGATTCTAATACGTACAGTAAATGCAACTCCAACAGCCATAGCCTAAAAGTTCATTTTAGATCTCACCACCCCACTCTATTCTCAATAAAACATTTAAGATAGCCATCAAAAATCAGCCAAGGTTAGAAATCCTTTGTGAGACATCTTCTTGTAAGGGTCTGATGACTTTTGAAGGAGGCTCAAAACTGAATCCGTAACCAATTCTGTTTGCTGCTTTCATGCTATAATGATCAGCATTGAAGTTCAGGACTGCATTGTTCCAGCCTTATAAGCAACAAAAAAAACAACCCTCCCCAAATAATTCATTATTAACCCTTATGCCCCTAGTTTTCTCCTATCCTACTTTTTATGCTTAATGAGACTAACACTCTAGTTAAACATTCCCTTTTACAACATGATGCCAAAACAAACTTTCTAATAAATCCTCTAACTCAGTTTACAAATGAAGACTGCAAACATAGTTATTTAAAAGTTTCTTGCTTATTGCTTTTTTAAAAAAAAACTGTAGAGGTTTGACTCACTAAATAATTGCATTTTGTAATGGTCACTACATTGCAAAAAATACTTTTGCGGGGGAAAATGCAAAGAAGAGCAACTAAGATGATTAAAGGCCTGAAGACTAAAACATATGAAGAACGATGGCAGAATTTGGGTTTGGCTTGTCTAGAGAAAAGAAGGACTGGATGGACATGATAACAATATGCCAGTATTTGAGTGGTTGGCACATAGAGGAGGGGGTCAACTTATTTTTTAAAGCACCTGTAGTTAGGACAGGAAACAATGGATGAAAACTAATAAAGGAGATAAACAACCTGGAATTATGGAGAAACTTCCTAACAGTGAGGACAGTTAACCAGTGGAACAGCTTGCTGTCAGAGGTTTTGAGTGCTTTATCACTGGAGGTTTTTAAGAAGAGACTGGGCAGCCACTTGTCTGAAATGGTTTTAGGGTCTCCTGCTTGATCAGGGAGCTGGACTAGAAGACCTCCAAGATCCCTTCTAGCTCTATTTTGATTGGTTGAACTTCTGACTGATCACTAAATAAATGGCCATTACAAAGAAATCTGGTGTCTGTTTCTTTTGAGGAGGAAAAAATCCACAAACTGAGCTCTTCCTGTTTTATATCAACTGCTTCAGCCTCCAAGCAGTTTAATATTGTCTCTGTGCTGTTAAAGGTGTTAAAATTATCACAATGGACAAAATCCCACAATCAATTTCTAAAATATTTGGACAGATAAGAAAGCCCATTTGGTGAAGGACTTGCAAAAAAAAAAGTTTTGGTGATATTAGCTATGGCATCTAAATCAATTTTCATTTTATGTTTTTTTTTTTTTTACTTTACTGTTACCATTTACTTTACTTTACCATTTTTCTTTTCAAAACAGCTCAGGGGGGTATGCCCTGTTTCTCCAACAATATGGCCTCCCCCAATAGGAAGTCCCAGCATGTTTTACAGGCATGAAATGAAATTAAACCCCTTCCCCAAATTAAGGCCTATATTAAAACATGCAAAATGGGGAGGAATGGTGGGGGGCCTTGCTGTTAGGAAGTACTTTTGTTGCACACCTGGATATGGTGCTGCCTGCGTTGACCCCAATACTAAATGCCTCACCAATGCCGAGGTCAACGTCCAAGCCATCGCCGCCCGCCTACCAAAAGATGCAGGGGGGGGGGAATTAAGTCACCCCCCAAAAGACGGCCTAGCCATTTTTTCGGGGCTCAAAAAAAAAAGAAGACCCGGCCTTATTATATGAGAGACATGGATTATTTCAGAATACCCAAACAAGGAAGTTTACATTGACAAAAGCAGATGGACTGAATTGAACATACATTTCTGAATATTCACACATCCAACATTTGCCAAGTTTTCCCTGAAAACTATAAATATTGAATATTTGAGCTCTGCTGTCATGTTTTGTTTTGGCAGGCATTAAATATAAAAATCCTTAAATTCTCCAATTGTCAAACACTAAATATTTTCCTGTGCCTTGTGTTAAATGCTCAGTATCATTGCATACTGACTATTAAATGCTATAATCAAGTTACAAAGGCAGGCATCAAGAATTATCAATGAACATCACGTGTGGATACCTTTAAAATGGATTTAAACTCTGTCCCATTAAGTATTTGGCATCAATACTTGCAAAGCAAAACTTTTGAAAACCTAACTCCCATTGGCTGGTCTCTAAAAACAGTAGTAGCTTATAGGATAGTGAAGAAGGAAGAGCATCTATTTCTATGTCAATCTTCCTTTTACAAAGAAAAGTAAATCACAATGGTATGAAAGTACCAGCTATCTACCAGCTATCTGATAGTTCTTGAAAACATCAATTTACAGGCATTTAATTCCTCCCTTTGGGGACCTTCTGACTGCAACTCTGAAGTACAGGAAGCAATTCAATAATATTTCAATCATGTCTCAAGCAACAAAGCCACCAGGAGTGTTTGTAGTTGCGATTCAAAATGTTAAGATAGTGGTTGCACCCATGTGATTAAAGCTCTGTTCGTTTTATGTAAAAGGTCATGATTTGATCATATGGTTGTGTTCATCTTTACTTTTCTCACCCTCTTTTTGTGGACACCCTTAAGAGCCACGCTCCACCAATCATTTCTACCATTGTTACTATCAAACCCCTCTTACATGCATCAGCATTATGGTGCATTTGTGTGGAGCATATTTACTGGAATCATGACTAAACAAGGATATATAAGCCATAAGCTATATAAGCCATAGGATATAAATTTGCAAGTGGAAGCGTGGACTGCTGCAAAACATTCTATGGAATTAACAAAAGATAACTAGAGATGTAGGTATCAATGATGACTGCAATCCCAAAAATCTAAGGTATTTGCACCATTGTGTTGGTTGTTCTTGCCTGTCAAGAAGTTTAAAGGCACTGTTTGTCTTAATGATTTTTAAATCAGAACTATGTCTCTTGCAAACAAAATGATGCAATGCATACTATTTTTGACCTCTGTGACTTCAATGTTATCTGCAGCCCTCAGAGAAGGGTTTATTTATCTATTTATTGCCAATTATTCTACACAAAATATCGTGCAATCTTAAAAATAGCAATATGTTAAAGCATCAGATAAGAAAAGAAAATGAAACTATAAGAGCTGACTTACACACACACACACGCACACACGCACAGAGTTTTTAATCAGAGAGGCCATATTTCAATCTTTGCTATTGCTGTAATGGTATAGGATCCGATAGGAAGCATACAACAATCTCAGTCTTGTGTTAATTAGGGTCATCCCTAAACTTTGTTTAATAGCACAAAGTCAAAATCTTTAAATACAACAGGTTGTCTGTGCATAGATGACAGCAAGTTGTATACACACACCACTTTGTGGCTAAGTTGTGCTGATGCTAGAACTTAATCATTTTTTGGCAAGGAATTTGGCCAAATGGAGGGTGCAGTTTCCTGAACCTTTTGTACTTTAGTTAGCAAGTTATTTATGTACTGGCAAGTGCTATCCCTAATACTCATCTGGCTATGAATCTCTTCAAAGCTGTCAGTACATGGTATTATGACAAAGAAGGTACATGTTTCTCTTATTATGATAGTCTTTTGTTGTTGTTGTTGTTGTTGGCAAATTTAACGAAATGTGATTTTAGAAACATTACATGTAGTTCTCGACATACGACCATTTGCTTAGCATTCAAAATTATGATGGATCCCCAAAAAGCTACTTACAACTTGATTTCAAAGTTATGGCTCTCCCCACATATAGGCAATGCAGTTACACAGTCACATTTTGGGTATTTGGTAACCAGCTCATCAATACGGTCATTTGCACTGTTCTGCAGTCATGTAACCATGATTTTCAATGTTTTTTTATGGTTTCTGACATTTAGCTCCAGATTCCAGCAAAAAAAACCCTGGCATTGGCTTAACAACTGCTGCAAAAAAAGTGTTGTGGTTAGCCAGCAGCAGGTGTGGTGGAGGAGAGCAAGGACTTGGATGAGGGGCTGGGACTATCGGGAGTGGACTGCTGCCTTCAGGGATTGTGGGGGCTGGTATCAGTGATGAGGAGGTTCCTGAGGAGCACATGAGCCCAGGATGATTCATAGAAGAGAACAGCTGGAGTAGCACAGGCGACTCGGGCGTAATGATGGAACATAATGGCCCCTCCCTCCAGGGAATATAAGCCTGGTTTCAAAAACGCTCTAAGGACCCACCATTGTGTGTAGAGACTCCAGCTTCTCTGAAGAATTCTGTCCAGGCTTTTCTGGGTGGACTAATTGGCTGCAAGCCATCTTTTATCTACAAAGAAGTTTATTTGTAAATTAAAGTTGTGAAGGCTTGAGTTGCTGCATTTGTTTGAGATTTTCTTGCTGGTAACAGGGTTGGGTGAGAACAAAAAGGCACAAAATTGTTCTGGTCACATGGTGGCCCACTTAACCAATGTAACAACTTATAAGCATAATTCCAGACTCAATTATGGTCATAAGTTAAGGACTACCTGTAAACTAAAAGATGGAAAGGTCAAACTAGGACTGAACAGACAACCAACTTAAAGTATGCCGAATCTCAAACCACAGCAGCCTTCAAAGTGTGCAGCTTGTTTCTTTTCTTATGGGGCCCTTATTATTACTAACAAACAAAAGAGTGACACAGAATGTAGTATGTTGCTGTCATAATATTACATAATATTACACCACTTTCAGTTATTCAACAGTTTACTGAACAACTGTCTAGCATCCCATTGCAACATACAGTTTATTTACCTGCTTCTAATCCTTCCTCCATTTCTCTCCTTAACACGTTTCTGATGGGAGTTTGTGTACATGTGTGTGTGTGCACATATCTGTGATTTTAGTTTCTGTGCACTACCGAGTTACGCTTCTGCCAATTTCTGCAATATCATAGCTCTTCTCCAGTGGTATTGGTTTTAAAGCTGAAGGACTTGTTTTTCAACATTTTCCCCACCTTCTCTTTTAACCCCAGGCCGGGAAGATTTGCAGACAGGAAAGCTGTTGCCTCCCATTGACAGCACTATTTAAACAGACTAAGTGTGGGAGGACATGGCAGCTCGCTGATTGTGGTTCTACTCATCTGAAAAAGCACCACAATTAAACAGTGAAACTAGCCCTGCATTAAACTACGCAACCCACTCCTCATAGCTCTTTTATATGAATATATTAATTATTTAGGCACTTCAATCCATTCCCTTGTGAAGTTCTCAGAGACATCAAAGATAACATCTCTTTCATTCTGAACTTGACTCCTGGTGCCTTCACAGACACATGCTGGAGGGAGGGAGGCTGATAGCAATACAGAAACAATCTCCCACTGAGATCTACCTTTCCCCACCCTTCATCCCCAACCTAGTCTCCAGTCCTGATACCCCCTAGAGTTCTCCCATGTAATTATTAATCAGGCCTGACTCTACTTAGCTTTTATGAGATCAATCAGGGTCAGTTATATGCTGCCACCTTCTGGTATACATTGTTAATAGAGGACACTTCAATACTTCAGCTCTAAGTATAACCAATAATTGCATTTTCTGATAAATATCTAAAGTATTCCAATAAATAACAAATAGAATCATATGAGGCCTGCTGAGAAAGTGCCTCAAAGACATATGCTTTAAAGATTTATTTGAAAGTTGAACTTAACCTTTATTGTTACAATAGCTTTATCATTAGTTGTTTCTATTGTTCCCTAACAAAAATGAATGGAATGTCAGTCAGCTCACTCTAAAGCACAGACTGGAGATTGACTGCATGATTACAGGAATCTGGAGACTTGTTGCTTTCCTCTCATGATAGTCCTTGGAGTTGTTGGTTGGCTGGTAATGTTGCTGTTTAAAGCCCATGTCACACTGAACCAACAGATGCAAAGAGGATGTAAAATGGACAAAAAAGCTTGCCATCCGTTGGTTAACGCGATGTATCCATTCTGTACTCACTGCTTCTGTTTTGCTTCCTCTCTATCCGTCCAGCATTCGTTTATTGACGTTTCATCTGCTCCAAAAGTTTTGGGCTGCCTAAAACTTTTGCGCGGAAAATGTATCCAGTTCGTCCGTTCTTCATCCGCATCCACTACGTATCCGCTGTATCCGCTAGGCATCCGTTGGGCATCCATGCAACTCCATCCGCCCGGACGTAGGGAGGAAGCAGAACGGACGCAGAACAGATGCAGAATGGATGCAGAACGGATGCAGAATGGAAACAAAGCGTTTAAAACGGAAAAAACGTTCGCAGAGGGGACCTATCTCGGATATTAAGGATGTCTAGAGGATGCCTACAGGATGCTTACAGGATGCCTAGCGGAAAACCTATACTGCCTATAAAAAGGGGGAGCAACTTGCCTGCATCGCACTTTCAGAACAGCAGCCCAGCGGTGCAGACCTCTGCAGCCTTCATTTGCCTCTTCCTCTTCCATAGCATCCAGTCATGTCCACCGTGGATTGTAACAAAGTCCTTTCGGCAGCCACCATCATTCTGCAACAGTGCGAAGCCATCTGTAGGCTCTGTGAACACTACTGCGAGAAGAAAAGGAGCCACCCAAAAAGAGTCTGGGTCAGAAGATGGTTTGCCAGAAGAGCAGAGGACGGACTGTACAACAAGCTGATGGTGGAGCTGAGGAACGAAGACACTCGTGCATTCCAGAACTTCATGAGGATGCCTCCAGCCATGTTTGACGAAGTTGTGCAGTGGCTGATACCCAGGTTGAGCAAGGCAAACACCAGCTTCCGGCCCAGCCTGGAACCTGGGCTCAAGGTGGCACTCACTCTGCGCCACCTGGCCTCAGGGACCTCCTACAGGAGCATGCAGTACGGCTGGAGGGTGCCATCCAACACCATCAGCATTGTGGTCAGAGAAGTGGTGCAGGCCATCATCGAAGAATACAAGGAGGAGCTCCTCCAGTACCCCTCCACTGAAGAAGAATGGAAGAAAGTTGCAGAGCAGTGGTATCAGAAGTGGAACTTACCACACACCGTTGGAGCCATAGATGGCAAGCACGTGGCCTGTAAATCTCCAGCCAACTCGGGGTCCACTTATTTCAACTCCAGCATACTTCTTCAGCATCATCCTCTTCGCCATGGTCGATGCTGACTACAAGTTCATGTACATTGATGCTTCAGGCAACGGCTCCTCTTCAGATGCCCAGGTATACAATGCCAGTCACCTCAAGGAGGGGCTGGAACGCAACCTCATCATGGGCTTCCCAGATCCAGACCCCCTGCCCAACGACACACAAGATGTGCCCTACTTCATCGTGGGGGATGATGACTTCTCCCTCACAACCTACCTCATGAAGCCCTACAACTCCAAACTCCTCACCCGTGAAGAGAGGATCTTCAACTACAGGCTGTCCAGGGCAAGATGGGTGGTGGAGAACGCCTTTGGCATCCTGGCCAACAGGTTCCAGGTACTTCTCACCACCATGCAGCATTGCCCAGAGACCATGAGGAGGATCACGGAAGCTTGCTGCATGCTGCACAATCTCATGCGCACCTGCTACCCAGTCTTGCAGAACAGGGTCGTGGACCTCCAACAAGCCAATGGGGACATGGAGCCTGGGGAATGGAGGCAAGGGCGAAACCTGATCGACACTGAGGATGTGCAAGGCCCCAACAGAGCCTCACATGAAGCGAA
>BLBF01000004.1:10014983-10041946 GCA_015471245.1 Laticauda colubrina | reverse complement strand
TTCGCTTCATGTGAGGCTCTGTTGGGGCCTTGCACATCCTCAGTGTCTATCAGGTTTCACCCTTGCCTCCATTCCCCAGGCTCCATGTCCCCATTTCCTTGTTGGAGGTCCACGAGCCTGTTCTGCAGGACTGGGTAGCGGGTGTGCATGAGATTGTGCAGGATTGAGCAAGCTTCCATGATCCTCCTCACAGTCTCTGGGCGATGCTGCATGATGGTGAGAAGTACCTGGAACCTGTTGCCCAGGATGCCAAAGGCATTCTCCACCACCCGCCTTGCCCTGGACAGCCTGTAGTTGAAGATCCTCTCTTTACGGGTGAGGTATTTGGAGGTGTAGGGCTTCATGAGGTAGGTTGTGAGGGAGAAGGCGTCATCCCCCACGATGAAGTAGGGCACATCTTGCGTGTCGTTGGGCAGGGGGTCTGGATCTGGGAAGCCCACGATGAGATTGCATTCCAGCTCTTCCTTGAGGTGACTGGCGTTGTATACCTGGGCATCTGAAGATGAGCCGTTGGCTGAAGCATCGATGTTCATGAACTTGTCGTCAGCATCGACTATGGCGAAGAGGATGATGCTGAAGAAGCCCTTCTAACTGAAATAAGTGGACCCCGACTTGGCTAGAGCTTTGCGGGCCACGTACTTGCCATCTATGGCTCCAACGGTGTGGGGGAAGTTCCACTTCTGATACCACTGCTCTGCAACTTTCTTCCATCCTTCTTCAGTGGAGGGGCACTGGAGGAGCACCTCCTTGTATTCTTCGATGATGGCCTGCACCACTTCTCTGACCACAATGCTGATGGTGTTGGGTGGCACCCTCCAGCCGTACTGCATGCTCGTGTATGTGGTCCCTGAGGCCAGGTGGCGCAGAGTCAGTGCCACCTTGAGCCCAGGGTCCAGGCTGGGCCGGAAGTTGGTGTTTGCCTTGGTCAGCCTGGGTGTCAGCCGCTGCACAACTTCGTCAAACATGGCTGGAGGCATCCTCATGAAGTTCTGGAATTCCCGAGTGTCTTCATTCCTGAGCTCCACCATCAGCTTGTTGTACAGTCCGTCCTCTGCTCTTCTGGCGAACGATCTTCCTACCCAGACGCTTCTTGGCCGCCCCTTTTTCTTCCCGTAGTAGAGTTCACAGAGCCTGTAGATGGCTTCGCACTGTTGCAGAAGGATGGTGGCTGCCAAAAGGACTGTGTTACGATCCACGGTGGACATGACTGGATGCTGTGGAAAAGCAAGAGTCAGATGAAGGCTGCAGAGGTCTGCAGCAGGGCTGCTGGTCTGAAAGTTAGATCCAGATGTGTTGCTCACCCTTTTTACAGGCAGTATAGGTGTCCCTTTGCATCCTCTAGGCATCCTCTAGGTATCCTCTAGACATCCTTAATATCCGAGATAGGTCCCCTCTGAGGACGTTTTTTCCGTTTTACATGCTTTGTTTCCGTGCTGCATCTGCTAGACATCCGTTCTGCGTCCGTTCCGCTTCCTCCCTGCGTCCTTGCGGATGCGAGTTGCGCGGATGTGCAGCGGATGCCTAGCAGATATAGCGGATGCGTAACGGATGCAGAATGGATGCATAGCGGATGCGTAGTGGATGCGTAGCGGATGCAGAATGGATGAATTGGATACATTTTCCGCGCAAAAGTTTTGAGCAGCTCAAAACTTTCTGAGCAGATGAAACGTCCATAAACGGATGCTGGACGGATAGAGAGGAAGCAAAATGGAGGCAGTGAGTACATCGCGTTAACCAACGGATGGCAAGCTTTTTTGTCCATTTTACATCCTCTTTGCATCCGTTGGTGCAGTGTGACAGGGGCTTAACATATATTGCAATCCCTTTTTTTTTTCCCGTGTCTGCTGGTGCAGTAAATAACTTCCCTAATTTTGGGCAATGCAAATACCTTTCATCTACTTTCCTTATATGAGTTTCCTGTAGGCATATTATATCAGCATTTTGTTTGATTAATTTAGCTAACATCCTTTTCCTTTTTATCATCGAATTTAAACCATTTATATTGATTGATAGAAGTTTCTTTTCTTCTTCCATTTAATTAATTCTGTTTCGCTCTTTGTCTCGTAATAACTCCAGTCTCTCCTTGTGCTTGCTGAAGTAAAGTTTCTTCTCTCTCCTGATGTGAATAGGTGTTCCCTTAAATTCTTGAAGTTCCTTCTTTATTTCTGTGATAGCCTAGATCTTCCTGTGAATTTGTTTTCAGTTCCTCCTTGCTACTCTGATCTTCCGGACCTACCAGCCATTCCCATGGAATCTATTTTAATTTTCCTTTCTTTCCAGGAGACTAACATCCTCTCTGGGATTAACCATTTAAATACAATTCTTTTCTGATAAAATAAACTGCTAGGAATTTATAGTCTCGCCTTCTTTCTCTTACTCTTCTTGGTATTTGCTTAATAATCAGAATTTCTTTGCCTTTGTACTTAATTGTTCAATCTCTGGACATCCTAAATGTAATATCATGAACACTCCTTCTCGCAAAATGTATATGGACTTCTCTCGGGCACTTATGGCATCTCGCACAGTTGGTGCTGACCCTGTAAACTTCATCAAATTCCCTTAGGATATCATCTTTATCCTTTTCCACTAATCCAGCCAGTATTTCCGCCATTAGTTGCTCCAAGTCCTCTTCCTTGGATTCCTCTACATTTTGGAATCTCAAGTATGTAGCTGCCTTGTCCATCTCTAGGTAGACCAATGAGTCTTCCATTTCCTTACTCGCGTTTTTTAAATTCTTTGTCTACCCTTTCTAATTTCCTCTCAGTACGTTCAGTCCTTTTCTCAACTTCTATTATTGTTGCTCCATTTTTCTCCAAGGCCTGTTGTAATATTCCAATTTTATCTTCTACTTTAGAGATGTCCGCTTTTATTTCTGCTTTTAATTTCTCCATCTCCTCTTTGATTCTGTTAATGTCTGCTCATGTCTTGTTATGGTTTCTCAACATTGTTTCTTGTAGTTTCAACATCGATTCCTGTAAGGTCAGCAAAATTGATTGAATATTGGCATTCGAGACATTAGCTTGTTTTTCCACTGGTAGCATTTCTTCTATGGTTTTTTGAGCCATGGGCGAAGCTGTTGCCAGCGTGGTTGTTAATATCGGAGTAGTCTCAGAGTCTGAGAAGCACAGAGCTGAAGAAACAAATCTGAAGATGATGAATGAGACTTCATCGAAACGTTGCCTAGATACTTCCAATTTTATGTGGGAGAAAACCCGAATAACCAAAGATCCACATACAAATACCCGTGAAAACCTTAGGAATATATATATATACATACATATACATACATACATACATACATACATACATATATATATATATATATATATATACTTTTTAAAATCCTAATTCTAAATCCCGTATATAATTTTATAGAGTCTACACTCAATTTCTATGTAACACTATACAACACTATACAACACACCATATAATAAATATATATAATAAATATTAAGTGATAAATAATATATCAAATCCATCTATATTTAAATTATATAAATCTGTAAGTATTATAAATATATATGTGTATTTATCTAATCTTATCTAACCTTATCTTCTTAAACACAAAACATCCCAAATACAATAAATTATACTATTAGGATGTTAAGTATTAACTATTAAATCTTATCCTTATTGATTAAATAATTCTTAGTGTTCTTACGATTTTCCCTACATATCTAATCAAAATGTAGCTATCACTGTTATTAATTAGTTAATTGAATCAATTGATTAAGTTATTTTACAATCTAATATATCAATCAAAACTCTTTTCCTCAGTATACAAATTTATAATCGTTATAGAAAGAGTAAAAAATGAGAGATAATTCTTCATATCATCAGAAAATAAGTGAAAAAAAAGAAAGGAATTAAGCAGATTTATACAAGAAAAAGGAAGGCAATGGGAATGCTTCCTCTCCAAACGCACCAGAAGTGGGGAGATAAAAAGGGCTGAATAATGACTACAGTTAATCAGTATCTTCTGAGTCCTCCGATTTACTTTTTTTCCCTCCAAAGTTCAGTTTTCTTAAATCCCTTCGAGTACGACCACCTCCGCCATTGGGATAAAATTCTCCCAAAGATCTATTAAACACTTAGTGTTGGATATGTTGTTGCAATATCTTCAGGGTTTCTTAGTATCTCGTATAGCACCGCGCTCTCTCTTCTCCTTCAGCTTCGATCCTCTTCCCATCCTCACTTTAAGAAAGTCTATCAGACAAAGTCTATCAAAGTGACAATCAAATAGAATATTCCAAATCCTCCACAACTTCCAGATTCTCTCCTGCCAGTAGTTTCCGACCTCATAAACTTCCCTTTTCACTCGATATAATCCACACCTTCTCTTCAGTCTGCTGGGCCTTTTCACCCACGCTAATCTCGCCTCTACTTATTAGCCGCTTTCCTTCCAGGTTTCAGACAGACACTTGTACCAAAGTCTATAACTTTGCCAAATCTTCCTCTCCACCGCTGATTCCCCCTACCACACTCTTCTCCAATGATCTCCAACGATCTCACAAGCTGTCACTTCCTTGCTTTTTTGCATCGATGGCAGTCCGGACTTCGGAGACGCCATTGACAGGAGGCTGTTTCTTGCTCATTGGGCTCTGAAGGAATCCTCTTCTCTGCAGGGGGGTTGCCTTCCCCACACTGCAGCCCAAATCTCCCCCACACCAGCACAAATCTCTCCGGGATTCGAGCACCCTCAAAGGATCGCACCAACCACAAAAAGAGATTGACTGAAACCGCAGATGGGCTTCTGCACCTCTGTTCATCCTTGCCTTGCCACTGGAACTCTGCTGGCTCAAGAATTCTTGAAGTTAAAGTCCACAGATCCTAAAGTTGCCATAGTTGTTCCACTCATAGTATAGGATTTCCTGCTTGTGGAGGGGGTTGGACTAGAAGATCTGTAGACCTAGAAAATCTAGAACTACACCACCTTCAGTCTGATCTAAGTATAGTATATAAAATCATACATTGCAATGTCCCACCTGTCAATGAATACTTCAGCTTCAACCATAATAATACAAGAGCACACAATAGATACAAACTCAAGGTAAACCGCACCAAACTTGATTGCAGGAAAAATGACTTCAGCAACAGAGTGGTCAATGTCTGGAATACTCTACTTGACTCTGTGGTTTCTTCCCCAAACCCCAAAAACTTTAATCTTAGACTGTCTACTGTTGACCTCACCCCCTTCCTAAGAGGCCTGTGGGGTGTGTGCATAAGCAAACCAATGTGCCTACCATCCTTGTCCTATTGTTTCTTTTTATTTTTCTTAAATGTACCCATTTCATGTATTCATAACTATGTTTATACTTATACCTATTATCTTTTAAGCGATTGACAAATCAAATAAATAAAAAATCTCCAAGCTCCCTTCCAATTCTGTTATTCTATTGTTATTCTGTTCTCCTGTGTTCTGCTATTCAAAAGATCATAAAGGAGGAAGAGAACAGTTTCTTTAGAAATCTCAGCATTCCATATTTGTGTTTTATTAGTCAACACCAAGCAATTATGTAAGATCAATGTATCATGACATTAACTAACACTTAATTCCCCATTTGCTTTCCTGCTCTCCTACATTCTCACAGTGAGTTTTGAATGTACACTTCTCTTCCTAATAGATTATGCCCTGTGATGTAGATATTGCAAGAATTCATTGAAATCACTTTGATCAAGAAACAAAGCAGCATCTTAATGTTCAGGATGTCTTTTCCTCAGGAGGATTTAAAACAAACGAGAGTATAACACCTTTAAGCATTAAGATGAGCTAGAACCCAAGTAAAACACCTGAATGTTTAAAATCCTTCATATATGTGGCAATGATTTAGTACGGCTTCAGGTCTCAGCCTGCTGTCCTCAGATATCCTGGGATTACAGAATGGCTACAATTCCCATATATATCCAAATTATTTCATTAACATGGGTGAGGTACACAATACACTGAGAGTAAGTATATGAACTAAGATAAACTTCTGGATTCAACAACTCTCACTTCAGTTTTGAACTTACTAGATGTTCCTCAGGCCAAACAATAGTCATAAGTTTCCATTTTCTTTACCCTGGTTCCACTTCTGCAACAACCCATGTAACAAGGGATGTCCAACCTTCTCAACTTTAAGACTTCTGGATTTCTGTGCAATGGTTTGATAATTTAAAACTGATGTAGAAATTCCAGATCATACCAGAAGGAAAAAACACATTTTTTTATACATCTGAAACACCAACACTGTAGTAAGTAATCACCCAAAACTCATCTCAAAACCCCCTTTTTCCTCTTTTTTTATCTTGCTTATTACTTTCTTTGCTTATTATCTTGCTCCTTACTTTGTTAGGTAAAGAGAAGGGAATAGATGACTTCGCATAGGAAGAGTGAATTGGATCCCTGTCTTTATACTCAAAGAAAAATGGAGCATGGTTAATAGAATAACAATAACAGATTTGGAAGTGACCTGGGAAGTTTTCTAGTCCAACTCCCTGCTCAAACAGGAGACCCTATACCATTTCAAACAAATGGCTCTCAAGTCTCTTTTTAAAAGCTTCTAGTAATGGCAGTGGCGGATTAAGGCTCACTGGTGCCCTAAGCAATGACAAATCTTGGTTTCCCCCCTCCTATGTACATACTATACAAACGAAGCCAAGTTTAGGCCACATAAAAGTTTTTGTGGTGCCCCTTTTGGGCCTGGTGCCCTAAGCATGTGCTTAATCTGCTTAATGGTTAATACACCAATGGCATATCCAACCCTTCTGAAGGCATGCCGTCCCACTGGTTCTCACTGTCAGGAAATGTCTCCTTGGTTTGCTTTTCTCCTTGATTTGGTTTTCTCCTTGATTAGTTTCCATCCATTGTTTCTTGTTTTGCCTGCTGGTACTTTGGAGAATAGGTTGACTCCTTCTTCTTTGTGGCAGACTTTCAAATATTGGAACACTGCTGTCATGTTCCTCCTCGTCCTCCTTTTCACTAGACAAACCCAATTCCTATGACTGTTCTTCGTGCATTTTAGCCTCCAGCCCTCCAGTCATCTTTATTGGTTTTACTCTGTTCAGAGAAAAATGGATATCCACATTGCTGGGTGGTTCCTTTTAGCCCCTGTCACACTGCACCAACGGATGCAAAGAGGATGTAAAATGGACAAAAAAGCTTGCCATCCGTTGTTTAACGCGATGTATCCGTTCTGTACTCACTGCCTCCGTTTTGCTTCCTCTCTATCCGTCCAGCATCTGTCTATGGATGTTTCATCCGCTCAGAAAGTTTTGAGCTGCTCAAAACTTTTGAGCGGAAAATGTATCCAATTCGTCCATTCTGCATCTGCTAGGCATCCGCTAGGCATCCGTTCTGCATCCGTTACGCATCCGCTATATCCGCTAGGCATCCGCTGCGCATCCGCGCATCCGCGCAACTCGCATCCGCTCGGACGCAGGGTGGAAGCGGAACGGACGCAGAATGGATGCAGAACAGATGCCTAGTGGATGCAGCACGGAAAAAAGCATTTAAAATGGAAAAAACATTCGCAGAGGGGACCTATCTCGGATATTAAGGATGTCTAGAGGATGCCTAGAGGATGCAAAGGGACACATAGGGGAAAACCTATACTGCCTATAAAAAGGGGGAGCAACTCATCTGGATCTCACTTTCAGAACAGCAGCCCTGCAGTGCAGACCGCTGCAGCCTTCATCTGACTCTTCCTCTTCCACAGCATCCAGTCATGTCCACCGTGGATCGTAACAAAGTCCTTTTGGCAGCCACAGTCCTTCTGCAATAGTGCAAAGCCATTTACAGGCTCTGTGAACTCAACTACGGGAAGAAAAAGAGGCGGCCAAGAAGCGTCTGGGTACGAAGATGTTTCACCAGAAGAGCAGGGGACGGACTGTACAACAAGCTGATGGTGGAGCTCAGGAACGAAGACACTTGGGCATTCCAGAACTTCATGAGGATGCCTCCAGCCATGTTTGACAAAGTTGTGCAGCGGCTGACACCCAGGTTGACCAAGGCAAACACCAACTTCCAGCCCAGCCTGGACCCTGGGCTCAAGGTGGCACTGACTCTGCGCCACCTGGCCTCAGGGATCACATACACGAGCATGCAGTACGGCTGGAGGGTGCCACCCAACACCATCAGCATTGTGGTCAGAGAAGTGGTGCAGGCCATCATCGAAGAATACAAGGAGGAGCTCCTCCAGTGCCCCTCCACTGAAGAAGGATGGAAGAAAGTTGCAGAGCAGTGGTATCAGAGGTGGAACTTCCCACACACCATTGGAGCCATAGATGGCAAGCACGTGGCCTGCAAAGCTCTAGCCAACTCAGGGTCCTCTTATCACAACTACAAGGGCTTCTTCAGCATCATCCTCTTCGCCATGGTCGATGCTGACTACAAGTTCATGTACATCGATGCTTCAGGCAACAGCTCCTCTTCAGATGTCCAGGTATACAATGCCAGTCACCTTAAGGAGGGGCTGGAAGGCAACCTCATCGTGGGCTTCCCAGATCCAGACCCCCTGCCCAACGACACGCAAGATGTGCCCTACTTCATCATGGGGGATGACGCCTTCTTCCTCACAACCTACCTCATGAAGCCCTACACCTCCAAATGCCTCACCCGTGAAGACAGGATCTTCAACTACAGGCTGTCCAGGGCAAGGCGGGTGGTGGAGAATGCCTTTGGCATCCTGGCCAACAGGTTCCAGGTACTTCTCACCACCATGCAACATCGCCCAGAGACCGTGACGAACATCGTGAAAGCTTGCTGCATCCTGCTCAATCTCATGTGCACCCGCTACCCAGTCTTGCAGAACAGGCTCGTGGACCTCCAACAAGGCAATGGGGACATGAAGCCTTGGGAATGGAGGCAAGGGCGAAATCTGATAGACACTGAGGATGTGCAAGGCCCCAACAGAGCCTCACATGAAGGGAAGAAGCAGCGCAATCTCCTGAGACACTGGTGCAACTCCCCAGCTGGAGCAGTGGAGTGGCAAGACAGGATGATAGATGCTTAATGGATGCTTCCTTCAGCCTGTCTCATCACACTGATGAGATTGGGCCATGTATGTTGGGTGGGTCTACAATGAACAGGGCATTTAATAAAGAGTTGTGTTTATGTTGACATGTGTGGATGATTGATTACATTGTTATTGATAATAAAGGGCCATAGGTGTGGCACCTGGGAGGGTGGACCATACAGTCCCACTATGCTTGCACTGGAGGTTTATCTATCCCACAGCTATTACCCATCCCAAAGGTATCCCTGCCCATCCCACAGCTATTACCCATCCCAAAGGTATCCCTGCCCATCCCACTGCTATCTCAACCCATCCCACAAGCATGCAAAGGCTTAAACCATTTCTAAAAGTTTCCAGCAAGACTTTATTAAAAAAAAGAAATGAAGCAAGTGTGTGAATCAAAAATAGACTTTCTTAACAACAAGCTATAAGACAAAAATTAGTCTCTGGCACTCCTCTTGGTCACTCAGTCTCAGGGGTGAAGGGTCCAGGTGCTGTGGAGGTGGCTGGTGCTGGAGTGCTTGTCTGATCCCCTGCATATTCAGCTCCTCCAGAAGCAGAAGCAGCAGAAGCGCCACCCCCAGAAGAGCGAGCCCGTGCTGCAGAAGTCCCAGCAGAACCAGAGTGAGGGCCAGGGGGTGGGATGGTAGCCCTGTCCCTCTTGTAAGGGCTGGCAGCAGATGGCTGAGGCTTTCTGTTCTTCCCCATGGTTGTGGGGTTGCTGGCTGGCAGGAAGGCTGGCAGGGAGGCAGGCACCAAGGCTGGCAGGAAGGCTGGCAGGCAGGAAGGCACCAAGGCTGGCAGGAAGGCTGGCAGGAAGGCTGGCACCAAGGCTGGCAGGAAGGCTGGCAGGGAAGCAGCCACCAAGGCTGGCAGGCAGACTGGCTGGCAGCAAGGCAGGCAGACAGCAAGGCTGGCAGGGAGGCTGGCAGCAAGGCTTGCAGCAAGGCTGGCAGCAAGGCTTGCAGCAAGGCTGGCAGGCAGGGCAGGCAAGGCTGTCAATCCATCCGGCATTCCTCTGAATGGTGACCTGCTTCCGAGCTGCTTCCCTTATATTCGTGGCGCTTACGCAATGCATCCTCCCCGCATGCGCAATTAATGCTAGGCATCCATTAGGCTTCTGCTGTGCATCCGCTAGTCTTCCGCTCTGCATCCACTTCATCCGCTGTGCATCCGCTGTGCATCCACTTCATCCATTCCACGTCCACTTTGCTGAGCCCCCCCGGAAGCCTAGCGGATGTGCCATCCGGTCTCATCCACTTCCATCCATTGGGCTTCCGTTCCGCATCTGCTTTCCATCCGCTCTGCGTCCTCCCCGCGTCCGTTCCTGTCCCGTGTTATCCGCTCTGGTGATGCAAATTTTTGCCCCTTTTGAGAGCGGATAACAACGGATGGAACATTTTGCTCGTCCATTGTGTCCGTTTTGCATCCGTTGGGCAGTGTGACAGGGCCTTTACATACAGTAAATGAGTGGCATCCTTTGGGTCCTGCAAGGGTTGGATGCCACTGAAAGGAATAAATTAATAAAACTTCAGAGGAAGGAATAAATTAACAGAACTTCAAGGTTTTTTTTTCCCTACAATGCAAGTTGGGGAAGTTACATCCTGCAACTGATTTTGGTGAGGAATTATTTTGATTTCTTTTTTTAACATACCCTCATCTTAATTCAAGGAATTTAGATGAGGAATTTAGATGGAAATCCATCTCAGTTCATCATTTGCCATCTACAGGGGGTATGGATTTTCTTTGTGGGGATCAGTTCCTCATCAATTGCCCAATACAACTGCTGTATGTCTGGTAGCTGCCACATATAAACCACCCTGATGGTTACACAGCTAAAGATGACAAATCTGGCCATTTTTCAGGCATTCAGACAATGAGTTTTGATCTGAAACTACTCTCTGGTAACATCTCCAAATAAATAGTTTATTTTCTGACACTTCTTTAGTTATTTTTCTGATCTAATAGTAATTCCATGGGAAGTTATAAATGGAAAACAAGTAAAAAGAACTTCACTGTCATAATGTGAGAATGAGATATTTCCATAAAGATACAACTTTTCTTACCCTATGTACTTATCCTAGTACATTCCAATCATATAGGATGCATAAAAATATGAATAGCAGTTTGAAAACTAATAATACTCACCAAAGTACAGCTCTGTCTCTCAAAAAATACTATATTATAAATATTCCTATATTCTGACTTTCTTCTATTGTATAGATTTAATTCAGCAGGAACTGAATTGATACCTGAATCAACTTCCTTTGCAAACTTTAGTGACATTTGCATTGGAATGAATGTTTTTTCAGATTTAATTCCTTAGATATTTAGAAGTGAGTATACCAATGGAATGGGCATTTGAACTTGGTGCATTGAATAAGCATAACATATGCATAACATCTCCCTCAAGATATGGCACTAATTTATATCCGGTCTGTTTTAGCTGATTGTGGTAAAAGAAAAAGATATTCCAGAACACATACAGTTTGTTTTCCATGTTACTCCATTAAACCTTCTAAGAAGACACATAGGTGTTCAATGTAAAGATAGTAAAGTTATGCAATGGTGCATGATGTTTCAGGAGAGTATATAGTTTAAAAGTTTCTTCTATAGTTTAAAAGTTTTCAAAAATGATACACCACCCTTGCATAGTTGGAAAATATCGAAATGGGCGAACTTCATAAATGTTCCAATAAGATGTGGGCTTGCTTGCTTTTTTTTTTTTTTTTTGCCTTCTTATATTTTGGAAGATAAATAGTGCCACTTATAAGTGCTGCAAATATTAAGATGCCACTATGGTTTACCTCAAAATATGATACTTCATTTTGATTTACCTCACAACCTATACATTGGTTCTGAAAAGCTTAGGCGAAAATATATCTGCTAGTCTTGAAGTGAGTTTCATTTCTTTACATCTCAATAAGCACTGACTACATTTCCAGGAGCGGGCTTGCAAAGACAATCAGTTTGATCTAGTTGTTAAGTCACCAAAAACAGGAGACTGTACATTCTAGTCCTACTTTAGGCATGAAAGCCAGATGGGTGACTTTGGTCCAGTCACTCTCTCTCAACCCAACTCACTTCACAGGGTTGTTGTTGTGGGGAAAATAGGGAAAGGAAGAAGTGTTAGGTATGGTTGCAGCCTTGAGTTATCTATAAGTATAATAAAAACAGCATAAAAATTGAATTGAATCGAATCGAAATACCCAATATGTTTTATGCAAACATGAATATCCACATGTATAGGATGGGAGGTTTTCTTGAACACTAAAACTGTTTGCAAGAGACCAAGAACTCATTCTGGGGCAGGATCATATACTATCTTAACCCCACCAATGAACAGCAGTGTTACATACACACACACACACACACACACACACACACACACTCCCTCCACACCTTTATTCTAATTTTGCATTCAATATTTAAACAGTGTCAGGTCATTAAGTTTAAGCACTTTCCCCAGGGGCAATGTTTGAGCTGTAAAATACTTTGGCTTTGGGCTGTTTGAGCACTATAATTAAACCTTAGATTTTTATCAAAGCTAAAAGATGACAGCAACAGATAAAACACAACTCCTTCTGAACAATTCATAGCTGAATGACTGTTGTGTCAACACTCTATAAATGCTTTTGAGAAATGACATAGAGCGCACCACATTCCTTAGCCAGCCCTTCTTCTTGTTTTCTTTGGAAAGAAAAAGAAGAAAAAGCATGTTGCTAGTTGCTCATGAAATTTAGTTTTAAAAACACTACTGCACTCCCTGCTTTTCAAGTTTCACATTTAAGTAGGCTTTAAATTTAAGTCCACAAGCCAAAGCTAGTAAGCAAGCAAAGAAGGGTAATTGATTTGGCAAGCATACCCTGTGGTACAATATGAGTTTAAAATCCCAATTAAAAGATTGAGCCTTGGTAAGATGAATGGTCCATTACATTTGCCAAGCCATTAAATGCCATACATAACTGAGGGTAAAACACATAACTTTCTATCCTAGTGCATTTAGACATCTTGATTTTGATTGCTTTACATCATTTCCCCCCAACAAAAAGCCCTTTATGACAAAGTGCCAGGGGCCATTGTTTTGCCCAAGAAAGCTCTAGGTTTGATTTTCCACCATCTTCCTGCAAAATGAGAAAACACCATTTCAGATAGGCAATTGGTGACGAGGTGGAACAAGAGTTTGCCTTGCAATAAGATTGCTTTTTCTGGCAGCATAATGGTCATCACATAGTTCAAAATGCCTCCTGTCATGAATACGCTGGAGAGTTTTAGACATAGTGCAGTCTGTCCTATCTCTGTCATGGGATAAACACAAAACACTTGTTCTAAGTGGTGCTCATTAAGGAACTGTACAACATCAAGACATTAGAATTGGTTTAATCCTCTCCCCAACTTTTTGCTGGAATATATTTTTTTTCTGTTTGGTGCCTCCTCCCTAGCAAAATTTGTTACAAGATGTCCTGCACCTCTAACCTCCTCTTTTCTATAAATCTTCCCAGAATAACTAGGTGTATACAAATTCCCATTTTTATAGCCTGTTGACTGAAAAGAAAGGCAAGTCCTGTTTTGCCTTCAGCAAACATTTTCAGCAATGATTCCTTCACCAAGTATTTGCCCTTGACAAGTGAGGCATGCATGCTGGAAGTTGCTGCTCCAGAATCCCTCCAAGCCACTTGTCATGCCCCTGGTGGAGACTGACTCTGAGGGAGAGGAGGAACAGCCAACAGGGAGTGGAAGTGTGGCTCTGGAGGTTGTGGAAGAGGCTGGGGAAGGGCAGAGGCCGGCTGAGCAGTCAGAGGAGGACCCAGGCCCATCCCTTATCCATCCTAGGGCACATAGGGAGGAGAGGATAAGGGAGAGACATGGTCTCCTTGGGAGGAGACGGCCTTGATCCTCTTTTTTTTTGAAATTTTTTTATTGATTTTTAGAAACAAACATAGACAAACACAACACAGAACATGAAAACATAAAACTTCTTTTTTGAAAGCAGCCTGATCCCGGGTTACATCTCTTTGTACAGACACCAATTCAAATCCATGCTCATTTTTCTATACCACTCCATATCTTATTGCCATTCTACATTTTCTATATGGCTTCTCCCCTCTTTTAACTTTCTTAATTTTATTTTTATTTGTTTCATCTCAAATCAGATCATTATATTTATATTCTTTGTCTGTCCTATTTCAGCTATCTATTATCTTTTCTCCTTAAACAAAATTCCTCCTGTAGTCACTAATTGGAGTATGCCTTTATATCTTTCCCCTAAAATTATAACACTTAATATAGAACATAACTTGCATTCAGATTCTGCATAGTACATTAAAGCTAGACACTACATTTTAAAAAGAAAAAGAAAAGAAACGTATAACTATATAATATAATTAAAACAACAATCCATACCAATTCAATTCTATCATTAATGTTAATATTCATTTAAATTTTAAACATTTAACACATTACTTTTTAAATAGGCATCATGCTTCTATGGGAACACTTGTAAACTTTCCATGATTACTTCCCCCTCACTTCACTTGCATTTTAAAACATTATGTCATTAAAATGTTCCCATTCCTTTCTAAATTAATTCTCTCATTTAATTCATTCCATTTATTTTATTCAGAAGTGTGTCACTAAATCATACATTGTTTCCAATTTTCTAATATTATTTCTAAATACAAATATAACAATACAATCATATGTACCTTTGCAGAATCCCTTTTTCAATTACATTTTTACCCATTATCTCTAAATAAGTCCTGTTTCTTTACATCTTGCTTCACACCCTTGTAGCTTCTCTTCTCTTCCCTCCTTCTTTGCTTCTTCTCTCTGCCCTTTTTACTCCCTTGTCTCTCCACCTCAATTTCCCTTTTCTGTATTCCCTTTTTCTGTTGCTTTCTCACATGTTCACTTTTCACCTTATTTTTCCCTTTTCTGGTTGTTTTTTTAGGTCTCAAATTCTCCATTCTCTTTCCCCTCTTTCCCCTTTCTTCCCCAAGTAAAGTTACGTGTTCGTTAAAGATGGCTTCTTCTTTGTCCCAATCTTCTTGTTGCGTAGTCTTTTCTTGTAGTTTCTCATAGGTAAAGATCGCCATTTCTAAGAATTGAAAAATGGAACCAAGAGAGCCCTTCCCTTCTTGTTCCTCTTCTTTATATTTTTTAAATTCTATTTTCAGTTCGTCCACAAGTTATGCCATTGTAGAGTTTTTTCTTCTTCTTTTAAAACAACCACCCAAGTGTTTTTAATTCTTCCAATATAATTCCAAAAGTCCCCAAAGTCATCAAACAATCCAAATACACACAAGCTGTTTCTTTTTACATTTTCTTCCTTTTTTAACTTTCTCTTCTTGGGGTTAGTATTTAGTAACTAAGTTCCAGTTAAAATGTATCTTTTAGCAGTCCTGTTAAAATTTAACTTTAGATTCTTTAGATTCCAGGCTATCTCCTCCTTCCAAATACTGTTTTTATTCTCTTCCTCTCCCTTCCCATTTGCAGCAAAAGAAAATTTTCTTTCTCTTTTTTTTTTTTTTTTGACTTTTAAAGATTCAGAAATCTTTATTATTCCCTTGGCATTAAATTTTCCAGTTGAAATATCTGTTGATGCCAAAGCAGATTTTTCCGATTTCTCATTCATCTCTTCACTGTCAACGTAAGGAAGGAGAGTGAAAAAACAACAACTTTCCCTTTTCACTTTCATTCGCTGCTTCCGAGTCTTCTTTGGGAGCAATGTATCCTTTTTTTTTTTTTTTAAGTTTAAGTTCCAGGATGCCTTAATTGTTTCTTCTTATCCTGGTCAGCCAAAACTTTCACTTCAGCACTTTCTTCCTCCTGAACATTCTTTTCCGGATGAGGCAGCCATTTCTGACCGCTACTCTACTGCCTTCGGGAAAGGGAGTTTAGCCAGCTGGGGAGGAAAGATGCGGCTTTTCTCGACCCTGCTGGAGTCTCCCCTGTCTTCACCAACCTCTACAGGGTGGCTTAGCCCCAAAGCCAGCTGGCTCGGGGTGCTCTAGCTGCGAGCTGAGGCAGAAACCGCGCACGATCACAGATTCCTGCCTGCCGCTGAAGCCCTGCAAACCGGAAGTGGCCAGAAGGATAAAGGAGAGACATGGTCTCCTTGGGAGGAGACAGCCTTGATCCTCTTTATGGGCTGCAGGTGTGACAACTGAATAAAAGTTTGGACCTACGTACTGGCAAACGATTGAAACAAATCATGTAAACATCTCTAGTTTATAGTTCCTCTCTGAGCTTGGCATCCTTCCCAGTGTGTTTTATCTGTGGACATCCCCCAGCTCTTATCTTGTCTGGTTTGTGTTGCTTTTTTCCTTCTTCGTGTAATAACTGTGGGAGTTTTTTTGTCTTCCATCGAAGATATTCCGAGCTTGGAAGCAAAGTGAAGGAATAAAAGGGGCTTCACCTGTTTTCTGTGACTGTGTTTGTTTTGTATCCCACCCAGGGTCATCACACCACTGCTGGATGACTGCTCATTCTCACATCTCTTTGCCTCATGGGTGGCATAGCATCAACCTTAATGTTCAGAAGTGTTTATTGGGAGGTTTTGCTGGCTGTTGAGCCCAACTTGGGCTTTCATTTTGGACTAATCCTTGAGGTGCTTCACTTCTATTCATTTTAAATATAAGAAGGCTGTTCTATCAGGCTGCACTCTCTGGTGGTGGGCTGGAAGGTACTTGATATGTTCTTGAGTGTAGACTGTAGTGTAGATTTTATTAAGAACATAAGAAATCTTGTGCAGGTTTGAATCAAAGTGTTTCACTCCAGATTACTTAGAAGGATCTCAGCATTGGGCCTCTTGGCAAAGATAAAATAAGCTATGTTATATTTTCTCAGGCCTTGTGCTTACATATATTTCCTCCTGCCAGTGGTTCTCCTAGCTTGCCATTTCTGTAAAAAAATCTCAAGTCTGAGATAAAGTTTTGTTACTATCTTCCTCCTCCTGGCACATTTGATAATGACAAATCTAGAGTCCCACTTTCAGCACACAGCTTTAGTTTTCTGGCTCATATCTGGTTCATTTAGCCTAGCTCTTTCTACTCTGTTGACCTGTACATGTCCTGGGAGGGGTGCAAGATCGATAGGACAATTCAGTCATTTCTACTGCTAAGAGGTATTAAGCAAGAATGTGGCAGGAGCTGTTGACCATGAATCAATCAGAATTATTTACAATTCTGGCTTAGAGTCAGATGTAAAATGCAAAACAGGAGGTCAGGAAAGGACAATTTTCTCTCTTTCAAGAATTGTATTTCTTCAAAAGTAATGTGTTGGATCTATGATGCTGGAGGGGGCTATGACTAAAATTAATGGTGGGAAAATAGTAGGGCCACTGATTCTCTTTCTAATATTCCTGTTTATTTCTTTATAAAAACTTTTTTTCTGCTCCCCACCCAGTAGACTGCCAGCGAAGGTACAGATAGAAATCTGACTGTTCTCCACAAATTGAGGAGACCATGAATATGGCCTCATCTATAAATCAAAGAATACATGGAAGCATTCTGTAAAGCTCACAAGCATTCTAAGTTATTCTTATTACTATTAGGTAGAAAGTTATGTTATGGTTGCTTGAAAACCTCTCAGTGAGCTCTATAAAGCTCACAAGCAAATGTGGAGTTTTCCAACAAGATTCAGCTATCTGCTTTTCCTGGGTATGCCATTAAGTTCCACTCTACCCTTAGAGCAGGATTGTCAAATTCGCGGCCCATGGCCCAGTTATGTCATGCATCCAGCTACGCCCATGGCCCTGGTTTAATGAAGGGGAAAAAAAGTTTCTATATGCCATGTGATGATGCTGTGTCATCATGAGTTTGACACCCCTGCCTTAGAGTTATACTCCTCTCAATTGCCAGCTCATTTTATGCCTATTACAGACCATGCTTCTCACTTGTTTGCTTGCAGGAAGAGAAGGAAATCATGATGCTTTTAAATAACACTTTTGCAAACTTTACATCTCTCTAAGCCACCTGAGCCTCTTGTCTCATTTATAAGTCCCCTTGGAGAATGAATCAGCATGAAGGAACAAATGGCCAATGGTGTTCCAAGTTAGCCAAAAAGTAAATAATAGCCCGTAATAATTAATTTATCTATCACCACCACAAAGTATCATCTGAAGGAAAGCAAGAGGAGAATAAAACTCTGGTTTGGCTGTGATATTTTAACAAATGATGTTGGTCCACCATCTAGTAATATTCTACTTTGTATAAAATCATCTTAGCAGAAAGAAGCCAGAGTCTGCCATACTGGAGAAAATAGCCTGTTGCAGGAGGCTGTTGAAGCCTGCAGGAGGCTGTCACAGTCTGTTTTCATTGGCAGAGGCACTGTGGGTCAGTCCTTTGCTGTTTCCAGGGTGGCCAAAATCTAAGCACCCCATGGACCGGATTCAGCCTGCAGGCCTTGAGATTGACATCCCTGCTCTAAAAAATCATAAATGTGTAAAGGCTGCCCTGTTCCTTGGTTCTCAACAGGTAAGCCTTCAGCAAAAATAATAAACTAATCTCAAACAAAATTAAATGTCTGAGTTCTGTCTATGTCGCAGCTGTTAATGGGGATAGGAGAAATAGTAAAAGGAGAGATCCATGGAAAGTGAAATGTAAGAGTATAGCCAGTGGTATTAAGGAAAGAGGTAATTAACCAAGCAGTTTTTGCATGTGACACATACCCATTCTTAGACTGATGAGCTTGTATTTCATATTTAAAACATCTCACATCAGAGGCTGGCATCATTTAGTTCAACCACCATAAAGTACTCAAAATTGAGCTACCTTTTGCAATAACTCAGAAGGTACACAGTGAAATGACAACGTGCCCAATGGGATAGACTACAGGTAAGAATAAAATGATACAAGTCATTGCTTTGATAACAGAGAGCTTCTGGATCCAATTCAAGGATTTGGCTATCACTGACCTTTTATGATCTAAGATTGGGTTATAGAGGATTTGTTACTGGTTCCTTATCCCTGTAAACCAGTGATGAGATTCAAAATATTTTACTACTGGTTCTGTGGGTGGGACTTGGTAAGCATGGCATGGTTTTGTGGGTGTGGCTTGGTGGGCATGGCAGGGGAAGGATACTGTGAAATCTCCATTCCCACCCCACTCCAGGGAGTAGATTACTGCTGGTTCTCCGAACTACTCAAAATTTCCACTACCAGTTCTCCAGAACTGGTCAGAACCTGCTGAATACCACCTCTGCTTTAAACCCTAACCCTGCCAGCATTAAAAAAGAAGTAAAAGCATTTTCATGCCAGCAAGTATGGTCCTTACTTTATTTACTATATGGATGCCTCTGATGATATTTATACAATGTTATATAATGCTTCACATTAACATCATCAACATATATTTCCATTCATAACCATTACAAAAACAGGTGAAAGAAAACTGGCTTATGCTGGAAATATATGTGATATCCTACTGTTAATTTAATGGCTTTATTGTATATTTACAGTATACAATAAATTTATATTTTATTTATATTTTGATTTGACTTTTTTGTATACTACCTAGAGCCACAAATATGGGGTCAGTCTATAAATGTTATAATACATATAATAATAGCAATAACAAATAATTGCCACATGAGACTTGAAGCTATATAGAGTTTGCAACCTTTATTTGCAACCAAAATTGGGATTTTGTCATTAAGCAAAGCAGTCACGAACTGAAACCATGTCTGTGTTTAATATCTTACTGTAGCTTTCCTTTGCTTTACAGACCTGTGAAGGTGAAAAATGCACACCTTGGTCACAAAGTTACTTTTTCATCACCATTGTAACTCTGAACTGTCTTTGTATAAGGCAGTTATTAAATGAGAACTACCTTTAGAAGCCTTATATATTAGGAAATCAGACTAAAGCACACATCATCTATTACTTACTTGAGCAATGCTTGATTTATATTTTCTGTGGAGGCAAAAATTACCAGTAAAGAATACTGGCAACAATTGAACATTATTTAGCAAGACCTGGCCTTGCCTTGCCATATTTTGTTTCTGATTCTTTAATCCATCGTGGGTTCATAATAACAGATGCTTAACATCTTCCTGGGTGTTAGTGAAACTAGACTCTTCCATAACTTTGAGTAGGAGTATTATTATTGTAATGTCACAATACAATACGCCAAAGATATTCTCATTCCAAGCCATTATCTTATTTATGAGGTCATTAATGGTTAAAAATAAAAGGTAACACCTCCCATTCTAAATGTATGTTTGTACCTTTGTCCAAGTCTTTGTTCCAGTATATCTTAATGGGACAACAAGTTTCTCTGAGAGCACCCTTCTTCAGCATGATTCCTTTTAGAGTTATTTAAGTTCCAGCTTCCATAGTTTATAATTAGCCTGATTAGATAAAATGATAATCCAGCCAAACTGAATTGGAATTATTGGAACTGAAATCCCACATAGTTGGAGGGCATCAAGTTGTGCTAGAGGAGGGGACTCCAAACTCGGCAGCTTTAAGATCTGTGGACTTCAATTTCCAGAAAGCCAACTATGCTAGCTGAGGAATTCTGGGAGTTGAAATCCACAAGTCTTAAAGCTGCCAGGTTTGGAGTCCCAGTATTAGAAGACTTTTGGAATGAGACAGAGCAACTGCACCCAAATCTTGACTTTAAAGGCTGCTAAGGATAAAATACTGAGTCTATAAGCCAGCCTACATGGAAGTGGGAATAGGACAAGAATCACCTGGGTTCAAATTCCTGAAATAAAAGTCACAGAGTAATTTTGGTGCATCCATGGCTTTTCAACTTAGTCAGTTCCACAGGCCAATGCATGGAAGAATCCTCAAGCAAAGATAAATTCATTTCAGGAAGATAGAAACTCAAAAGTTATGAGTAGAAAGCATAGACTGAATAAAAACATTTAAGTAGGCCTTAGAGTACATTATGTTCTCAAGTGGAGGAAGAGTACCCCAAGAGTGAGCACTGTACCCACTCCTCATGTGATGGCTCGCCTCACTCAAAATGGCTCAAAATGGCTGTGCAATCATGCTGTGTCACTTCCCTGTGTACTCTATTATTCATTTCTCCACATCTCCTGCAATGCTCCATAGGATATCAGAAACACAACTCTCCTTACAGAGATTCTCTTTCAGTCTTTCTTCTGTGCCATTTCTCCACCTTTCATCTCTTCAGATACTCTCACTGAAGTGTATCACTGCTTCTCCGCATACCGGAATGAATGGATACACCACAGAATATCATAGATCAATGCTAAATAATTGAGGGATGTTCCCATGACTATTTAATGAAACATGTTTTGTTTCCAGAGGCAAGAACATATAACTTTAGAGGGGCAGGAAATATTTCATTCAGTATTTTGGCTGAAATGAGATGTGGCTCCTTGACATACAAGAAATGGAAATAGTTGAATAGAAACACCTAACTTGTTTTCACAGTTAAAGCACTGATATCTTATGATTCGTGCAAAAATTTTAAAAAGCAACAAGAAAGCTCTTGGTCTGTTCCTTCTTAATCAAGGTACAAAATAGAATATCATAAATTGCAAAAAGGTAACCAATCTGCTTTCCGCATCTGTCCCTGTAGTGTACAATCCATGGCAGTATCAATTTGGATCCTGGCATCCACTGTAAGCAGCAGAGAAATGGAAGGAGGTTAAAGAATAGCAGCTGACATCATAATGTGATGGCACTAAAAATAAAAAAGGATGAAAATCTCACTGCTAAATGATCAAAAAGAGCCTAGTATCAATAATCAAGATTCCTTGTATTAGGAGAAGGCGGAGCCTCGTCTCGGTGCTACAGCTGCGATCTCGGGGCTCTGAGATCGCAGCTGATATTTTCACCCCTGGTCAGTCCTAACGGACCTAAACCGTCCCGTAGAGACGGGGATTGTGAAGGGCACAGTCACAGGATCCCAGAGATATCGCAAAATCTCTGGTTTGATCCAGGAGAAGCCCTTTTGCTGGCGGTGATTAAGGCAGCCTTCAAAGCTGCTGAAGTCGGGACAGCTCCGAAAAGAAAGAGGCTGGAGAGAGGGTGTGTCGGCTGGGTGAGAAACTTCCTTTTGTATTGCAAATTGGCTGAGACCTGAAAGGATATCCTGAACAAAGAAGAAACCTTTATTTTTCTTTGACTGGAATCTCCTTGAGCGGCGTTTTTTTAAAGTGATGTCAAATTGAGGCTTGGATTCTTTCCTTACTATTTTTTTCTCTGAGGAATTTAATGTGATTTTGTAGCTAATCAGATTGAATTTTTTCTTATATATATTTTTATGCTTCTTTTGATTTTTTAATTTTCTTTAGTATAGAGGCCCCCTTTGTTTTTTTTTTCCCTCTGAGTTTTGTATACATTACTTTTCTTTCTGGCTGAGGGGGGAAAAAAGTATTAAGAGACTGTGCAACACTGCCAACTAGAGGCTTGAAAATACTTTATTTGAACTGGGGAGAAATGTATAAACACTCCTTCTCAGGGACATTTTGGTGTGATAAGATGGAGGGAGAGCACAGAAGAATATTATTACAGGTGTTTTCCTGGACTCTTATCAATGTTTCAACACTTGAGGCTTGGCTTTGAAGCTGCTGGAGAAGAGAGTCATAATAAGAGCCTTGGATAAATAAACAAAGTGCAGTGTGCAGTATATATATATATATATATATATATATATATATATATATATATATATACATACTTGTGAAATCTCTACTCGCCAGCCTTTTTGTATATTTCAATTCTAGTAATATTTTTATTTTTTTTATTTTATCCTTCTTCTTCTTTGGCTTTGGGCCATTTTTATTATTGGATTTTTCCATTTTGGATCATAATTGGCTACTCTATCAGATGGACTGAAGGTTTAAAAGAATTTGAAGTTTTTTGAAGCATTAAAGTGGAAAAAAGGGAAAAAAAAAAGAAGAAAATGTGAAATGAAATAGACTGTGTGTATTTGGATTGTTTGCTGACTTTGGGACTTCTGGAAACTCTTATTTGAATGATTAAAATCATTTGGATCACTTGAATTTTTTTTTCTTTTTTTCTTTTACAATGGCATTACTTATGGATGAACTGAAAATGGAATTTATAAAATATAAACAAGAGAAACAAGAAGGGAAGGATTCTTTTGGCTCTATTTTTAATTTTTTAGAAATGGCAATTTCTACATATGAGAAACTACAAGAACAAGAAGATTGGGATGAAGAAGAAACCATCCTTAATGAACAAGCAACTTTATTTGGGGAAGAAAGGGGAAAGGGGAGAAAGAGAATGGAGAATTTAAGACTTAAAAAAACAACCAAAAAAGGGAAAAACAAGGTGAAAAGTGGACACAACATCAGAAAGCAACAGAAAAGAGGAATACACAAGAAGGTGGAGATTAAGAGACAAGGGGGTAAAAAGGGTAGAGTGGAGAAGCAAGGGAGGAAAGAAGGGAAGAGAAGTTACAAAGGTTTGAAACAAGATGTAAAGAAACAGAATTTATTTAGAGATAATGGGTAAACATATAACTGAAAAAGAGATTCTGCAAAGATACATAAGATTGTGTTGTTGTATTTGTATTTGAAATAATGTTAGAAAATTAGAATAATATATGATTATAAAATGGGACAAAATATTTAATGTAACTTAGCGAAATTTTTTCTTTTTAAATAAAAATAAATGAAATCAAATACGAGAGAATTGAATTAAAGAAAAATGGGAACATTGTTATTGTTTAATATTTTAAAATATAAGTGAAATAGGGGGAAGTAATTAAGTAAAATCTATAAGTGTTCCCATAGAAGCATGATACTTATTTAGAAAGGATTGTGTAAAATGTTTAAGACTTAAATGAATATTAATTTGAATGATATAACTTTAATTGCTATGGATTGTTGTTTTAATTATATTATATTTTTTAAATATAGTTTCAAAATATTGAGTTTATCTTTAGAATGTACTACGCAGAATCCGAATGAAAATTATGTGTCATGTTAAGCTTTAAAACTAGGGGAGGGATAAGTATGACAAGGTATTATACTCCAATCAGTCATTACAGAAGAAACTTTGTGTTAATGAGAAAAGATAAATAGCTAGCTGAAATAGAACAGACAAAGGATATAAGTATAATGATTTAAATTGAGATGAAATAAATATAATAGAATTAAGAGAGTGAAAAGAGAGGAGAAGCTATATAGAAAATGCAAAATAATAAATAAGAAATGGAATGTTATTTAAAAGTAAGCATGAACTTGAATTTATCTCTGTACAAAAAGATGTAACTCGGGATCAAACTGCCGTCCAAAAAGATATTTTATGTTTTTTATGTTTTGTGTTTGTTTGTACATGTTTGTTTGTTAAAAATTAATAAAATTCTTTATTAAAAAAAAAAAAAAGATTCCTTGTATTATATTTAAGAGGACATATTCCAAACATTGTACAAAACAAAGTACTGCTCCAAAATAGATTATGATGTATTTATAAATGTGACTGTCCCATTCAAAGTAAATGTTCAGCAACCATTGCTTATGACTCTTCCAACATCTCACTTGAGTCTGAATTCACTGCGAGACACTAAAAGCTCTGTGTACTTATATAACCCAAATAGATGATCTCATCAGTCTACATCACTTTGACAGTCCTAGACTGGATCAAATAAGTAACAGTATAGATAGGATAAACAATCTGGTTCCATTTGAAAGCAGTGGCAAATTCTAGTGTCCCGCAAAGCTACATACATTTAAACACCAATATCTTTTAAAAGTTCTCCATATGTATTCTAATTTACACCAACAACTTTGCATAAACAATGCTCCTCAATCCATTCTTCCTCCTCATTTGCTACCATATCCCAAATAAAGTGCAGTGATGTAATGTCTCATCTCAAAGTCACATTCTGCAGCTTCATTGATGACTATCAAGCCAACCAAGAAAGATATTCAATTCTTTACTTCATTAGGTATCCTATGAGAGTTCTTTTAAAGGACAGGTAAAGACAGACAAACTCATCCATGCAGATTTCATGGAATTCTATGGAGATTATTTGGCCACCTAGCTGTTCAAAAGCGTGCAACTGTGACTAGATGAACAGGTACAATGTGCCTTTCGCATATAGCCATGCTAGCCATGTCTTTGGACAACACTGGCTCCCTTGGCCAAGAAATGAATATGAACACTTAGAGTCGGACACTCTAACTGACAGGGAAATCTTTACCTTTTTTTCACCTTTAGTTTACCATTGCCCTCTTCCAGAACATCCTTATTTCCCAATCTTACTCACAGCCATGGAATTCTCTAGTGAGTTCCAATCCAAATATTCACCAGGCTCAGTTCTGCTTAACAAATTCAGGGTTGGCCTTTCCAGATAGACTAGACAGGTAAAACGACCAGATCAGATAATTCTTTTTTATCTTGCAAGTCTAATCATACAAATCTCTCGCTGCCTCTTTTACAGCCTGATAAATTCGGGAAGGTTTCTTTCTGAGTTTCTTTTTCTTCCCGTTATGCAACTATGGGCTATGCTTCTCTTATCTGATCATTCCATAGAACGATAGAAATGATAGAAATTCTTGAGAAATTAACTGTCCCATGAATAACTCAGTGGTATGAAGGGCTTGATAGGTGACCACCAGCACCTTGAATTCCATCTGGAACCACACTAGGAGCTGGTGCAGCATAGAATAGTGGAGTATACCAAGTGGAATAGTGGAGAATACCAAGGTGCATCCATAAATTCCCCTGCCACCGTGTTTTGGGATTTCTGGATGTTCTCCAAGGGCAGCCCCATGTAAAGTGCATTGCAGCAATTCATTTGGCAGTTGACTAAGGCATGAGCCTCTCAGTCCACAAAAGCACAATTGGCATACAAGATTAAGTTGGCAAAAGTCCTGCCAATCACAGCTACCACTTGCTTATTCAACATGAGCCACAAAAACAAACAAACAAACAAACAAATCTGGAAAAGATGGTCCTTTATTTGGCAGGACTCAAATTCCCCAAAGGGCCTGCCTTCAACCCTTAAGCCATGTCCTCTAGCTCAGGGGTCTCCAATCTTTTGGACCTCGGGGACCACCAAACTCATAATTTTAAATCCCACAGACCAGAGACCCTGGGAAAATCCCCAAAAAAGTCTGCAGGAAAATTCTCCACTCCCGTTTTCCTACCAATCGATTATTCTTTATTTGGGATCGCAGGATACTGTCTCCAGCTCTGTTCTCAGGGGTAGAGAGAGAGACAGACTTTTGGCTTCATGCAAGGAAAGCAGAAGAAGTCTTTCTTTCTCTCCCCCAAGCTCTGCCAGAAATGAGTCTTTGTGAGACTTGTCATGGCACAGCCTCTTGGAGCAGGATGCCTTGCAGGGTCCCAAAGACTCGTTTCTGGCAGAGTTTGTGGGAGAGAAGGAAAGACTCTTGCTGCTTTCCTTGCATGCAGCCAAAAGCAGAAGAAGAAAGAAGCAGTAAGAAGCAGCCTGGTAGCCAGGCCAGGCACGTGGGGCGAGTGGGGCAAGTTCCCCCCTCGCCCTTTCCCCCCCTCCCCTCACTACCTTGAGTTGTTCGCAATGCAAGCCTTGTGTTCCCGCGGGCCATGTGGGCGGTGCAGCCTTGTGTTCCCATGCAGCCTGAAATAATTGCTTTAGGGGGGTGCTTTGGGAGTGACATTTCTCTGCGGACCAACAAAATTTTCTCACAGATCCCCAGTGATCCCCAGCCCAGTGGTTGGAAACCACTGGTCTAGCTTTCTCTCTCAAAATCTCAGTTCTATAAATGTCGTTAGCTCTTTTGCTCAGAAGCATGAAAAATGTACGCCAGACAAGCTTATCGGCATTGTCATACAGCAATTAATTCGCAACATGGCAGCTTCAAAGAGCAAACCCTTAAGAAGCTGTGATTAAATTGGATAATCAACTTATTTTTTTATGACAAGCTGAGACTGAACAACACACAAAGCAAAGAAAGAAAGAAAGAAAGAAAGAAAGAAAGAAAGAAAGAAAGAAAGAAAGAAAGAAAGAAAGAAAGAAAGAAAGAAAGAA
>BLBF01000004.1:10002831-10014973 GCA_015471245.1 Laticauda colubrina | reverse complement strand
GAAAGAAAGAAAGAAAGAAAGAAAGAAAGAAAGAAAGAAAGAAAGAACCTTTTATCTTCCACCCTCTTGTGGATGCCCTCTTCTCTCTGTGTCCCACTACAGAGTTCAGAAAAGAGGTCCAAGTGTGTGCTTGGCTGCCTGTGGCACAGATCGCAACCTTGTCTGCCTTCCAGGCAGCAGGTGCACTCAAGCTGGACTTGCAGGGATCTGGTTACAGCTTTTCCTCTGCCCAGGTATTTACCCTGCTCCCGATGGAAAAAAAGGGTTTAAAAGTTTTTTCCCCCTCCCCTTCCAGGTATAAGTCGGATGTGTGGCCAGTCTTTCTTTTCCCGAACACCAAGGAGGGAGCTTGTAAAAAATGTGTGCGCGCGCGCGCGCACCCACACCCTTTGCTGGACGCGCTTCGCCAACCTTCTCTCTGCGCGCGCTCCTGGGAAAGTCTCTTTTCCTATTAAACTCAGTAACTCGCGGCACGTCTCCTTCCCCATCTGCCTTCAGGATCTGAAATGTCCGAGGTTGGACCCACCTTTTCTGTTGCAACAGGTTGGTTTCGTCAAGTTTTCTGGCCCAGGATTTCTCTCCGCGTGTTCTGCGGAGGAGCGCAGCCCAGAGCCGAGGGAAAAAGCCGCGGTCTCCGGGCAGCAGCAGCATCCCCATCGCTAAGCTGGCTCAGTCTCAGCAGCGCATCCCTGAAGGGACGATTCTGGTCGTCGCCGTCGTCTTTTTCCTCCTCCTCCTCCTCCTCCTCTTTCTCTCCTTGATCCTCGTCCTCCTCCCCTCTGCCCGGCTGCTGGAGGCCAGCTCCAGTCTGGTCTGGAGACGGATGAGTCTGCAGCCGACAGAGTCCGAAGCGGGGTGGGGGTGGAGGTGGCGGTTGCAACATCTGGCTGCTGAGCGAGGCAGGTACCTGGCGGAGTCCCAGGAACAGGATCCGAGGAACAACCTTCGGGGGAGGAACTGAGAGGAGGAGGAGAAGGAGAAAGGCAGGCAGATCCACCTCAGTGAGACAGAAGTGTTGTTTGTTTGTTTGTTTGTTTGTTGGCACTTTAAAGAGATTAGGAAAGAGTTTTGGGACGAAAGTATTTTTTAAGGTGTGGGATTATAGCTTTCCTTCTTCATGCCTCCTTGATTATTCCTTTAAATTGTCTTCTGTTAAATGGACTCCTACATTGCAAGTAGACCCACTCTGATAAGACCACCTTATGCTCAGAGGCCTGGAAGGTACCCCTTCCTTTCAGAAAACTTTGTGGTCAACAGAATTATTTTTCATTATTTAGTGAGTGGCCTTCCTGGGTAGGCTAGAGTGCCACTTTTAAAATTGTTTATATTCAATCAAGGGAGATATCTCCAGGAAACTTGTGTTTTCTGTATTGTAAAGACCATTAAGAAAAAGCAAATATACATGTACTGGGATAATGTTGCAGGATCCAATCTGGGTCAATCACGGGGACCCAGAGTTTCAGTCTTCTGAGCTTTTGGAATCAGTGCTGGGCCCCATCCTCAGCATACTTCTTTCTCTTCAATTTGCTCTCTTCCAGCCAACTCTCTTCCCGAGTCCAAAAGCTCGGAAGACCGAAACTCTGGGTCTCTGTGATTGACCCAGATTGGATCCTGCATCATTAAGAGACCCATTTAGATAAGTAGTGATTAAGACAACAGGCTAGAAACTGGGAAACTGGGAATTTTAGTCCTGCCTTAGGCAAAAACCCAGCTTGGGCCAGTCACTTCCTTTTAGCCCTAGGAAGGAGACAAGGGCAAACTACTTTTGAAGAAGTTACCAGGAGTCAACAATGCCTCAAGGGTACCTCTTCTGTACCAAAAGGGATTATTAAGAATTGTGGTCAAAGTGCAGTCTCTCACAAGCCACAACCTCTATTCTGGGTGACTGTATGGTACATCTGGTTTTCAGCTCTGATGGTCCCATGCAAGCTCTGACCACCCCTCTTTATTCTCCAAGTCCAGAGGAATCCCACTAGTCCTGCCATCACAGAAAGAGGGGTCATGGATCCCTTCCCAGTTTGGATTGAAAGACCAAAGCCAGCCAGGTAAATGTTGCCCCCAAGGAAACGAATTGTAGTTTTGACACTGCAGGAGTGAATGGCATTGTTTTAATAGAAAAAGCCAACATAGATTAAGGTGGGACTTCATTTGCTCATGCATTCAGCTGGCTTCAGCCATTGGGGCTTTCAGAACTGCTGTGATCAGTAAAGACCCACCTTGTGTTTTGATTTAAGGTGAGTGTGAAAACTATTATAGATCTCATAACAATATGAGAAAAGGCTACAAGCAAAGAACAACAAGGGCACTTTGGTTAACACATCACCTGCTTAACTCAGCATTTACAAGAAACATTAAACCTGCTGAAATTCTAACTGGCTAGTTGTGTTTATTTGGCAGAAAAAAGGAAATCAAGGCAGCTTGTTTTCTTGAGCAGTCCATAATTTTGGGGGGGGCATTTTTTTTTAGCTAAGGTGATTTTTCAATGGCGGCATTTCAGATCACTCACACAGACCATAAAGGAAAGGGAAGTTTGCTTTCTTCCTGAAGTATTTGTACTTGGGAATGTAACTAATCTCCACAAACATGGCCACTTCTTTCTTCACAGACTCTTGAGCATTTGGCTGTTCCATGGTAAGTTGAAAGATAACCCAAGAAGCTTTTGTGTCAAGATCCTTCATTATGTAAGATTTCTTGAACCATTTTCAGCAGTTCTTAGTCCTGATAGAACGAGATTATCCACTTCCAGCTCATGGCCAAATGATATGTTACGTATGAGAATAGCTACTATCTGGCCCTCAAAAGCATTTTGAAATTGAAAAAAAGTAATTCAGCAGGGATATAGTTACCTTTTCCCTCCATTGAAAGTCTTTGTTAAGCATACAAATATGTGTTTTTGTTGGCCTTAAAATAAAACCTGGCTGTTCTCCCAGATGAGGGTTGTTCCTTGTTGTGTGTCTTTGAATACAATTTTCTGTTGTTAACAGGATTCATCATCTTGGTTTTTTTATCTAACTTGTTATATTTTTCAAGCTTGTTTGTTGCACTGTGAGACACCCAGAGTCATTCTGGAGTGGAGTATTGCCTAAAGCCCATGTCCCACTGCACCAACGGATGCAAAGAGGATGTAAAACGGAAAAAAAGCTTGCCATCTCTTGGAAAACGTGATGCATCCATTGTGTACTCACTGCATACATGTTTCATATGCTCTATCCATCGAGCATCCGTCCACTGCGATTTCATCCACGCAAAAAGTTTTGAGCTGCACAAAACTTTTTGAGCGGATGAACTTTCCACCACATACGATGTACATCCATAACACATACAGGCAACAAACATTCTACGTCCATTGTCATCTGTTACACATCCGATGTATCCTCTCGGCATCCTCTGGCCATCCATGCAACTCACATCCGCTGCAGCGGAAAGTGGAAAGAGGGAGGAAGCGAAAGGTACACGGAACGTCCACACAAGGTTAGTAGCACGGAAATAGAAAGGATGTAAGCGGATGCATCTCATATTGTTCTGTATAAAAATAGTAGACTCCAAATAACTCATTCTGATTGGTTACTCAAAACAAATGGGGATAGGTTCAAAAGGAACCAATCCCCGAAGCCGCACAAAGGCGGCAAAATCAAATGAATGTCATTGGCTACAAGCCGGCAGACAGAAAAGTATAAAAGGACTGTTGCGGCTTGAGCCAATGTTCCGTTTTTGCAACTATACTTGAAATAAAGACTTTGTTGTTGGAACCCGGTCTACCTCGCGTTTTTCCGGACGGAACACTGGCGACGAAGGTGGGATCGTCCTAAACGCAAGACTGAGCACACGGTGACAGACAAGCCAGACAAAGAGCAATGGCCAGAAACAATGCGCCGCCCGCACCCTTCAACCCCAATGAAGAAGATTGGGAATCTTACGTAGACCGTTTCCAGATGTACCTAGAGAGCAATGAGATGGAGGAAATCTCAGACCAACGAAAAAGAGCTGTCTTCTTGACACACTGTGGGCCCGCGATTTTTAAAATGGCCAAGGCTTTGGCAAAGCCCCGAGACGTCAAACAATTGACGTGGACCGAGCTCCAAAGAACATTAAAGGCCCACTATGCACCAGTGGTGTCAAACCTGATAAAGCGGCAAGAGTTTTATCGGAGAGACCAGAAAGAAGGCGAAACCATCGCTGATTTTGTAGCCGCACTACGCCAAATAGGGGGAGCATGCGAGTTTCTTAACTTAGATGAAGCGATGCGGGATCGAGTGATATTGGGGTTAAGAGACTCAATCATACAGAGCAAGCTACTGAACAAACCCAACATATCAGTAGCCGAAGCTATTGCAGAAGCCTCGGCTGCTTGAAACCGCTAAAAAATCGGCAGATAAGATGAAACAAATGAATGCAAGCAATGATGAAAAAAGCCTGGCCAAAGGAAAAAAACAACGTCCCACAACCACTCATTACAAAGAACTCGAGGAGACGTCAGAATCCGGGGAGAAAGACGATGAAATCCACCGCCTATACACTAACAAGAAAAGGCGCGAAAATAGAAATCGGCGGGAATGTGCTGGCTGCGGGGGAAACCATCCCCGAGCCGATTGCAGATTCCTTGATGCCATTTGCAGAGCATGCAACAAAAGGGGGCATATCGAGAAAGTCTGCAGAAACAAAAAGAATTACAGCCCAAAGAGACGAAACGACTCCCCAGCAAAGCCTGAGCCAAGACTCTCCGAGAGAAAGTGGCAGCGAAACAGGCAAGCCACTAACCAGGAGAAAGCATACCAAACTTTCACTATCGGAAGCGCTCAGACGGAAAGCGGGAAGAAAGTAAAAATAGTTGTAAAAACCGAAGACAGCCCCTGCGAGATGGAAGTCGATTCTGGATTGTTCCTATCCATGGTGTCATGGGACACCCTCAAAAAACTAATTCCAGACATCAAAATTAAGGAACTCCAGAGACAAAAACTAACCCTCAAAGATTATCAGGGAAACCGAATTCCTGTAATCGGCCTGGGACATTTTTGAATCGCTTACAGGCAACATGTCGCAGTACTACCATTAACGATAGTCGACCGAGATCGACCAAGCCTCCTGAGTATCGAATGGTTCACACCATTGGGCATCGGGATGACCGGAGTAGACCGGGTGGCCGCAACTGACTGGGAAGAAGACCTGATCCGAGAATTCCAGGACGTCTTCGACGGCTCCCTACGCAGGTATCGGGGAACTCCCATTTCGTTTAGTCTAGACCCACAGATAACCCCTAAAAAGCTAAAGGCCAGATGGGTTCCTTTTGCTTTAAAAGAAAAAAATAGAGGAACAACTAAATAAATTAATAGATCAAGGGGTTTTAGAACCGGTCGACCACGCTAGATGGGAAACACCAATTGTGACACCAATTAAGCCAGACGGGTCGGTTCAAATCTGTGGCAACTACAAGGATACCCTGAACCACGCGTTGCAACAGAGCGTGTACCCGGTGCCAGTTGTGCAACACCTACTGTACTCTCTTGGGGGAGGAAAAGTTTTCGCTAAACTAGACCTGGCACAGGCGTACCAACAGCTCCCAGTAGACCCCTTAACGGCGGAAGCACAAACAATAGTGACTCACAAAGGGGCATTCAAATGTAACAGACTCCAATTTGGAGTAAGCGTAGCCCAGGCGTTTTCCAGAGCCTCATGGAACGCCTGTTAAATGGCATAAAAGGGGTCATGCCATACTTTGACGACATCCTAATTTCAGCCAAAGATGCAACACAGCTTAAAAAAAGACTCAAAGAGGTCCTAAATAAATTCAGAGAATCTGGCCTTAAAGTAAAGAAAGAAAAGTGCTGCCTAATGACTGATTGCATCGAGTTTTTAGGATATTTAATTGATGGAGAGGGCATACACCCCACCGAAAAAAAAGTAAGAGCTATAAAAGACGCACCAGAACCAAAGAATAAAACTGAGCTGCAGGCATTTTTGGGACTGATAAACTTTTATAATGTGTTCCTACCCCAAAAAGCCACAATAGCGGAACCATTGCATCGATTACTGGACAAAAAAACAATTTGGACATGGGGGCTTAGAGAAAAAAAACTTTCCAAGGAATAAAAGACTTATTAACATCAAACACCATTCTTATCCAGTTTAGCAATACACTGCCATTGACGGTGACCTGCGACGCCTCGCCATTCGGAGTCGGTGCCATCCTCAGCCACCAATTGCCTGATGGGAGAGAGGCACCCGTCGCATACTATTCTAAGACCCTGTCCAAAACCGAGCATAATTACAGTCAGTTGGACAGAGAAGCTCTAGCAATTGTCTCAGGAGTGAAACGCTTCCACAAGTACCTATATGGAAGAACTTTTCAAATCGTAACAGACCACAAACTGCTTCTAGGAATTTTGGTGGGAAACAAGCCCACACCGAATATCCTGTCCCCACGAATGACTAGATGGTCAGAGTTCCTAGCAGCCTATTCCTATACTCTGACACATCACCCAGGGAAACAAATTTCCCATGCAGACGCTTTGAGCAGAGCACCATTGCCATCAACAGAGGAAGACCCGGCACCAACGATGACAGCATTACAGATAGAGACTTGCCCCGATCTACCCATATCTGCGAATGATGTCACCAGAGCCACCGCAAAAGACCCATTGACTGCCCGCGTACTTAACTGGGTAGATAAAGGCTGGCCGGAAAATCAAAAAACTGAGAACTTTAAACCTTTCAGGACCAGACAAACTGAACTCTCAATCCAAAAAGGTTGTTTATTGTGGGGTGATCGAGTAATTATTCCTAACAAATTACAAACCAAGGTACCGGGTATGCTTCACGAAGTCCACCCAGGAATAGTTAAAATGAAAAGCCTTGCTAGAAGCTATGTCTGGTGGCCGGGTATAGATAGGGACATTGAATATTGGGTAAACTCATGCAATAAATGCCAAAAAATCAGGCCGTCCCTAGCAAAAGCACCCATAAGAGACTGGGAAACCCCAAGAGGCCCCTGGTCACGAATCCACATTGATTTTGCGGGTCCTACCAAGGGGCATACGTTTCTGATTGTCGTGGATGCATACTCTAATTGGCTGGAAGTAAAAATTATGCCATCTACGACAACAGAAACCGTCATAAAACAACTTGACAAACTCTTTGCAACCCATGGCCTACCGGACGTCCTAGTGTCCAACAACGGGCCACAATTAACCAGTCTCCAATTCGAGCAATACCTAGCCTCCCTAGGTATAAGACATGCCCTAACCGCGCTGGCCCACCCGGCTGCAAACGGAGAGAATGGTCAGGTTTACCAAGGAGGGTTTAGAAAAAATGGACACTGGGGATGTCCAAAATAAAATAAATCGATTACTCACTCTCCAACATATCACACCCAGTACCACAACCAACAAAACCCCAGCAGAATTACTGATGGGAAGGAAACTAAGGTTGCATCTGGACAGATTGCACCCAAATTTCACACCAGAAACCCCCCCCCCCCGGCTCTTCCACTCGATTCAGGACCTTTGCAATAGGTGACTTAGTTTATGCAAAAATTTTTACCGGGGACCCATTATGGCTTCCCGGACCAATTACACAAATAACAGGCCCCAAATCCTACCGACTAAGGGTAGACGACGGTAGGGAATGGAAGCAGCACATAGACCAGCCTCGCTCCCGAAACATAGAACGAAATGCAAACACACAACCACACATAGAAAAACATGACAAAATTCAAACCAAAGAGGGGGGGGAAATGTGAGAAATCAATAAAGAACCGTTTAAATTAAACTCCGAAAACAATAACAATCAAAAAGAGCAAATAAAAGATTCACTGTTTGAAGAAAGTTGCGAGAAGAGCCCATTCGAAGGGGCCAGCCAGGCCAGCTCGACCTGCCCGGAGGAAACGGGAGGGAGCGGCAAAACCGTCGGCCTAAGAAACTCAGGCGGCAGTAAAATGGCTGACTCACCCTTCCAGATGGTTCCATGGAGAAGGACTGAAGACACAGCAACCCCATCCGAACCGGTCGAAGTCTCCAACAATAATGGACCGCGCAAGTCCAGTCGAATCAAGAAAAGCCCCACCTACCTGCGCCACTATGTCACCATGTAGGACTGAACTAAGAGGGGAGGGGTGTTCTGTATAAAAATAGTAGACTCCAAATAACTCATTCTGATTGGTTACTAAAAACAAATGGGGATAGGTTCAAAAGGAACCAATCCCCGAAACCGCACAAAGGTGGCAAAATCAAATAAATGTCATTGGCTACAAGCTGGCAGACAGAAAAGTATAAAAGGACTGTCGCGGCTTGAGCCAATGTTCCATTTTTGCAACTATACTTGAAATAAAGACTTTGTTGTTGGAACCCGGTCTACCTCACGTTTTTCCGGACGGAACACATATATAAAGCATTAAAATGGACAAAACGTTTGTATATGGGATGTATCTCGGATATTTAGGATGTCTGCAGTATGCCTAGAGTATGTGGAAGGACACCTAATGGAAAACCGATATTTCCTATAAAAAGGGGGAGGAAATCATCTGGATCTCAATATGAGTCCAGCAGCCGTGCTGTACAGACCTCTTCACCCTTGGTCTTGCTCTTCCACATCATCCATTGATCTCCACCATGGATCATAACATAGTCCTTATGGTAGCCACCATCATTCAACACCAGAACCAAGCCCTGTTCAGACTGTTTCACCTTTTCTACGCAAGGAGAAGAAGGAGATGTCCAAGAGCTGTGTGGGTCCGACGATGGATCAGGAGAAGAGTGGAGTTTGGACTCTAGGACAAGCTGATAGTGGAGCTGAGGAATGAAGACCCTTGTGGATTCCAGCACTTCATGAGGATGCCACCAGCCATGTTTGATGAAATTGTAGAGTGTCTGAGACCCAGGTTGACCAAGCCAAGCACCAACTTCCATCCCAACCTGGACCCTGGACTGAAGGTGGCACTGACTCTGCAGCACCTGGCCTCTGGAACCACATACAGAAACATGCAGTATGCCTGGAGGGTGCATCACAACAGCATCAGCAAAGTGGTCAGAGAAGTGGTGCAGGCCATCATTGAAGAATATGTGGAAGAGCTCCTCCAGTGTCCCACCACTGAAGAAGGCTGGAGGAAAGTTGCAGAACAGTGGTATCAGAGGTGGAACTTTCCCCACACCGTTGGAGCCATAGATGGGAAGCACGTGGCCTGCAAAGCGCCAGCCAAGTTGGGGTCCACTTATTTCAACTACAAGGGCTTCTTCAGCATTGTCCTCTTCGCCATGGTCGATGCTGACTACAAGTTCATGTACATCGATGCTTCAGGCAGCGGCTCATGTTCAGATGCCCAGGTATACAACACCAGTGACCTCAAGGAGGGGCTGGAAGGCAACCTCATCATGGGCTTTCCAGATCCAGACCCCCTGCCCAACGACACACAAGATGTGCCCTACTTCATTGTGGGGGATGACGCCTTCTCCCTCAGAACCTAGCTCATGAAGCCCTACACTTCCAGATGCCTCACCCGTGAAGAGAGGATCTTCAACTACAGGCTGTCCAGGGCAAGGCGGGTGGTGGAGAAAGCCTTTGGCATCCTGGCCAACAAGTTCCAGGTACTTCTCACCACCATGCAGCATCGCCCACAGACCGTGAGGAATATCGTGGAAGCTTGCTGCATCCTGCACAATCTCATGCGCACCCGCTACCCAGTGTTGCAGAACAGGCTCACCAACAAGGCAATGGGGACATGGAGCCTGGTGAATGGAGGCAAGGGCAAAACCTGAAAGACACTGTGGATGTGCAAGGCCCCAACAGAGCTTCATGTGAAGGGAAGAAGCAGCGCAACCTCCTGAAACACTGGTGCAACTCTCCAGTTGGAGCAGTGGAGTGGCAAGACAGGATGGTAGATGCTTAATGGATGCTTTCTTCAGCCTGTCTTATCATACTGATGAGATTGGGCCATGTATGTTGAGTGGCCTTACAATGAATAGGGCATTAATAAAGAGCTTTGTTTATTTTGAAATGTGTCGATCAATGAATAAATTGTTATTGATAAAAAAGGGCCATATGTGTGTCAGCTGGGAGGGTGGACCATACAGTCCCACGATGCTTGCACTGAAGGTTTATCTATCCCATAGCTATCCTTACCCATCCCACAAGCATGCAAAGGCTTAACCATTTTTTCAAAGTTTTCACCAACACTTCATTAAGTAAAAAAAATGAATCAAGTGTAATAACTGTCTTAAGTAAACTGTATGACTTTATTAAAAAAGCAAAATGAACCAAGTAAAGTGTCTTTAAGCAAAGATAAAGTGAACAGGTAACAACTCAGTCTCTGGCACTATTCTCAGTCACTCTGAGACATGTCCATGGTCTCAGCTGTCAAGCGGGCAGGGACTGTGGAGGTGGCTGTGGCTGGAGTGCTGGTCTGAGGCGCCATTGGGGTGCTTGACCCCGAGAGTACAACAGGGGATGGTGTGTTCAGGAAGCTCTCAGAGAGCTGACTCAGTCCCGTGAGGTTGAGAGGCCCTTCATCAAGGACCTGGGATGTTAGGTCCAAGACTGATGACAGATTGTCCATTGAGGGGCTTGGCTGTGGGGTGGAGGAAGGAGGAGTGTAGTGGGGCTGTCTGGTCTGCATCTGGGTGAGGTGAGGCATCTGTGGCGTGCGATGAACCTGGGCCTGGACTGGGAAGGGCTGCCTCTGCTGTGGGAAGTGGTAGGCTTGGTAGGCGAGGGGCTGCTGAAATCTGTGGAAGGGCTGTGACATCGCCTGGGGTGGAGGAGCAGACCCAGAGTGGGTAGCAGCAGGTTCAGTTGGGCCTGGAGGGTGGTGCAGAAGAGCTGTGATCCTCTCCTTCATCGCCTGGTACTGGGCCTCGGGCATGTCCATGAGGGTCTGGCTCACGTACATGATGAAGAGCTTGCGGCTGGAGGATGGTATGTCAAAGTGGACCAGCTGGTAGAGGAGATCTGTGCTGGCTTTGATTGTGTCCCTGATCTCCAAGAGGACAGTGTGGCTCTGTCCCTCCAGTCTGCCTCTCTGCCTGCTTTCTGTGAAGGTGGAGCTGGGTGTGGGTGTGGCTTGGTCTGTGGTGGCTGCTTCTTCTTGCTCCATCTGAGACAGGGGATCCTCCACGTCCTCTGGCATGGGGAGTGCAGCTTTTGGGGAGGTCTCTGCCATGGGGCCCTCCGAAGACACCTGCCTGGACATGGTAGCTGTCTCCTGGCTGGAAGAGGACTGGCTGTCTGTGGGCTGTCTGAGGGAGAGGGTTGTCAGAGGGGCTTCTCCTCAGTGGCGGACCTCACCCTCCAGGAAGCTGCATTTGGCCATGATGTACATCTCCCGGTCAGTGAGCTTGACAGCGGCCTGCCCGGATCTCTTCAGGTGCAGCTTGCCATACCAGGTGTGCATGTGCTTCCACCACCCCAGGAGGACATCTGAAGTGTAGCCCAAGCTCTCCACCTTCTCTCTCCACACTGCCTACTTCCTCTTGGTGTCGCGATAGAGCCTGTGGCCCTTCCTGCACAGGTACTCATTCTCCCTCAGCCATTCCAGCACCTCCTCCTTATGCTCCTCGGAAAGGTTGTATTGTTTCCTCTCTCCCTTCTCCTTGCCTTGCCTCTTCCTCCCTCTGGCAGGGGCTTGAGCAGCAGGGCCTTCAGCGGCTTGAGCAGCAGGGTTTTGAGGGCCTTGGGGCTGGTCCACCACAGCAGCAGCAGCAGGAGAAGCACCAGCAGCACCAGCAGGAGAAGCACCAGTACCACCACCACCAGCAGAAGCACCAGCAGCTTCAGAGTCAGTGCCAGGGGGTGGGATGGTGGTTCTGTCCTTCTTGCCAGGGCTGGCAGGAGTAGGCACAGGCTTTCTCTTCTTCCCTGACTGACAAACCATGGTGTTATTCAAAGATGTCTGTGGCAGCACGTCTTTCCTCTGAATGCTGACTGCTTGCGGGCTGCATCCTTTTATATCCGCGGAGCTGATGCAATTCATACTCCCTGCATGCGCAGTGAATGCTTTGCATCCGCTTTGCATCCACTATGCATCCACTATGCATCCGCTATGCATCCTATAGGCGTCCGTGATGCATCTGCATAATCTACTATGCATCTGCTCCTTCCGCTATGCGTCCGCTTCGCAATTCTCCCCCGGAAGCCCTTCGGATGACACATCCGAAGG
>BLBF01000004.1:9903756-9976012 GCA_015471245.1 Laticauda colubrina | reverse complement strand
AGAGAGAGAGAGAGAGAGAGAGAGAGAGAGAGAGAGAGGGGATGGATGGATGGATAGAGATAGACAGATGATAGATGGTAATAAAGATAGTAACTGAAATACAAAGTGAATCATGCAATTTGAGCTGAATGAACACAAGTTGCCTTTCAGCAGGTCTTCAAAATTTGTGAGAACTGATTTCTGATCTTGGCCTTCTTAGCAGATTAAGCCACTGTTTAACTTCAAAATCCAGAATTTATATCCTAAGACTGTCTATCAAATATTATTTTGAGCTCGAAGAACAAAGATGTTAAAGTTGGAGACAGGCTCTTTCAAACAGTCTTCAGTCTTGGCAGAGAAACAATCAAACCATTATGTTCTGTCTCCAGCCAGAGAATGTCAGTTCAATTTAAATCAAATGTTTAACTTTGCTTAGGATATCTGACCTCTACATGGTGCATCTCAAAAATACAGTTCATCAGTTAATAATGAGTGAAGAAGCACTTTGGAGTAAAATTATGTCATATTTGATATTCTGGAACTTCAAGCAAATCTTTCTTGGCCTGAAATGTTGGTTGATTGAAATATTGAAATCTTGATTGACATAGGTATTTCAAGCAAATTACTATCCTTTCTCTCCCTCCTTAAAAATTTCTGTCTTTACACAATCCATATAAAATATAAGGGGAAAAATTCCAAAAAATATCATAATCCCAGTTCAGTCCCCCTCTCCCCACAATATGTTGAAGACTGCTATCAGAAGAAAATGTTTTCTGAATCAATATAGATAGGATTGAGGTATGAAGCTCAAAGCCTTTCTGGAGGACTATTTTGTGAGAAAAAAACCACAGTGTGATGTAGCTGAAATTAATTGTCAGTAGGCTTAGATTGGATTCCTTCTGTTCAGAATGTATCTCTTAAATTAACAACTCAAAGAGGTGATGCATTTAGCATATAACTTTATTTGACAAACTATGAGAAATGGCTTTCTTGATTAAGTACTTCCATTGTCTGAAGCATTCTGTCTCCACTTGTTTGATGATCTAGTGAGCACTAGGAGATCATTATCTTCATCCTGGATATGTGTGTGTGTGTGTGTGTGTGTGTGTGTGTGTGTATGTGAATTTTCCAGAGGCATGATAACAACCATTGGGATGCTGAATGCTGTACTAGAGGAATTTTCTTTTACCAGTGCTGTTGCTTTTAAGCTACCAGCATATTCCAGAAGATTCAAAAGCTACAGAAAACTGGTACCATCACTCTGCAATCTCTACCAGCAATTGGAAAGATCCTCTCACAACTTTGAAATTCCATCTCCACCAGCTTTTGAGGCATATAAAAATATATTTGGCTGAGAGCCGTCTCAAATAATCTAGCAATATTTCAATAGTTTCTGCATAACACCATCATGCCGCATCTAGATGAGATGGGTAGCACAAAAAAAATATCTAATAAATAAAAACAAATAAATGTCCAAATCAGGAATTCACTTTTCATTTCAGTCAAGTACATTGTACAAGGAATAGCCATGTTTCCAATACGCTTCACAATTGGTAACAATAATTATGCTTAACCAGAAGTGAAATAACTTTATATTTATTATTTCAGATATTAATTGCACCCTAAGCACAGATATATCAAATGTGGCAAGTTCTGATGCTGCTCTTTAAGAAACACAAAAGCAGTTTCCAAAGCAGCCTAATTCTAAGGTAGGATTAAAGGAAACAGTGTATATCTATCAACTGCAAAATTAATGTCTGATATTATCCTAAGTTCCCCTATGAGAATGAAAGCAGGGATGTAACTAAGGATTCCAGATGATCTTACAATGTTCCTGGTCATATTTTTCCAGCTCTGGAGGTGGAATTTTAGAGTTCAAAGAACTTGTATTCATTATTGTCAGTCACATAAATATGTTCCTTGCTCCCCTCCCCACAAACATCATATTAAATTATTGTTTAATTGTTTCACCATTGTTTCAGCACCAGATTGCCAAATAATTAAAAACAGGAATAATATCGATAAGCGATTGGAAAGATAGCAAATTCAATTATTCTCAATCTAAGCCCAAGAACAATATGGAGCAACTCAGTGAGAGTTCAGTTCTTTATTTCCTTACATCCAACAGACAAAATCTTGCTAGGCTAAACCCTTATCTCTCCCAGCCTAATGGGATATACTCTGGGAGATTCTAGGGAGTGGCTATCTTTGCATTCTTCCTCTGTCTCCTATCCAGCTCTGTGCTGTGCTGCCCATTGTCTCATTCCCATTCCCAGAGTGTGTTTCCTCCTTCCTAAAGCCCATGTCACACTGAACCAACAGATGTAAAGAGGATGTAAAACGGACAAAAAAGCTTGCCATCCATTGGAAAATGCGACGCATCCGTTGTGTACTCACTGCAAACGTGTTTCATACGGTCTATCCATAAAACATCCGTCTACTGCTATTTCACCCACTCAAAAAGTTTTGAGCTGCACAAAACTTTTTGTGCGGATGAACTTTCTGCCGCGTACGATCTACATCCACAACACATACGGGCAACAAATATTCTAAGTCTGTTGTCATCCGTTACATGTCCGATGTATCCTCTCGGCATGCACTGGCCATCCGCGCAACTCACATCCGCTGCAGCAGAAAGCAGAAAGAGGGAGGAAGTGAAAGGTACGCGGAACGTCCACACAGCGTTAGTAGCACGGACATAGAAAGGATGTAAGTGGATCTCGTATATAAAGCATTAAAACGGACAAAATGTTCACATATGGGATGTATCTCGGATATGTAGGATGTCTGGAGGATATCTAGAGTATGTGGAAGGACACCTAGCAGAAAACTATAAAAAGGGGAAGGAAATCACCTGGATTTCACTATCTGTCCAGCAGCCCTGCTGTGCAGACCTCTTCAGCCTTGCTCTTGCTCTTCCACATCATCCACTGATCTCCACCATGGATCATCGTACACTCCTTTTGGTAGCCGCCATCATTCAACACCAGAACCAAGCCCTCTTCAGACTGTTTCACCTTTTCTACGCAAGGGGAAGAAGGAGACGTCCAAGAGCTGTGTGGGTCCGACAATGGATTGGGAGAAGAGTGGAGTTTGGACTCTTTGACAAGCTGATGGTGGAGCTGAGGAATGAAGACCCTCATGCATTCCAGCACTTCATGAGTATGCCACCAGCCATGTTTGACGAAGTTGTGGAGTGTCTGAGACCCAGGTTGACCAAGGCAAACACCAACTTCTGTCCCAGCCTGGATCCTGGACTAAAGGTGGCACTGACTCTGCGCCACCTGGCCTCTGGGACCACGTACAGAAACATGCAGTATGCCTGGAGGGTGCCACACAACACCATCAGCATTGTGGTCAGAGAAGTGATGCAGGCCATCATCTAAGAATATGTGGAGGAGCTCCTCCAGTGCCCCACCACTGAAGAAGGCTGGAGGAAAGTTGCAGAACAATGGTATCAGAGGTGGAACTTTTCCCACACTGTTGGAGCCATAGATGGGAAGCACGTGGCCTGCAAAGCTCCACCCAACTCGGGGTCCAATTATTTCAACTACAAGGGCTTCTTCAGCATCATCCTCTTTGCCATGGTTGATGCTGACTACAAGTTCATGTCCATCGATGCTTCAGGCAACGGGTCAGCTTCAGATGCCCACATATCCAACGCCAGTGAGCTCAAGGGTGGGCTGGAACGCAACCTCATCATGGGTTTCCCAGATCCAGACCCCCTACCCAATGACACACAAGATGTGCCCTACTTCATCGTGGGTGATGATGCCTTCTCCCTCAGAACCTACTTCATGAAGCCCTACACTTCCAGATACCTCACCCGTGAAGAGAGGATCTTCAACTACAGGCTGTCCAGGGCAAGACGGGTGGTGGAGAACACCTCTGGCATCCTGGCCAACAGGTTCCAGGTATTTCTCACCACCATGCAGCATCGCCCACAGACCGTGAGGAGCATCGTGGAAGCTTGCTGCATCCTGCACAATCTCATGTGCACCCGCTACCCAGTTTTGCAGAACATGCTTGTGGACCACCAACAAGGCAATGGGGACATGGAGCCTGGTGAATGGAGGCAAGGACTAAACCTGATAGACACTGTGGATGTGCAAGGCCCCAACAGAGCTTCACGTGGAGGGAAGAAGCAGCGCAACCTCCTGAAACACTGGTGTAACTCTCCAGTTGGAGCAGTGGAGTGGCAAGACAGGATGGTAGATGCTTAATGGATGCTTTCTTCAGCCTGTCTTATCATACTGATGAGATTGGGCCATGTATGTTGAGTGGCCTTACAATGAATAGGGCATTAATAAAGAGTTTTGTTTATGCTGAAATGTGTTGATCAATGATTAAATTGTTATTGATAATAAAGGGCCATATGTGTGGCAGCTGGGAGGGTAGACCATACAGTCCCACTATGCTTGCACTGGAGGTTTATCTATCCCACATCTATCCTTACCCATCTCACAGCTATCCATCCCACAGCTATCCTTACCCATCCCACAGCTATCCATCCCACAGCTATCATTACCCATCCCACAGCTATCATTACCCATCCCATAGCTATCCATCCCACAGCTATCCTTACCCATCCCACAGCTATCCATCCCAGAGCTATCCTTACCCATCCCACAGCTATCTATCCCACAGCTATCCTTACCCATCCCACAGCTATCCATCCCACAGCTATCCTTACCCATCCCACAAGCATGCAAAGGCTTAACCCTTTTTTCAAAGTTTTCCCCAACAATTTATTAAGTTAAAAAAATGAACCAAGTGTGTCAAGCAAAGATAACCTTTATTAATAACAAACTGTATGACTTTATTAAAAAGCAAAATGACCCAAGTAAAGTGTCTTTAAGCAAAGATAAGGTGAACAGGTAACAACTCAGTCTCTGGCACTCTTCTCAGTCACTCTGAGGCGTGCCCATGGTCTCAGATGTAAAGGGGCCAGGGACTGTGGAGGTGGCTGTTGCTGGAGTGCTGGTCTGAGGCGCCATTGGGGTGCCCGGCCCCGAAAGTACAACAGGAGATGGTGTGTGCAGGAAGCTCTCAGAGAGCTGACTCAGTCCCGTGAGGTTGAGAGGCACTTCCTCAAGGACCTGGGATGTTAGGCCCAAGACTGATGACAGATGTTCTGAGGAAGAGCTTGGCTGTGGGGTGGAGGAAGGAGGAGTGTAGTGGGGCTGTCTGGTCTGGAGCTGGGTCAGGTGAGGCATCTGTGGCATCTGTGGCGTCCAAGGAACCTGGGTGTGGACTGGGAAGGGCTGCCTCTGCTGTGGAAAGTCCTGGTAGTGGTAGGCTTGGTAGGTGAGGGGCTGCTGAAATCTGTGGAAGGGCTGTGACATCGCCTGGGGTGGAGGAGCAGACCCAGAGTGGGTAGCAGCAGGTTCAGCTGGGCCTGGAGGGTGGTGCAGAAGAGCTGTGATCCTCTCCTTCATCGCCTGGTACTGGGCCTCGTGCATGTCCATGAGGGTCTGGCTCACGTACGTGATGAAGGGCTTGCAGCTGGAGGATGGTATGTCAAAGTGGACCAGTTGGGAGAGGAGATCTGTGCTGGCTTTGATTGTGTCCCTGATCTCCAAGAGGACAGTGTGGCTCTGTCCTCCGGTCTGCCTCTCTGCCTGCTTTCTGTGGAGGTAGAGCTGGGTGTGGCTTGGTCTGTGGTGGCTGCTTCTTCTTGCTCCATCTGAGACAGGGGATCCTCCACATCCTCTGGCACGGGGAGTGCAGCTGTCAGGGGGGTCTCTGTCGTGGGGCCCTCCAAAGACACCTGCCTGGACACTGTAGCTGTCTCCTGGCTGGAAGAGGAGTGGCTCTCTGTGGGCTGTCTGAGGGAGAAGGTTGACAGAGGGGCTGCTCCTCGGTGGCGGATCTCACCCTCCAGGAAGCTACATCTGGCCATGACATAGGTCTCCCGGTCAGTGAGCTTGACAGTGGCCTGCCCGGATCTCTTCAGGTGCAGCTTGCCATACCAGGTGTGCATGTGCTTCCACCACCCCAGGAGGACATCTGAAGTGTAGCCCAAGCTCTCCGCCTTCTCTCTCCATACTGCCTGCTTCCGCTTGGTGTTGCAATAGAGCCTGTGGCCCTTCCTCCATAGGTACTCATTCTCCCTCAGCCATTCCAGCACCTCCTTCTCATGGTCTTTGGAAATGGAGTACTGTTTCCTCTCCCCCTTCTCCTTGCCTTGCCTCTTCCTCCCTCTGGCAGGGGCTTCAGGGCCTTCAGCAGCAGGGCTTTGAGGGCCTTGGGGCTGGTCCATCACAGCTGCAGCAGCAGGAGAAGCAGCAGCAGCAGGAGAAGCACCAGCAGCACCAGCAACACCAGCAACAGCAGCAGCAGGAGAAGCACCAGCAGCAGCAACACCAGGAGCACCACCAGCAGCTTCAAAGTCAGCACCAAGGGGTGGGACGGTGGTTCTGTCCTTCTTGCCAGGGTTGGCAGGAGTAGGCACAGGCTTCCTCTTCTTCCGCATGGTGTTCTCTCAAGATGTCTCTGGCAGCAGGTCTTTCCTCTGAATGGTGACCTTCTTGTGAGCTGAATCCTTTTATATCCACGGAGCTTATGCAATTCATCCTCCTCGCATGCGCAGTGAACGCTTTGCATCTGCTAGGCATCCGCTAGGCATCCGCTAGGCGTCCGTGATGCATCCGCGTCATCCGCTACGCATCCGCTCCTTCCGCTATGCATCCACTTCGCTGTTCTCCCCCGGAAGCCCTGCAGTTGTGTCATCCGCTTCCATCCGCTTCCATCCGCTAGGCTTCCTACGAACATCCGCTTTACATCCCCGCTACATCCTTCCCACGTCCGTTCCTTTCCGTTGTTGTCCACTCTGTTTATGCAAATTTGGGGCACTTTTGAGAGCGGATTACAACGGATGGAAAATCCGTCTGCTGTGTCCTTTTTACATACGTTTTGCATCCGTCAGCCAGTGTGACCTAGCCTTTAAGAAACTGCCATTTCATTATAGTCCATCACCCCAACTCCCCCTCTGTGGGAACCATCTTTCACAACAAATACCTTCAAAATCATCAGTAACATCATCCTCATTCTCAGAAAACGTAGTCATGCCCATTTTTCTGACATATGGTGTTCTAATTACATACCTGTTGCTACTGCACTACCTTCAAAAATCTCCTCCTGGTATTATGACAATCACAAGTTTGCTCAGTTTTGATTGAAGCACAAGAATACAGAAGCTGCCTTACACTAAGGACTACATTCATTAATTCAACCATTCTAGTACTGTTTATTCAGGGACTCAGATTTTCTAGGCACATTTTTCTCTACTCATGGACGTTCCAGGGGCTGATTTAGAGACTCTCTGTATTCAGAAGAGCATTAAGTTGTGACTTTTGCTCCCCAGAGTGAGCAAAAGTCTCCAAATGATCTGACATTTTGAAAGTCATGTCTAAGAGACATTGATTTTTCTCCTTGTCTGTTTCTTGTTGGTGGTCATTCATTGAGCAAAGAGCAAGTTTGAGGCCACCCTTCAAACTTTTGCTCTAGCCTTAAGTCAGGAGGGGTTCCACTGTGATTCAGGTCTATTTTATTGGTAAGAAAGAAGCAGAACATCTTCAACTGATATGCAGTTCACCCAGGAATTTTTTAAGCAAAAATTCCATATCAAATAAAATTTTGGAATCTTTGGCAAAAAAAATATAATCAGTTTGCCATTACTTTCTTTCATTATAGTTCTACATCTCTCAGAATTTTCTGTTGGTCTTTCTTTCAAGGACTAATCAGGCCAAGAAAACTGCCAAATCATTGCAATTCTCATGTGACCTTATTTGCTACCAGGGGCCAGCATTAAATAAGTTCTAAATACCCCAAGTTTTAATTTCACTGCATACCTATGTGGAGGAGAGCTATAATTAACTGTAATTAGGGGAAGAACTAGAATGAACAAACTTTTAAGTAGTTTTCAACATGTTTTAAATATTTATTGATTTTTTTAAATTAAAGTTGTATACAGCCCAGAATCAATTTTTGTGAGTTGGGTGCCATACAGATTTGATAAGTAAATAAATAAAATAAGTGCCAGCTCATTCACAATTACGATGCTTTTCCATATGTTGTGGACAGTTTTGAGTTCCCTGTTATAAGGCTCTCAGTGCTTTTGGAATATGATAATGGTGTCCAAATAAGGCAAATGCAAAAAAGTTTTGCACATCATTTAGTTGAATATAATTTTGCAGATACTGTATGTATCTAAAAAACTAAATATATCTTTTCAGTCATCATCCAGTTAGATAGTGGATGCAAGGAATATTATTTTCAAACTCTTACTGGGTGTGCCGTTGGAAGACCTGTAAAAACAGGTTAGGAATAGATTGTCATGGAAAAAATCTATCAGTGTGGTTGCTAAGAATCAATAAAATAACAACTTGATGGCATATTTGTGCATGCATTTGAGTCAGTGTTGACTCCTGGTGATTGCCTGGACAAGTCCGTGCAATTTTCTTGGCAAGATTTTTGGAGTGGTTTGCCCTTGCCTCCTTCCTAGGGCTGAGAGAGGCATGATTGGTTCAAAGTCATCCAGTTGTAAAATGGGATTGGAACTCACAATCTCCCAGTTTCCAACCAGATGCCTTAATTACTACTCCAAACGTACTGCAGTAAAGTTGGCACATAGTCAATCTATAATCTGTGAAAAGAGAATTTCAAACAAAACAGTGAAGTGAGACTTGGTTCCTCATAAAGCAAACAGAGATTCGCTCAATTGTTTGGAAAGTAAAATAATCTTTTAATTAAACATTTGCCTTTGAATTTGGACTATCCCAGAATAGGATTATTAATGTAGAGTTATTGCATCATGTAGATACTGACAAGCTTCAGAAAAATGTGTAAATTCAAGGGTTTAAAATCCTCCTAATGACCAATGAGCTCATAATCCAGTTCACAAGAAACAAACAAAATAGTTCAGATTATTTTATCATTAAATGACAAAGTATGTATTATTTTTTCCAATTGTATTTTAATAATTGGCTAGGAGTGATAACTTCAGTAAAAGTAAATGTTTTCAGATATCCAAAACTCATTATAAAACGTCTTTCTCTGATTCATCTCTCAGTTTGAAAAAATGTATGGTTCAGGTCTCATTTTTATGAGTAGATATGATAAGAAGTAGACATGAGTAGATAAGAACAATCGTTTTTCGAAGCTGCTATACAAGTGGTAGGAAAATGAATGGTCTTGTCTGTGCTTGTATTATATACAGTCCATCCATTAGCAAATTATGAGACAATTCCATTCATTATTTAGACATATATCTCAACTTCGGTTTCTGTATCTGGAAAGATTGCCCATATGGTGCCAAACATTGTTTAAGCCCTGCTTTTATTGCATCTCTAGGGTTTAAGAAATAAAATATATGTTAGATTGATGAGTTTAAAAGATCTTTTCCATGCTGCCTTGTGTACTTGCATTGTATAACCACATCTCTATTTTTATCCTAATATGTCAGGAGATATTCAGCTGACACTCCCATGGTGATGCAGTATCAAAAATCAGAAAAAGACATGACTTCCGGTTTTGAGCTTCTTTGGCGACAGACCAAAACCTCGTCTCTCCAAGGCTTTGATCCGTGCTCGCTGCTGGAGCGCCCCAAACCAGCTTGTTTCAGGGCTAAGCCACCCCATAGAGGTGGTGAAGAGGGGGGAGACTGCCTGCAGGGTTGAGGAGAGCCACATCTCTCCTCCCCAGCTGGCCATTACTCGCTTTCCTGAAGGCAGTTGCAGCGGTGGTCAGAAATGGCCACCACAAAGAAGAACTCGACCGAGAATGAATGTGCAGGAGGAAGATAAGAGAAAGTTTTGGTTGACCGGGTCAAACAGCAAAAGCAACAAATAAGGTACCCTGGAATTTAAACTAAACAACGTTGTTCCCAAAGAAGATCCTGAAGCTGCGAAGGAGAGAGAGAAAGGAAAGGATGAGGTTTTTTTCTTCCCTTTCTTATACGAACAGCTAAGAGACTTAAGCCCATGTCACACTGAACCAACGGATGCAAAGAGGATGTAAAACGAACAAAAAACCTTACCATCCGTTGGTTAACGTGATGTATCCGTTCTGTACTCACTGCCTCCGTTTTGCTTCCTCTCTATCCATCCAGCATCCGTTTATGGATGTTTCATCTGCTCCAAAAGTTTTGGGCTGCCTAAAACTTTTGCGCAGAAAATGTATCCAGTTCGTCCGTTCTGCATCCGCTATGCATCCGCTACGCATCCGTTATGCATCCATTACACATCCGCTATATCCGCTAGGCATCCGTTGCGCATCCGCGCAACTCCATCCGCCCGGACGTAGGGAGGAAGCGGAATGGACGCATAACGGATGCAGAACGGATGCCTAGCGGATGCAGAACGGAAACAAAGCGTTTAAAACGGAAAAAACATTCGCAGAGGGGACCTATCTCAGATATTAAGGATGTCTAGAGGATGCCTAGAGGATGCCTAGAGGATGCCTAGCAGAAAACCTATACTGCCTATAAAAAGGGGGAGCAACTCACCTGCATCGCACTTTCAGAACAGCAGCCCAGCAGTGCGGACCTCTGCAGCCTTCATCTGCCTCTTCTTCTTCCATAGCATCCAGTCATGTCCACCGTGGATTGTAACAAAGTCCTTTCGGCAGCCACCATCGTTCTGCAACAGTGCGAAGCCATCTGCAGGCTCTGTGAACACTACTGCGAGAAGAAAAGGAGCCACCCAAAAAGAGTCTGGGTCCGAAGATGGTTTGCCAGTAGAGCGGAGGATGGACTGTACAACAAGCTGATGGTGGAGCTCAGGAGTGAAGACACTCGGGCGTTCCAGAACTTCATGAGAATGCCTCCAGCCATGTTTGATGAAGTTGTGCAGCGGCTGACACCCAGGTTGACCAAGGCAAACACCAGCTTCCGGCCCAGCCTGGAACCTGGGCTCAAGGTGGCACTCACTCTGTGCCACCTGGCCTCAGGGACCTCCTACAGGAGCATACAGTACGGCTGGAGGGTGCTATCCAACACCATCAGCATTGTGGTCAGAGAAGTGGTGCAGGCCATCATCGAAGAATACAAGGAGGAGCTCCTCCAGTACCCCTCCACTGAAGAAGGATGGAAGAAAGTTGCAGAGCAGTGGTATCAGAAGTGGAACTTACCACACACCGTTGGAGGCATAGATGGCAAGCACGTGGCCTGCAAATCTCCAGCCAAGTCGGGGTCCACTTATTTCAACTCCAAGGGCTTCTTCAACATCATCCTCTTCGCCAAGTTCATGTACATCGATGCTTCAGGCAACGGCTCCTCTTCAGATGCCCAGGTATACAACGCCAGTCACCTCAAGGAGGGGCTGGAATGCAACCTCATCGTGGGCTTCCCAGATCCAGAACCCCTGCCCAACGACACACAAGATGTGCCCTATTTCATCATGGGGGATGACGACTTCTCCCTCAGAACCTACCTCATGAAGCCCTACACCTCCAGACTCCTCACCCGTGAAGAGAGGATCTTCAACTACAGGCTGTCCAGGGCAAGGTGGGTGGTGGAGAACGCCTTTGGCATCCAAGCCAACAGGTTCCAGGGACTTCTCACCACCATGCAGCATTGCCCAGAGACCGTGAGGAGGATCATGGAAGCTTGCTGCATCCTGCACAATCTCATGCACACCCACTACCCAGTCTTGCAGAACAGGCTCGTGGACCTCCAACAAGCCAATGGGGTCATGGAGCCTGGGGAATGGAGGCAAGGGCAAAACCTGATCAACACTGAGGATGTGTAAGGCCCCAACAGAGCCTCACATGAAGCGAAGAAGCAGCGCAACCTCCTGAGACACTGGTGCAACTCCCCAGCTGGAGCAGTGGAGTGGCAAGACAGGATGGTAGATGCTTAATGGATGCTTCCTTCAGCCTGTCTCATCACACAGATGAGATTGGGCCATGTATGTTTGGTTGGCCTATAATGAACAGGGCATTTAATAAAGAGTTGTGTTTATGTTGACATGTGTGGATAATTATTACATTATTATTGATAATAAAGGGCCGTAGGTGTGGCACCTGGGAGGGTGGACCATACGGTCCCACTATGCTTGCACTGGAGGTTTATCTATCCCACAGATATCCTAACCCATCCCACAGCTATTACCCATTCCACAGGTATCCTAACCCATCCCAAAGCTATCCTTACCCATCCCACAAGCATGCAAAGGCTTAAACCATTTCTAACAGTTTCCAGCAAGACTTTATTAAAAAAAGAAATGAAGCAAGTGGCAGAAACCAAGGCTGGCAGAAAGGCTGGCAGGGAGGCTGGCACCAAGGCTGGCAGGAAGGCTGGCAGGGAGGCTGGCACCAAGGCTGGCAGGCAGGCAGCCACCAAGGCTGGCAGGCAGACATGAACCAAGGCTGGCAGGAAGGCTGGCAGGCAGACATGAAGCAAGGCTGGCAGGAAGGCAGGCAGCAAGGCTGGCAGGGAGGCTGGCAGTAAGGCTGGCAGGGAGGCTGGCAGGGAGGCTGGCAGCGAGGCTGGCAGCGAGGCTGGTAGCAAGGCTGGCAGGCAGACATGCAGGCAGGGCAGGCAAGGCAGTCGATGTGTCTGGCAGCAGGTCTTTCCTCTGAATGGCGACCTGCTTCCGAGCTGCTTCCATTATATCCACGGGGCTGATGCAATGCATCCTCCCTGCATGCGCAGTGAACGCCAGGCATCCATTAGGCTTCCGCTGTGCATCCGCTTCATCCGTTTGGCGTCCGCTCTGCATCCTCTGTATCCGTTCCGTGTCCGCTTCATTGAGGCCCCCCGGAAGCCCTGCGGATGTGCCACCCACTCCCATCCGCTCCCATCCTCTTCCATCCACTGGGCTTCCGTTCCGCATCTGCTTTGCATCCGCCCTGCGTCCTCCCCGCGTCTGTGTTATCTGCTCCGGTTATGCAAATTTTTGCCCCTTTTGAGAGCGGACAACAACGGATGGAACATTTTGCTCGTCTGCTGTGTCCTTTTTGCATCCGTTGGCCAGTGTGACATGGGCTTTAAGCAAGAAATTGAAAAAAAAATCCACTTTGACATTGACAGGCATCTAAGCTCGAAATAAAAGTCAAAGGGATAATAAAGATTTCTGGACATTTAAAAGTTTTTAAAAGCTGGAAAGGAGAAAAAAAAGAATACAAGGGCAGGATTTGGAAAAATGGAGGAGACTGCCTGGAATTAAGGAATGGAACTGTAATTAAAAGTGAAATTTTGATAAGATTCTTCAAAGATATATTTTAATGGAAACTTGGTAATAAAATAATAGAACCCCAGAAAGATAAGGTGGAAAAAAGAAGCAAGTAGTAATAGCCTTGGATTATTGGATTATTTGGTGATTTTTGGTTTTTGCAACTAGACTGACTAAAATTAACTGGGTGGTTATTTAAAAGTTTTTAAAATGGTATCACTCTTTGAAGAACTGAAAACAGAACTTTAAAAATGGAAAGAAGATGCACAAGAAGGGAGAAGTTCTTTTGGCTTCATGTTTCAGTTTTTAGAAATGGAGATCTGGAACTATGAGAAGCAACAAGAAATGCTTGCAGAACAAGAAGACTTGGACAAAGAAGCCATCTTTAATGATAAAATTATTTTAAGTGGGGGAAAAAAAGAAAAGGGGGGAAAGAGAGTGAAAGGTTTAAGACAAGAAAAAACAACCAAAAAGAAGGACAATTTGAAAGATAAGTATAATATTAGAAAGCAACGGAAGAGGGGATTACAGATGAGAGAGTTAGAAATAGGGAGACAAGGGGGCAAAAAGGGGAGGGAGAAGAAGAGGGGGAAGAAAGCAAGGAAAAGTTGTAAAAGACAGAAACAAGAAATGGAGATAGAGGGAAAAGATATAAGGATTGTAACCATAAGCTTGTTTAGAGATAATGGGTGAAAATTTAATTTTAAAAGGGATTCTGTAATGGTACATAAGATAACATTGTTATATCACAATAGAAACAATTTTAGAAAATATGATGATGGATAAAATATTTATTGTAATGTAGTGGGATGTTTGTTAATAAATAAATGAATTAAAATGATTGAGAGAATTAAAAGGGAACATTTTTAATTATTAGTAATGATTTATAAAAATATAAGTAAGTAAGAAATATGGGAAAAAAAGAATTAACCATGGAAAGTTTATATGTGTTCCCAAAGAAGTATGATATTCAATTGAAAAGAAATGTTAAAGATGTTTAGATTTTAATGCATATTAATGATAGAATTGAATTGGAATGGAATGTGTGTTTTATTTACATATGTATATAATTTTTTCTTTTTAAGAATATAGTGTCTATTTTAAGAATGTACCAAGCAGAATCAGATTGGAAGTTATGTATTGAATGCTATAATCTCAAAGCTATACATTGAAGCTTAAATAAGAGTTTGAATGGACAAAATTAAAGGATATAAAGGTGTCATACTCTAAATGGTAACTTCAGGGAAAAAATTGTTTAATGAGAAAAGATAATATCAAATTGTAACAGGACAGACAAAAGTATAAATATAATGATTTGAATTGAAATGAGATAATCAAAGCAAAATTGAGAAAATTAAAAGAGGGGAAAAACTATGTAGAAATTATAAAATGGTAATAAGATATGAAATAGAATATAAAAATGAGCATGAAATTGAGTTTTGTGTCTGTATGAAGAAGTGATTACCTGGGACCAATATGGGAGAAGGGAGCAATATGAATTACAGGGGTTATGGGGAGAAAAGGGCCCTGATTCCCTTCATTAGCTGCAGCTGGGAAAACAGGATTTAAAAAGGGTGTTTGCACACAGCACCTTGCTGGAAGCAAAGCATGCATTATCTTTGTTTGTCAAGTCTTATCTGGGTTCTGGTGTCCTCCCAAATGTGTGTTTCATTATCTTTTGAAGTCTGAAATTCCTTATCCTGCCCTGTCTCGTTAATTGTTGCAGCATGGTTTGTGTTGGTTTTTATTTATAATTTATGTGTACTTTGGGTTCGGACTGAATTTCTTCCTTTTTAAAAACTGTTCTTGGGAGAGTTTTTCCTCCAGCCAATGATAACTGGACATTGGGGGCCAAGTTGGAGGTATTAAAGGGACTTTACCTACTTTTGTGCCTTTGTTATTTTTGCGCCCTGAACCATCACAATAGATTACAACTCCCAGTGTATATAGTTGACATGACATTCAGAAATACTGTTGCATAGTTTTGAGATTTAATGATAGTGATCTGAAGTGATTGGTTGCACTTTGCTGTAGGCTGACAGAGGCCCTCCAGATATGGTTGGGTTCTTAGTATTTGCATATGTTTCATTTCCAGGCTAGGAAGTATCATCAAATTAAACATCTATAAGAAGACAACCAGTGGTAGCATTCAACCAGTTCGCACCACTTTGGGAGAACTGGTTGTTAACTTTCTGAGCAGTTTGTTGAACTGGTTATTGGAAGAAATCATTAGAGCAGAGAACTGGTTGTTAAATTATTTGAATCCCACCACTGAATACAACCAAATCAGAGAGCTCTAAGAACCCAGCAGTTCATCCCTGAGCTTTATGGATCTCTTCTACTGGAATATTGCTACTGCAACTCTCAACATTCCTTACCATTGACCATACTTCCCATGGATTCTGGAAGTAACAATTCAATGATACTTGGGGTTGTTTTGATTCTTACTCCTGGTTGTACAAGGTAAAACAAGCTTCTCTGCATTGAAAAAAGATATCTTGACATACATTACTGGGATGGCTATTTTCTGTGGGTGAACTTTTCTTCCTAATGTTTTTCCAACTCTACAAAAATTGGGTCTCTGTCAAGAGCACTGATAACTCTGTCTTGTGATATGAATGAAGTGATGTGAAGCTGCCTTGAGTATATGTAATGACACTTTGAAATAGAAAACATGAAAAATATAAAAACAACATTAAAATTTAAGAAAATGAAAAGAAATGAGTACAATGCCTAAGGCAGATCAATTTGTCATTTCTGTATCGGAGATGACATATTTATACAACAGTTTGAACATTTAAGTTAATAATGGCGTTGTTTCTTATAAACACATTATATGAATATTGACTCCATTTAGCTGTGGTTGCACATATATATCATCTAACAGATGACCTGCCCCATATTTTCTTGATGCTCCAGTGTCAAAAATAATTGGTCATAAACAAAGTGTCACCATCTCTGATTGATTTTACTCCTAAACATAAAAGTATAGAAATGTAAACACAGATATTTGAAAAGAATATTTCAAAAGTTCATTGTGCCAGCTTTCTTGTCAACAACTAACAAATTTGATTTATTTCTTTTAATATGAATCTGCCATAATTAATACAGTATTTTACCTAACTCCATACCTCTTCTTCTTTGAGAAATTAAATTTAGAAATTATGGGAGGGTTGAAAGTTTTTCAATTGATTGGTGGGAAAAGTGTATTGGGGTATTGTCTCCCATTTTATTAGATGTATATTTTTAAGGTTTTTTTTTCCTACCAGACATTTATACCCTACTTTTAATTAGGCTAATGTCATTGTTCTTTGCAACCAGGGTGAGGTTTGTACCATGTTTTTTTTTAATTATAAACCTGTCATTTTACATTATAAATCCATCATCTAGATAAATGTACCTTCATTTTTTTTTCAAATAGAGTCTTATCACTAAGTTTCAATGCACTTAATATTGTAGCTCCTTCCATCCCAACCAAGGTATTTTGTGTTCCTCGTATAAACCTTGCCACTTTATTAACAATCTTTTTCTTTAATAGACTATCATTTGTTCTTTCAACTGTTGTGCACTTACGGTATCAGGCATAAGTAACCAGGAGCAGGAGTTGGCTTCAATACACTAAAAGTTTATTACATGTTACCTATACACAAGAATCTGATCTACTAATGGTCAAGGCAAATTGGCAGTAGATAAGAGTCAATCAAATTCACAGGGGAGGAGGCTGCACTTAAGGCCTCTCATGACTGCATAAAGATTCCAAACAGATGATGTGTTTAACCCCACCTTCAGGCTCTGCCTGATAATCACCTACATTAGGTAGGTTTATAATCAATATCTTAATGTTAAATATTGACTCATTGACAATTCAAAATTACAGAGTTTAGCAGGTATTTTGGGAGGGGGATGTTGAGAAGACAGTTAACACAATCAGATCAAAACCTATTATTATTATTATTGTTATTATTATTATATTATTATAATATATATTATTATATATTATTATTATAATAATTATTATTACAGTCATAGACCAGCATAAGAAGAATGGGGATATAAACAATTAGTAATTTTAAAAGCTAAAAAGTTTAAAACACTCCAGATTTAAAATTTCTGGATTTTTTTCAGATTACATAAATTTTTTGCAGTTATATTTTTTGAAGGCTTCTGACATGAAGCTTGACTCACTTTGGATTTTCAAAATGTTACAATCATTTTGGATTGAGGTATTTTGTTTAGTCCATAAATTACAAATATGTCTAATTGTGTATTTTCTCTTCATTTGATTTCCTTTAGAATGTCTTGGTTGAACTGTTAGAAATATTGAAAATATGAAAGATATGGCAGGAAGAAAAGCAGAATTTGAAACATATGTGCAGATATGTTATATAAAAGCCAGAAATAATCTCATTTTACTAATACATGAGTTTGATGCCCTGTCTCGTTTTTCAATAAATTGAATTAAATTGGAATTGTCACTGGATTCCAAGAGTAATTTTGACAGGTTTAGAGATGGGTGTTATTCAGTGTTCGCTGTATTTTTAATTCCTCTGGGGGTTTTTGTGGTTTTTTTGTGTGTGATATAAAGATATTTAGGAAACTTACTCAAGTAATATGTTTGAATTTATTCTCTACTTTGACATAGTCAGAGATGATTTAAGTAGTTCCTTTGAATGTGTTTGAATACTTTTTGATATCCACTTTTTTTGACATCAGTGAAATAACTTTTCTTTGGTGGATCATCCAACAGGGGATTTGCATTTAGTTGGGGCATAATGCAAGTGTTCATTAGGTATGCAGAGTCTAGCTGTGTATGCAACAATGTGAGAGGAAAAAAGAATTAGAGAGCCTGTGCAAATAGTGATTAAGTTGTTGAGCTCAAACCAAGAGGACCATTCTCAACCAAGGAGCTCACAGGGTGTCATTTGGCCACTTGCTCTCACATGGCTTAACCCACGTCACATGGCTAATGATGAGAATCAAATCGAGAGAATTGCCTTGAACAAAAACTCAGCAATAAAACAATCACTTAAGGTGGGACTACCCAACAGAGATTTACAAAATTTCAAGCAGATTTCTTTAGTCTCTCTTTTCTTTTTTTTCCTTCCATTCAACCATGTTCAGTTCATGGAAATTGCTTGGACTATTCTCTTCATTTTTCTTGGGAAGGTTTTTCAGAAGTGGTTTGCTCTTGCCTCTTTCTTAAGGCTGAGAGAGGGTGACTGGTCAAAGGTGACCCAGCTGGCTTTGTGCCTAAAGCAGGGCTAGAATTCAGTCTTCCAGTTTCTAGCCTGATGCCACTACACCAAACTGACTCTTAGCCTCTTTTACCTCCATATATACATGCAGGCAAGTGAGAATTTTGGGAAAAGGAAGGGTCCCAATGTTGCAGATTTCTCCATGCTTCTTTTTCCAAATCTTTCCCAGCTGTCATTCACCTGATCTTTTATTCAGATTCTGCAAATGAAAATGCATTAAGTGATGAGGGCATTGAGCTAATTTATTTCAAAACAAAAATGGCGCAGGCGCAGCATAGACACTGTTTTCAGTACTTCCTGGAACAATGATAACACAGTAGCACCAGTATTTCTTGGGAATGCCATGGGGACTTTTTCGGCTAATGCAATTATAAGAATGATTGATCATAAATACATGGTTGTGTATAAACATAGCAAGAAAGATGGCTCTGATTAACAAACTACAGGCTTCTATTATAACTTTAGTGGTCTACGGGCCAATGTGTGTGATCCACAGAATTGATTCTTATTAAACTTTAAACCTGAGGAATGCTGAAGACCTATTGTTTAACATGGGAGGAAAAATCCCTAGATTTAATTCAACAGATTTCCTTCAAAATAAGTTCCTTTTTAAAAAGTAGGAGAATACATATTCAAATACAGAGAGTTCAAATTGGGAAATACGCTGGAACAAGTACATCAAAGTCCAACAACATACATTAATCTTGCTGAATGCAGAACCATTTCTTTTTCTTTTTAGGTTGATCTTACTTTATTTGAAGAAGAGGTATACATAATGCCTCTGCTTCCTGTCTCACAACAACTCATCCATGAGGTAGGTTGGGCTGAGAGTAAAGGAGTGGCCCCAATTCACTCAGTCCTTTTTTATGCCTGGAATTCATCGTTTCCCAATTTCTGGTCCAGCACCATAACCATTACATGAAACTGACTGTCAACCAACAATTTAATGACCACCAAACAAAAATTTATAGGTTTATCTGAATTAAACAATTGAAATTACGTTAGTATGAAAAACCGATAAAAATTCACCCAACCAAAATTCAAGCATTGAATAATTGTGACTTCTACAGATATATTCATGTTGTTTGGAACCAATTTAACACAATTGGAAAAGAAGTACAATTCTTTCTCTCTGTAATTTCTTTCTTTCTATGTCTCTAATTCCTAATCCTAGTAGTATACTTTCATCCTTAAAATAACCCAACTATTTTTTTTTTCTGAAATGATGTTTTATGTGTACCATATGGAAAACCACAGTTATAGTATTGATATTATTGGACTGGAATAGTATTTTGGGCTGGAATAGCTTTATGGAATGTCAGTAGGTTCCAAAACATTCACAGAGAAAACCAACTTTTTCAAAAATTGTGCTGAAAAGCAAATGCTTGGTAGAAGCTGGAGATGAAAATTGTTTTCTTATTTTGAACAAAATATACTATGTACTAACTTAATTTGGAACAAATTCTGCAGATACTCAAGCCAACTTCCATGGTTGCATTTATGAGTATCTATGAACAATAAATTAGAGATCTGCAAACCTAATAATATACGGCATAAATAACTAAATGAAAGGAAAAGGAGAACAACAGAGAAGTAGAGCAGTCTTAGGTAGATAGTCTCAATAATAATGTAGAAAGCTCAGCTTTGAGGTCAAGTATGTTCTCTCTTGGGTTTCAGTAATCCTGTCTTAAGGTTATGAAACAGAAACCATATCATGAGTAATAACTAACAGTTTTCTGATGGTGGAATCCTTGAGCAACTGCTCAAGACCTGACAGCCCTTGGAAGTAGACCAAATCTGAAAACCAAAGACATGTAAACTGTTATTGTTTTATTATAGGATTAGAATAGCAGAATCCTGCAAGCATGAATGCAATTCCCTTTTCCTGTCCTTTGTCTTCTTGACAACTAGGGAAAGTCATGTCTGTTTTCCCAAATTACATTTCTGCCCCAGATTCAGATTTTTTTAATCTAATTATTAGCTTGGTTTTGGCTCTTCTTCCTGTTCTGCAAGATTATTCCTTCTGCCCTTTACAAAATCCATTGATAAGTCGTATCAAGGTAGTCCAGGCAGAAACCAAAACCCTGAGTACTAATATGATCTTTATTCTATGGTTACAGTGGCAGAATTTTGCAAATCTGAAAGTATTTTTCCCCTCCCTTGTCTTCACTTTTCCATAATTAGGGCGTGTCCCTTCTGAGATGCTTTCCACCTCTGTGGACTGAAATAGCCCTGCTAAAGCTCTTCTGTCTTCTAAGATTATTCTCACAACCCATTTCAGACTGCTATATCTCTGAATATAAAACCAAAGTACAGTTTCCCATGGTCTGAAGCTGACAAAGCAAGAGGGAAAAGAGTTATGGTTTCTGCTATTCTCAAACTTTAAATTCAAATTTAAATAGCAAAAATAAACAATTGAATACCTAAGTGCTTATTCGTGAAGTTCCTGAGAGGCAGCAAAAGTTCTCATGTGAGTTTGCAGAACTAATAACTGGAACATCTTATTGGGAGGATGTTGTAATACACCTGGGACTATATGGTACATGAATGTGGTTCCACAGGTCATGGAGACTGCATGCCATTCTCCTACCACCCAGAGAAACAGCAGAGCAGCCCTTGTTCCACCCCTCCCTAATTACAGCCTGAGTTGAGGTTGCAGCATCAAATCACTGCAAAACACTCAGGATTCCTTTTGCACAGACCTGGAACAGAATCCACATGCAATCTGGCAAATCTTTCCATGTAGAAACCAGGAAAAAAACAAGGAGGAGGAACATGGTGACCTACAGGAAGATCTGAAGCTTCCATTTAGACATCTGCTTGGTCTAAGACATCTTGGACATCAACCTTTATACACCATGACAAATAACACTGCTCCTATCTCTCTACCCCGCAGAAATCATCATCCTGTACCAAGGAGAGAGTGGAATTGTGTGCAGTGAAAGATCACCAGGGAGACTCTTATTTAACAAATTCCATGCCTGAAAACAAGATAGCATCTTGAACTCAGCACACCTACTCAGACCTACAATGGATGTCAAAAGTCTACACCCCCCCTGGTAAAATGTGTGAAGAGGATTGATTAATTCTGAACATATCCACATCCCTAGTTACAAAAGGGTGTGCACACTTATGCAGTGACTTTGTTTAGTTTTTTGCTATTTTTCCTTCTATAAGATTTCAGTTCAGTTTGTTTTTCAGATGAATTGTATAGTTTATATGTAATATTAAAAGTTATATTAAAACTACTCAGACTTTTTATATCCAGTGTAGATAGAGAGACATCAGGGAAGCCCAGAACTGGAGTGGGGAAAGATTGGAGAATTAAAATGCAATCACAGAGATAAGTCAAGAAAACTATAGGAATATTCACAAAGAGGCAAGCTTAACTCAAATATATAATTACTTTTATTTTACATTGACTTTGTTATTAACTAATGGAAAAATTAAAGGAACCCATGTTACTACAATCTATTTATCTATCTATCTATCTATCTATCTATCTATCTATCTATCTATCTATCTATCTATCTATATCTAATTTTCTTCACAGAACATACACACATACATTCTTACATAATATGCCGATGAAAAACTGTTCCCCAATTTAGATGTACAGTATTGAAAAGATGAATGAAAAAGCCACTCCTCTCGCTCTTAAGCCAACCCTCTCTGATAAAAGAACAATGGGAACCCTGCCCTTTACTATGTGCTTCAGATTACATTAATGGCTAGGTAGGTACAGGAATCTCCTGATCCTGTTGCCAAAACAGCTGCCCTAGCTTTCATTGTGCTTGCCGGTATAGTTCAAAGGGCTTGGGTTACTGACTTCATTTGTATGTTCCCTGACCTAGACACAAGCAACAATGATAATCCCACCCCCAATTTATGGGTGAATCTCTTTAAAATTCTTCCATAAGTGGGGGCCTAGACTATAGTCCTGTAATCATTCACCGAGATGAATATTTCTCAACCTCAACATCTTTAAGATGCGAGGACTCCCAGATTGGGAAAATTCACATATCTTAAAGTGGCTGACCTAGATGATAATCCAGTTGAACACAGAAGGAGCTACTTCTGATTTCATATGCTCCCAGATGCCTTTGATCTTATTTTTTTCCACCTCAATACGACAAATGTGGGACAACTCAAGTATGACAAATACATCTTATTGCAACATCATTTTTTAAAAATAATAACAACTTACAGAACACAGACTGATCAAAGAGGCAATCTATGTCAAAATTGAAACAGAGAGGCAGGGATTTGATATCTATCTCCAGTCTACAACATACCTTTCAATGGTTCCAAGAAGGCTACATACCCATTTATACCACTCAGGTGACCCTGACAACACCGATAAATCTTCAGGTGGCCTTAACAACTCAATAAAAGAATGCAAATTACCAGCATAAGGAGTAGAAATCCTTCCATTTCCCACCATCCAGTCAGAGCTGAAGAAACTTTGTGGATGAGAAGTGAAATGTCTTCAAAGAAAAACCAGAAAGTCCAGTTGCCTCTTGAAAAGCACCCCTGGGATAACCATGACCTGGATGACTGATAATCTCCATAGACATATATTAATCAGAATAGAACTGGAAGGGACTTAGGTCTTCTAGTCTGACCCCATAGCCTTTTACATTAGGTGGCTGTCCAGTCTCTGCTTAGAAACTTCTGATAATTGTCCTCACTGTTAGGAAGTTTATTCTTAGTTCCAGGTTGCTTCTCTCCTTGATTAGTTTCCATCCATTGTTTCTTGTCCTGCCTACAGGTGCTTTGGTAAATAAATTGACCTTCTTCTGTTTGTGGCAATCTCTCAAATATTGGAATACTGCTATCATATCACCCCAGTCCTTCTTTTCTCTAGACTAGCTAAACCCAAATCCTGCAACCGTTCTTCATATGTTTTAGATACCAAAGTCTCAACATGTTTTTTGTAATGTGGTGACCAAAACTGGATTCAGTATTCCAGGTGTGGCCTTACTAAGACCTTATGAAGTGGTTCTAATATTTTATGTGAAAATATAAAATAAGTGCCTTTGTTTACACAACTAAGGATTGTATTAGCTTTTTTGGTGGCTGCTGCATACTGCTGGCTCATATTTAAGCGATTGTCCACTAGGCCTCCAAGGTCTCTTTCACAGTTACTGTTTTTGAGTCTGATTTTGGCTAATCCGTACTTATAGCTTTGATTTTTCCTACCTAAGTGTAAAACCTTGCTTTTCTCCACATTAAATTTCATGTTGTTGGATAGAGGCCATTGTTCAAGTCTGTCAAGATCTTTTTGGATCCTGAGCTTGTTCTCTGGGGTGTTGGCTATTCCTGCCAGTTTAGTGTCATCTGAAAATTTGATGAGTTCCCTTTCTATTCCCTCATTTATGAAGATATTGAAGAGTACTGGGCCTAAGACAGAACCTTGTGATACCCGACTGCTTACTTCCCTTCCTGTAAATATAGTACCATTAAGGATAACTGGTTGGGTATGGTTTGATCTGGTGGTGATGCTATCTATCGCACATTTTTCTAGCTTACCAAGAAGTAGGTATTTACAGCCAAACTTTATGTTTAGAAGAACTTGAGTTTTCAGGCAGCTGCTCATAGTAATGGAGAAATAAAAACAGCTTTTGCTTTTAGTCAAAGGTCAATATCTCTTCATTTAAACAGTATTTTGCCACCAAGGCAGTGTCATTCCCAAAATGTCAGCATGCATGCATGTGTGTGAAAGAACACCTTTGCAAACGAGAAATCTACATTTTTTGTATGGGTCTCTGATGTTGTAACAGGTCCACTTCCATTCATTTAGAAAACCTATATGATATTCCATTCCCCACCATCTAGTCAGAGCTGAAGAAGCTTCATGGATGAGAAATGAAATGTCTTCAAAGAAAAACAACAAGTCCATTTGCCTCTTGAAAAAGCACCTTTGGGTTCTCCTACTTTTGATCTGATAATGTTTTGCTCCTCACAGATTGTGAAAGTTGTTTTACTTGTTCCTCATTGAAGGTCAGATGGATGCAAATGGATCAGAGGGAGCAAACAAGGTAAACTGGCAGGCCTTCAGTCTTTTCCTTCCTTCTCTTGCCTCTCTTTCTTTAATCTACTTAGAATAGAGCTGGAAGGGACCTTGGAGGTCTTCTAATCCAACCCCCTGCTCAAGCACATACCGTGATGAAGCACTCACAACCTCTGAAGGCAAACTGTTCCACTAGTTAATTGTTCTCACTGTTAGGAAGTTTCTCCTTAATTCCAGGTTGCTTCTCTCTCCTTGATTAATTTCCATCCATTATTTCTTGTCTTTCCTTCTGGTGCTTTGGAAAATACATTCCCCCCTTCCTCTTTGTGGCAGACCTCGAGAACTGGAATACTACAATCATATCAAATTGTCTGGGTTGGTTCTGCAACCCAACAAGACAGACAGACTCCAGAGAGCAATTAGGGCTGCAGAAAAAACAATTACTACCAACCCGCCTTCAGTCCAGGACCTGCACAATTCAAAAAGAGGGCTGTTACAGACCCCTCACATCCCAGACATAAACTGTTTCAACTCCTCCCTCAAAATGACCCTAAAGAGCATTGCACACCAGAACAACTAGACACAAGAACAATTTTTCCTGAATGTCATCACTCTGCTAAATAAATAATTCCCTCAACACTGTCCAACTATTTACAAAATCTGCACTACTAATGCTATTAATCTTCTCATCACTCCTTATCACCCATCCCCTCCCACTTATGACTGTATGACTGTAACCTTAGCCCTTGTATCCTGATGATATATATAGGCTGTTTCCTCGTGTGATTTGATTACTTATTGTACCCTATGACTATTATTGTGTGGTACCTGGTGATTCTTGATTCTATCTTTTATTTTGTGTATACTGAGAGCATTTGCACCAAGACATGTGTGTCCAAACACACTTGGCTAATAAAGAATTCTACTTCTATTCTATTCTTTTCTATTCTATTCTATTCTATATTACCCCTAGTCTTCTTTTCTCTAGACTAGCCATATCCTGTTCCTCATATGCTTTTGTCTCCAGGCCTTTAATCATGTTAGTCATTCTTCTCTACATTTCTCCCCAAAATCTCAACATCTTTTTGTAATGTACTGACCAAAACTGGATGCAGTATTCCAGGTGTTATTTTGTGCAGCATTGATCAGCCACCTGCCTCTAATCTCCTTGATGGTGAAATCAAATTAGCCTATCTTGTTTGCATACTTAAATACTTAGGTTAAAATGCTTCCCAAAAGGACAGGATTATGATAATGAAATCTCTACATTCAAGTTGGTATAACACCCCTTTTCTTTCTTTGATTTTTATCTTCCTGTCCATAATTGCACATCTCTGCACATTTGCATTCTCATTATGCTGAAAGAAAATTATCTTATTGGTTGAGAAACTCCTCTCTTGAACTGGGTATCCCAACAAAGATAATCATTTTCTAACTGCTTCCTCATTTCACAGTGGCTTCAGATTTACTCTTTCTATATTAAGTTGTTTCTTGCAAAAGATTATAATGTCATATCAAATTATGACTTTTGTAAAAAAAAATAGCAGCCTGCCAAAATAAAAATGTTATCATTGAAAAAGATGATGAGCTATATTGTTATGAAAAGGACAATTATATTTTTGCAGAAGTGGGGGCCTTCCTGTAGCTGTTGATCATGTACTGCTCCCACCATCTCCCAACATTGTGTTCTGACCCAGGCTTGGTCAAGCATACTGAAACACAAACTTGTTTCAAAAGCAAAACCTATTTTAATGCAACGCTGAGAATTACTTTCATTTCCAACCAGAACTCATTATATACAGTTCCCCAAGATAAGCCCACGTTTCTCAGTGCTGGGAAATGCTGCCAAAAACAGGAGTCTTCAAAGTAATTATAACAGAACGCACCTGAAGTTTCAGAAAAAAATGACTAGAGAACGCAGACTTTCAAGAAAGACTCAGAATCTAATTGAACTGCTTTGCTTCCTGCAAAGTTTTCATCATTGAGGACTGACTTTTATCCTTTATGGGAGGGGCAATCACTTCCCAGTTTTATTCCCGAGTTGCTCCTTTTGTCTCAGCTGCTCTTGCCTTTGAGCAGTTCTGCACACACGTGCACTGGGAACAGGCTCCCCTGGGTCCTCTGCCTCACTGCTTCCAGACTCCAGAGGCTCCGGAGTCAGCACCTCACTCCCAGATGGTCCTGGCCCCATCCTTGCATTGGATGCAGGACCCTCATCCAAGTCCTCTTCAGACTCCCTTTCTTCCTCACTGTCCGACTCCACAGCCATCTGCACTGGCTGCCGGTGAACCACAACACATTGTCCACAGTGGTTGGGACTGCTGGAGCTGTAGTTCAGCAATTTTGGGAAAGCTACAAGATTCCCATTCTTTCTCTACAGCTTTAAACTCTGTAAACAAATAAATATTCTCAGGTAATTATTCTGTAATATTTCAGGGTGAATTAGATGGACCATAATTATCACAATAAATAAATTGGTTCTAAACCAACACAGATAAGATATAGGCAAGCATGTTTATCTACTCTGTGGTAAACAATATGCACACATACTTATTAGTTGATAATGCCTTGATATGTAAATTACCTAAGTAATACTCCCTGTGCTCCAGATTCATTTGAGGATGTGTTGCAAGCCCTTGCCAAGTATTGTGAAGAGGAAGCCAAGTGCATTCATTGCAGCAGATCACAAAGGTCATCGTTTTCATAAAGAGATGGGTAAAACAGATGGTTCAAAAATGGATTGCATGCAGAGCAGATTATACTTTAGGATTCTTTTAGGATTCTTTTCCATGTATCTGAAACACAGATGGTCACAGTGCTTTTACAGCCCTCTCTACGCGGTTTACAGAGTCAGCATATTGCCCCCAACCATCTGGGTTCTCAGTTTACTCATCTCAGAAGGAAGGAAGGCTGAGTCAACCTTGAGCCGCTCAAGACTGAACTCCTGGAATGAGCAGTGGGTTAGCCCGCAATACTACATTCTAACCACTGCACCAACACGGCCACTACTATCTGGCTGCTTCCAGTTCCTTTGGAGAGGATGTAAGGAAGAAACTGACAAATTAATGGATGTGCCCTCCACCCTTTCCTTAGTAAGTTTGGATTCTGAAAGCATGAGATTCAGAGGTAGTACCAGCAGGTTCTGACCAGTTCTGGAGAACCGGTAGTGGAAATTTTGAGTAGTTCAGAGAATTGGCAAATATCACCTCTGGCTGGAGATTTTACAGTATCCTTCCCCTGCTATGCTCACCAAGCCACACCCACAGAACCGGTAGTAAAAAAAATTGAATCCTACCACTGATGAGATTGTTTTTTCAACACCAAGACTGAAACACAGAGCTTAGATTTAAGGATGACCAGATAAGTCTCAGCCCTCCCCATTACCTTTTGAAATGTCATGTATAGGAACAAATGAAGACCTTTTATCAGGGAAAAAGTAAACACAACTTCTGAAGACAAGCTGTTCCATTGGTTGATTGTTCTCACCGTTAGGAAATTTCTCCTTAGTTGTAATGTTTCCATCCATTATTTTGTGTCTTGCCTTTTGATGCTTTGGAAAATAGTTTGACCCCCTCATCTTTCTGACAACCCTTCAGATTGTGGAACATTGCAATAATGTCTTGCCTAATTCTTCTTTTCAGTAGACTAGACATACTAAATTCCTGTAACCATTATCCATATGTTTTAGCTTCCAGACTCCTAATCATTTTTCATGTTCTTTTCTGCATCTTTCCAGACTCTCAACATCTTTTTTATATTGTGATGATGGTACAAGAGCTTCATGCGATCTTGATTCTTTCTTGCCTCTTTTGGCTGCTGCTGCACACTATTGGTTCATATTTGATTGTCTACTAGGACTCCAAGATACCTCTCATAGTTACTGGCATTAAGCTAAGTTTCACCTAGCCTGTTATACAGTTTTTTCTTGCCTAAGTTAAAACCTTACTTTTATCTACACTGAATTTCATTTCGTTAGATAGGGCCCAATGTTCAAATTTGTCAAGATCTTTTTGGATCTTCAGCTTGTTTTCTGGGTATTGAGTATTCCTGCTAACTTAGTGTCATCTGCAAATTTGATGCGTTACCATTCTATTCCCTCGTCCAAATTGTTTATGAAGATATTAAAGTTTTGGGCCCAAATGGAACCTTGGGGTACCCCCATTGAATCCATGTAGATGTTAGTTCTGTTGAGGACTATACACTGAGTAAGATTTGTCAGTCAATTAGCACTAGCAAGAGCACTTAGATTGATATACTGCTTTACAGTGCTTTTCAGCCTTTTCAAAGCAATTTTACAGAGTTAACATGTTGCTTCCAACAATCTGGATCCTCATTTTACCAACCTTGGAAAGATGGAAGACTGAGTCAACCTTGAGCCAGTCAGGACTGAACTCCTGGCAGTCGGTAGAATTAACCTGCAATACTGTATTCTAACCACTGCACCATCACAGCGCCTTACAAATGCATTTTGTGGTGATGCTGTCTATCCCACATTTTTCTAGCTTGCCAATAAATAGATTATCTCATGATCAGTTGTCCTTTTATACTCTTTTATTTATATATTAGATATACTAGATTTATTGTGTATGACTGATAATTAATCATCTTGCCATTAAATTTTAAGATTTTTCTGTACCATTGGATTTAAATTCTTGATTCTTGATAAAAGAATAGTATAGATCCTTGTCTCATAAGATTTATAGATTACAAAGTAGACCCAAAGAGGAAAATGATGGCAGGACTATACAATTTTAATTACACAGAAATATCAGAAAACTGGGATTTCTCGTATGATGGTATAATAATGAACACAGTGTAAAATGAATTAATGCTAAATTAACCTAAGGAAAAGGAGTAGAATTGCACAATTCACCTGGATTTAGAACAGGTAGGTTTAATCTTGATCTCTTTGATATGCCTGCAGAGTTGGATGGCTGTAGAAATTGAATAAATAAATAAAACAGAGGGTTGAGCCAGACATTTTATAGTGGCAGTATAAAGTGTCACTATGGGTGCACAGCACATGGGAAATGTTCAAAACTTACATAAAAGTAGACAAGTAGGTTTATAGAAATATCATTTCCTTACTCATAGTTACAAATGCTCATATCAAAGCTCTTCTGGTCCAAGTACTGAAAGATGTGGAAGGAAACTGCCTTCTACTGGGCAAGTGGATTGATGTTGCAAATCTGAGTTTATGTTTTCCTTGATAATTTTAATCTAGTATGTTTTGAAATAAAATGGCTCAGGACAACACATAGGATAAAAGAATGTCAGCCATTACTATCCAAACATCAACATGGAATTCAAATCATAAAATAATCCTCGGGTTATAATGGCAATTGGACCAGGATTGCTCTCACTAAGCAATGTGATCCATAAAGTGCAATGTCATGTGACCATAACACTTATCAATAGCGATCCCAGCAGTTCCCAGCAATATGACAACAATCCCAGGATGTGCAGGTTATTGAGCTGGAAAAGGCAGGAGTCCTTGGTAAGGAGTGCAAAGGGAGCTGAGGGTAAATCCTAGGGAGCATGCACGGGGCAGCAGGGACCATGAGAGGGGATTGCTCTGGGCTGGTGCACACCATGGAGGACAGGCAGATTGGCTACTATGGAGCATGAGTTCATACTCTGCAGTGGGCTCTGTTGTGTATGGAACTTGGTAGGCTCAAGTGCCTTAATCTGATTGGCCGAGAAGGCCGTTCTCGGATTGGTTATTAGGGAACCAATCTGATTGGCCTGCCTGATGGTGGGAACACTCAAAGTACTGTCATTGGCCACAAGCCGCGAGCAAGCCGCTAAAAGAAGGGCTGCTGCGGCTTGGACTGTTGTTCCGTTACCATTGCCTTACTTGTTAAAAATAAAAGAGTTATTGTTGGAACCTGGTCTCATGCAACTTATTTCCAAATGGAACACTGGCAATGAGGGCGGGATCATCGTAGGAGAGCAAGACCAAAGCACACGGCAATCAGAATCGAGCAAAAGAGATGGCCGGTAACAATGCGCCGCCCGCACCATTCAACCGTGATGAGGAGGATTGGGAATCATATATCGATCGCTTTCTAATGTTTTTAGAAAGCAAAAAACTGCAGGAGATATCTGACCAAAGGAAGAGAGCTGTCTTCCTTACACACTGCGGACCAGCCATTTTTAAAATGGCAAAGGCGTTAGCCAAACCAAGAGACGTTAAACAGATGACTTGGCCTGAGCTGAACAGAATGCTCCGAGCACATTATGCAGCAGTGGTCTCCAACTTGATAAAAAGGCACGAGTTCCACAAAAGAGACCAAAAAGAAGATGAGATGGTCGGAGATTTTGTAGCAGCCCTGAGACACATCGGAGGAGCCTGCGAGTTCCAGAACATGGACGAGGCCATGAGGGACCATGTGGTCCTCGGGTTGAAGGGCTCTACACTTCAGAGTAAGCTGCTAAATAGACCGAACATCACTGTGGCTGAGGCCATCACAGAAACCACCGCCGCCGAAGCAGCAAAGAAATCCATAGCCACTATGCGCCAAATGAATTCAATTCCAGATCTGCCAAATCAAACCAGAGAAAAGAAGGCAGAAGAAAGCAAGAAACAGCCCATAGCAACCGCCCACTATGAAGATCTCGACTCCCCGAGCGGCACTGATGACGACAGTGAAGATGTCCATGGACTTCAATCAGACAAGAAATGGTGGGAAAAAAGAAGAAGCAGGTGGGAATTCCAATGTGCTGGATGTGGAGGCAACCACCCGCGATCTGAATGCAGATTCCTAGAAGCAATCTGCAGAGCTTGTAACAAATAGGGGCACATCAAAAGGGTCTGCCGAAACAAAAAGAGCTATAGTCCTAAAAGACGCAGCAGCAGCAGCACCCCAGACATGAAGAGAGACAAGCTGGAAGCAGATGGAACCAAGATAATAGAAGTAAAAGAATGAGCGACAGAGAGGAAACGCACCAAATGGTAACATTCGGAAATGCCAGGACAGCAAATATGAAAAAGGTCTGGATAGAGGTGAACATCGAAGGGAAGCCCTGTAAGATGGAAGTCAAGGCCGAATCCTTTTTATCCATGGTATCTTGGAACACCATCCGACGCCTGATACCGAATATCAAACAAAAAGAACTAGAAAAACAAAAACTTTTAAATTTTAAAAGGACTACCAGGGAAATCGAATCCTGATAGTGGGCCTTGGACATTTGCTCATCAAATGTAAAAGTCATGCCCAAAATTTTGCCTCTGACCATCATCGACCGTGATCACCCTAGCCTGCTAGGAATTGAATGGTTCGTGCCCCTGGGAATTGGGTGACCAGGATCAACAGCATTGTTGTGGCCAACTGGGAAGAGAGCCTGTTACAAGAGTTCTGGGATATATTTGATGGGACCCTAGGCAAGTACAAGGGGACCCCAATTTCATTTAGCCTAGACCTGAAAATACCTCCCATCTGGCTCAAAGCACACACATCCCTTTTGCCTTAAAACCAAAAATTGACAAACAACTAAACAAACTAATAGCACAATGGGTGTTAGAGCCAATCGACTATGCCAGGTGGGAAACACCCATCGTGACCCCTGTCAAACCAGACGGGTCAGTGTGCATCTGTGGAGACTATAAGGCAACCCTAAATCATGCGCTCCAACAAAGCGCATACCTAGTGCCGGTAGTGCAACATTTATTGCATTCCCTAGGGGGAGGAAAAATTTTTCCGAAGCTTGATCTCTCACAAGCGTACCAACAGCTACCCATTGACCCCACTACTGCAGAGGCACAGACTATAGTGACACACAGAGGGGCGTTCAAGTGCAACCGACTCCAGTTCGGCGTTAGTGTTGCCCCAGGCGTTTTCCAAAGCCTCATGGAGCGCCTTTTAAATGGAATCAAGGTAGTCGTCCCTTATTTTGATGACATTCTAGTGTCAGCAAAAAAAGCTAACCAACTAGAGAGTAGATTAAAAGAAGTCTTAAGAAGATTCAGAGATGCAGGCCTTAAAGTAAAGCGAGAAAAAGCCACCAACCAGGTCAAATTTCTAGGCTACCTCATAGATGGGCAAGGGATACACCCCACCAAAAAAAAGATAAAGGCAATCAAAGACGCACTTAGACCTAAAAACAAAACTGACTTACAAGCATTCCTAGGTCTCATAAATTTCTACAATGTGTTCCTGCCCCAAAAAGCAACCGTAGCAGAACCCTTACATCAGTTGTTAGACAAAAAAACTATCTGGAAATGGGGCTACTGGGATCAAGCAGCATTTCAAAGTATCAAAGATCTATTAACGTCTAACACCGTTTTGATCCAGTATAGCAATACCTTGCCTTTGATGGTCACCTGTGATGCATCGCCTTTTGGAATCAGCGCCATCTTGAGCCACAAGCTACCAGATGGCAGAGAGACACCGGTTGCCTTCTATTCAAAAACACTTTCCCAATCAGAGAGAAATTAGAGCCAACTCGACTGAGAAGCCCTCGCAATCATAGCCGGAGTCAAAAGATTCCATGAGTACCTTTACGGCAGAACTTTTTCGATCATCACTGATCACAAACCCCTGTTAGGGATTCTAGCAGGAAACAAACTGACCCCAAACATTCTGTCGCTTAGAATGACGAGGTGGTCGGAATTCCTCGCTGCCTACACCTACACACTGATCCACCACCCAGGGAAGACCATCACCCATGCAGATGCTTTGAGCCATTCCTCGCTGCCCATCACAGAAGATGACCCAGCTCCCACCATCTCCACTCTCCAACTCAAGGCCTGGCTGAATCTGCCACTAACCGCAGCAGACGTCACTAAAGCCACAGCGAAAGACCCTCTGACAGCTCGCATTCTACATTGGGTAGGTAAGGGCTGGCTGGCCGAAAACAAAACCGAGACTTTTAAGCCATTTCGCACCTGACAGATTGAACTGTCTATCGAGAAAGGCTGTATTTTGTGGGCTGACAGGGTGGTAATCCCAAAGAAACTACATGAAAATGCTTTGTGCATGTTGCACGAGGGGCACCCAGGAATAGTTAAGATGAAAGCCCCGGCCAGGAGTTACGTCTGGTGGCCAGGGCTGGACAAAGACATTGAACATTGGGTGGCTACATGTCATGACTGCCAAAAATGAAGGCCTACCCCCCCACAGGCACCAGTCAGGGAATGGGAAACTCCCCAGGGCCCATGGTCGAGACTGCATATTGACTTTGCTGGGCCAACAAAAGGCAACACCTTTTTGATAGTCGTGGATGCCTACTCGAACTGGTTAGAAGTTATACTTATGGCTTCCACGACTACCGAGGCAGTAATGAAGCAGTTAAACAAACTTTTTGCCATGCATGGACTGCCTAATGTACTGGTGTCGGACAATGGGCCCCATTTTACTGCATTGGCATTTGAGCAGTATTTAGCTGCACAGGGCATCTGACACGCCTTGACAGCGCTGGCTCATCCGGCTGCAAATGGCAGGGCTGAACTCATGGTTCGGTATTCTAAGGAGGGCCTAGAAAGAGTGGACAAGGGGGACATGCAAGAAAAGCTAAACTGATTATTAACCATGCAACATATTACCCCTAGCAGCACAACCAACAAGAGCCCAGCAGAACTCTTAATGGGTAGGAAATTGCGTTCCTACCTCGACAGACTGCACCCCACTTATACCTGGGATAAACCCCCTGACTCCTCCAGCAAATACCACGCATTCGAGATAGGCAACCTGGTTTATGCAAAAATCCTTACCAGGGACCCATTATGGCTCCCAGCCACAATCACCCAAATCACAGGCCCCTGGTCTTACCGACTAGTATTAGAATGGAAGTGGCACATCGACCAGCTTCGTTCTCGCACCCTAGAACGCAACACCACACCAGCGCCAAAAATAATAAATGAACCAAAAACAGCCGAGGGGGGGGGGGAATACAAAATAATAAAAAAGGGAGAGACGAACCTCCCATAACATGACAACAAACACTACACAAAGACTTCCAAACAAATCAAAAAGAGCACTCACGATTAGATGAACCCCAAGAGAGAAGTCCAGGAGCAGGAGAATGAAGCAAGGCCTTCCTGAAAGGAGACAGCCAGGCCAGCTCAACCAACACGGACGAGCCAGAAGGGAGCGGTGGAGCCATCTCAACTGGCCCAAGAAACTCAGGCGGGAGCGGCAAGGCTGACTCACCCTTCCAGGAGGTTCCATGGAGAAGGCACAGAGAGAAACCATCCAAACTGCTTGAAGACCACGCCGAGACTGAGCTGCGCAGGTCAACCAGGACTCGAAAAAGGCCCACCTACCTGCATGACTACGTGACGCACGTTGAACGAAACCAAGGGGGGAAGAGTGTTGTGTATGGAACTTGGTAGGCTCCAAATGCCTTAATCTGATTGGCCGAGAAGGCCGTTCTCGGATTGGCTATTAGGGAACCAATCCAATTGGCCCGCCTGATGGCAGGAACATTCAAAGTTCTGTCATTGGCCACAAGCTGCAAGCAAGCCACTATAAGAAGGGCTGCTGTGGCTTGGGCTGTTGTTCCATTACCATTGCCTTACTTGTTAAAAATAAAAGGGTTATTGTTGGAACCCGGTCTCGCGCAACTTATTTCCGAACGGAACAGGCTCCTAAGTAGAAAAAGCAGAAGAAAAGACTGAGTGCAGCAACTTGTCACTTTCCTTGGCAGTTTCCCCCTTGACTTCTTTGTGGGAAGACATCAGGGAAGGTTGCAAATGGCCATCATATAATGTGTCTGCTGTGATGTTGAAATTGTGAGTTGGACACCTGAGCACCTAGATTGTGATAATGTGCCTATGGGACATGATCAAAGCTAGAATTTGAGGAATGATCTATTGATGTAAATCTATTTTTAAGAACCACTGTAATTTTGAACAGAACCATTCGGTCATAAGACAAGGATCACCTGTGCAAATCATCTACAAAAATTCAGTTACCATTTGACAGCATACAGACAGATGGAAATAGAAAAGAATTTAGCAATCTTCATGATGGTAACTGAGGTGTGATCTGTGATCATTTCCCATCATACATGGCACAACTATTCTTTCTTAGATGCTACATGGACAAAATCATGATTTAGTTGAGATGCCAAGATTGCCAAGCTAAGAAGAAAACTCTTTTATATGTTACATGGGCCATTATAAATTAATAGTAAGTATAAGTATTTTCTTACTAGTTTCTTCCCATGAACAAGTTATATTTGTCTTTCTGGTGGTCTGCATATAACTTCTGCTTTGGCTTTAGCCCTCTCAAAAACAAGAGCAAATTAATGAAAAATTGACCTAAGAACTGCAAAGGTGAAGATCATGTTAAATGTCTTTCCTCCACAGTGAAGTGAAACTATCTAGAATACCAGGATTATTTCCAAAAGGCAGATTGTCGCTACTTTCCTCAACAAATAATGCCAACTAGCATGGCCATGGAGGACCAGATAGAAATTATGGGAACTGAAGTCCAACTCATTTGAAAGCCTTCAGTATGAGTAATCCTAGCTCAGAGACTTTCTGAAACTATCTCAAACTTCCCAATTTCCTGTTGTTGTTTTCTCACATGGGACATTTCCATATTCTGGGTCTAAAGCAGCTCTGGACCTCCGTATTTCCATTGTATCATCAGTGTTGGAGAGTAGAGTTGCTTGATTTTTCTTCTACGTGAGCCACAATCTACTTATAGAATTAAGGTTGAGGATTTTTTGTTTTAGTTGCTTCATTCATTCATTCATTCATTCATTCATTCATTCATTCATTCATTCATTCTCACCTTTGCTTTTGCTTCCTGAACTGTAAGTACTGTGAGAGAAAGAGTCTGGAAGTACTTTTTTCCTACTAGAACATTTTATTAAAAGTCATAAATTTCAAGATGAGTGGGTAGCAAACAAATCAAATTGATCAATCGATCAATCAATCAATTAATCAAGCTGCAGTTCACTTCCTCACATACGTGAACTGCATGGTATGCATAGTTTTGGGGAGAAATGCACCTTTAAATAAAATGTTTAGTTGGAAAAGGTGCTACAGACTCCTGCTTTTTGGTTTACCATAAACTAACATGGCTCTCCTCCTGCAATGTAATTAAACTTGGTAGATTTATAACTCTCTTTCAATAGCTCAAGGGAAAACATGGTGTAAAAATGAATATTTACATCAGTTTACTCACTTCAGGTTGCGAAGTTCTCTTCTCTTCCCATCCCCTCCCTTGAAACAGAGAGAAGGGATTTGGGTGCAGTCATGGGCTTTGCTCCTTGTTCTCAGCATTTCAAACTTGCAGAATAAAAACAATTACATATTAACTTCAAATCATCTCCAAGACCACTTCAGCAGGTAGCCTTTGGCTCTGTTCAATTTACCTTGCGTCCATATCACCCTATGAACTCCCCGCTAATGAACAGCTGATACAATTTTCTTCTGGCTTACCTGTTTCCAGCTATAACCATGATTCTAGAGGTATGCTAAGCTTGATAGTGGGCTTATTCCCATTGTGGAAACTTCTGCCAATCCTGTTCCTAGAGTCCTTGGCTTTCCATGATCCACAAAATCATTAAGTCACCATAGCCCCTGTGACTGGGGGCACATTTTGGCAGACCTTTCTGGCCAATTGTACTGAATGCTACTGTGCTTGGTTTATCTGAATTTCCCGAAACAATTGTCACCAGCATAATCATGGGCTATTACAAGAGTGGCTCAGTTTTGAAAAGTGAAAATGAGGGCACATCCACAAACGGTTTTCATTTTCCCTTTCCTGGGAGAGAGGGAGTGAACAGATGCTTCCATTTATCCCTTTGTCTTAGCTCCTGTCTGCCTGTATCTTACTAAGATCAATTCAAATTTAGAGCACTATGCAGAGAAATCTTGTACAAAACTCTAGGACAAGTATTTGTTTTTAAAAATATTACTTCATCACAAAAGTAAGAACTGATTTTGAAAACCAATAATTCACATTAAGCCTGCGTAGTTGCTTACAGTAGCATCTAAACACAGGACTCTTCTAATGCTCAAAAATATTCCCTGCCAAGGCTCTCAATATGTGGGAAAGAGACTGATCTGACTCCTTGATTATTTTTCTTCACAGCATTCTTGTTCTCATGCAACTGTTCTAGCCAGAGGTGGTATTCAGCAGGTTCTGACCAATTCTGGAGAACTGGTAGTGGAAATTTTGAGTGGAACAGAGAATCAGCAAATACCACCTCTGACTGGAGATTTTACAATATCTTTCCCCTGCCACACCCACCAAGCCACACCCACAGAACCGTTAGTAAAAATATTGAATCCCACCACTTCACATCATATTCTTAAGTAAAAACATAACGAAATGTCAGAGAGTTTACCTTTTTCTGTAAAATTCTCTATGTTCAAACTCCCTCTGCTGGTTTGATAGTTATATGTGATTTCTTTTACTACTATTTTTACTATTGCCTTTTTACTGCACAATTATCAACTCAGCCAAAGGTCCATGTGGACTTCCCTCAAAGAATGACCTTTCCTCTACATAGAATGGGAATTGGATCATTAAATTATTCCCCTTCTCATATTCATATGAAAGAGCTTGGCAGAAAAAGTTGTTCTCCTCAGTCTCATTGTCTTTTCCTCTCACACTGCATGGTTATCTGCAAGAATGATGGAAAAGAACAGGAATACCATTCTTGGTATTGTATTCTTGGTGCTCATCTGCTTTGAAACTCACCCAATTTGGTATCAGTGCATTTTGACATGAAAATTTTGTCCCAGTACTCATTGGGTTTTTTTGGTACTTAATGCACAAGCAGTCCTGTCAAACAGACAACAAATGATCAAAATTGGGAGCGTCTTATCAAATTCTGTACCTGTCAACAGTGGTGTCTCCCAAGGCAGTGTTTTAGGACCAACTCTCTTCATACTCTACATAAATGACCTCTGTGATCATATTAAGAGCAAATGTGTTCTCTTCACTGATGATGTAAAGCTATTCAACACCAAGACAATACTACTACCCTCCAAAAAGACCTTGACTATGTATCAGAATGGTTAATCAAATTGCAGCTTCAATTCTCAACAAATAAATGCTCTGTCTTACATATTGGGAAAAAAATCAGAAAATAAAATACAAGCTAAACAGTCAAGACCTTGTTTTTTTTTTTTTTTTTAAAGTTTTTATTAATTTTCTACAAACAAACAAACATACAAAACATTAAAAACATCTACTCTCATATATACTTCCGGTGTATCGGTTGGTTCATCAGTTTTGTGCATTCATTTTATAGTGTCAATTACAATTATATTGCATAACCACTCATATTGTCAATCCATATTCTAATATTAAAAAAAAATAAAAATAAAAAAATCTTTTTCTGACTATACCTTTAATCATTCATGCTTTGCGAGATAACAATACTTCAAACAGTTTATTCTATAATTTATCATATAATCATAACAAATCAATCCTAAAAACTCTTCATATATATAATATTAATGCTCTATTATTATATTTTATCATCTAACCATTGATAAAAAAAACTCCAAATTGCATAAAATTGTTTATCTTCTTGTTCTCTAATTTCAAATGTCAATCTACTCATCTCAGCACATTCCAATATTTTCTTAATAATTTCTTCCTGCAATGGTATTTTCTCATTCTTCCAGTTTTTAGCAAATACAATCCTAGCCGCCGTTAATACATTTACAATCAAATATTTCAAGTCTTTATTATATATATCAGGTAAAATTCCCAATAAAAAGATCTCTGGCTTCAAGTCTATGTGTTTCTTTGTCATTTTTTCCAACCACATGTGAATTTTAGTCCAATATTTTCTAGCATTCTCACAAGTCCACCACATATGATAGTATGAGCCAGGTATCTGATGACATTTCCAACATTTTTCAGATTTATTCTTGAACATTCTTGCTATTCTTGTCGGGGGAAGGTGCCACCTGTAAAACATCTTATACAAGTTTTCTTTATATGCTATTGACATTGTCATTTTATAATTTTGAGACCACAATTTTTGCCATTGCTCTAAATCAATTCCATATCCAAAATTCTTCCCCCATGCAATCATAGTTTCTTTAACTTGTTCTTCCTCTAGCTTAATTCCCAATAAATAACCATATAACTTTTTAATCACTTTCTCATCAGTACCCATCAATATCTTATCTAAATCAGTCTGTTTATCATAGAATCCTTCCGTTTTAAAATCTTCAAGATATCTTGAGTGTATTTGCGCATATGAAAACCAATTCATCCTTATACCTTGTTCCTCTAAATTTTGGATCGTTTTAAGTCCACCCTTTTCATCCAACAGTTCCCCATATCTAACTGTTTGTTCCTTTTTATAGATCATAGGATAGGAAAATGCTTCAATAGTCGATAACCAAATTGGAATTTTCAAATAACATTGTTTTTTTATCTTCTCCCAATTTAACCACAAAGACTCCCGTATATAATGTCTTCTGAAATACCCCTGTGTTTTAGTTCCCTTGTACCATAAAAAAGCATGCCAGCCCAACAGTAAATCATGTCCTTCTAATGTCAACAATCTATGTTTTCTTAATGTTATCCATTCTTTGACCCACATCAAACTTGCAGCTTGATAATACAATTCCCAATTAGGCAGGCCAAAACCTCCTCTGTTTCTAGCATCTTGCAAAAGTTTTAACTTTATTCTCGCTTTTTTACCTTGCCATATAAACTTCAACATAGTTTTATTTAAATCTTCAAAATAGTCTTTTCCAAGTCTAATTGGTATTGTTTGAAAGAGAAATAAAATTCTAGGTAAAATATTCATCTTAATTGTTGAAATTCTCCCTATTAATGACAATTGTAAATTTTCCCATTTCTTCAAATCTGTAATTATCTGTTGTTTAAGTTTAATATAATTATTCTCTTTTAATGTGCTACATCTTGCTGTCAAATATATCCCCAGATACTTAACCTTGTTTGTAATTTGAATTTTCAAAAGATCTGTCAGTTCTTCTCTTTGTCTCAACAACATATTTTTTGTCAAAATCTTTGTTTTATCTTTATTTATTTTCAAGCCAGCCATCTCACCATATGTCTCTACCTTTTCCAATAACTTTGGAGCGGTTTCTAACGGGTCTTCCAGAATAAAAGCTAAATCATCAGCAAAAGCTTGTAGTTTAAATTCTTCCTTTTTAATTTTCATTCCTTTTATATTTTTGTCATCTCTAATATTTCTATTCAACACTTCCAAAGTTAATACGAATAACAAAGGAGATAGGGGACATCCTTGTCTTGTACCTCTTCTTATATTAATAAGATCTGTAAATTCTCCCTCCATCATTACCTTTGCTGTCTGTTTATTATATATGGCTTCTATTGCTTGAATAAATTTTCTGGCAAAGCCCATCTGTTCCAATAATAATAACATAAATCTCCAGTTCACGTTGTCAAATGCTTTTTGAGCATCTAGGAATATCAAAGCCATTTGTTTTTCAGGATGAGCCTCATAATATTCCAAGGTATCCAAAATTACTCTCATGTTGTCTCTAATTTGTCTCTTTGGTAGAAATCCATTTTGATCTGGATGGATAAAATTATTTAAATATTTTTTCAGTCTTTCTGCTAAGATTGAAGCAAAGATTTTATAATCTGCATTCAATAAGGAAATAGGTCTATAGTTCTTAATTTGCAACGGGTCAGCCTCTTCCTTTAAAATAAGTGTAATATAAGCCTCTGACCATGTTTTGGGTGTCATCTTTTTTAACATAACTTCATTCATAATTTCTAACAATGGAGTGTTCAATGATTCTTGAAATTTTTTATAGAATTCTGCCGGAAGCCCATCTGGACCTGGTGCTTTCCCATTATTTTGTCTTTTAAATGCTTCATTTAGTTCCATCATTGTTATATTGCTTTCTAACATTTCTTCAGTCTCTTTAGGTATCTTCGGTAAGTTAGCATTCTGTAAATACTGTTTAATTTTTTTCTCATCAATATTCTCTTGTTTATATAGTTGTCCATAATAATCTCGAATAATTTCCTTTTTCTCCTTATTACCACAACAAACTTGACCTTGATCATTTATTAGTTTCAATATTTTTCTTGATTCCTTCTCCTTTCTCAGTTTATATGCTAACCATCTACCTGGTTTATTTGCATCTTCAAAATAATTCTGTTTAGAATTTCTAATTTTCTGTTGATGATCCAAACCCTGTCAAGAACCTTGGAGTACTCATCTCCAATGATCTAAGTACTACAGCCCATTGTAACTACATAGCCAAAAAAGCATTAAGGATTGTTAATCTAATCCTACATAGCTTCTTCTTTGGTAATATCACACTACTAATCAGAGCATACAAAACATTTGCTAGGCCTATATTTGAATAAAGCTCATTCGTCTGGAACCCATATCGTGTATCTGATACTAACACAATTGAGAAAGTCCAGAAATATTTCACAAGAAGAGTTCTCCACTCCTCTACTCATTGCAGAATACCTTATGCCACCAGACTTGAAACTCTAGACCTAGAAAACTTAGAACTACGCCACCTCCGGTCCGATCTAAATATAGTATATAAAATCATACATTGCAATGTCCTACCTGCACATGAATACTTCAGCTTCAATCATAACAATACAAAAGCACACAATAGATACAAATTCAAGGTTAACCACACCAAACTTGATTGCAGAAAATACGACTTCAGTAACAGAGTGGTCAATGTTGTAATACTCTACCTGACTCTGTGGTTTCTTCTCCAAACCCCCAAAACTTTAACCTTCGACTGTCTACTATTGACCTCATCCCTTTCCTAAGAGGCCTGTAGGGGGCGTGTATAAGCGCACCAATTGTGCCTACCACCCCTGTCTTATTGTTTCTTTTTATTTTTCTTATAAGTATCCATCTCATGTCTTCATAACTATGTTTATTCTTATACCTGTATCTTGTAAGCAATTAACAAATCAAATCAAATCAAACAATCAATCAATAAATTTTTCTGTGTCCATTGCCATTGCATTGACTTACAATGACTTACATTACAGTGACTCATTACATTATTCTTTATGGGAAAAATTTGTTTTGTCATCATTTTTGGCACTCAATACACCTCCTGGAACAAATTCATGATGAGTAACAAAGTACCACAATCATCATCATCACTATCATCATCATCATCATCATCATCATCATCATCATCATCATCATCATCATCAATGTTGCAGAATTACTTCACTTCTCAATCAGGCCAAAGACAGTTTTTACTCTGTCATTTCATTTTCTGGAATAGTGTTGGGAATTTTAAAATGTGTGGACTTCAGTTCCCAGGATTCCCAAACCAATATGGCTGGCTGGGAAATTCTTGAAGTTGAAGTCCATACATCTTTCCTAAGGTTGAGAAACACTGATCTAGAGTTTGCAGAACATTTGCATTTTCACCTATCAGTGTAATGTGATGTCAGTATTGTGCAAATATTGATATCTCTTCTTCAACTTTTAATGCCACACTCTTCTATTTCCAATCAAAATTGCCTCAATATGCAATTCCACATCTACGTTGAATAAATAGAGAATATGAAGCTCTATCTCATTTGTTGTATACCTAATCACAGGATAAAAACATTTCTAAATGTTACTTCATATTCTGAAAGGTACTTAGTTCCTCCTCAGCAGCAAGTTGAATACCACCCAACTATTATCTTGAGAGGCCCATTATAGCAATAAGCACTTTGTCTTGCCTATCCATGGGATTTTCTTTGTAAAAATGCAGGGATAGTTTACAATTGCCTTCTCCCACACAGTATGAAATGATAACTTAAGCCCATGTCACACTGCACCAACGGATGCAAAGAGGATGTAAAATGGAGAGAAACACTTGCCATCCATTGGTTAATGCAATGCATCCGTTCTGTACTCACTGCGTGCATGATTCATACGTTCTATCTGTCCAGCATCCGTCTACTGAGATTTCATACGCTCAAAAAGTTTTGAGCTGCACAAAACCTTTTGAGCGGATGAACTTTCCGCCGCGTCCATTCTACATCCGTGACACATACAGGGAACAAATGTTCTACGTCCGTCATCATCAGTTAAACATCTGCTGTTTCCGCTCAGCATCCACTAAACATCCGCGCAACTCGCATCCGCTCCAGCGGAAAACGGAAAGAGGGAGGAAGCGAAACAGATGTGGAACGTCCACACAGCATTAGTAGCACGGACATAGAAAGGATGAAAGCGGATGCACCTCAGACATAAAGCATTAAAATGGAAAAATGTTTGTATCTGGGATGTATCTCGGATATTTAGGATGTCTGCAGTATGTCTAGAGTATGTGGAAGGACACCTAATGGAAAACCGATATTTCCTATAAAAAGGGGGAGGAAATCACCTGGATCTCAGTATGAGACCAGCAGCCATGGTGTACAGACCTCTTCAGCCTTGCTCTTGCTCTTCAACATCATCCATTGATCTCCACCATGGATCATCACACACTCCTTTTGGTAGCCGCCATCATTCAACACCAGAACCAAGCCCTCTTCAGACAGTTTCACCTTTTCTACGCACAGAGAAGGAGATCTCCAAGAACTGTGTGGGTCCGAAGATGGATCGGGAGAAGAACGGAGTTTGGACTCTTTGACAAGCTGATGGTGGAGCTGAGGAATGAAGACCCTTGTGCATTCCAGCACTTCATGAGGATGCCACCAGCCATGTTTGACGAAGTTCTGGAGCGTCTGAGACCCAGGTTGACCAAGCCAAGCACCAACTTCCATCCCAGCCTGGACCCTGGACTGAAGGTGGCACTGACTCTGCGCCACCTGGCCTCTGGGACCACGTACAGAAACATGCAGTATGCCTGGAGGGTGCCACACAACACCATCAGCATTGTGGTCAGAGAAGTGGTGCAGGCCATCATCGAAGAATACCTGGAGGAGCTCCTCCAGTGTCCCACCACTGAAGAAGGCTGGAAGAAAGTTGCAGAGCAGTGGTATCAGAGGTGGAACTTCCCCCACACCGTTGAAGCCATAGATGGAAGCACGTGGCCTGCAAAGCTCCAGCCAACTCAGGGTCCACTTATCACAACTACAAGGGCTTCTTCAGCATCATCCTCTTTACCATGGTCGATGCTGACTAAAAGTTCATGTACATGCTTCAGGCAATGGCTCATCTTCAGATGCCCAGGTATACAATGCCAGTGACCTCAAGGAGGGGCTGGAACGCAACCTCATCATGGGCTTCTCAGATCCAGACCCCATACCCAACGACACACAAGATGTGCCCTACTTCATCGTGGGGGATGATGCCTTCTCCCTCAGAGCCTACCTCATGAAGCCCTACACTTCCAGATGCCTCACCCGTGAAGAGAGGATCTTCAACTACAGGCTGTCCAGGGCAAGACGGGTGGTGGAGAACACCTTTGGCATCCTGGCCAACAGGTTCCAGGTACTTCTCACCACCATGCAGCATCGCCTAGAGACAGTGAGGAACATCGTGGAAGCTTGCTGCATCCTGCACAATCTCATGCGCACCCGCAACCCAGTCTTGCAGAACAGGCTTGTGGACCATCAACAAGGCAATGGGGACATGGAGCCTGGTGAATGGAGGCAAGGACGAAACCTGATAGACACTGTGGATGTGCAAGGCCCCAACAGAGCTTCACGTGAAGGGAAGAAGCAGCACAACCTCCTGAAACACTGGTGCAACTCCCCAGCTGGAGCAGTGGAGTGGCAAGACAGGATGGTAGATGCTTAATGTATGCTTCCTTCAGCCTGTCTCATAACACTGATGAGATTGTGCCATGTATGTTGAGTGGCCCTACAATGAACAGGGCATTTAATAAAGAGTTGTGTTTATGTTGAAATGTGTTGATCAATGAATAAATTGTTATTGATAAAAAAGGGCCACACATGTGGCAGCTGGGAGGGTGGACCATACAGTCCCACTATGCTTGCACTGGAGGTTTATCCATCTCACAGCTATCCTTGCCCATCCCACAGCTATTATCCATCCCACAGCTATCCTTGCCCATCCCACAGCTATTATCCATCCCACAGCTATCCTTGCCTATCCCACAGCTATTAATCTTACCACAGCTATCCTTGCCCATCCCACAAGCATGCAAAAGCTTAACCATTTTCTAAAGGTTTCCACCAAGACTTTATTAAGTAAAAGAAATGAACCAAGTGTGTGAAGAAAAGATAACCTTTATTCATAACAAACTGTAAAAGCAAAATGCCCCAAGTACAGTGTCTCAAGCAAAGATAAAGTCAATAGGTAACAATTCAGTCTCTGGCACTGTTCTCAGTCACTCTGAGGCATGCCCATGGTCTCAGGTGTAAAGGGTCCAGGGTCTGTGGAGGTGGCAGTGGCTGGAGTGCTGGTCTGAGGTACCATTGGAGTGCTTGGCCCCAAGAGGACAGAAGGAGATGGTGTGTGCAGGAAGCTCTCAGAGAGCTGGCTCAGGCCCATGAGGTTGAGAGGCCCTTCATCCAGGACCTGGGATGTCAGTCCCAACACCGATGACAGATGTTCTGAAGACAGGCTTGGCTGTGGGGTGGAGGAAAGAGGAGTATAGTGGGCCTGTCTGGTCTGCAGCTGGGTGAGGTGAGGTGTCGGTGGCATCTGTGGCGTCGGTGACATCGGTGGCATCTGTGGCAGCCGATGAACCTGGGCCTGGACTGGGAAGGGCTGCCTCTGTTGAGGGAAGTCCTGGTAGCCGTAGCCTTGGTAGGAGAGGGGCTGTTGAAAGCCTTGGAAGGGCTGTGACATCGCCTGAGGTGGAGGAGCAGATCTGGAGTGGGTGGGATCAGGTTCAGCTGAGCCTGGAGGGTGGTGCAGAAGCACAGTGATCCTCTCCTTCATCACCTGGTACTGGGGCTCGGGCATGTCCATGAGGGTCTGGGTCACATAGGTGAGGAAGGGCTTGCAGTTTGAGGATGGAATCTTGAAGTGTACCACCTGAGAGAGGAGATCTGCGCTGTTCTTGATTGTGTCCCTGATCTCCAAGAGGACAGTGTGGCTTTGTCCCTCCGGTCTGCCTCTCTGCCTGCTTTCTGTGGAGGTGGAGCTGGGTGTGGGTGTGGGTTGGTTTCTGGTGGCTGCGGCCTCCTCTTGCTCCATCTGCATCAGGGGATCCTCCACGTCCTCTGGCATGGGGTGTGCAGCTGTCAGGGGGGTCTCTGTCGTGGGGCCCTCCAAAGACACCTGCCTGGACACACTGGCTGTTTCCTGGCTGGAAGAGGAGTGCCTCTCTGTGGGCTGTCTGAGTGAGAGGATTGACAGAGGGGATGCTCCTCGGTGGCGGATCTCACCCTGCAGGAAGCTGCACTTGGCCATGACGTAGGTCTCCCAGTCCGTGAGCTTGACAGTGGCCTGGCCGGATCTCTTCAGGAGCAGCTTGCCATACCAGGTGTGCATATGTTTCCACCACCCCAGGAGGACATCAGAAGTGTAGCCCAGGCTCTCTGCCTTCTCTCTCCAAGCTGTCTGCTTCCGCTTGGTGTCTCGATATAGCCTGTGGCCCTTCCTCCACAGGTACTCATTCTCCCTCAGCCATTCGAGCACTTCCTCCTCATGGTCCTCTGCAATGGAGTACTGTTTCCTCTCCCCCTTCTCGTTCTCCTTCGATTGCTTCTTCCTCCCTCTGGCAAGGCTTTCTGGGCCTTCATCAGCACCAACTTCCGCTTTGAGGGCCTTGGGGCTGGTCCACCACACCAGCAGCACCAGCAGCACCAGCAAAAGCACCAGCAGCACCAGCAGAAGCACCACCAGCAGCAGAGTCAGCGCCAGGGGGTAGGATGGTGGTTCTGTCCTTCTTTCCAGGGCTGGCAGGATTAGGCACAGGCTTCCTCTTCTTCCCCATGGTCTCTGATGAAGATGTCTCTGGCAGCAGGTCTTTCCTCTGAATGCTGGCCGCATGCGAGCTGCTTCCTTTTATATCCACGGGGCTGACACAATGCATCCTCCCCGCATGCGCAGTGAATGCTTTGCATCCACTAGGCATCCACTAGGCATCTGCTAGGCATCCGCTAGGCATCCGCTAGGCGTCCGTGATGCATCCGCATCAACCGCTACGCATCCACTCCTTCCGCTACACATCCGCTTTGCTGTTCTCCCCCGGAAGCCCTGCGGACATGCCATCCACTTCCATTTGCTTCCATCCTCTAGGCTTCCGTTGAGCATCCGCTTAACATCCTCGCTACGTCCTCTCCCCATCCGTTTCTTTCCGTTCTTTTCCGTTCTGTTTATGCAAATTTTTGCCCCTTTTGAGAGCGGATAACAATAGATGGAGCCACGGATTGAATTTTGCCCGTCCGCTGTGTCCTTTTTACATACGTTTTGCATCCGTCGGCCGATGTGACCTAGCCTTTAGCTTTTATCAGTAAAATGATCATCCTCCCTCAGCACCTTTCCATGTTGCTGTTATCGAATATATGTGCCTTCTCGTTTTAACTGGACAGTCACTGGACAGGCTTTTATGCTAATATCCATGGTGGACTTCACTTACCTCTCCCAAGAATACACCTGTACCATAATAAGAAAGTATAATGGGACAGGAATGCTGGTTATCAGGGTATAGCACTGGTTATACCAACATCTATTCCAGCATAGGAACCTAAAATAAGACGTTAGATTTCCATGATAACTATTGGTGTACTGCTAAGCTGTTATTCCAGCCCAAAGGGACTCAAAAATATGGTATATAGGTGACATCTAGGTATCTAGGTATAACTGTTGATTTCTAGAAGGTTAATGAACTACTGCTCAAATGATCTAGGACAGCATTTCTCCAATCTGCTATTTTTTTAAATGAGTAAGCCTGCGTTCCCAGAATTCTGAGTGGCCAAATGTTTGAGGAGGAATAAACTAATATACCTCTATATAAAAGAGCAGGAAAAATTAAGCAGTTGATTTTAGCAGTTGATAGTTTTTCACATATAAAGAAATATACTTTACATTAAGTTATGTTTTTAATCTTGAATGGATCTATTATAAATATACAGTATATCAGTATAATGGTTCTTATGGGACAGCCAGTTTGACATACTGTAGTGATTAAAGATGCCAGGTTAGAAACCGGAAAACCAGCAGTTCTACTTCCACCCTAGGAATGAAGCCAGCCCCCCTCTCTCAGCCCTAGGTAAAAGAAAATGGTTAAACCATTTCTGGAAGTGTGGAAGTTCTGGAAGAAAACTTCAGGGACTTACACAGCAAATCTCCAGGAGTCAACACTAACTTGAAAATATGTTTTGAGGAAAACTGTGATGCAAGAGAGAAATAATGGTTTCTGCAGGAATTTAATGCATCATAATGTTGAGCTCAATGTTTTAAGGAAAGCATAATAAAAGAGTGTAATAGAGATGCTGTGCTGCTATACTCATAATCTATATTTACACTAATCATGAGATGTTTGAAATTTTGGAATGCCAGCTCAAATGATCAGTCAAATCAAGTGGGAAAGACTAGATTTCCAGAGGCAAGTAGGTTTGGCTGCATCAGGCAAGGTCTCCTGTTCAGAGAGCATTAGGAAAAAAGTATTATTCTGAATATAATAATCTTCGATTTAGAGTGAATTGATGTCAACATGTTGGTTGCATCCCATTCCACAGGGCTTCCAGTAAATTCTACCAAAAAGGTAGAATCTATCAGTCTATCTATCTATCTATCTATCTATCTTTTTTGTTTTACTTTCCATATGCTCAAATTAGATGTCATAACTTTTTTAGTGTTTTAATAGCAACAGCACTTAGACTTATATACTGGATTTATGGTGCTTTACAGCCCTCTCTAAGCAGTTTCCAGAATCAGCATATTGTCCCCAACAATTTGGGTCCTCATTTTACCCACCTCAGAAGGATGGAAGGCTGAGTCAACCTTGAGCCTGGTGGGATTTGAACTGCCAAATTGTAGGCAGTTGGCTGCAGAAGTAGCTTGTAGTACTGCACTCTAACCACTGTGCCACAGAAGCTCCTGTGATTTTTACTGTTTTTATTATTTTAAAATGTTTTAAGATTTTAATTGTAATTTATGTTTCTGAATTGTGAGCTGCCCAGAGTCGTTTGCTGAGATGGGTGACTTTAGAAAACAAATAAATCTATCATCTCTCTCTCTCTTTCTCATCTATTGATCATATAAATTGACCCATAGGTTCCTAATGCCAGTGTGTTTCGATTATACAAGGGTATGTGTGTGTATGTGTGTGCATGCGCGTGCTTTCTCTTTACTAGTTTTATGGCACAAGTGCTTGAGTTTATGCCATTTCTGGAAAAAAATGAGCACAGTAAAATGTGTTTTGATGTGATGTATTCTATGGGCAATCTTTAAATTGTAAGACACTTATCCCATCTATACTAGTAGCTTTTTGGGTGCCCCCACAACTAGGCTATCTCACATTGCCAAATGTACGATAAATGGAAGTCTGCTCATAATACTACAGACTGACTCAAGAAAAGTTCTGTTGCATCAGAAGTGTCAAACTACAGAACTTTTTCCCATTCAATTAGCAAGAATAAACTTATGAGAACCAAACGTATCAAAAGGAATCCTTTATTGAGATTAGACAATTCATGTAGGAGTTCAAAGCAGCGTCTGAGATCCCTCAGGCATACAGGGATACATAAGGGAGTTTAGAACTCCTCCCGTTATCTCGATGTGTATTTAGAGAAACAAAAGCCAGTGTGTTAATTCCCCTCCAACCCCTTCTGTAGGAACAATCTTTCTCACAGTTTCCCAGGACATACCTAATTTTCCCCCACCCCTTTTTAGAAAGAACTTTTTCCAAGATTTCCCCGCATACATCTCACTGTGGAATTTTTATGATCTTCTCATCTCTTGGCTGTGCCTCTCAGAGGTGATAGGTTCTGGCCATCTGGCTTTTCTCCCTCCATTGTATCATGTGTAGGTTTTACAAATTTGATATAAGATTAAATATATTCAGGTTACATCAGGAAAGGATTTCTTTCTCAGCCTCCCCCCCCCCCTTTTTCTTCTTCCACTGAAGAAATGACAGATACACGGATCTGACAAGAAGGCTAGTCTTCCCATGGAATAGGAAATAGGAAGTCTGGATAGTGTATACATGCTTGCTTAAATTTCCCAGCACATAGTATTCCGACTCTGAGGCTGACTGAACATGGTAAATTTGTTAAAAGTCATACATCAAATTTATGATAACTATTAATAATCTCCTTCATGAATTTGTCTCATCAACTTTTACAGACATTACTACACCCTATTAAAATTAATTTAATAATGTAACACATACTTTCCAAAAAAGCAATTTCTTTAGTTATGAAGAAATATTAGCTTTTTTAATATTTACTGAAGAAGAGATGTTTTTCCTTGTCCTCTTCTTTATAACCATGTATAGATTCCTTTAAAAAATTATTACTTTAATATACAAAGAAGAGGAAAAACAGAAGGAAAATGCTGCAAAAAAAAGAAACAAAAAAGAAAAGAAACAGGAAAACAATAACAAAAACATAGTATGTTGCATGAAGAAATCATTTAGCCTAATTTAAATATATTATTGGATGATTGGCAAGTCTTTCTGTTGAATTTATAGGACATAAAACAGATATATATTGATAAACCAAGATTTCAAAACAGAGTTCATTATTTCTATCTTTGAAGAATAATGTTTTTCCTGCTCACTTTTCACTCCATAAATCTATAATTCGTTGTATACTGATCAATTTCAAGTTTTTGGTTAATAATTCACAAGTATATTTAACCAAACTGATACTTTATTATCATATTTTATATATGCAGCATTAGGAATGTGATAGCCAACACTTTTAAAACTTGCTCTGGGTGTCCAAAGAACATGAAAAACTATTTTTGCTTATTCAAATCTTGTCTTAAAATTTTTAAAAAGTATTATTTAAGACCCTCTGCATTGACTTTGGAATATCTGATATTCCAACTCTTTATGTCAGAGCATACCCTTTAGAAAAAATAGTGTTGATTTTAAATGATAAGTATGTTCCAATACCAAAAGTAATTTCAGAATTTTAGAGACTCCTTCTGCATCTGGACTGTTTAATCAAAAGAAATTTTAATTGAATATACAGCCATTTTGCAGTTTTAGAGTATAATTTTGTTATGTGAATGGAGGTCCAAATTATGCTTTCATTCAATGTCTTTCAAAGAAGCCTTGCAGCCTTTGAAGCAAGAAATATAGGACAGAAATAAAATGGATAACAATGGAGCCAAGCCGGGATTGCTGGGATATTAAAGTAACATAATAACTTTATAATCGTGCCCATAATGGTTTCTTTTTAGTCGATTACTGGCATTTCAGAGAGAAATTGAAATAAAAATATATAGCCAGTAATACAATTGGCAACCAGGAAAGTTTTAAAACCTCAGTATAACTTGGCAATAGAATGTAGAAATCAGATTTATGTACCCTTGGAATGTCCTTCTTTGCTCAAGGATCCTTGGGGGTCCTCCAAGACTCATGATTGCTATTCAAAGAGCAGGTGGCAGTCATGGCTTGAAGGTCTTTTGCACAGGTTTGTGTTGAGCAACAACTGTGCCCATTCTTGGATCAGGAGGCTCTGCTCACAAGTCATTCAGGATCTGCTCACCTCCCAGGTGGACTACTGTAATTTGTTCTACATGAGGCTGCTCTTGAAACGCATTCAGAAGTTCCAGCCTGTATTTAATGCAATGACATGGGGAGTTGTTTTGCTCCTAGAACAGCACATGTTCTGTTAAGTGTGGGAAAAGATCAACTCGAGACCAGTTAGACTTCAGCTCTTTTTATTTCTCTTGCTGGACTGAATTGGCCCCTGAACCACGGCAGCCTTTTTTATAGCGGCTGCTCGCAGCTTTAGGCCAATGACAGTTCTTCAAATCTCCCGCCGATGGGCGGGCCAATCCAAATGCAGTATTTCAAGTATGCAAATATCTAACACCCCTCCCCATGTGGTCCAATCCAACCATTCAGGGCCCCTTACGTTACATAGTCACGTAAATAGGCGGGGCTATGATTCCTACTGGACCTGCGCAATCCAGTTGCGGTATTGTCTTTGGGCTGTTCAGACGGGTTCACTGTTTCTCCTGACCTCCTCCGTGGAATCTCCTGGAAGGTAGAGTCAGCCATGTCACTCCTGCCTGGTCTATCCAGGCTGGTTGAGTCGGCTCAGCTGCTCCCTCCAGGAGAGGCTTTGTGATGACTTTCCTCTGCCTGTTCCATTCTCCCGAAGTCCTTTTCAGCTATGTGACTGCGATTTCTTATCAGGGCTACCAGTGGTGTTGGTTGGTGCGTTATTGGTGGTGTTTGTGGAGGGCCTTCCCCTCCCCTCTCGCTTGTGTTTGAGGGGTCTTCCCCTGCTCTGGTTTGGTTATTCTTTTGATTTAATGTTTGAGGTGGTTCATGTGTGTTTGTGCATTCTTCTCCTTCATCCCTTTGGTTGTTTGTGTTTCTTAATAGTGTTCTTGATCTAAGCTGGTCTATGTGTCTCCTCCAGCTTCCTCCAACCTCTGTCTCCATTCTGTATGATCGGGGTCCTGTTACCTGGGTTATTTTAGCTGGTATCCATAGTGGGTCCCCCATGAGGTTTTTTGCATATACCAGGTCCCCTATCCCAAATGTACGGTACTTACTGGATGAGTCTGTTGGCTTTTCAGGGCTGTATGTGGGGTGTAGCCTGTCTAGGTGAGACCTTAATTTTCTGCCCATAAATAGTTCTGCTGGGCTTTTTATTAGTTGTGGAGTTTGGTGTGATGTGTTGTATGGTTAGTAGTTTATAGATGTTTTTCCTGGATGTCTCCAGTTTCTAGTTTGTGGAGTGTTTCCTTAGTATAATGGACCATGCCTTTCGCCCGTCCGTTTGTAGCCGGCCGGTCTGGCACTGTCAAGGCATGCCTTATTCCTTGTTCGGCCAGGAACCTCTCAAGTGTTAGTGCCGTGAATTGTGGCCCGTTGTTGGATACAAGTAAATCCGGTAAGCCATGTGTTGCAAAAAGTTTCCTTAGCTGTCTGACTATGGATTCTGTTGTGGTTGAGTGCATGACGCTTACCTCCAGCCAATTTGAGTAAGCGTCTACCACGATCAAAAATGTATGACCTTTCATTGGCCCTGCAAAATCAATGTGTATTCTCGACCATAGTCCCCTAGGCATTTCCCAGTCTAGTATCGGTGCAGAAGGGGGTGCAGGTCTAGATTCTTGGCATTGTTTGCACGTTTCCACCCATCTCCCAATGTCCTTATCCATCCCTGGCCACCATACGTAACTCCTGGCCAGAGACTTCATCCTTACAATGCCTGGGTGCCCTTTATGTAATAAATTATTTGTTCGCTCAGTATGTCCGGTACAATCACCCTGTCCCCCCATAGAATGCACCCTTTTAATATCGAGAGTTTTGTTTGTCGATTTCGAAATGGTTTAACAGTCTCGTTCCCTTCGGTGTCTGGCCACCCTTTACCTACCCAATTTAAAATTCGCGCCAGGTCTCTGTCTTTCGTGGTTTCCTTCACGATGTCTGCTGCTGTCATGGGTAGGTTTGCCAGCATCTCGATTTGCAGGGTTGATGTGGTTGGTGCAGGATCATCTTCTAATTCAGGTAAGGGGAAACGGCTCAGGGCATCAGCGTGTGCAATGTTCTTACCTGGCCAGTGGATTAATTTGTAGTTGTATGCAGCGAGGAACTTGGATCATCTCGTCATTCATGGTGACAGTATGTTTGGTGTGGCTTGGTTCCCTGTGAGTATTCCTAGCAGGGGTCTGTGATTAGAAAAAAAGTTCTGCCATAAATGTATTCGTGGAAACGCTTGACCCCTGTTATTGTGGCCAGCGCTTCCCTGTCCAATTGACTATAAATTCTCTCCACTTCAGATAGGGTTTTTGAGTAGAAAGTGATCAGTGCTTCCCTTCCATTGGGTAATGTGTGGCTGAGCATTGCCCTGATGCTGAACAATGATGCATCGCAGGTTAAGGTTAGTGGCAAGATTTCACTGTATTGAATTAGTATGGAGTCTGATGTCAGTAAGTCCTTGATTCCCTGGAATGCGGTTTCTTCTCGATGCCACCAGGTCCAGGTGGCTTTCTTATCCAGCAGCCTGTGTAATGGTTCCACTGTCGTTGCCTTCTGTGGCAAAAAGACATTGTAAAAGTTAATAAGTCCCAAAAAGGCTTGTAACTCTGTTTTATTTCCGGGTCTGGGAGCTTCTTTGATTGCTCTGATTTTCTTTTCGGTGGGGTGGATCCCTTCTTTATCTATGAGTATCCCAGGAATTCAACTTTGTCGATGGCTAGTTGGCACTTCTCTCTTTTCACTTTAAGTCCCGCCTCTTTAAATCTTTGTAAGACTTCCTTCAGGCGGCCTTCTGATTGTTTTTTGTCCCTGGCTGATACCAGTATGTTGTCGAAATATGGTACCACTGCCTTGATTCCCTGTAATAGGCACTCCATTAGACTTTGGAATACCCCAGGGGCCACGCTGACTCCAAAATGCAGTCTTTTGCATTTGAATGCCCCCCTGTAAGTCACAATTGTTTGTGCTTCAGCTGTTTCTGTGTCAACTGGAAATTGTTGGTAAGCTTGTGCCAGGTCGAGCTTTGCGAAGATTTTTCTTCCCCGCAACAAATGTAAGAGGTGTTGGACCACCGGGACGGTGTATGCGCTTTGTTTTTTTTTTGTTTTGTTTTGTTTTTTTTGAAATTTTTTTATTGATTTTCAATAAACAAACATATACAAACAAAACACAAAACATAAAAACATAAAACTTCTTTTTGGAAAGCGGCTTCCCAGGTTACATGTTTTTATACAGACATAAATTCGAATTTATGCTCACTTTTTATCCCATTTCATATCTTATTTACCATTCAACATCTTCTATATAGCTTCTCCCCTCTTCTCACTCTCTTAATTCTATTTTATTTATTTCATCTCAATTTAAATCATTATGCGTATATCTTTTGTCTGTTCTATTTCAATTTTCTATTATCTTTTTTCATTAACACAAAATTTCTCCTGTAATCACTAATTGAAGTATGATGCCTTTAAATCTTTCCCCTAAATTTAACACTTAAAATATTATATACTTTTCATTCTGATTCTGCTTAGTATGTTCTAAAGCTACATACTATATTATAAAATAGAAAAGTAATAAGTTTATAATATAATTAAAACAATAATCCATGGCAAATTAAACTCTATTATTAAATCCAGTTTTCTAACCTTATTTCAAATATAAATACAACAATACAATCTTGTGTACTTTTGCAGAATCTCTTTTTTAATCATATTTTTTACCCACTATCTCTAAATAAATCTTGTTTCTTTACATCTTGTTTTAAACCTTTGTAACTTCTCTTTCCTTTTTCCTTTCCTTTCTTCTCCAATCCTGCCTTTTTACCCCCTTGTCTCTTAATCTCCACCTTCTTAATCTCCACCTTCTTCTGTATTTCTCTTTTCTGTTTCTGACATTGTATCGATTTTTCACCTTATTTTTCCCTTTTTTGGTTGTTTTTTTAAATCTTAAATTCTCCATTCTCTTTCCCCTCTTTCCCTTTTCCTCTCCAGCTAAAGTTGTTTGTTCATTAAAGATGGCTTCTTCTTCATCCCAGTCTTCTTGTTCTTGTAGTTTCTGGTAGGTAGAAATTGCCATTTCTAAAAAATGGAAAACAGATCCAGAAGAGCCCTTCCCTTCTTGTTCCTCTTCTTTTAGCTTTATAAATTCAATTTTCAGTTCATCAACAAGTAGTGCCATTGTAAAAAGTTTTTTTGTACAACCCAAATGTTTTTAGTCTTTCAAATAATGATTTCCAAAAGTCCCAAAGTCACCAAGCAATCCAAATATACACAGACTGTTTCATTTAGCATTTTCTTCTTTTTATACTTTCTCTTCCTGGAGTTATAGTTCAGTTACAAAGCTCCAATTAAAATATATATTTTAGAAATCTTGTTACAGTTTACCTCTGTTCTTATAAATTCCAAGCAGCCTCCTCCAACAAAATCTTAATATTTATTCTTTTCCTCTCCCTTCCCACTTATAGCAAAAAAGAGTTCTCTTTTTTTTTCCTCCGATGCTCAGAAATCTTTATTGCCCCTTGGCTTTAGTTTTCAAGATTTCCTGCTGATGCCAAAACAAGTTTTTCTGATTTCTCCATTCATTTGCTATCACCATAAGGAAGAATAGTGAGAAAAAACAAACTTCCCCTTTTTTCTTTCATTCACCGCTTTTTCTGTCTTCGTCGGGAACAATGTATCTTTAATGAAGCTTAAATTCCAGGGTATTTAAATGTTACTTATTATCTCGGTTAGCCAAAAATTTTCACTTTCTCAGCTTCCTCCTGCATATTCTTATCTGGATGAAAGCTTCTTTGTGGCGGCCATTGCTGACCGCCACTCCACCACTTTCAGAAAAGGGAGTTAAGTCAGCTAAGGAGGGGGGTTGCGATTTGCCCAGACCCCTGCTGGATCTCCCCTAGCTTCAGTTACCTCTACAGGGTAACTATAGCCCCCAAATCCAGCTGGATCGAGGGCACTCCAGAGGCAAGTGCAGCAGAAACCGCGCACAATCGCGGATTCCTTCCACCGCCGAAGCCTTGCAAACCGGAAGTCTATCTGGGGTATGCGCTTTGTTGTAGTGCGTGGTTGAGGGTGGCCTTATAGTCACCGCAGATGCACACAGACCCATCTGGTTTGATCGGGGTCACAATTGGGGTTTCCCAATACCCCTTGTGCGATGAGTTTATCTAGTTGCTCATCGATTTTTGGTTTTAGTGCAAACGGGACTCGCTTTTCCTTTAGCCTGATTGGGGCTATGTTAGGATATAAATTAAACGAGATTGGGGACCCTCGGTACTTGCCCAGTTTTCCATCAAAAAAGTCCTGGAATTCTTGCATCAGGTTCTCTTCCCAGTCTGTCTCGGTAATGCTATTTACCCCGGTCATTCTGATTCCTAGGGGTGCGAACCATTTGAGCCCCAGTAAGCTTGGGCGATTCCGGTCTACTATTGTCAGTGGAAGGATTGTCTTGTATTTTTTGAATTTGACTTGGAAAGGTCTGAGTCCAACTATGGGAATTCTGTTCCCTTGGTAGTCTTTAAGGGTGAGTTTTTGTCTCTCTAATTCCTTCCTTTCTATATCTGATATCAGGCTCTTTAGGGTGTTCCACGATATCATGGATAGGTACGATCCGGAATCCACCTCCATCTTGCATGGCTGGCCTTCTATTTTGATGTGTACCTGCACCTTCCTTGTGTTGATTGCACTTAAATAGTCCAATGATTATTGTCTGGTGTGTTTCTTCCCTCCTGCTGGTTTCGCTGAGCCACTTATTTCTGTTTTCTCAGCTCCAATGGCTCCCTGTCTGTCTTTCTCTCATTCTGGAGGGGGTGCTTCCTCTTCGTCTAGGGCTGTAGCTATTTCTGTTCCGGTAGACTCTAGCTATGTGTCCCCGCCTTTCACAATGCCTGCACACAGCATCAAGGAAACAGCACTCGGAACGTGGGTGGCCCCCTCCGACACCCAGCACAGCAGAATTCAGTTCTCCTTTCTCTCTGGTCTCGTCTGCTTTTTTCCGACTGAAGCCTATTGATTTCTTCTTCCTTCTTGTCGGTTTTGGACAGGGATTCAATGTCCTCATGGTATGTCGTAGCTTTTGAGTTCCCTCTGTTTTCTTTTCTTGGGCTGTGCTAGGGTCTTTCAAGGCTTCTTGTGTTGCTTTATTCATCTGCCGCATGGTAGCTGCTGATTTCTGCGCTGCTTCCATTGCGGTAGCTTCTGCGATAGCCTCGGTTACTGTGATTTTGGGTCTGGTCAATAATTGGCTCTGTAGAGTGAAATCTCTGAATCCGAGGGCCACGTGGTCCCTCATGGCCTCGTCCATATTGAGAAATTTGCACGCTCCGCCAATGTCTCTTAGAGCCGCAATGAAATCTCCTATGCTCTCACCTTCCTTTTGGTCTCACTTGTAGAATTCATGTCTCTTGATGAGGCTTGAGACGGCTGGTGCATAATGGGCTCGCAGCATTTTGTCCAAATCTGGCCACGCCATCTGTTTCACATCCCGGGGTTTTGCCAATGCTTTGGCCATCTTGAAAACTGTGGGCCCACAATGTAGATCATTGCTCTCAAGGAACATGAGAAATCTGTTGATGTAAGAGTCCCAGTCCTCTGCCGCTGGGTTAAACAGTGCGGGTGGCGAGTTGCTGCCGGCCATCTCGTCTTTGCTCAGTCTTGTTGCCACGTGCTCAACTATTCTCCTTTGTCTCAGTATCCCACCTTCGGCGCCAGTGTTAAGTGTGGGAAAAGATCGACTCAAGACCAGTTAGACTTCAGCTCTTTTTATTTCTCTTGCTGGACTGAATCGGCTGCTGAGCCACAGCAGCCTTTTTTATAGTGGCTGCTCGCGGGTTTCAGCCAATAATAATTCTTCAAATCTCCCACTGACAGGTGGGCCAATCCAAATGCAGTATTTCAAATATGCAAATATCTAACATGTTCCATTTCTGCTCTGTAGCTGAATTGGTTGCCAGGTTACTTTTGGGGGGGGCAATTCAAACTGCTGGTAATGGCCATTAAACCTCTTCATAGAGAGGTTATTTGAAGGATTACATCTGCCCAATTCAGAGTGGGCTTCACTTTCGTTGACAAGGGGTTCGCTGGTCATGAGCATGTACTCTCACTTTGGGCTGAAATGCAGCTTCAAACAGGCAGCTAATCAACTCAGGCAGCTCCGGTGAGTATTGCAGGGCTCTATATTTTAAAAGAGAAAATAAATCAAATTAAAATGCAAGGTAATTAGTTAACAAAAAATAAAACCCATGTTATTTGCCACTCAAGATGCATAAGTGTCCTCCTCAATTATGACTGCAAGCACACACACACACACACACACACACACACACACTTACTTTTGCCTGAATCTCACTGGGCTCTTCCAGATTGGAGTGTGTGTGTGTATGTGTGCATGTGTGTGAATGCCTGATAAAATAGATGACACCACCTTACAGTTGGTACCCTGCTGCCATGCCATTGTCACAAAGCAGAACACAATCCTGGCTTTTCCTACAGAAAGTAGAAAACCAATTTTGCAGAAGTGGCTATTGCTGTGGAGGTGACAATATTTCTGTCTTGCATGAACAGAACAGTTTTTCACTGGAGTAAATTTCACTGGAGTGAAAATTTAGATACCCAAATGATGGATTTAAAGTATAGAATGGAGTCTGCCACCAGGGTGAGTCCAGAAGCCAGAAATAGCCTCCTCGTTTAATTTTAAAGTTTGGAGATTAAGTGAATCAAGACAAAGTATACGTTTGGCTAGTCACTAAAAAAGAAAAGCACTGGTTTGCTGATGGATCCCATCATAGGCCCAAACCTCAGGGCATCTCAATATCTAAAAGAATCTGAAATAGGCAGAACAAAAGGAACACTTCTGAATAGATTTTATAGCATTTGAGAACAGGAAAGCTGATTGCCCAGAAGTGCCTATTAAGTCTGCTTAGAACTGGCTAAAAATTTGTTTTCAAATCATGAGTAAACATTTTTGAAACAGTCCAGTCTACCTCAATATTGTGCTCTTCTTCCCCATTTCCAAGAAAGTGACTGTAGGAAGTTAGCACTCACCCCTCCCCTAGAAAATTGAAATAGGCTAGGAAATATTAAAAAGGCAGAAGATTTCCCCTAAAAAGAGAAGTAGAAACTCAGAAAGGCGGAAACTTTGTCAATGGGCCATTGAGGCCTGAGACAGTCTATTCTGCATAACAACAGATAGGATTAGCCCTCAACCCATCACACCACATGGCATCTGGGAAGATTACATCAGCCAGCAGTCAAACAAGCCTGGGACGCAGACAAAGCCTACAAAGTTAGCTAAGACCCGTGCCCTCTGGGAGTCTGACAACCAATGGGAAATATTTCTTAGACAGGAGCAGGAAACACTAAGGTGGGGCCCAACAAAGGTTATAAAACCCAGGCACTCTCAGCAACTCAGCCCTTCTTGATCTTCTCTTCTCACCTTGAAGCATGTGATCATCCTTTCTTTTTCACTTTGGAGCTCCAAGCCATGTGGTCCTGCTGTCCACCATTAAACCATCTTTCCAAATAACCTCCATGATTCCAGTGTCTTTTTCCCCACTTGGAACTGAACCCAGAAGGATATTTCTTTCAATATGACAAAAGAAATTAATAATGCCCAGAAGGGAGTTCTGGTGATGAAGTGAGGACGAACAGAGAAGCCCATCTCCGATCCTTCTAAATCCTTTTTGCTGTTTGGCGTGACCCCTCAGGGTGCATGGTTCCTGTAGAGAATGGTGCCAGTGTCGAGAGACTCAGGCTGCGGTGAGAGGAGAGGGCAACCCCTCATTGCAACAAAGAGAAGCCCTGCAGAGGCTAACAAGCAAGAGATCACTGGCTTGTAATGGCGATCCCATAGTCCAAACTGTCACCTGCAAAAGGAAGAGAGTGAGTGACAGCCTGTGGTGGCTAACAAAGAGGTTTGTGCAGAGATCCTGTGAGAGTGTTCAATTATTGATTGGTGAAGAAATTTATTGAGAAGCAACAAGCTGATCGGAGCTGGAAAGAAGCAGTCAAGAAGAGAGGACACGGAAGTGTCTGAAAGTGAAAGTGCTCGAGAGGAGGAAGTGAAGATTAACAGTAGTGACCTAGAGAAGAAGGAGGCTCGGATCAGAGAGGTTTGCTCTATTATTGCTAGTTGGAGAAAAAAGTTTGACTCATGGAGGTTTGGGGTGCTTTTGGATTATTTTTTGATTGGAAGGATTGGGCTGGCTACTTTTGAGACTGGAAGAAGACTTGAACCTTTGAAGTAGATTAAAGACTTGTGGTTACAGACAATATCAATAACTGATTTAAATCTCTCTGCACGTGGAATGGGGGTTGCTGGCTGGGGAGTACTTTAGTGGAGAATTTTGGAAAAATTATTTGCTTGAAACCCAAGTTGAAAGGTGGAGTGTGTACTGCTGAGTGTGTTGAGATATTAGGAAGCCATAAATATTACTCAGAAATTTTTTCTTTCTTTCTTTTGCCTGAATGCGAGGAAGTGAAATCATCTAGCTTCAGAGATGAAGAGCTGGACAATTAATTTAAGACTCTCCCCTTTCTTTAATTTTGGATATTTGAATCAACTGTCCCATATTTTATTATCCTTTAACTATGTATTGACTGAAGAAGGAGAGACATTTGATGAGTATAATTGTGAGATATTCTGCCGGATCTAGCTGATTTATCAGCAACTTGTTCAGGAACATTGATATTGATAACAATGATCATTTAATATTTATAATATTTATTACATTTATAGTTATAACTGATTAACTACATATTAATATTTGAATATATCTTGCTTATTGCTTTAAATGATCAATTGACTTTTTCAGGTTAATCTATTTCTAAAATTTTCTATGTGCATTGATGAAGTCTTTATAATATCATAATATAATATTGTCTCATAATATATATAGATATATATCTTTATACATATGTGGAACGGTATAGAATATAAAATAGACAAGATTTTTATATAATTAGAGAGATAGGAGAAGGTATCTATCATTCCTATTACTTGGATTTTATAATATTGAGAAATAAGCATAGATTTATATGTGCATATATTTAATTTAGAACTTTAATTTGAGATTAGATTGGATAGTATTTGCATTTACAAGTTTGTTGAATATATTAAAGAATTTAGGAAATTAAGAGATAGATAGACAAATTAGTTAATTAGTTTATTGGTCAATTTAGCTTATTTGTTAATTTTATGATATATTATTTAACAGTGAATGCTAATCTGGGACAACGTAATTAATATTATACAAAAACAGAAACAAATTTTGGGAGAAGTGACTTCCATAACTATTACAATGCTCAAAGCTGGAAAGAAGATGACATTAACAACTCCGATGGCAATACCCTCATCAACGTCACAGAAGACAATTGAAGAATCATTAACATTGGAGAAACAGCCTTCTATTACAAATGCCAATATCCATTCACCACTGCTTACTCTACAAGATTCTATGTCAAAGTTACAAGAAATAATGCTCAAAAATCATACAGAGACAAGAGCAGATATAAATGAACTAAAAGAAGAGATGGGGAAATTAAAAGCAGAAATGAAAGTGGTTATTTCTAAAGTCAATGAAAAAATTGGAACATTACAGTAAGTGTTGGAGAAAAACGAATTGATAATAAAAAAAAGTAGAGAAAAGGACAGAACAAACTGAAAAAAATTGGAAAGAGTGGATGAACACTTAAAGATTGTGAGTAAGGAAATGGAAGATTCCCTGATATATTTAGAAATGGACAAGGCTGCAACATATCTAAGATTCCAAAATATAGTGGAATCAAAAGAAGAAGACTTAGAACAGGTGATGGTGGAAATCTTGGCGGAAGTACTTGAAAGAGACAAAGATGAGATTCTGAAAGAGTTGGATGAAGTCTATAGAGTAAGTACTAATTATACAAGATGACACAATGCCCAAGAGAAGTGCATGTATGTTTTGCAAGAAGAAAGGTCCAGGACATTATGTATAAAATATTGAGAGATGAAACAATCAAGTATAAGAACAAAGAAATCTCAGTTCTAAAACAAATCCCAAGAAGGTTCAGAGAAGCAAGATGAGATTACAAATCCCTGGCAGCCCAATTAAATTGAAAAGGTATTATGTTTAAATGGTTTGTCCCTGAAGGGATGTTAATTACTTGGGGGGAAAGAAAAATTAAAATAGACTCTTTTGAAAAAGCTCAAGATTTCTATGAAAGACTGGTAGGCTTTGAAGAGCAGACCAGCAATAATGATTTCGAACCGGAATCCCAAGAAGACCAAGAGCATCAAAAGAAGGGAGAGAAGACCCCAGAAAACTTGAAAAACAATCAGCAACAACAAGAAGAAAAAGAAGAAAGCAAGACACAGTATCAACCACAAGTAGAACTTGGAGTAACTACAAGGCAAAGAGCGAGAAATAATTAGACCTAAACTTTCAAGAAGAATAAGACCAATAAAAAATAAAGAAGAAAAAACAAAAAGAAAAATCATCCAGGAACAACAAGAAAGAGAAGATTTTAGATTAACAAATGTAACGTAGAGAGAAAAAAGTGTGATTAGGAGATAAAGAAATAGATACAACTAGAACTATGGAAAAAGAGATGAAACTCTTATCCATTAATATAAATGGCTTAAACTCAAAAATAAAAAGATGAAGGATTCTGGCAAAGCTGATAAAACAAAATGCAGATATTGTTTGTTTTCAGGAAACATACATTTTAAAAACACAGGAAAAATATTTAGTCTGCTCCAAATTAGGGACAGTGTTTATGGTTTCTGCAGATAACGAAAAAAAGAATGGAATAGCAGTTTACATTAAAGAAGAGATAAAAGTAACATTAATATTTGCAGGCCCCAAAGGAAGAGTTCTGGCAATAGAAATAAAGATAAATTCAAAAAAAAATCCTATTGGTGGCAATTTATGCCCCTAATGCCAATCAAAAAGAATTCTATAAGGCTTTATATGCCAAAATCATTGAACTGGAAAGGAAAAATATTTGTATTATAGGGTATTTTAATGCTGTAGCAGATCATCAAAAAGATTATAATGGAGGGAATAAGAAGGGAAGGGAAAAAAAGAAGACAGAATGACCTAAAATTTGTGTAGAAATGATTAAAGAATTAAATTTAATAGATGTATGGAGAAAATTGAATCCAGATAAGAGACAATTCACTTTCTACTCAAATCCCCAGCACTCATGGTCGCGCACTGATATGGCATGGATGAGTGGAGATCTAGTAGAAGATGTGACAGAAGCAGAAATTATACCAAATTCTTGGGCAGGCCACAATCCCCTTAGAATCAATTGGAAAGGTAAGAAAAAATCAAGGAGAAGATGGACTTTAGACTCTCAACTATTAAAGGATGAGGAATTTATAAAGAAACTTAAGGAAGAATTAACTTTCTATTTTAAAGAAAACAATAACCTAAATACAACTATCCAAAATTTATGGGATGCTATGAAAGCTGTTATACGGGGAATTATAATCTCTTAAGCCTCTGTCACACAGCACCAATGGATGGAAAGAGGATGTAAAATGGAGAGAAACACTTTCCATCCATTGGTTAATGCGATGCATCCGTTCTGTACTCACTGCATCCATTTTTGATACTCTCTATCTGTCCAGCATCCGTCTACTGACATTTCATCCGCTCAAAAAGTTTTGAGCTGCACAAAACTTTTTCAGCGGAAAATGTATCCAATGCGTCCATTAGACATCCGCTACGCATACAGGGAACATCCGTTATACATCCGTCGTCATCCGTTGCGCATCCGCTATATCCGCGAGGCATCCGCTGCACATCCGCGCAACTTGCATCTGCTCCAGCAGAAAATGGACACAGGGAGGAAGCAAAACGGACACGGAACGGACATGCACCATTAGAAGCATGGACATAGAAAGGATGAAAGCGGATGCAGCTCGCACACAAAGCATTAAAATGGAAAAAATGTTCATAGAGGGGACGTATCTCAGATATTTAGGATGTCTGAAGGATGTCTAGAGGATACAAAAAGACACCTAGCGGAAAACCTATATATCCTATAAAAAGGGGGAGAAATCACCTAGATCTCACTTTCAGTCCAGCAGCCCTGCTGTGCAGACCTCTTCAGCCTTCATCTGGCTCTTGCTCTTCCACAGCATCCAGTCATCTCCACCATGGATCATCACACACTCCTTTTGGTAGCCACCATCGTTCTACAACAGTGCGAAGCCATCTACAGGCTCTTTCACCTGTTCTACGCGAAAAAAGGAGGCATCCAAGAAATGTCTGGGTCCGAAGATGGATTGCGAGAAGAGCCAAGTATGGACTGTATAACAAGCTGATGGTGGAGCTGAGGAACGAAGACCCTCGTGCATTCCAGAACTTCATGAGGATGCCGCCAGCCATGTTTGACGAAGTTGTGGAGCGGCTGAGACCCAGGTTAACCAAGCCAAGCACCAACTTCCAGCCCAGCCTGGACCCTGGGCTCAAGGTGGCACTGACTCTGTGCCACCTGGCCTCAGGGACCACCTACAGGAGCATGCAGTATGGCTGGAGGGTGCCACACAACACCATCAGCATTGTGGTCAGAGAAGTGGTGCAGGCCATCATCGAAGAATACCTGGAGGAGCTCCTCCAGTGCCCCTCCACTGAAGAAGGCTGGAAGAAAGTTACAGAGCAGTGGTATCAGAAGTGGAACTTCCCACACACCGTTGGAGCCATAGATGGGAAGCACATGGCCTGCAAAGCTCCAGCCAGGTCAGGGTCCACTTATTTCAACTACAAGGACTTCTTCAGCATCATCCCCTTCACCATGGTCGATGCTGACTACAAGTTCATGTACATCGATGTTTCAGGCAACGGGTCAGCTTCAGATGCTCAGGTATACAACGCCAGTGACCTCAAGGGTGGGCTGGAACGCAACCTCATCATGGGCTTCCCAGATCCAGACCCCCTGTCCAACAACACACAAGATGTGCCCTACTTCATTGTGGGGGATGACGCCTTCTCCCTCAGAACCTACCTCATGAAGCCCTACACTTCCAGATGCCTCACCCGTGAAGAGAGGATCTTCAACTACAGGCTGTCCAGGGCAAGGCGGGTGGTGGAGAAAGCCTTTGGCATCCTGGCCAACAGGTTCCAGGTACTTCTCACCACCATGCAGCATCGCCCACAGACCGTGAGGAACATCGTGGAAGCTTGCTGCATCCTGCACAATCTCATGCGCACCCGCTACCCAGTGTTGCAGAACAGGCTCACCAACAAGGCAATGGGGACATGGAGCCTGGTGAATGGAGGCAAGGGCAAAACCTGAAAGACACAGTGGATGTGCAAGGCCCCAACAGAGCTTCACGTGAAGGGAAGAAGCAGCGCAACCTCCTGAAACACTGGTGCAACTCCCCAGCTGGAGCAGTGGAGTGGCAAGACAGGATGGTAGATGCTTAATGGATGCTTCCTTCAGCCTGTCTCATCACATGGATGAGATTGTGCCATGTATGTTGAGTGGCCCTACAATGAATAGGGCATTTAATAAAGAGTTGTGTTTATGTTGAAATGTGTTGATGAATGATTAAATTGTTATTGATAATAAAGGACCATAGGTGTGGCAGCTGGTAGGGTGGACCATACAGTTCCACTATGCTTGCACTGGAGGTTTATCTATCCCACAGCTATTACCCATACCACAGGTATCCCTGCCCATCCCACAGGTATCCCTGCCCATCCCACAGCTATTACCCATCCCAAAGGTATCCCTGCCCATCCCACTGCAATTACTCATCCCACAGATATCTCTGCCCATCCCACTGCTATCCTTATCCATCCCACAGCTATTACTCATCCCACAGGTATCCCTGCCCATCCCACTGCTATCCTTACCCATCCAACAAGCATGCAAAGGCTTAAACCATTTCTAAAAGTTTCCACCAAGACTTTATTGACAAAAAGTACTGAAGCAAGTGTGTGAAGCAAAGATAATCTTTATTAATAACAAACTGTAAAAGAAAATGACTCAAGTGTCCCAAGCAAAGATAAAGTCAACAGGTAGCAACCCAGTCTCTGGCACTCTTCTCAGTCACTCTGAGGCGTTCCTGTAGTCTCAGGGGTGAAGGGTCCAGGTGCTGTGGAGGTGGCTGCTGCTGGAGTGCTGGTCTGAGGCGCCATTGGGGTGCCTGGCCCCGAGAGGACAACAGGGGATGGTGTGTGGAGGAAGCTCTCAGAGAGCTGGCTCAGTCCTGTGATGTTGGGAGCCCCTTCCTCCAGGACATGGGGTGTCAGTCCCAAGACCGATGACAGATGTTCTGAGGCCGAGCTTGGCTGTGGGGTGTAGGAAGGAGGAGTGTAGTGGGGCTGTCTGGTCTGCAGGTGAGCGAGGTGAGACGTGGGTGGCATCTGTGGTGTGGGTAGCATCTGTGGCGTCGGTGGCATCGGCTGCATCAGTGGCACTGGTGGCACCGGTGGTGTATGATGAACCTGTGCCTGGACTGGGAAGGGCTGCCTGTGCTGCTGGAGCTCCTGGTAGCCATAGCCTTGGTAGGTGAGGGCCTGTGGAAAGTCTTGGAAGGGCAGTGACATCACCTGGGGTGGAGGAGCAGACCTGGACTGGGTGGTTCAGCTGGGTCTGGAGGGTTGTGCAGAAGACCGGTGATCTGTCCTTGATCACCTTGTACTGTGATTCCGACATGTCCAGGAGGGTCTGGTTGACGTAGGTGAGGAAGGGCTTGTGGTTTGAGGATGTTATGTCGGTGTGTACCAGCTGAGAGAGGAGATCTACGCTGCTTTTGATAGTGTCCCTGATCTCCAGCAGGACAGTGTGGCTCTGCCCCTCCGGTCTGGCTTTCTGCATGCTTTCTGTGGAGGTGGAGCTGGGGGTGGATGTGGGTTGGTCTCTGGTGGCAGTGCCCTCTCCTTGCTCCCACTGCATCAGGGGGTCCTCCACGCACTCTGCCACAGGGAGTGCAGCTGTCGGGGGGGGGGTCTCCGTCATGGGACCCTCCACAGATACCTGCCTGGACACAGGAGCTGACTCTTGGCCAGAAGAGGACTGGCTCTCTGTGGGCTGCCTGAGAGAGAGGGTTGTCAGAGGGGCTGCTCCTCAGTGGTGGATATCACCCTCCAAGAAGCTGCACTTGGCCATCACATAGGTCTCCCGGTCCGTCAGCTTGACTGTGGCCTGGCCAGATTTCTTGAGGTGCAGCTTCCTGTACCAGGTGTGCATGTGCTTCCACCGGCCGAGGAGGACCTCTGAAGTGTAGCCCAGGCTCTCCGCCTTCTCTCTCCAAGCAGCCTGCTTCCTTTTGGTGTCTTGATAGAGCCTGTGTCCCTTCTTCCACAGGTACTCGTTCTCCCTCAGCCATTCCAGCACCTCATCCTCATGTTCCTCTTTGATGGAGTATTGCCTCCTCTCCTGTTCATGCGTATGCCTCTTCCTCCCTCTGGCAGGGCCATCTGGGCCCTCATCAGAGGGGCTTCGAGGTTCTAGGGGCTGCTCCACAATACCACCACCATCAGCAACAACAACAGTAGAAGCAAAAGCAGGACCAGCAGGACCAGCAGCACCAGCAGCACCAGCAGGACCAGGAGCACCAGCAACACCAGCAGGACCAGGAGCACCAGGAGCACCAGCAGGACCAGCAGGACCAGGAGCAGCGCCAGCAGACTAAGCACCAGCAGAAGCACCAGCACCAGAAGAGTCAGCCCCAGCAGCAGAAACCCCAGCAGAAGCAGAGTCAGGGCCAGGGGGTGGGATGGTGGCCCTGTCCTTCTTGCCAGGGCTGGAAGCAGATGGCACAGGCTTCCTCTTCTTCCCCATGGTTGTTGGCTGGCTGGAGCTGTGTCTGGCAGCAGGTCTTTCCTCTGAATGGTGACCTGCTTGCGAGCTGCTTCCCTTTATATCCGTGGGGCTGACGCAATGCATCCTCCCCATATGCGCAGTAAATGCTTTGCATCTGCTAGGCATCCGCTAGGCATCCGCTAGGCTTCCGTGATGCATCCACTTCATCCGCTAGGCATCCACTCTGCATCCATTCCTTCCGCTGCGCATCCACTTTGCTGTGCTCCCCTGGAAGCCCCGCAGATGTGCCATCCGCTTCCATCCGCTTCTATCCGCTAGGCTTCAGTGGAGTATCCGCTTAACATCCTGGCTACATCCTCCCCCCGTCCGTTCCTTCCCGTAGTTGTCCGCTCTGCTTATGCATATTCGGGGCACTTTTGAGAGCGGATAACAATGGATGGAACATTTTCTCATCTGCTGTGTCCTTTTTACATACTTTTTGCATCCATTGGCCTATGTGACAGGCCCTTTACACTGCACAAAAAAAGTAAAGAAAAACATGCTCAACATAACAATTTATACCAAATAATTAAGAAACCTGAATTCGAATTACAGGATGCCCCACTAAACATTAAAATACAAGAACAATTGATTCTCTATAAACATAAACTCAATTTAATGGAACAGGAAGAATTGATTAGAAACTTGAAAGCAACCAAGCAAATATATTTTGAACAAGCAAATAAACCTGGCAGATGGCTCTCTTATAAGCTTAAAAAAAGGAAAGAGAAAATAACCATCTACCAACTACAAGATGAGAGCGGAAATTATTAACATACAATAGAGAGAAAAAAAAGAGATTGCACATAAATATTCTGAGAATCTGTATAAGAAAGAGAGAGTAGATGAAGATCAGATAAGGGAATATCTAGGAGAAAAAAGAATTTGAGAAATTAACGATGAGATGAAAGAATTTTTGACGAAGGACATATCTATGACAGAATTAAAACATGCAACTAGAACCCAGAAAAGTAATAAAACCCCAGGCCCTGATGGCTTCCCAGCAGAATTTTATAGAGCAATAGAAGAACAAGTGGGACCAATAATGGTGAATTTATATAATGAGATATTATTATCTGCTAAAATGCCAGACACATGGAGAGAATCATTAATCTCGCTAATCCCGAAGGGGGATTCAGATGCCAGAATGATACAAAACTATAGATCAATTTCTTTATTGAATGTAGATTATAAAATATTTACTACTATGATTGCTATTAGATTAAAGAAAATTCTGAACGATTACATACATCCAGAACAAAACGGATTTCTCCCAAATAGACAAATTAGGAACAATTTAAGAATAATAATGTATAGTTTGGAATATTATGAAGCCCATCCAGGGAGACAGGTAGCTCTTGTTTTTTTGGATGCTCAAAAGGCTTTCAACAATGTTAATTGGCAATTTATGATTCAGCAAATTTATGATATGAATTTTGGCACCAAATTTGAGAATATTATAACAGCAATTTATTCAGTACAAAAAGCAAATAATAAATGGAGAGAATATCCAAACTGTAAATCTAGAAAAAGAAGTCCAGCAAGGCTCTATGTTGTCCCCTCTGCTCTTCATAGTATCATTAGAAATACTATTAGAAAGAGTGAGACAAAATTCTGAAATAAAAGGATTGAAAATTTAAAATGAAGAATATAAACTGCAAGGTTTTGCAGATGATATGGCTTTTATTATGGAAGATCCAATAGAAAAAAGACAAATATTAATTAAGGAACTAGAAAGATATGGAGTGGTGGCAGGATTGAAAATTAATAGACAGACAACGAAACTTCTAGTAAAAAACTTAACAGATGTACAAATAACAAAATTAGAAAGGGTGCTCGGACTCCAAACAACAAGAAAAATTTAATATTTCGGAATATGGCTGACAGCACACTGTAAGGTGATAAAGGAGAATAATTATAATAATTATTACAACAACAAAAAAATATTTGGAATTATGGATGAAAATGCAACTGTCATTATTAGGAAGAATAGTAGCCATAAAAATGTCTATATTATCGAAATTTCTTTATTTATTTCAAACTATTCCAGTTAAATTAGAAAAGACCTTTTTCGATAATCTTAATAGAATGAGAGCAAAATTTATCTGGCAGGGTAAAAAAACCAGAATAAAAATGAAATTACTACAAAATGTGAAGAGCAGAAGAGGCTTTGGATTGCCAAATTGGGAATTATATTACAGTGCAGCAACATTAATTTGGCTAAAAGATTGGATTAATTTAAAGAACAAAAGACTATTAGCTGTAGAAGGTCATCATGACCTTCAGAGGGGATGGTATGCTTTTCTTTGGGACATAGGACCTACTAAACAAAAATATTTCCACAGACATCTGATTAGAGATTTGTTGATATACAATTGGATCAAGGTTAAAAAGAAACACTATATAAAAATCCCAATTTAGCTATCTACAATAGAAGCGACAATTCACCCAAATAATTTAGACCTGGACAAAATGTTAAAATATAGACTTATTGGATACAAATGGAAATTTAAAAACAATACAGAAAGTCCAAGAACAAGGGCTATGAGTAGACTGGTCAACTTATCTTCAAATACAAAGTCGATATAAAAAGGATGTAAAGGAGTATGGAATATACTTGAAACCTCAACAATTAGACAAAATTTTATTAGGCCCAGATAAAATAAATATTACCAAAATTTACAAGTATCTCCTAGAAGTAGAAGTAGAAGAAAAAGTAGTGAAAGGATGCATGATTGCATGGGGTCAAAATATTGATCATAACATAAAGTTATCAGAGTAGGAGACTGTATGGAATAGAGACCACAAATTAACAAAATCAGTAATATACAAAGAAAATGCATATAAAATGTTCTATAGGTGGCACTTACTCTCTTTGAGATTAGTGAAAATGTACCCTAAAATGAGTTCCATATGTTGGACATGTAAAAAAAAAAAAGAGGGAACATATTATCATATGTGGTGGTCTTGCCCAGAGGCTCGAAAATACTGGCTCAGAATTCAAAATTGGCTACAGGAAATCACCAATGAACAACTAGACCTAGAACCAGAACTCTTCCTATTGGGGATCTTCAAAAAAATGTGTAAAGAGTACAAAATACTTATTATTACACATACTGACTGCTGCCAGAATTGCCTTTGCCCAGTGTTGGAACAGCCATATACACCTGTAGAGGAACTGATTGTACAAAAAGTTATATCTTTTATAAGATATGGGAACAATGGTATAGCTGGATAGATCGGAGACAGATTAAGGATAAGTAATTGTTAAATATAGAATATTGATAAAAAAAGAATATAATTATGCACAAATTAATATTTGTAAATATTGCACAAATGATTGTTACACGATAAGCACCACAAACAGCTGTTATTATATATTTTTTATGTTTTGAATGTAATAAAATTCAATAAAGTTTATTTTTAAAAAAACAATGCCCGGAGGAATTATATATTTTCAAATTACTTGTATAGTGGCATTGTTTCTAGATAACATTTAGATCCTGGCAAGACTGCTTTCAGACTTTGCAGAAACTGAGTCTCAGTTTCTGCAAAGTCTGAAAGCAGTCTTGCCAGGATCTAAATGT
>BLBF01000004.1:9883511-9903356 GCA_015471245.1 Laticauda colubrina | reverse complement strand
ACATTTAGATCCTGGCAAGACTGCTTTCAGACTTTGCAGAAACTGAGTCTCAGTTTCTGCAAAGTCTGAAAGCAGTCTTGCCAGGATCTAAATGTTATCTAGAAACAATGCCACTATACAAGTAATTTGAAAATATTATGAAATCAATGCAAGGTTTTAGCACCTACAGAGCTGCAGAATGAAATTATAGTAAAACTCTCTGAAAATGAGCTGGGGAAGCACTGGCAGGAGTACATTCTTTTTCCTTCTTTAAAGCAAATAATTTTCTTTCAATTTGCATTTATTTTCACTTATTTTTGCTTTGAAATAGTATATGAAATACCAATATTGTGCTATATTTTTATAAGCTAAATTATAAATGTAAACTTTTGCTACTTGCTTCTATTTTTTAAAAAAGGAAAATCATGTATGATTACACTTCTCTGTATTTTTACACTGAATTCTGGTTCTTTCAGTTACGGGGAAAAAAAGCATAGTCTTTTCCCATAGAATAAAGTGCAATGTTAGACAAAATGTAGTTTTGATCTCTAGCACAAATAGAATGTTTCTGAAGATTTAACTTCTCTCTTTAATCTTTAACATTCATGGTATTGATTTATAAGATGAATCATCTTGTTACCTGGCCAACAACTCTTTCCAGGTTTATTCTAGAGAATAACACCATTAAAGAGATGTTGTGGGTAAAACATACAATTAAGCATTGCTCTCTTTAACCTGCCTCTAGCTTTTAATATAAGGGATGCGGTGCCTCTAGCTTTTAATATAAGGGAGTGGCTAGGACACTGAGCGTGTCAATCAGAAAGACTGGCAGTTCGGTGGTTTGAATCCCTAGCACCATGTACCAGAGTGAGCTCCCATTACTTGTCCCAGCTTCTGCCAACCTAGCAGTTCAAAAGCATGTAAAAATGCAAGTAGAAAAATAGGGACCACTTTGGTGGGGAGGGAACACCGTTCCATTTACCTTCGGAGTTTAGTCCAAAGCCACATGACCATGGAGGTGTCTTTGGACCACACTGGCTCTTCGGCTTTGTAACAGAGATGAGTATCACCCGCTAGACCCAGAAATGACTAGCACATATGTAGGAGGGGAACCTTTACTTTTACCTTTAGCTTTTAATAACAAGCCTAAGAGTTTTATGTCACTTAAGCTCAGAATCCAAGTTGCAGTGCATGGTGCTCATTAGTACACATTCATAACATTTAGGATCATGGACTTTGCTAATCATCATTGCCATCATCATCATCATCATCTTTAAAACATCTGGCTATTTAGAAAGATCCAAGCAAAGTCAAGTGAAAGCAAAGAAACACTCCCATAAGGCAGGGTTGTCAAGCTCAATTTCATTGAGGGTTGTTGAGGTAATTCCCCATTAGGAGGATGAGTGCATACAGGGAGACATATTGAGAGCAGTGTTTGAATAATACACACACAGCACATAGATACACCGCACAGCAAATATAGGTATCCACCTCCAGAAAGGCTCAAGCAAAGTTCAAAACAAGCAGTCCAAAGACACCCACAGGCAAATCAGCCAGCCCCCAATCCAGGGACAATCCAATAACAAAGTCCAGCATCAAAAACAGTTCAGCATCAGACTTACATCAAATTCAGGAATAGCAGTCAATTAGAAGAAACAACAACACTCTCCAACAGAAGGAAAAACAGAGACCCACTCACACTCTTTTCTGAGACTAAGACTAAGACTAACAACCCAGGTTTCTCGTTCCATCTTAGGGCGTTTGAGAAACCACACTCAATTACACTTTTAGGATTATCTTAAAGAGACAGTATTAAAATGTCTATCCTGGTTTACATATTTCCAACCCAAATACCTGTTAGGTGACTTATATTCCTAATAAGGGTCACATCAGAGTTGTGGCAATAATGGAAAGAGAAATACAACATTGAATTTTCATTCCCATCTTTTGACCAGTCTCTGGGGAAAAAAAGAACAAATCATATCACATATGATCATGCAAGCAAGTCGGGCAGGACTGCTGGTGCCTATATCTCTCTTCCAACTCTGTTATTCTATGATGCAGTGACCATATATATTCTTTATTATAAAGGACAGCTGTTTACTTCAGAAAGCTGTCCTTTAGACTTATTTATTTTTCAATAACTCACTTTCATCCTTCATTTTGATCATTTACACAGGTAGGATTCAGCTGGTACTCATCTGTTCACCCGAACCATTCGTGAATTGCTTATGCAGTTCAGAGAACCGGCTAAAAATAAAGCACAAGAGAGGTTATCTCTCTCCCTCCCTCCTCCCTTCAGTTAATAGCTCCGGGCAGACAGCCAAGAACCACTTAACAGTTGCAGCTGGAATGCAGCCAATACATGCTGAATTAAATTGATAAACAATAGAAACTGACAGGATTAGGGCAAGGAAACTCATCAATCACCCATCTAGGGATGGGATTAACCTCTTCCCTTCTGGAAGAAGGACAAGATTGCAAACATTATCATTATAAAGAGTATTAAGAGTACTTCTGTGATCAGCTGATACTCCCTCGAGTTCCCTAAGACCTTTTATAGCTGCTGCAGTGTTGGCTACTTCTTGTTTCTTCTTGGGCGAAAAGATCCAGGAGGGGACAATGATTCAGCTTAATCATATAGGCCGTGAATTTAATGCACGTATGGTCCAGGCCAGCTGTATTGCTTCTGCTGTGAAGCACCCAATTTAGTACATAGAGAACATAGAATAATAGAGTTAGAAGGGTTAATGGCTTTTGGCAGCATGTCCAGGCTTTCAGTTAGCATGAGTGGCTGCTCTTAGTTTCCCTCTCAGCTGGTGCATTTGTTTTGGGATTGACTTTATTTTAAAAAGGGGAATGGCTGTTTTAAGTTTTCTGCGTTGTTTTACTGGTTTCTGGCACTGTCCTTTTGGGGTGTACTTCCCTCACTCTTTCTGAAAGCTTCTCTGAAGACAAGCTATTCCATTGGTTGCCTCTTGAACTCCGGAGAAGATCTGGTCTTTTAGCCCCTTTAGCTCCAGAGAAAGATCTGATTTTTCTGTAGAGCCATTAATCTATTGCAACAAAGCTTTATGAAACTTTAAATATTTTAAATTGTTATATCTTATTATTTGTGATATCTTACAGTTTGTTATACTATTCATGACCTTGCACAGCTCATGAAAGCTGAGGCCATAATAAATTGATAATTTGTTAAGATGCCAGAAGATTCTCTTTTTCAGTTTTACCTTACAGTTTCTCAACATTTGTTTGAGGTGAAGAAGAAAATGATATGATAGAAGGACTCTTGTCCACTTAGACTACCTAGGCTTGAATGTTTATTGCTGCAACAAAATCATAGCAGACTCATATTAAATCACACCTAATTAGGTAGCAGCAACCTAACCTTCACCTAGGATTCTCCCAGCTGACGTCTTTATTTTAATCTTCCATCTTACTAGTATGGTTGTTTTAATAGGTTGTTTACTTTTTATGTTAAGACATATTATCATCTTGTGAATGATAGCAATTACTGAGTTACTTGCCTTTGTGGGTAATCTAGAGCCATTTATGCTGCACATAATTTAGCATCACCGTCATCAACTCTGTTTTGCTTCTCATATACCATTATCTATATGTTTAGGTTGATTCTGCATGTAATCAACATTCAGCTTCACAGAGTCAGTCAGAATAATGCTCAGATTCTAATAGGTCAAGTCAAAATGCATGTGCATTTAGCAAATTCTTATCTCTCCATCCCTTTGGACCTGTTCACAGATTAATGCTTATTATTTGATGCCTATGTTGACTATTATTCACATATTGGATTATGAGCTGAATGTTGACAATGTTGAGAATTTTATTCAGCTAAATATCTTTTTACTTGCCTTCCTCATAAGAGTTCATGCAGCATTATGCCTTCCCTCATTGCATCTTTACTACAGTATGGAGGTAGATCAGCATGTCCAAGGTAAACTTTATGACTAAGAAATAATTTGAATCTCGGTCTCACAGGAATGGCAGCAGGGTCCAGGTAACAAAAGGAAGTTATTCTCTGTTGATTTATTTATGTAAAGTAGTTGTAGAAATCCTAGGAAACAGGGGAAAATAAATTGCAATGTCATGTCATGGATATGTATGAATCAAATACGAAGTCTGTTGCCCCACCATAACCAAAAAGACAGTGTTTCCAGCCCTCCTTAGCACTCACTGTCATTGTGCCCCAGTATGCCTCTGGTTTTGACCATGCAGCCCAATTTCTGGCACTTTCCTCTAGTCACCTGAGATGGTAACCATTGTCATACTATTGCTGGTTATTTTTTTATTGCTGCTTCTCCCTAAAGCTACCGTGAGTTTGTTGAGCCATAACACTAACTGGCTTGGCTGCCCCCCCCCTCTCCCTTTTTAGCCTCTACCAAGCCAGTCTGAAAGTAAGAGAGGCTTACTTCTCCCCATCTTGCCATGGTTGTTCAGTCTTAATTAAATTCTACCTTAATAAGTTTGTATCTTCACAAGGGTGATGGTCAAATCTGGCCCTAGGCTCATGCCTCGGCATGCAGAGTACAACGAAACAGGCTCATACAGGGAGATCATTTTATTATAATTTATTTAGAACATTCTGATAAAAAGTATTAATCTCATTCAAACAGGGAACCTCAAGACTCATCTTACATTCCCTTTTGTAGCCAAGACATCACAGGGGATTAAAAAAAGAAAAGTTGATTGGACAGGATAAAAGCATCCTCCCCTCTGCAAAGAAAATCAGTTACACAAAGTTAAACATGTCACATATAATATCCACAATAACGCACATTAATAATTTATTCATTTATTTATTTATAAAATTTATATAGCTGCCTACTTGCCCATAGTGATGTTAAGTGGCTTACAAACCATAAAAAACACAGTATAGAAAAAACATTTCATCCCCTCTCCCAAGGGTCCCTATTCTGGATGTTTCTCCTTCCACATCTCTTGCATGCTGGATTTGTTGACTTCCCTCATCTATTCTCTCTCCTGGATATCTCCTAAGCATTCAGAAACATAACTTTGGGGGGCTGTTTCAGAGCTTTTCCTCTCCTTCCTGTCCTCCCCTGCCCTCTTCTCCCCTGCCCTCCCCTCCCCTGTCCTCTCCTCTTAGCTTTCTTCCAACCTCTTTTCCTTAGCAGCAGCCTTCGCCGTACCATACTGAGAGCTTCTGATGTCACAACCAACCTTTCCCCCCAACCACCCCAAAACCTAGTAATCCAATGTCCTTATTTAAAATGTATGGGCTTTACTTCTCAACTATAAATATACATGTAACATAAATATACATTTATGAAAGAGATGGATGCAGGTGGATTAAACAACCTTTACTGTCCTTTCACACCAACATTCTTATCATTCAGTTCCAAGCATTGTCCCAGATTTCATTTGGGATTTTTTTTTAGCCTGGTGCTGAAATGCAGATAACACAGCATTACAGCTGAAGTATAAGCTCAAGTCTCAGTGGAAAATAAGAATGTGAAACCTTGACTCTTAACAGCATGAAGCCCCGAGTTCAACTAGGTCTTGCATAAATTGGGCAGGGAGCCCTGCTTGCTCAACGTGGGAAACCCTCCTCTCTGCTGAATTTCAATCACCCAAACACCAACCTTCCTTCATACATGCTAATAATAATATGCTGATATAATATAATAATCATGCATGCTAATAATAACAGCAACATTAGTACTTCTCTTTATCCAACTGACATTCAATACAAGACCACTGTCCGTGAAGCGGAAAAAGGAAGAGTCTGCAGTTGGGAATCCCCACAGAAGTCAGTGGGTCATTCAGAGGTCCCTGAAACAATCTCCTGTTTTTTGGGGACTCATTTCCCAATAACGGAAGGAGTGCCGCTTTTTTTTTTGGTGACACTGTTTATTCTATGACTCTCCCCATGAAATCTGGGGAAACTAGATCTGTTCTTTTTGTTTCTATTAAGGTCTAAAATGCCTAAAATGCAGTGAGGATTAAGCAGTTTTTTAACAAAAGAAGTTCCTAGTACCATGGTTTATAATTTACCAAGGAAACAGTTCAAAAGGAGAACAGAAAAGGCAAAGTGATTTAGGCAACACAAATGTTTGCTCACTTGCTTTTAGGATATACCCAGATTCAGAGTCCTTTGAATGATGGAGAAAGAGAATACTTATTTCATTTTTATTTATTTAATTTGATTTATCAATTGCTTACAAGATAATAGGTATAAGAATAAACATAGTTATGAAAACATGAAATGGATACATAGAAAAATAGAAGAAACAATAGGACAGGAACAGTAGGCATGTTGGTATACTTATGCACACCCCCTACAGACCTCTTAGGACAGGGGTGAGGTCAATAGTAGACAGTTTAAGGTTAACATTTTTGGGGTTTGGGGAAGAAACCACAGAGTCAGGTAGAGTATTCCAAACATTGACCACTCTGTTGCTGAAGTCGTATTTCCTACAATCAAGTTTGGTGTGATTAACCTTGAGTTTGTATCTATTGTGTGCTCTTGTATTGTTATGGTTGAAGCTGAAATATTCATTGACAGGTAGGACATTGCAATGTATGATTTTAGATATTATATTTAGACTGGACTGGAGGTGGCGTAGTTCTAAGTTTTCTAGGTCTAGAATTTCAAGTCTGGTGGCATAAGGTATTCTGCAACGAGTAGAGGAGTGGAGAACTCTTCTTGTGAAATATTTCTGGACTTTTACAATTGTGTTAATATCAGATACATGATATGGATTCCAGACTGATGAGCTGTATTCAAATATAGGTCTAACAAATGTTTTGTATGCTCTGGTTAGTAGTGTGATATTACCAGAGAAGAAGCTATGTAGGATTAGATTAACAACTCTTAATGCCATTTTGGCTATGTAGTTACAGTGGGATCTAGCACTTGGATCATTAAAGATGAGAATTCCAAGGTCCTTGACAGAGTTTGGATCATCAACAAGGTCTTGACTATTCAGCTTGTATTTTATTTTCTGATTTTTTTCCCCAATATGTAAGACAGAGCAATTATTTGTTGAGATTTGAAGTTGCCATTTGTTTGACCATTCTGATACATAGTCGAGGTCTTTTTGAACGGTAGCAGTATTGTCTGTGGTTGAATAGCTTTACATTATCAGCGAAGAGAACGCAGTTGCTCGAGTTGGTCCTAGAACACTGCCTTGGGGGACACCACTGTTGACAGGTACAGAATTTGATAGGACGCTCCCAATTTTGACCATTTGTTGTCTGTTTAACAGGAATGCTTCTACCCAGTTATGCAGGTGTCCAGAGATACCATAGGGTTTTAGTTTTAGGAGTAGTTTGTCGTGTACCACTGAATCAAAGACTTTACAGAAATCTATGTAGATTGCAGCTATTGCTTTGCCCTGATCGAGTTGTGTAGTCCATATGTTTTTGCAGTGCAAGAATTGCAGATTACAGGATAGTTTTTTTCTGAAACCAAATTGTTTATTAGAGAGTAGGTTGTTTGTCTCTAAATGGAGGATAATGGATTGGTTAATAATTGATCCCATGACTTTACAGGTGACGCAGCATAAAGAGATTGGTCTGTAATTTTCAACTAGGCTGGGGTCTCCCTTTTTGAGGATGGGGATGACCATGCCTTGTGATCATAGGTTAGGCAAGAAGCTGATCCTGAAAGATTTTTCAATGATTATGCTTAGAGGTTCAGCTATGGCAGTGGATAGCTTTTTTAAGAAGTAGGCGCATATTCCATCCAGACCAATAGATAGAGATGGTTTTTGATTGCGTAGTGCTTTTTCAACATTGTCTTCTGTAAAATTGATATATATTAGATCACTGTAGTTGCCTGTGGTTCGACTAGGAAATACTGGGCATGATCCATTGCTGTTTACAAATACTGAGCCAAAGAATGTGCTAAAGAGGTTGGCTTTAATGGTGTTCTCATTGCAGTCTTTACCATTTGGTCCTTTCAGGGGTGGGATGGACCTTGAGTCTTTTAGTTTGTTGTTTACAAAATTGTAGAAAGTGCGGGTGGAATTTGCGCGTAGAAGGTTTTCCTCTTGTTTAATGTGATAGTTGGTGCATTCAGTCTTTATCTGGTGGTATAAATTTTTGTATCGGCTTTTGAAGTTGGCAACGTGACCAGATTTGTTTTTCCGCCAAAGTGATGTCTTTTTGGATTGAAGTTTCCTTATTGTTATGGGTAATCTGTTTTTGTTTTGTTTTGGGAGTTGTTATTGGTACAGATAGTTTGATGACTCTTTTGACTTCAAGTAAAAATATGTTGTATTGGTCTTCAACAGTATTGCATCCAGTGAATAGAAATTGCCAATCAAGGGATGAGAGATTGTTTTCTATAAGATCATATTTGCCTTCTTTGAAGTTATAATTGGGGATCATATCATTGTGATAATTTTTGTGTGGACATATGTTAAGACAAAAGTCAGTCATGTTGTGGTCACTGTTGGAAAAGGGTTCTTTAATTTGTATTCCATAAATTGAATTCAAACTATTGCAGAAGATGATATCAAGGCAGTTTTTTAGTCTAGTATTGTTGGTTAGTATTGTTCCAGTCCTAGATTTTTTACAGCATTGTAGAAGGTTGCATGTATGGGTTCCGTTGTACATTCATTTAGGGTCCAGTTAATATGAGGTAGATTGAAGTCACCAAGAAAGATGACTTCCAAGAAAGTGTGTGGGTAGGATGTTGCCCATGTTAGTAGTGAATTTAGCTTGTTTACATGCTCGATGTCATAATCAGGCACTCTGTAACATCATAAGAATTGAAATGTGATACTTAAGGGCAGTTCACAGATGATGGTCTCAGGAAGAGCAAGCTCGTGGGTAACTTGGATGTTTTTTAGATGTAAGGACTTTTTATAGAAGATAGCAATACCACTTCCTCTACGGATTTAATGATCTGATCAGTAAACATGATAGGCTCTTACTGTGGTAATGGAGTCAGGGAGAGATGCATTGAGCTATGTTTCACAGACAAATATGATGTCAAATTTAGCCATATTTAGTAAAAGAAGAAATTCAGGTATTTTATTCACAAGGCTTCTTGCATTGAGTAGCTTGCATTTAAGACCAGCTGTCATTGGAATTGAGGTAGTTAGGGGACTGCATGCCTAATCTTGGGTGATGGTGGATTGGTTGAAGTAGAGTTGGATGCTGACTTGTGGGTTGCGTGACTTACTTTTGACACAGTCATCATGGTAGTCAATGTTCACATCCTTCTCTCCATTGTCTAGATATTTTTTGCGTTCTGTGCAGAGTACACGGAAGTGGGCATGTTGCTGTATGGCTAGGTCAGGGCGAGAATGGAGGTTCTTACGATTGGTGTTGCTTTTGGCAAGTGAATTTATAGTATGAATGAATTTACGTTTGCTTGATTCATTTTTGCAAATGACCCAGAAGAAGTGTGGTGCCACCAAACTGTCTCTCTTTTTGAACTCTCTGCTGATGCAGGAAATATCAAGTATTTCATCAGGGGAGATGGTTGATGCTTGATAGTCATGATATGAATATGATAGATAATTAATAGAATGTAATGATAAAAGAGCTGAATAATGTTTGGGAAGATTCAAGTTCCCATTTAGCTGTGAATTTAACTGAATGACTTTTAATTACCCCCTTTCTCTCCATCTAACCTCCACCCCCCAAAATTAGCATGATTATACAATTGACAGGAAGTATTATGCCTGCAAATAAAAAGACAACCAGTCAACCAAAACCAACCAAAATCATTTGAAGCTCAACAAAGGGTGGAATTGTTTGCTCTAGAAGACATGCTACCCAATGGTGGAATTCAAATAATTTAAAATTATTTGGTGGGCATGGCCAACTCGATGTCACTGACATTGAGGAACACCTCCCCTTCCCCAGCCACTCCACAGCCAGCTTCTTCTCTCAGGGCAGCTTGCCTGGCCTTCAAAATAAGCTCCATAGGTACTTCACCACCATTCAGGCTCTTTCCCCTTAGCCTTAATTAGGACTAAGGTTGGTGGGAGTCATGACTGGACTCCTGACAGCAACACCCCCTCTGCTCAGATGAACAGAGCCTGGGCATCTTCCTCCTTGTTTCCACTAACAGCCTCTCATAAGAGAAAGGCTGGAGCTGAAGCCTAGAAAACCTAGGAGGCACTTTGCCACCCCACCTGCTGCTGCTCATGAAAGATGGCTCCGAGCAGCCCAGCGTCAAAGCTCTCCTCACTTATCCCATGGTCTAGTGTTTACATCCAACCCCTCTGTGGTTCTTTACTATGAATCCAGAACCTGGAGTCTCCTCCCCAGGCGAGCCAGTGGCCAGGAGGCCAGGAACTCCCACACTCCATCCTAACTGGGGGTGGGGAGGGCCAGCTGGTGGAGGGATGATGTGAGCAGCTCAGCCTCATGGTCCCCTGCTGCCCTGCCTGTTGGCAGCCATGGTAGGCGAGGCCCAGCAGATGTAGAGAGTCAGGGGTGGGATGAGATGCAGGTTGGGGGAGGAGGCCAAGTTGCAGCGGCTCAGCCCTGGCTCGTGGTTCCTCTCTGTCACCAGCCATGGGAAGAAAGGAAAGGTAGGTGGGGAATGGGGGATGAGTGACTGGGAGGAGAGGGGAGCAGGGCCAGCCAATGATGGGATCAGCCAGTTTGCTGAACTGCAGAAAAAGTTAGCTACTGGTTCAGGTGAACCGATGCAAACCAGCTGAATCCCACCACTGAGGCTATCTTATATTCTACACCAGTGGCAGATTTAAAATTACCCATTTTAAAATAGCTGTAGATACCAACTATTGTTTTTATACATTCTATCCTGTATCGAGGGCATGTTCATCACTGTGCAGAAAATGCAGATTATGTCCAGAAATGAGGCACCTAAATGATAAGACTAACCTGATTATAATATAATGGGTGGAAAAATGAAGTCAGATTACATTTTAAGGTGATATATGATTTATGATCTTTACCAAAAAAGAATGTAGAACCAAACTGCATTTCCCCTCTCTTCTTTCTTAATCTAAATGGTCTCATTTTCCTCGACTTCTGAATCCTTTACAAGAGACTTGGCAAACATTGTAAATGCAATAAATTAACAAAAAAAACCTCCCCAAGCCAGCTGAGTCTGTCATTAAATACTCCTTTCTGTTTAAGGTAACGGAGTGCAAACCTATCTTCTAGGCATCCTGGATCCTTAAGGGCCACAGGGGTAAGGTGTAACTTACTTGCCTCTCCCCAACTGCATGCAATCCACCCCCAATAAACACTGGAAATTCCCATCTCTGCACCCAATGCCCTTTGGGCTGTTCTGTTTACAGTTCTGGCCTCAGGCACTTGGGACAACCGGTGTCCCAAGATTCACGTTTTTAAGACCAGAGCGGTTTCCGTGTGAAACAATACACTAAATTTTAACGCAGTCTGAAAGGAAAATTACAATCATTTTAGGTCACTGTATCTAATAAAAAGCTGCAAAATTGCAGCCCAGGCACTCCTGATTTCCAGTTCGCTAATATTCTGTTGGTCTCAGTAGTAAACATTGATTTGCCAGATGTTATTGGTTCTGAAATAACTAATTGTTAACCAAATGATTGATTCTGAAATAACAAATTGTTTACCAAATAACCAAGAAACAAATTCCATGTTATGCCAGGCTTTTTCTATAATCTACCAGGCCCATCTGGCTCTGCTTCCAGGCTCAACCTAGCAATTGAGTATTTCTGAATTCCTAATTTGGTAGGAATTATTGCAATAGTCAAACTCCAAGGCTGCTGGAGCTCAATTGTTGGAAGGAGACACATACATAGATAGGGCTGAATTCTTCCTCATTTTATGACAGCTGTTGCTGTTTTGGCTGGAGTTTCTTCTGGTCATAAAGCCAGAGAGCAGCATGTTTTCAAAATAACAAATTGAGGATGGGGAAAAATAGTCCAGAAAAAGCTTAAACGTCTCTAAATCATGACAATATGCTGTGTTCATTGTTGCAGTTGATGTTGTTGATGAAAGCACAACATTTGAAGACTAGCAAGATAGATTTAATACCAATCTAATTTATTCAGCAAATACTGCTGTTTTAATGAGATATAGTTCCTTGGTAAACAAACTCTACTGATAGTCATGAAGAGGAAGAAACAAGTGGTTTATCTTTAACATTAATCGAAAGGGCTTGAATCCCACAATGTCATCTTGTATTTGTTCATTTTTCAACCACTTGCTTCAGGTTGCATAGCGTTCATTGAATAATAATCCCTGTAATGATAACAAGTTTGTTCACTGTACATCATGACAGTCTTCATAACTAGCAAAGTATTTACAAACTATTTATTTCTGTCTCAGTGTGGCATGAATCCAAATTTGGTCATTGTGGTTAGCTTGAAAGGGAAAAGATTAAGAACAATTCTTCTAAAAGCATACTCACTGTTGTTAGATCTGATATTAGTAGGTATTGTGTTTCTAGATATATATGCAAATATACTTGCTAATACAAATAGCTGAAAAGTCAGTGATGTATATGTGAGTGACACTTATATATCAAGTTGGCCTGATCAAATTGAATTAAATTTCAGAGAGTCATGGTGCTCTTGCACATTTGCGGAGTATTAGAATTGGGCCTTTGTTTTACCAGAAAGTCAGATAGATCAAGGAAGGCTATAAGGACACACCTTTTTTTCCAATCAAATTATGGAATGGTGTTTGCATCTCAAATAAATTGTGTGTTTCTTCCTGGCACATTCCTTTGGTAAATTGGTGATACAGAATGTCCTTGAAATGATTTGATCATGCTCAGATGCACCTCGATGAAGTTGTTATGTCATTAAATAATTGTTTCAGACTTATGGGATAGTTTCCAGATATCAGCTGTTCTTAGCTGAGTGAGCATTCTTGAATTGTCCCTGTTTCCTTCACTGTGTACTTTGAGGGAATCTCCTTTCTAGTGAAAAACAAGACCATGTTATAAATTTCTATGAATATTTCAAAGTTGGGAAAGAAGACTCAAAAACATATTTCAAAAATGATTAATGAGATTGCCATTGAAATGGTCAATACAGGATACAATAACTAGAATTTTAACAGGAATGTTCTGTTCCAATCCCATCAACACATCAGTCTACAAAAATGCAAGTTAATGTTTTTTGTTGGTGGGCTCAATTCAAAGTTCTTATTTTGGCTTTTAGCGTTCTAATTTTGGGTCATATGCAATTCAAAAGCCTTTTTTTCTGCTGCATTGTCTTAGGTGGTCTGCTAAGGTCCTTCCTCAGAGGTCTCCTTGTTGAAGGGAAAGCTAACTTCTTGGTTTCAAGAAGAAACTGTAATTTCATAAAATGTATTTTCATGCATGCCTTAAGGAATTTTTAACTGCTGACTTGTTGCTCATTTGCATTTTCTTACACATAACGTTTTTTGGAGGTCTATTCTGCCTCTGTAGGAAGGTATAAGTAGGTAGAAATTGTGCAGCTTACAATGTTTACAATAGAAATTAAAAGTTGGTTAAATGTGTCTAGTGAGCAGGGTAGTCCCTTGCTCTCATGCCCTGGATACACTATAGTACATTCACATCTTTCCAATTTTGCACATTTGTAACAAGCTAAATCCAATGCACTTTGATTCCCTCTTCACTTATGCATCACAAATGAAAAACTCTGGAGAAAAGCCTAGGCCAATATTTACTTAATTTTAACTCCAAGTCTAGAGAGAAACAGAAGAGCAGAAATTTTAAGAGAATCTGTTCCTTGATAGTAAATCAGCTAATGTACAGTATATGGTGCCTTATAGCAAGAATGTCAAACTCAAGGCTCACTGGCCAGATCTGACCCATGGCGTGCTTAGATGTGGACTGTGGGGCCACCTTGGAAACAGTGAAGGACTGGCCTGTGGCCTCTCCCATGGAAAATGGAGCTTGGGAGGGTCATGTGCTGCATTTTCACTGGCAGAGGGTTTCAGGAAGCCATCACAGCCAAAATCAGAGCTTGGGAGCCTGTTTTCGCTGATAGTCTTACCACCACAGTGTAAAGTGGTACTATCCCCTTGTCTTGACTCTATCCCTCTGTCGATGCAGCCTTGGACTACATGGGCTTTTTGGCAGATTTGTTGCTCACTGTTGGCTTACTAGGTGATCCACTAGGATACTCAGTGGTGCAGTGGTTAAGAGTACAGTACTCCAGGCTACTTCTGCTGACTACTGGCTGCATGCAATTTAGCAGTTCAAATCCCACCAGGCTCAAGGTTGACTCAGCCTTCGATCCTTCCGAGGTGAGCAAAATGAGGACACAGATCGTTGGGGGCAACATGCTGACTCTGTAAAACCACTTAGAGAGGGCTTTACTATAAAGCAGTAGATAAGTCTAAGTACTATTGCAATCGCTAAATTTAGATCCCTCTAACAAGACTGTTGACCTAGGTGCTGCTTATTCTGTACATAAGCATTTGTTTTTCCTGTTTAAATGCAGGACCTTACTTTTCTCACCACTGAACTGCATTTTGTTGGATTGAGCCCAATGTGCATGTTTCTCAAGATCCTTCTGAATCTTGAGTTTTATCTTCCAAGGTGTTGGCAATTCCCTTCAGCTTCATGTCATCTGCAAATTTGATGGGTTCTCCTTCTATCCCCTCACATAGACAATTTATGAAGATGTTGAAGAGTACTGGGCCCAAGATTCATCCTTGATGTACCCTTCTGCATGTTTCCCTGCATAGATGTAGCTCTACTGAGGATTATCCAGAGTTCAGTCGGTCAGCAAATTGTGAATCAATCTGATGTACTGTCTACCCCACTGTTCTATCTTACCATGAAGTAGGTTGTGTTCAGATGCCTTGCTGAAGTCCAAATACACTACACCCAGTGTTTTGCTGATCCATTAATTTTGTCAAAAAAGGTAATGAGATTTGTCTGATATGATGTGTTTTTAACAACCCATGCAGGTTTCTAGTAATCATCTTGTTTGTTTCTAGGTGCTATCCAATCTTCCACTTGATTATTCTTAGAAAGTATTCAGACCCCCTTCACTTTTGTCAGTTTTGTCATGCTGCAACCTGTACAACACCGACTGTTCCTTGGTTTTCAGAAATTAGAAGAGATGTGTTTGGCTGTTAAGATTCTCCAAGACGTGTGAAACTGTGAAAAAGCATGTTCTTCAAGTCACACCATGTGTTTGTGTTATTTTTTCACCAGAAAAACAATTGCAACATAAAGAAAACATTGGATGAAGAGCTGAGATTTAATGTGAGGTTTGTCTTAAAAATGAACATATTGCTAAAAATATGATGTAACATATATACAGTAAAACAAATAGATAGCTATTTCTAAAGAGCTCAAATACACTGGGCTTTTTTATTTGTTTTTAGTGGCATTCAGAATACGCCCTGGCTTAGTTGTAAAGTTCAATTAATTGAAGGTTTTGAAATGGCTTGTGGCAACATAGCAGTCTGAAAAATTGCTAACTCACTAGGAATCATATTTTTGAACCTACGTTATATGTGAAATCTTAATATGATTGCTGTAACTTTCCAATTTAGACCGCAACATGTTTTGTAGTATAAAATTATAAATTTATTTTGATTGAATCTCAAATTTTATTAAATGCTTTTAGCAAAGGGTAAAAAATGTCTACATTAATATGACACAAAAGAGTAAGTGCAACTTAAAACAAAATGAACTCAGAAAAATTAAAACAATTGTTTCTACATATATCAGCTGAATTCACTATAGATAATTGTGAGTAAAAGGGATTAACAATATTAATCATTGGACTCATCTCCCTTGAGGGCTAGGGATGGTTAAAACAATATTCAGTTCCTCTAAAGCAAATCTTGACAAGCTTCAAGAGATTTACAATGTGATTTATATTCATATCTTTCTGCTTACTTCATCAATACATATTTCCAAAAAAGCTGTGAAAGCTGTGAAACCCCTCACATCCTGAACATAAACTGTTTTAACTCCTACCCTCAAAATGACCCTACAAACCATTGCACACCAGAACAACTAGACACAAGGAGTTTTTTTCCTAATACCATCACTCTGCTTAACAAGTAATTCCCACAACACTGTCAAACTATTTACTAAGTCTGCATTGCTATCACTATTAATCTTCTCGTCACTCCTATCACACATCCCCTCCCACTTGTGACTGTATGACTTTGTTGCTTGTATCCTTACAATTTATACTGTTTCCTAGTATGATTTGATTGCCTATATATACCCTATATTAAGTGTTGTACTTTATGATTCTTGATGAATGTATCTTTTCATGTACACTGAGAGCAAATGCACCAAGACAAATTCCTTGTGTGTCTAATCACACTTGGCCAATAAAGAATTCACTCATTCATTCCTACCCTACTAAAAAAAATCACCACTGATAAAATCCTGTGTCTCCAAAAGCTGAATGTTAAAGAGCTGAAACTATGTATTCTATTCCTGTTAGCAAGATTGTATTTTAATTAATGGATATTCTAAAACACAATTTCCTGGCAGAGTCCAGGAAAAAACACCAATGCCCCTGCCCCTAATATCCTGGTACCCCATTAATTACATCATATGATGTGAGCCATCGCACAGGTCCTTTTCCAGTCATGCAGTCCTTGGTGATATCTAAGCTTAGTTGTTTGTTTGCTTTGTTTTATGGTTTTATAGTTGTTTTATTAGCAGACTAGGTAACATCTTCAGTGCCTGTCCAATCATTTCTAATCCAAACCAATGTCCAATCTAATTCAAATTCTTGTCCAATTACTTGGAGAAACTAAGATCTGTGCCAGCTAGATAAATTACTAAACTATTAATAACCCCTAAGGAATTTAACTAATACATCATTTGAGAGAATATGAAATCAGAATATTAAGACATAAAATGAAATTACCTTTCAAACTCCCTAAAGCATCATAGATCAGTTTTATACATGTGCAAATATGTATTTTCACAGACATATAGTGCAACATTCTACAAAGGAAATACATATAACTATAACTAATAAAGACGAGTTCAGTTCTTCACAGTGATCTGACAAATCTCCAACTTCAACTTGAAGAGGTAGCTTCTGAACTTCATCCTTGGATAAAAAAAGTTCCTCCCCATTTCTTCTTTAGAAATCCTTCCCTCACCCCAAGTCTGTGAGTTCAGAATTCAGAGAAGTTCTGAGGTGGCAGAGAGACATCATCTGGGTTTGAAATCAATTTAAGTGGCATCCTTCCATCCAACATTTAATTGGTCCCTGAAGGTATGTCAAATAATGCACTCATAGCTTTCTTTTCTCAAGCTCAACCAAGAGCAAGGTTATCAGTTGCAGGCAGAGTCCTTCAGGAACCCTCGGCCAGTGTGACAAACCTTAAAATACAGCTAGAAATTCCTGAGTTGTCAGACATCTGTGCATAGAAAATGCATTTTCGTTATGGAATAAGAATCAAGCCAACTCATCCTTAAGGCCAGAGCCAAGTTCATGCAGTAGTAGATCAAGCAGAAATCAGGCCGACAATGCCTGAAAACTGTCTGCATCATTTTTTAATGCTACATAGTTCAGGTCAATATACAAGGGCAATTGAAAGGCAAATACGACCAGCTAGAACCTTCTCTCATTGTTCCTGCTGCAAAGGAATTGAAGTAATTTTCCACTCAGCTGCTGGAAAGGCATAAGTTATTAATTTGCTTTAAGTGATGAAATATTGGCTTTTTCCTTCTGGAGTAAAGTTTGAAGTGGTAAGAAAGCTAGAGATAAATTAAAGTAGCACCTACTTTGCTTCACTTTATATTTGTAAAGATGATCTTTTCAAGTTGGATCTGTAGGAAAGGCCAACTCTGAACCATCACTTTGGAAGTAGACTGTGAAAAGCCCTCTGAAACATTTCATTCAAATTAATTGCAGTTATTTTTGGCTGAGTAAAAATGTTTAGTGTTACTTTGTATACTACTTTAAGCAAATCTTGATGTCTTCTTAGGGAAACATAATACTTTTGGGAAGTTCACCTACTAAGTTAGCCTTAAAGTTAGGATTTTAGTTAGTTAGGGTTTTATTTTTAGATTTGCTCTAAGCAAAATTCTAGTCCTGTATAGTAGGTCAAGAGTAGTAACAGGCTTGATTCCAAGCCAGCAAGAATAAACAGAGGAGGCTGTATATTGTAAACCTTTTCATTATTCCTCTCCCCAAGGGAAACATTAACAGAATTCAATTCAGCCAAGAAAAGAAATACCATCCTATTGACGACAAAAATTGTACCTGGGATAAAATTCCATGTCACCTATTTAACTTAAAGTGCACTGGAGTCCTATATAAAAAATAACAGTAACTTTTTTTTCAATCTTTTGGTGGAACAATGGGAAAGCAATAAACTAATGCTCAACCTCTTTAAAAAGTTTCTGGAATAGCAATAGCAATAGCACTTAAGACATATATACCGCTTTATAGTGCTTTACAGCCCTCCCTAAGCGGTTTACAGAGTTGGCATATTGCCCCCAACAACTTGGGTCATCATTTTACCCATCTCGAAAAGATGAAAGGCTGAGTCAACCTTGAGCCTGGTGGTATTCGATCTGCCAAATTGCAGTAGTAGCAGCTTGCAGTACCGCACTCTAATCACTGCACCACCGAATGCTAGAAGTTAGCTGGTTTATCTTTTTTCTTGTTTTAATCTAAATTTTTGACAGAGTTGGTCATTCAGAGAACAAGGAAAAAGATGAACTTAGGAAGATTGAAGTCATCCTGATAATACTGCCCCCAGATCCCACCAGCTACTGGAAGAATTTGTGAAGCAGCACAAAGCACCAGTAAATGTGATCAGTTATTCAAGAGGCATATCAGACGTGATAGATATCTTCTTCCAAAGCATGATTTACTTCCCCACGAAGGTGGCTGAAGGTATTGTTCCGCAGGATTTGCCAACCACGGTGGAAGCTACTTTGAGTAGTACTTCGTGAGACTGATGGAGATGTTTCTTTCTTGATTCGGAAAGGTTCAGGTTGGTATAGTTTCCCAGAATACTTATCAAAATCCTCTTTGTCTTGGTTTTTAAATGCCTCTGCATAGCGTAACATCTTGTGCTTGCTGATATCCAGACGCTCTTCCACCCTGTGAAAAGGAGATCAAATCAAAGTTATGACTTATTTATTTTAGAGACCACCCAATTCCAGATGAACCTGGGTGGCTTATTAAAAAAATTCTAAAAGAACACATGCCACACTCCTCACACTAAAAGCATCATGAAACTGGCTTCCGTTGCTCTACCGTCGTGGTCGCAGTGGAATCTGCGATTGTACGCAGTTTCACTCCGAGCTCACTTGTTGGAGGGTCCCAATTGGGACTGGAACCACCCTGGAGGGATGGTGAAGACAGGGGGAATCGCTTGGAGGGTCGAGGGGAGCCACATATCTCTTCCTTGACAGGATAAACCCCCTCTGAAGACAAGTTGCAGTGGTGGTCAAAAATGGCCACCACAAATACGGGCAACTCAGACTGTGCTGGAGAGTTGCAGTTGTGAGCAGAGTGTGAATCAGACTAAACATATGGATATTAAGGTACCCCGGAATTAAGGAATAAAGAACTATTTTGTAAAAGTATGTAGAAGCAGTGACCAGAGAGAGAAAGAAGAAAATTGGAACTCATAAAGCTGGCGTTGAATATTGAAAGAATTAATTTGGAGGTGAAAATTTAGAGGAACATATTTGAACACAAAAGACTTGGAATTTAAATTGGATAATTATTGGATGTTTGGTACTAAGTAGGCATATGTAAATGCTGGAATTGAATGTGTTGAAAAGAAATAATAGCTAATAATTGGAATTAGCAAAATTAACAAAATATATATGTGTGTGTGTGTGTGTGCGCGCGCGCGTGCTGTTTAGCTTCCTTCGGGTATTATCCCACGCCATTGTAGTGCTGTTAAAGTTGTAGCAACGTTTCAGCAGAATCTCATCTGCCATCATCAGGCTTC
>BLBF01000004.1:9849827-9883111 GCA_015471245.1 Laticauda colubrina | reverse complement strand
AGGGTTTTAGTGCCATTGAAGTTGATGTTGTGACCTGTGGTTTTCATGTGTTGGACGAGTGAGGAGGTGTGTTCCAGCTTTTTTACTGCATTTTTGTGTTCATCTAGGCGGGTACTTATTCTTCTATTGGTCTGTCCAATGTATGTGGCCGGGCATGATGTACAGGGCATTTCGTATATGCCTTGGTTTAACAGAACTACAATGGCGTGGGATAATACCCGAAGGAAGCTAAACAGCACACACACACACACACACACACACACACACACACACATATATATTTATTAAAGGAAAGAGTGCAACGTGGAAATAGAATTGAGAGTGCCACCTAATGGTACAGGAAAAAATTCAGTGACTTTTTGAAAAGTGTTTGGTCTTTTTAAAATTGACTTGGAACTTAAAAAGAAAACAAGAGGAACTCCATTATAATAAAACAAAAACCCTGAAAAACCCTGAAAAGTGAAATACTAGAATATTTCAAAGGGGAAGATATCTGAAGAAATTGCTTTGGAACTATCCGGTGACTTTGGGAAAAACCAATAGAAGGAACCTGGAAACAAAGATTAATGGACATTGACTGTTGAAATTAAATATAAAAGACGCTGGTTGAAACAGCTTACTGGACATTTTGATTGTATAATTATCAAGGAAATGGGGGAAAAAATGGGACAACTATTTGTGGAAATGAGATTGGATCTACAAGATATGACAGAAATGATGAAAGTAAGCCTGGAAATATATTGCAAAAATTAGAAATGGTGACTCTGTTTGAAGAAGAACAAAGAGAACCAGAAGGAGAGGAGTTAAATAAAGAGGAAATTGGTCTTGAAGATCAAATGGAACGACGACCATTTAAATGGGGGGGGGGGAGAATTAAAGCTAAAAATGTGTGGTTTGATGTAATAATGAAATGGGGAATGGTTCAGAAAGTTAAAGGGAAAAAGCAGAAGAGAGGGAGGGGGATAAAATAAATGATTGGAATGAGAAATGGAGGGAAATAATAATGGGAAAAAAGGAGAATTAAGAGAAAGGACCAGAAAAGAAAGAGAAACAGGAAGCAAATAAGAATGAAAAGAAATTACCTAGTTGGAAGGGTAAGAGATAATGGGTAAAAGAATAATAGGGAAGATTCTGCAAGGTATGTATAAGAATAAGGAATTGAAGGAAAGATCTTTATAATTAATTGAATAGATTAATATTTTACAATATATAGATGATTTACAAGGTGATTGAGAGAAAGAATACTATGCGGAATCTGACTTAAAATATATGTATGTGTGATATGTAGTAGACAGGGGAATATTGTTATTAATGTAGACTGAAGTAATTATAATGAATTAAAGGGAATAAACGGAGGAAAGCATAAGGCAAATAGGTGGTAAGCTTGAATTGACAACTAAAGGGGACAATTTTTTAACTAACAGAATGAGGATGGAATTATTGAATAATAAATGAAATAACAGTATGTGATAAAATTGCAAATGTGACAGATAAAAGAAAAGAAATAAGAATCCTAGATAATATTGTAAAGCAAGATACGAGAATATTTTAAGAAAAATGAATTAAGTTAAACTATGAACTGAAATTCAATAAGTTTAATGAATATAATATTATAATATAATATAATATGAATATAATATTTGGGAATATTTAAAAGAAAATAGAAAAAATAATAATGTGATATGAATTTGAATAAGAAAGATGGATATGTAACTATGGTCATGTTTGTACTGAAATGTGGAACCACACTGCTTGTCCAAAGAGCACACACACACACACAAACAAACAAAATAAGAAATTGAATGAGGAATTATTATGTATGTTTAAATAATATGATGACTGGCATAAGAAGGAGGTATTGGAATTTTGAATAATTGACTAATGAAGGATTATAAATTATTATAAATATGTGCATCAATAGTAGAATTATATATATATATATAAGTATGATGAATGTAAGGGATGTGGTTGTTATTTCTGTTTACACCAAAATGTAGGATGATTAGGTGCAACACTGTTTATGTATTGATGATTATAAGTATAAAAAATAAAAAACATGATTTTTTAAAAAAAGCATCATGAAACTAACATGTCAGGTGTAGCCAAGCTCCCTTCACTATGAAAACATGTTAAAGGTCAGAACTAATCAATCTAACTTTCCAACAAACAGATTCCAGATTCTGATGCCATTGATAAAGCTCTCTTGTTGTCCAGCTCTCAATATTTTGAACCACAAAAATGCTGGTTTGAACCTAGGACCCAGTTTTGATAGCATGGGAATGGATGTACACCTAACTGTAGGGCATGTAAATCTGGACTTTGTAACAGTTAGGCAACTTGAATCCCGCAAAGTAGAAAGCAGTAATAGAAGTATTGGACATGGTTTGTATTATTATCCTGACTTCACATTTGAGTGCCAATCTCAAATTCTGCCCTTAGTTAGAAAACATAATTTCCAGATTGAGATTCAGTCACTGATATTTCCAAATTAAAAAAAAAAGCCTGTTATTAAAAAGCTGGATATCAATTTAGCCTGAATTAAACAGATTAGTGTTTTGTATCTGTTTGGTACAAACAGTTTTTTATGTTCTTATTCCAAAATGCCTAGATATATTTAAACTGATTTTATTAACTATATTGGACACTATTCCTGTAGGCAATATATAGTTAAGTAAAAGGAGTTCACCTGAGAAACCACTTATCTCCTAACCCATACTCTTGGCCACAAATGCCAGACCGAGGCCAAAGACATCGTGGGAGTTTCCGTTCAAGCATGACTGTAGTAGCAACAACCTGTATGAAAGCAAACAGATCGATTCAATCCTGCCACAAAACCAGGCAAAATTTTGTGTTCAAAAATAAAATAGAAGGTGGTTCAAATAATTCATTAAGTTAAATTTATTAGAATTAAGTTAAGTGGAACCAAAGGCCGGGGGATCATACATATGGGACCAGACATAAAATCAAAAGCAACCATCTGTTTTACAGTGCAATTTTCTGCTAAAACTATAACAGACAAGTACTGAAGATGATTCAAGTGATATTTGGGAGTCTTGATCATCATCTGGCTAGGACGCTTTTTTCATGCTCTATAAAGCGCCAGCCTCTGGGTCAATCTTGAGGCAGCAACAGGTCCAGAATGTGGCAATAAGATTTGGTGGACAGTCCATCCTTGCACAAAACATCTCTCCTTTAATGTTCAAATTGGCTCAGTTCAAAATATTGATAAATGACCTACAGACTCTTATCTGTGTAGCTCTAAGTCTTATCAGGCACTGCTTTTTCTGAATTAAATCCACCCGTTCTGTGGGAATCTCTCAGTGAGGGCTGGAGTTAGGGGACATGGACAAGAAGGCAATTCTACATCCCCAGAAGTTGGTAAAGCTCTCTCCCCTATGGGATTTTTAAGATGACAAGAGATGGTGAGATGGTGCATTTTACTATTACTTCAACCGTACTAAATGCTAATGGTGTTGAGAGTCTTTTGATTTGGTAGGGAATACAACTGTTTTAAAAAATTTACGAATTCTCCACTATGGTGGGAGGCTTCATGTGAATATAAACAATTCAGCTTTTGTAAATGAAAGCTGAGTTTTGAGGGAAATACCCATAATACAATCTGCACACTGCCTCACAATACATTTCTCAGCAGGTAGAGCCAGGTGCACTTAGCTAATGGGGCTCCTTCCACTTCACAATCCACTTCACAATGTTCAGTGGCAAATGTGATTATGCTTGAATTAGTTTTCTATTATCGCTGTGAAGTAGCTCTATCTTTATACATTTCATATAAACAAACAGTTAAGATTTGTTTAATTTTACAAGCACTGAATAAATAGTGATATTCAGTTAAAACCATAAGCTAGCAAGTTATGTAAAATAAAGTTTCACATATAAGTATTCTCACTGACATAATCAGATTGTAGGCGTGTGATTTCAAACTGTTCAGATTTCAGCTCAACAGCCATAGGAAAGAACATCCTGAACATAAAGTAATCCTTTTGTGTGTTCCAGACTAACAAGATATCCCATGTTTTGAAATTTCATCTCAAGTGAAAGAATGTTCTGTGATTGATGAGCTTCTTTTTAAAAAATCTTCCAAACCAAGACATCTGATAAGCTAATACAGCAAAGGCTGCATCCTTGTTGTCTTTTTTTAGAACTGGTTGAGGAGGAAAAGGGAGAAGTGAGGGAGAATCAGGTGAGCAATATTTTGGGATAAAGTTACAGTATATTTTATCCTATAGGAAAATTAATTGATTGTTGTAATAGAATGTTATTGCTCTGGATTGCAAAATTACTCATTCATATATATATTCTTCAGGCTTGTTTCTTCGGCTCTGTGCTTCTCACAGTAATGTGAGCTTGCAGCTGCTTTTATATATATATGTGTGTGTGTGTGTGTGTGTGTGTGTGCGTGTGTGCGCACGCGTGCGCTGTTCAGCTTCCTTCGGGTATTATCCCACGTCATTGTAACTCAATACAGAAGCCTAATGATGGCAGATGAGATTCTGCTGAAACGTTGCTACAACTTTAAAAGCACTACAATGAAATGGGATAATACCCAAAGGAAGCTGAACAGCACACATGTAAATGCCCGCGAAAACTTTATATATATATATATATATATAAAACGTGTATGTGTATGCATGTGTGTGTATGTATATGTGTGTGTGTGTGTGTGTGTGTGTGTGTGTGTGTGTGTGTGTATATATATATATATATATATATATATATATATATATATATATATATATGTTTTATATATATATATTACTCATATGCAATAGGTAGATTCATTCATTCTCTCTCCCCCTCCTTCCCTCTGTGTGTAATACTCATTGAAATATGTTTTTCCTTTGTTAATGTAGTTCAAAGGCTATGCTGAGATTAATCTATTGCTCTTGCTTCCTTTCTTGAATCATTTCAGTGACTGTTTGTGCAAAGATGGTCACAGCTTTCACAATCATGCTTAATAGGTGATTCTGTTATGTACTATGAGAGTTGTTTTTATATATTAAGTGGCCAATTTTTCTGTAGCCTTGATGATAGGCACTAAGCATGAATTACTATGCTGTCTAAATGTGTGTTCCCAGGATGAAAAATATGGGGTAGAAGAGCTTGCTCTGAGTTTCTTATAAAAAATGTTTCATCCTCTCACACTCAAAACAATTTCTCCTCTTTCATGCATAGGCAAGAAATCAAATGATTTTCTGGCATAAAATAATATTGAGAAAACAACCTAATTTTTTTTTTGGGGGGGGAGGAGGAAGATAGATTAAACTTTATTTGCTGGATAGTTAAATAATCTGTAACAGAAAAGAATTTGACTGACAGAGCATGCTACCACTTGAAGTGGCCTTTGCACATTGTACAACATGGACACAGCATTACTGTATCGGCAGGAATGAGAAAAGGTATATGGGGGAATAATCACAGTTGTTTCTTTATTCTAAGAACCTTTCAAATGGTTATATCTTATTTTTAGCTTTAACTATTCACAAATAATTTCAACATTACATTGTGTTATTATGAACAATTTGAAAAGACTTTTCAGCTATCAAAAACTACTACCCATAAGCAAAAGGGAAATGGATTTGAATGTAATATAATATGTTTGCACAAAAGTGAGTTCCACCATGTTTGTTGTGAGCTCAATGTTTTGCACAGGTTGCATGCTTCATTCTAGAAACTAATTGTGAGGATTTTTGATTGTCTCTGGACTCAGTTCTTTCCACATGAGTACATTGTCATTTCTTCCCTCACTAGCCATACATGGTGGATCTGAATCTTTACATTTTTCATTCATATCTACAAGCCTATATGTTGAAAAGTATACATTCATTTAGTGAATTGGAATTCATTCATTAAATGAATTAAAATTCCAGATTAATTTAGCAGCTACTTCTAGCTAAGTGTGATGATGGTATTATCAATAGTGGAAAATAAAATACCTTATTTAGAAAGAGTTAACATTATATTAGCTCCCAGCTAATAGTAGTGGCATCCATAACACAACTTTGCAGTATAAGAGCATATCAATATTATAATTATACCTTAACATAGACTTGTTTATTTGTTATAATTTCTTCAAAATATACGAAATACTATACTGGAAAATTATAAAATATAATTCTGGGGCACCCCAGTCCCCTTTAGAATCAGACACCAGAAATGCTTCACTGGGAGCCATAGCAAGTAAATCATTTGTAAAATAGTCTAAATTTCTACTGCAGACATGTCCAAAGTAGCAAAAACAGATTTCTCAATAGATTGCACTGCACTGCATGCCTATAACCTCACCTGTGCTCGCCAAAGCTCATCTCGTTCATTGGCTACTCGCCAATGAGTGTCACCCATCATGGCAATGAGCAGGTTGAGCATGAGCAAAGCAGCAATGATAGCAAAAGCAGCATACACCACACAGAACATGAATGGCAGATCCACATCATAGTTGGCTGGTCCATCTATGATGGTAAGGAAGAGCTCAAATGTACTGAAGAGAGACATGGGGTAATTATAGAATTGTCCCAGATTGCTTGGATTTTCTGTCTGAAAGATGATGTAGAAAGCTGTTGATGAAACAAAAATGAGCAGTCAGCTACATATACATCCTATATACACTCACACACACACAACCAGATAATCTTCATCTTACACTATTCCTTTCAACTACTCTGCCACAAGAATCTTAAATCCTTATCTGTCTTTCTACTGATGTTTTCTCTGTGAGTTACTTGTCCTGAAGGTTAATAGCCTCTCTTAATTCTCAAGAAAATTCTAAGGCCGGCATGTAAATTCTTTTCTTCTCTTCCATAACTTGAATAACTGGATGCTGATATTCAATGCTGTGGAAGTCCCACAAAAGCAGATAAGAGGCAAGCAATTTTAAACATGTGATATACAGGTATGGATGAAAAGGAGCAAAATCTATCATTTTGTGTGTTCGGTAGGGAACAATGTGCAATAGTACATTTCAAAAAAAAGAGAGAGAGAGAAGTCAGGAGAACAGAAGGCTCAGGGTAAATCCATAAAATTCCAGGGTTCCTATGAAAGCCATTGCTATTATAAAAACATGGGTACAATTTAAAAAACTGGAGAAATGGTGAATAGCATAAGAACATTAACAGTTTCTCAGACTGCATATTCAAAGAATACTGAGATAATCTTGGAAGTTCACATCTTTCTTTTGAGCTCACCTGAGGCAAAGCCAAATATGACAACAGCCATTAGCCCACAAAAACGTATAAGGTCACCAAATATCATCTGTAGAGAAGATAAAACAATAATGTTATTATGTTTAACTTTTCTCCAACTCTACTGTTCCCAACCTACTATTGTCTGACCTTTAAATTCTCAGTTCCAATTATTAGAAAAGGTGTACTTCTGAGATAAATTCAAGTAGTTCTCAATTTACAACCAGTCACTTAACAACGATTCAAAATTACACTGGATACACCCAAAAGCTACTTACAACCCATTTTTGAAGTTACAACATCCACACACACCCTGGCAGTCATGTGATTGCGTTTTGGCTGCTTAGCAACCAGCTCAGCTTTACAGCCATTTGCAGCATTCCTTGCCATTGTGACAGAAATTGTGACATTTCTAGCCAGTTTCTGGCGTTGACTTCCAATTTCTGACAAAAAACAAACACACAAACCACCCACTGGGGAAAATTGATTGATTTAATCACTGTGACATTTGCTTAACAACTATCAAACAAACTATTGTAAAATTGATTCAGTCATGCAAAGCCTTGACTTATGACTGCATCGCAACCATTAATTGTAGACTCACTTATAGTTGTAAGTTGAGGACCACCTGTGGAATTCTTCAGTTTGACTTCAGTTTTTAGCTTTACTTTCCTTACCTTCTGTATCATGATGGTGAAAGGCCCAAGCATCTGAAATCCTCGTGCAAAGTACATGACATTGCACCAGCCCAACACCAGGGCAAAGGACATGGGAGCCACTTCTCCTTCTGTGCTGGTGAGTCGCATTACCATGGTTATCAGAATCACACAGGCATATGTGATGCTGTAAATGGTAAATATAACAAAGTTAGAATGAGTAATTAATTAATACAACCTAAAATTAATTGAGATAGAATCGAGCCCTAAACATACATGAGTGGACAATACATGTAAATATATGCTCATGTGTGCATTCATAGAGTCTCTTCTTCCCCTTTTGCCGGAACAAGGCATTTCTTGTGAAAAACTGTTGTCCATTTTAATGTGCCTCATGTTGAAACATTTGAGGAATTTCAAATTTTTCAGGAAATTTAGCAGTCAACTCTACCAGACAGAACTTAAAAAGATGTTAAGAGATACAAATTTGAAAAGAAAGAAATCTGGATTTGAAGTGGATAGAAACAGAAGAGAAAAATGGTGAAAGGAAAATTACAATGGCAGAGTATATATAAGAAAAAAGAGTATTTGAGTTTTGGAACTGTAGAGTCTCACATTATTATGTGAAAAGGTCCTCCCAGGATAGTTTGTCCAAAGTACTTTGTGGCTCCAACTCTTAGAATATCTGGAATCTATAAAAAAAATGAAATATATATCAAAAGTTTATAATCAACTGAGGACCGAAATCACCAATATGTCAAGTCTACCTCGAGAAATTGCTTCAACAGTATAAAGGTCAGAACATATTTTGTGCTCAAGAAAAAATAGAGAAAAACAAGCCATTATGAGGACAATGCCACTACAACAACAACAACAATTCCTCAATTTATGATTGAGCCCAATTATGACAATTCAGCCTAACATTTCTGTTAAGTAAATTTTGCCCCATTTTACGACCTTCCTTGCCTTCCATTCTTTCTTCAGTTGTTAAATGAATCACTGATAAGTTAGTAACCCAGTTGTTAACTGAATCTGGCTTCCCCATTGGCTTTGATCATCAGAAGCTTGTAAAAGATGATCACATGACCTTGGGACATAGCAACATCATAACTATGAACCAGTTCCAAGCATCTAAATTTTGGTCACACAATCATGAGGAATGCTGCAAAAGTTGTAACCGTAAAAAAGTTCGTAAGTCACATTATTCAGTGCCACTGTAACTTTGAATGGTCACTAAACGAACTGTTGTAAGTCAAGGGCTACCTGAACCTGACATGATTTTATAAGGGAAACCATACACTACAACAATCGGCAATCAAAAATGTCAACTTCTTTTCACTACCCTGTTTCTCCAACAATACGGCTTCCCCCAATAGGAAGTCCCAGAATGTTTTATAAGTATGAAATGAAATTAAGCCCCTCCCCCCAAATTAAGGCCTATATTAAAACATGCGAAAGGGGGGGAGTGGTGTGGGGGGGCTTGCCGTGAGAAAGTACTTTTGTTGCACACCCAGATATGGTGCTGCCTGCGTTGACCCCGATATGAAGTGCCCCACCAACACCAAGGTCAACATCCAAACCGTCACCACCACCCCGCCCAAAGATGCAAGGGGGAGGGTAATTAAGTCACAACCGAAAAGACAGCCTAGCCATTTTTGGGGGGCTCAAAAAGAAAAAAGACCCGGCCTTATTATATGAGAAGCACGGTAATTAGCAACACTTTGATAAGTCAGCGATCTAAACCACTTCGTGTTAAGAGTAGTAATTTTGCAGAATACAGACATTTTTTTTTTTTTAATATTGGTAATTAAACAAGCAAAAAGTGAAAAGATGTTAAAATGCTCCAAATAGGGTACAATTTAAAACAGGGGTCCCCAAACTTGGCAACTTTAAGACTTGTGGACTTCAACTCCCAGAATAGCTGTCTGGAGAATTCTGGGAGTTGAAAGTCCACAAGTCTTAAAGTTGTTAAGTCTGGTGACCTCTGATTAAAAATATATAATACCTTAAGCCTGTAACATTCAGTAAGACAGTGATTTCAAAAAATGAATTCAAATTGTTAATATTGATCAATTATTTTATTACAGTATATGCAGGTCCTGTTAACAATTACTGGCTGTATTTATCCACAATCAGTTCATCTATAATTACTTACTTTATTTCCAAAACAAAAATTAATTCTGGATACTTCCCAACAAGAAAGTCAGAAGTACAGGTAGCATATGGAGCATGTTTTTGAAGACACTTATATTGATTCCAGATAACATAGGATTGCTCAGGTATACAGGGTCTCTCCAATGGCAGATAGAACTGCCAATGCCAATCTGATGTTGGTTCAATGATTATCAGTTCAATAGAATTTTATTCTTTCGTTCTTACCTCTAGGAGTAAAATTGCCATGGCTCCAATCACTGTAATTAACTCTCCCACAAGCCTGAGCTGATCCTCATACGTCAGATATGATTCCTAAAAACAGGAAAGTATCCTAATTAAGAAAATGATGAAAAACCTGGAACTGGTATCATCAAGACATTTAATTAATGTAGTGTAGTTTCATTTTTCTCGTTTGGCAACATTGATTTGATAGTGAAATTGTGATTGGAAAGATGAACCTAAAGGTGACCTTATACAAGTAACATGCATTACCCCACCTCCAAATCTTTCCTGAACACAGGAAACCAAATACTGTAGGCCAGTGAAAGAAAGAAAGCTACCTTGCTTTTACAGCAGGGAGTGTTGTAAATTAATGCTAATTTCCATTTACAGGCTGAAGAGGTACAGTTGAATACCAGGAAACATCTTTCATTTTTTAATCTTCCATCTAAGAAATGTGGATTATTTGTCTTTGGATCATGTGAGAACGACTCATTTGAGAAAAGCTAGTGAAAGCCAGAGCCTTGCTGGCAAATTCAGTGAATTTTTTTTCTTATCTTTAAACTGTTCTCACAATTGTGGTAGTCGTTTTCTTCATGGCCGCTTGGGAGCATTTTCAAAGAGTTTTAACAAAGTTTAAAACTTTATTTAACTTTGTTGATTCTTCTGTACTACATTTTGAAGATAGTTATTTTACAATTTGCCTAGATTCACAGAGAAACTTGTAGTTATGCACCAATATACCTCCAATGTTTTCTGCACAATGATGGTGTTATCCCGCTCATCTGTTTGATTATCTGAGCGATTTTTCAGTGGTCTATAAACGCAGCACATGGTGAAGCAAATCATATAGAGGACATAAAACAGAGCCAGGAAACAGAAATAAGGACGCCCGTATGTGTTCCACTTCAGGTTCACAAGTTCCTTCACAGGAGTAATATCAAGGATACGGCGAGCCTGGAAAGAAGAGGCAAGGGGGAAAAAAACCCTGGGAATTAACTCTAAAAGTCCCATATTTCAAAATTCAGGCACTGGTGTGGTCCTAATAATATATTCTTACAAATTTATCTTAAATTTTATATATTGGGCATACTTATATACCTTCTTTCACAAAGAACTGCAAAGCAGTATTCCAAGAAAAAAATAAAATATTAAAAACAGGAGAAAGACATTTGAACTTTCAAAAGAAAGAATATTCCTTAATTGGAGAGCAGTTGGGGGAGAGCTCTTCATGCACTCCTAGGAAAACTTTCAAAAGGCCTCAACTGATCTTAAGAGTTCAGCAGATTCATAACAAGTCATGCAGTTTTAAAGATATTTTGAATTAAGTCCTCAAACCACTGGCAATCAATGGGTGTCTTTTAAACTAGAAGAAAATAATCATCATTGGACAAATGCACAAACTGTCATTCTAATTCTTTTCATGCTGAACTAAAATCTTTAAAGAAAGTTAAGTTCTTTGAAAATATTTGATTTCCAAAGGTTGTGAATGCAAGAGCTAAATTAAATTATTGAATTATTATATCAATTACTGGGATTTTGGAATGGGAAGCTTCTACAATATGTGGGACTTTCTTAGTTTGCTGTCCTTTAGCCATGGATTGAGGGCTTTTTGCCATGAATTTAATTGATGACTTACCTTAGTTGGACGATCCTTTTCCTGACATAATTCTTCCCAATACTTAATATGAACACTTTAATCCTATCTGCAAGTTACCCTAAGTACACATAATGGTTATGGTTCATATTTTGTCCCTTCTGCCTAGCATCTAGCATTTTGCATATGCATATGAAATAAATATACAAAAAGTGCTACATTAATATATTTTGCAAAATTCCACACGTTAATATTTAGACAATATACTCTGTCAGTATATGCTAGAAAATGATCCATATCATGAAAAAGCATGTCTTTGGAATTGAAAGTAATCTCTAGATCATATTCTTATTATATCATTCTGTAAATGAATAAGAAATTGATTAAAAGTTCAATGGTTTAGTCCTTTTAGCTAGTTTTGTGCTTGATTCTTTTTAAAAGCAAACTCTCCTGCAGCTTGTCCAAATATTACTTTACTGACATTTATCAGTGTTTTCCAATGAGTGTACCCATCAATAGCTTTGTATTGGATTGATCTGTCACTTCAATTGACTATCGTATAGTTGAGAACTCAGCAATAATTTATACAGTGTATTTATGAATTAAGCAGCCCTTTGTCATATACCCAATCTAGCAAATTGGTGTTACCTTTGAAAACTTTTTTTAACATAGATGATTTGATTCCACACTTTTTCAGCAGGTATATTCCTACTGAAGCACAGTTTCTTATAAGTTCCTCATTCATCAGGTGCTCTCACTATTTTATTTAAGTTAATATGTATTTTAAGGTCTCTCCCTCTCATATATTTTCAAATCAACTGCTTGACTATATGTTACATTGATAAGCCAATGATATATAAGGGAAGTTTTAAAAAATAATTGAGTACTTTATTTGATCAAGTGTAGTTAGACACACAAGGAATCTGGTCTTAGATTAGATTGAGCAATCTTGGCAGCTCTGGGCCAGATGGCTAGCTTCTCTGACCTCCCACAAATTTTTAAAAAGATTGGATATACTTTACTTGCTGAATCTCACTCTGTTTACTAATCAGAATTTATCCTTATTATTTTCTTTTGCATTCAAATGTCTATCTGTTTGTATTTCAATTCATATAACTTTCAAGATGGGTAATATTATTGGGCCCAGAGTCTGACATTTCTATATTGCAATTACTAATTACTTGGTATGATCCATTATTTTATTATCCCAGGTCTCCTGAATTCAGGGAAGAAAAACTGGTAGAACATTCATTTATATGGAATTGTTTACCTTATGAATCATGCCTACCCATGGCTATGAAACTTGATTACAGTTTGAAATGAAACCTGAATTGCAAAGCCACGTTTTACTCCTGACCAATAAACAGAATCAGAAAGCCTAATTAAAGATATATTTTCTAATCACAGTTTGAAATCACAAATTATGTGATTAGGTGTGATGCACCATTATAATCACAATGCTAAATGGATGGATGATGCAAATCATATTATGACTTAGAATTCTATGTGAATCATATAAATCCTCATATAACATAATTTGATGCTATTAAATTAATTGGATCATTCACCTTTTTCTGCATTAGAATTTTAGAATTAACTTTGATGAATCTTTAGAAATAAATGATAAAATGTACTTTTAGCTCCTGCTAAGATTGGGAACGACGTCTTTATTATTCTATTTTTCTTCTGTTCTATCTTTTTTTTTTTCACTTTTTCATTATTTTTATTTTTGAACTTAAAATCTGTGTTGTTTTTATTCTGTCGAAAAACTTCTTTAAAAAATTATATATGTGTGTGTATGATTTTTATAAAAATAATAAGAATATATACAGAAAACTTTAAGTAAATTGTATAATTACTCAAGAGTGCTGCCATCTGTGAATATGATTTTAACTAAATGCAGCTACTTTTTTCTGATTATGTTTCTGGTTTAAAGAAGTCAAAAGCTGTCAAATGTCATATATAACCTTCACAAAAGTTAAAGTTGGAAATTGGTGTTGTAAAGTATATTATGACCGTGTATAAAAAAAAACTTCCCATACAGCTCACAAGTTATTAAATTTAACATGACAGCCAGAGAGCACATGCAAAATCCAGTAAGATTAACAAGGTCTTAGTAGGCAAACCATTTATCTTTCCAGGACAATTGATCTCTATTGTCAGTTACAGCCAGAGATGGAATGAACCATTACAAGGTGGCAAAGTTGACTAACAATGGCTTACTAAGATTTGAGGCAAGTGCGATCCTCATTGGTATCTCCATCATGCAGAGAATTTAAAATTAAAAAAAACTTTTGAATTCAAAGTAAATTTTCTATCTCTGAGCTACAGCCTTAAAATAAAAAAAGGGGGCTACAATGCTTGTTATTATGAAACTATAAAATAATGGCAGGATGTAAATCTCATTACCATCTACAGTTCCATAAAGACTTGTGAAGATTTTTCTATTTGGGGAATTACATTTCAGAGACTAAAAATCTTTACTACACAGTTGCATTTCTTGCATCGTAAAATACAATGCAAATTTGGAAAGTGACACAGATGGGGGTACACATGAAAGGGCTTTTTGGCACAAGGTCACAAATTGTGCAACTTTGTAATGAGAAGTTAACCACAGGAAAGAAATAAACTGGGGGGGAAATCAAATAAGGTTGAATAATGGAAGAACTTTCAGATTAATCTTTATCATGTTGCTGACTTCAGTACAAACAGTAACACTGTTAATGTTTTAGATAATTCCTGGGCCCTTAAAAAATCCTGCTGAATACTAAAATCATCCATGGAACTCTGGAACCTAGTGTTGGGAGAAACAGGTTCAAGTCCACATTGAACTAGGGAACTGGGTGCATTGAGCCAGTCCTTCCTTTTCAGCCCAACCTACGTCAAAGGTTGTTCTGAAGAAAAAAAAATGGGAGGAGAAAACACTGTGTAAATTACCTACAGCTCCAGGAAGAAAGCTGCTATATAAATGAATTGAACCAATTAACTATATTTTATTTGAAGGACATTTTGAACTTTCTGGGATCAGAGATGAATGAAAAATAAAATTAAAAAATAGAAGCCCATGCAAAAAATTAATTTATATAAATCAAAGAATAATAGTGCAGTTAGAAAATTGCTATTTTAAAAAAAACATCAGACAACATTCTGTAAATACAGAAGGAGCAAATTTTCAAATAGGTGGTTTATGTTATGAATATTTTGACTGCAGTCTAATTCTTTATTTGAATGAAAAAAATGTGACAAGAGTACAGGAGATTTAGCTTATTCAGTCAAATTGTCCACCTGTTGTATTAGTAATTGTACAGTTTGCATTGGAAGACTGTTCTCTTAAATCTGATCCCTGAAGTCTGTGATGTGAATTCTATTATCAGAATCTCAGAATCTTTGCTTCTTCATCAGCTGGACTTTTTTAACAGTTCATAGACAATGCAAATTATATGAACAACTAGGAGAACATTCAAATTCCTTGTTCAATAATAGAAGCAGTCATCATTCTACAAAGATTAAAAGTATCTGAGCTCCTTAGTACCTCTCTTTTCTTTGTTGATACAACAAGTTCCAGAAAAGATTGATCTTCACCCCAGGAATCAATTTCTGTAAGATCATAGAGAATGGTAGTAATAGGTCCCAAAGACCACATTATTTGCTTACGCTTTTGCAAAAGATGCTGGAACATCTGAAAAAGAAAAACAGCACAGGATTGTTTACATCAGATTGCTGATAAAATTCAGTATCAGAATGTATTAAAGATGGCACTAAGTTTCAAAATAATTCAACTCTGGATGCTGGAATTGGATGAAAGTGCAGAAATTCTGAACGGTTCAAAGGGCTATAAGCTTTTAGGATCCAGAACTTTTTCCATTAGGATCCTAATTAAAGGCACTGATCTAGAAATCCGGAGTCTATTTTCTAGATCTACCAAAACTAAGTCTTGTTTCAGATATGAAATCAACTGTATGACCTTGAGCCAGTCATTCTGTCTTTCTTTAACCCCTAGGAACAAGGCAATAGCAAAATCATTTCTGAAAAACCATGCCTGAAGGACCTAGTCCACATAATTGCCAGGAGCCAAGACTGACTTGAAACAACACCCAAAAGAAAACAAAAAAAGAAATTTCCAATTTCCAATTAAGAGAAAGAGGTGTTCATACTAAAAATAAATTTAAATTACAATTACATCACAAAATGATCTAAAGGAGTAAGATTTGCTTATACTATTAAATAAGTACCAAGTATGTAATTTTATATATATGAGACTTGGTTTTGTATATTTTCTTTCCATTCCTAGGTAAAACATGAAGCACATAAAGGGAACTTTGTTGCTTTGTATGTGAAGGAGGAATTATGAGGCTGCTACAGCACAAAACAATAATCCATAGCAATCCAAGATTTAACATCTGAATCTGGCTTTTGGTTTACTTAGTATTTAATGTCAGAGAGCCCAATATAAATGTGTAGGACTTTTCTGAGGACAAAACAAGATATTAGAACAAATTATATTCTAAAAATTCTTCTCCCCCCCCCCCCAAAAAAAAAAAATCCCATAGAGATCAATTGGCCCATGTACTCACCACAGTGTTACCCTCAACTCCAGCTAGTTTGAATGGAGTAAGACCTTCATTGTTGGGAATCAAGTCCAACGGTTCCAAGTTCCCTTCTTGTTTGTCATAGGAAAGGATGAGATTGTACATCTGGCATGCAAATGTCCTGTTTGGCTGAAGAACTAGAATATGAAGAACTGTGTTTCCTGGAGATGAAACAATTTGAGAACTGCTCTTACACAACTGCACAATTGGTTAATATTTACTGAATTAATCCAGCTTAGTAATGTCTCATTGTTCAGATTTCATTATTAGATCTTCATGAACACAACTTTCATTTTTATATATCCATTTTGAATCAGTGGGATAAATTTATTCGTGAGTCTGAAAACTGAGTCATACTTTGTTACATAGCATTTTGACTGAGGTATGTTACAGAGAAGAAAAAAAATAAAACACCAAAAAATTCCTAACAATTGAATTAAAACATATATTAAATGCCATCATATAATTGTACATAAGTGCCAAGTGTTTGATTACTCAATGGTCTATCAAATTCAAACCAGGTATAATTCATTATTGTTTCTACCAAAAACAATTCATGTTTTACAAGTTGACTATGGGCATCTTACCTAGAGAATCTTGTGTCCTGATATCAGCTCCATTTTCAATTAATAGATGAACAATTTCCTCATTGCCCACACAGGCTGCAAAAGATAAAACATGCTCCCCTACAAAAGAATTTGTGAGGAAAAACAAAATTAAACAAAGTTTCAGTAATTTAATAAAAATATATTCTGAGAATCATAATTGGGGTTCACTGTTTAGCTGATTCCATTTATTGGGGGATCAATGAATAAGTTTCCTTTGGTTAATCAGTTTTCATTAAAATACTTTTCTTTTGCCTTGTACTTTTATTATAACAGCAGCTGCATATTTAAGAAAGCCATTCCTCTGCATACATATCAAAATAAAATAATGTGTTGGATCCAGAGTAACCTTAGAGTTTATGGTATTGCGATTTAATTTATTATTTCAAGGACTCTTCTTTAATTACATGTTATCCTCAACTTATGACAAAAATTTGAGCTTGGAATTTTGGTCGTTAAGATATTGTGGCTGTAAATCAAGTCACCATGTGACCAGACTCAATTTTACAACCATGTTTATGATGGTCATAAAGCAAATCATTATAGTCATTAAAATCATGTGATTGTAAATCCAAATTCACCTTATCCAATAGACATTGGATAATGGCAAATGGCAAAACAGTCACAAAAAGTAATCAGGTGACTGCAGGATATTACAACTTGTCATAAATGAGACCTGGTTGCATGAAATGCAATCATGTGACTGTGGGGGTAGGTCTTTTTTCCAAGACGGTTGTAACTTTGAGCAGTCATTAAATGACTTGGCCATTAAGTTGAAAATTACCTGGATGATTAAATATGGATTCATCCCATTTTATTTACTCATTTGCAGACAAAACTAGTCTACTAAGATTTCTTTATTGAAGTGACAGATCCAGCAGTAACAGGAGGGATAGAAAAGAACTTCTGGGGAGCAGAGCTAACTCTGTGGAGCATTGACTTTCTTCTGCTAATCAAGTTATCTCTGTTCTTTGCAACAGATGGAATCATACCAAAATAGGAGCGATGTGAGGAGTTACGCCTGAAGAAGTGTCCTGTAGCTCGAGGAGTAGAAATGTGAGCCCTCTTCTTCAGCAGACATCTCACTAAATGTACATTTTGATTAACTGCTGCAATGTGGAGTGCTGTCTGTCCTGCAATTAAAATTTTTAAAAAATTCAAATTAGTACATTCTTTGCACCCAATTTTGGCTTGTTTCCAATTATGGAATGCTAAGAAACCAACCACCATTTTAGATTTGTTTTTCAACAGGGAATTTAGAAAGAATGTCTTTCATAGTCTGCAAAACTTTCCTAACTGACAAGATCAAATACGGAGTTGAAACATTCAGAATGAAATGAAAGCCAAAGCTCCAGTTCAACTAGATATTAATGACATCTGTGAATCCTATGATTAGAAACCCTCCCCTTTTTAAAAAATTTTTTTACTGCATCTGAGACTGTAGGTAGAATTAAGGGCTTTTTAAGCATTCCCTTCTTTACCATCTTCCCACGAAAATCCATTTCCTAATACAGTCAATCTTTGTTACAAAGCGTTTAGCAGATTTTAGCTTTGATGATTTAGCTTTTCAGATAGAAAGTCCCATTCTTACTATACACAATAGCTGTTCAAACATTTTGTTCCTATTATCGTTCATTCTGTTTTCTGATTTGAGATCATGAATATTTGCAGCAATAGCAAGTGTTAAATTAAGTGTTAAATCATGTGTTACAATGTTTATTGATTAAACAATTTTTAAAATTTGTTTAATAAACTTACATCCAACTCACACATAGGTGATTGCAAGTGGCTTACAACATTAAAGATCCACAACATAAAAACCCATTAACACTCCCCACTCCATGGAATCAGCAACAAAATCAAATCAACCACTGGACTGGCCTACTGACAAAACCGTATCTTCGTGGTCTTTTAAAAAACAACAGGTGGGGGCCAATCATACCTGGGGGGAAATGATGTTCTATAGAGAAAAGAGCTGTATCATTATGTTGCATCATAAGCTCCACTTCCAACATATTTTTGTATCATGTGACACAAGGGTAAAAGAGCAGAGCTTATATCATGACATTGCTGGGCTGGCACAATGGTTAAAATGCAGTATTGCAGGCTAATTGTGCTGACTGACAGCAGTTCGAATCTCACCAGGCTGAAGGTTGACTCAGCCTTCCATCCTTCCAAAGTTGGTAAAATGAGGGCCTAGATTGTTGGAGGCAATAGGCTGACTTTGTAAACCGCTTAGAGAGGGCTATGAAGCACTATCAAGCGGTACATAAGTCTTGTTGCTATTGTCATTTGGGCATCATGCTTAGGTATGGAAACTTCAGTTTGAGATCTCAATTACTATATGTATTTGCTATTGATATAAAATTTAATTTTTTTAAAAAAATTCTAGATCAGCTCCTTAGTAGCAATCACCTTCAAAAAGTGCTGATGTCATTTTCTCATTGATGAGTTCTGGAGCCACTTCCAGAAGAAAGTCAGCAGCTTCTGTGCAATCATAGAGGGTGGCTACATGGAGAGCAGTCTCCCCAATCGCTCCTGCACAGAATAATAAAAAACAAACAAATGTCACTTAAGAGTGAGTTTACAACCCAGCCTTGCTTGTTGATTCAGACATTATCAACAGCAACAGTTGAATCAATCAACTACAGAATGAAAGCTTCTTTATTGAAGCTATGAGCTTCTTGGCCCATTGCAGATTGACAGATATGTAAGTTGATAAACATCTATCTCTTGTCTGTCTTTTTAAAATGAAAGGGAAAGAGAGAAAGTTTGGCTTGCCTCACTTATGGATATCTTTTAATATAAAATTTACAGCTTTGCAAAGAGGCCGAAACAGAAATAAGGTTCTGTAATGGTGAGGGAACTATTCCCTCTTGCTGGTACTGTAGTCAAAGGACTGTAATTTGGCTGTGAATTGTACACCATTCTTCCATCTTGATGTCTTCTCATCCAACTGCAATAAACATGCGCCTGGGTGTTCACTAGTCTTGGGTGTGTACTAAAAGGTTGCAAAATGTTAAGTCACAGAACGTTCCGACCCTGGAATGGACTGTTCCAAGTGATCTAGAAATGTTCTAATTCGAAATATTGTTTTTGTACCAAAATGTTTCTTGATGGCTGTTTTGGACACCCTTAGTGGAGTGTTTCTCAATCTCAGCAACTTTAGAACCTGTAGTCTTCAATCTCCAGAACTCCCCAGCCAGCATGTAATAATATAATGTGAAAAAAGAGTCGCATTTCTATATACATCTGCGCACATATATACTGCAGAGGATCAAAGATTGGAGAAATTAACGCATGTAATTTTACTGCAGCACTTGATAGTCCAAGAAGATTTTCTCTTCAGAGTAGGTTTAATTACCTCTTTGATAAATGTCACAAGAACCATCTTGGATTAATTTCTTAAGACCCTGAACATTGTTCTCCTTGGCAGCCAAGAGAAGAGGAGATTCCCAGATCCTGCCAAAAAAAAAAGTCCAATAAGAAAATTACTCTTGAGGATCAAAATAACCCATGTCAACAACAAACAGAATTGTAATGAAAAGATAGGAAAAGCATGACCAGGAAGTACTTATGTTTGAGGAATCTGACAAAAAAGAGCAAAATTAGTTATCAAACTAAGGGTATCAATATAGCAATAGCACTTAGACCTATATACAGCTTCACAGTGCTTTACAGCCCCTCTATAAGCAGTTTACAGAGTCAGCATATTGCCCCATCATCTATTTGTTCCCTTGGTAATGGATCTTCCCTCCCTCAGTCATCTGCCATTCTCCATACATACAGTAGTATTAAGCTGCCTCACTCAAGCCTACTAATTTCCTATGCATTTCCTACATGAGAGCAGTTTGGTAAGAACAAAAAAAAAATGTGATTCCCTCCTTGAAACCAGCTTCACTCGTGGTGATGTTTATAGAGGTTGATTCCTTACTGGTAGTTGTTATCAGTAAGGGCTTCCCCTTACTTCTCCCTTACTCTGGAGAATTACCCACTTTTCATTCCTGCAATCCCTCTTCTGAACAAAGATTACAGGTAAAACCTGTGTATGAAGTACATAAATACATGATAGGAAATACTTTATTTAGAACAAAATTAAATGAGGAATAGACTGCCAAGAAAATCAGTGAGAAGGCCCTGATCTCATAAGGGAAATGGCACTTGGGCACAGCAATGTTATTATTTCATTCAAATGTCCTTAGGACTAATTCTTAAAGTTAGTCATGAGTAACCAAAGAAGTAATAGTAAATGATCTCTACCTTCTCCAGGTTGTGTATCTACTATTTTCTGGGTTTGGGTTAGACCTGCTATAGCCTCAATACCCAATACCTGCTACAGCCTCAATATCCATATTGTAGACCATCTCTCTTCTGTCTGTCTCATTGCTTATTCATCAGTCTCCTTTTTGTCTTTCTTCTAACTTGTTACCCATGTTCCTTCCATTTTTTCCTGTATGTCAACCAAAAGCTGCTGCTGGTAGAAAATCCAGTGGCCCAGGCAGTCAATGATGGGTATGCCCCAATATAATTAGATGACTCCAATATTTTTGGAGCTCCATTGTTTACCAGTGGGCTTCCCAATGCGATTCAAAGTGCTGGTCGTCAGGGCTTCATTCCTGATTATTTGACATTCCTCTCCCATCCAACTAGATTTCACAGATACAAATACAGGTCCCATCTGGTCAAGATTATAATCTGACAGACCTCAGAGGCAAGTTTTTATCCAAAGTTGCTGAAGTTTAGCCTATTTCATCTGTCCTGTGATTTAGAAACTTGCAAAAAAAAACCTTTCAGTTGGCTGTAGGAAGTAGGAAGCTGCTTTATAATATGCATCAATCATGACTTATTTATATAGATTCTGTTTTTGCATGCATTTGGAAGGGTGTGTTTGTTAAATTGTTTAGTTAGCAACATAGAGCCTCTAAGAATGGCTGATGGAGGGTAAATAAACAGACTCCCATTTTACCTTGGCAATGTCAAGGACCATTTGAATCGAGATATTATGTTAGGAACCTAAAAGGAATGAATACTGCAGGTGTATAATGAAACATGTTTTCTACCACATTTTAATGATAATCAAAGAACATTATTTAAATAATGGATTTATTTGAAAAGCAGTTTATACTTACATTTAAAAGTATAAAAGACTGTTTGGGAGAGTTAACATTTTAAAAACTAGGGCTCTGAATCAAAACATGTAACTTCTTTTTGACTCCTGGTGACTTCTTGAATACAGCAAATGAAGAAGTGTTTTGCCACCATCTTCTTATGGAATGTTGTTTTTTTCACTACCAATCTATTTTTGCATTTATTTGCTAGATTCATATTCTGCTCTTTCCTCAGGAGACAATTTATAAAGAATATCCTGTCATTTTATTCCTACAATTGCAGGTTTTGAGGAAGGTTAGAATGCAAGTGAGTAATTGACATAAAATGTTTAGAGTGTTCAGGATAGAACTGAATCTGGATTGCCCTACTTCTAGTCCAACATCTTAAACACTACAACTACAACTAGTACCAGCTGGCCTACAGAAGTGGCATTTCCTGCCCTCTCATTCTGTCAAAAAATAACCTTGTTTAGCTTTTTCAGTTCAGCTACAATGAATTAGAATTGCTATCTAGAGCTGGGCAAATTAAAAGAAGAGTAAAGAGCATATACAATACACTTGGCATTAAGTGCTGGAATATTCCACTTTAATATATTCTTAGAGAAAGGTTTCTTCTGCATACTCCCAAGTAAGAGCCTTCTCCTGTTTAACTTTCTGGCATATGGCCAGGCAAACTCTATAAGCATCACATATAAATCAGGTGTTTAGCATATAATGTGACATTCTTCCTGGAGCAATTAAAGATCACATTTCCAGATGTCAGAAGTCAGGTGAACAAGTTCAAGAAAACAAAAGAAACTTCCAAGTGCATTCAGAGAATTGACAGTCTTTGATCCACTAAAGATGCATTCAGAGGAATACTTTGTAGAACTCCACAAACTTTTTCCTTTGTAAAATCTCATTTCCTAAAATATCAAAAGATAGAGAATATGTTGGGTAAAGATAGTTTAAGTATTAGAATAGGATTGAAACTCTCTTGACAAACAATCTTCTCACAGAGAACCTTAACTCCTTCTTGAGGATTTAATGAGATTTAAAATATTAGACCTGTCTATTTTTTGTGGCAGATTTGGCTGCAGATCCTAATCTGGTGTTCATTTCTAGCATCCTATCAAAGATTAAAATTTGTATTAAAGGCAATAATCATCTCTATAATATTGGAATAGTTATGAAAAGTGTAGAAACAGCTAAGTCTGAATTGAATAAAATAATAGAAATAAAAACTTTCACCTTGCTCTACCTATCACTAAAAGACTTGGCTTTAACACTGAAAAGAAAAATTGATGGTCCCAATTAATGAAGAATGAACGTTACAAAATATTTATGAACAACCAGTGTAGTTTTATATGCATATAGAAATGTAACCAAGAAAGACAGTGAGATTCCCTTTTCCCTTCCTTCTTTTTCTGCTCTCTTTAATTAAAAGCAAAAGCAACATATTCAAAATCTTAACAAATCTTGTAAAATTAGAGGGAAACTTATAGATCAGAAACAGATTTATAAAAGAGCGATGGGCAAATAGAGTCATTTTAGTTTAGTTTAGTTTAGACACTGGCTAAAAAATGGGAGCTAAGTTCTACCTTAGGGAAGAGGCCAACTATTTGGCCTCTCAGCTCTGGGAAGGAGGTAATTGAATTGAGAAAGTGGAAAAAGAGCTTGATTTTAAAACATATCAACTACTTGTTATAGGGAAGAGGACTATCTGCGTAGGGAAGAAAATCCATGTCCTCCACAACATGGAAGGGTCTTCCTCTAAATGAGGCCACCATAAACTTATTTTAGCATTAAAAATAATAGGGCATTATATAGCACATTATACATTTAACATGTTTCTCCTCCTAAAGCAAGTTAAAATAGTTGAAAGGTTAAAATAGTTAAAACGAAAATAGGAGCTTGGACTTCAGAGGAAGGTATTTTAAAAAGTGGGGGGAAAAAAGAGAATGAAGGAATAGAAAAGTCACAAAGGAATAGATGGATAAATTAACAAACAATTTTCAGCAGAGATTATTCAAAGTGTCAGCAAGCAATTATTTTCTAGGGCTCCCCTCTTGCTCAACCATAGTCCACAATATTGGCATATAGACATCAGTTTAGTTATAGAAAGCTGTGTTCTTAAAGAAGAGTAAATCATAGCCATGTACAAGTCTTCTTTCAAGATGTTATTAAGAGCATAGCTACATAATTGGAAATATTATATTCTTGGAGCAGCTATTCCCAGATTGCACAATTTAAGAGGATATTGGAATATTTCTTTGCCAACCTATCATTAAAAAAAAAACTTATTCTGAAATATTTCCAACTAGGTTCCTTCCAGACATGTGTCCTAGATACAACAGCCAGGATTTCCTAATTGTCATGTCCATTATGCTAGTTGGGGGTTCTGAGAACTGTCTTTCTAACTAACATTTGCAGAGATGATGAGGATGTAATAATACTACAGTTGGGAGTCTACACTAAACCAAACTATGCTATATAGTTCTAAAATTAAAGAAATCATCAACATTATGTCTTTTCAGTACATGTAATTTGCAACCCAGGAAGGAAACTCCTTCTATCACACTGTCCACTCCTGCTAGCAATTTGGTAGGTCATAAGACTTCTGTGCCCTTAAATTAAACCCTATCAAGATATTTATTAGCCATAATTTGCCTAAATATCTAAGGTGGCCCCTCAGATTTTTATCTTGTAGTATATCAAAAGCAAATTTGAAATTGAATTGGTAGCTAGTTAGAATAGCCATAACATCTCAAATAAGTAAATCAATGATTGCAGTGATGAGTTACTAATTACAGAAAGTATGGACAATTCTTGTTTGATGCTGGAATTGTTTGATGCTGGAATTCTTCCCTTCCCCAGAGACAATCCATAACCAGACTTATGAAGAATAATTGCATCTGAAAATCCTCTACTGCTTTTATCACCTTGTTTGGAAAAAAACAAGATTGGTCATTTCAAGAGCTTTCAAATAAAGAATTGGAATATCATATACTCACATTCAAAGGTTAAAAATCTAAAGAATCTTAAGAATGTTTTTAAGCTCTCAAAATGGAATTAATTCAGCTAAAGATTTCCCCCATGTTTACAGAATACCTCAGAGAAAGCTTAGAAAGATAGACTTCCAGGAAAGAAATAGTGAAGTGAAGATAGCTCCAGTAGAAAGTAGAACTAACAACCATGGCGGAATGAAGAATCAGCAGAGACCAGTTCTTTGCAATTCCCCTCTGAACAAGGACTTGAAATCACTCACAACTGCTCCCTGTGAGGAGACAGCAAGACAGAGACCACTGGGTTTTAGAACCCCAGGAGACAAGAGAATAACCATCTTGCTCAAACCATGATGAGTGCCTTTGAAAGGCACTTGGTTCACATAACTTCCTTTTCTAATCGCTTTCATAAACTGGTTAATTGCTTTTGAGCTACCTATAATGAATCTTTGGATTGATAAGTCTAAAAATGCCTGGTGAATTTCACTGAGGGTTGCCTCAGTGAAAAAAAGCTTGAAACACCAGTTTAAGAGGTCAATGTGTTAATATATATATATTGAAAATTGGGAGTTTGTTTTGTTATGATGGAAAGATAGTGGAGTTCTAGATTTACTCTCTTGGACTGATATGTGATTGCTCTTCAATTATAACCAATCTCTGTGCTGACATAATGGAAAGACTGATCAACATTATTTCATGTAGTTAAGGTTTATTACTGTTTAAAATTCGAGCTCTTTTATATGTATTATATCATGTATTTGTTTTGCTTTCTGTTTGCTTCTTCATTTTTTTTACACTATTTTTTCCATTTTTGTATACTAAAGTAACAAACATCTGTTTAAAAATGGGATAACTAAAATCCAACATCATCTCATATAAAGCAATTATTTACAACTATGCTTTAGTGGTGATATGGCTTGTAATGAAATGGCTATATAAAACACTGTTAATTCTTATGAATCTTGCAATAGCAGCATCTAGTAACATGACATCATTATATATGTTCTTTTTTTATAGCCTTAATTGAAGTTGATGTGAAAAGGAAAAGAAACAACTGAATTTTGAATGTCAGTATATGAAGTTGAGTAGGTCATAGTTGCTCCCATTCTGAAGACACAGACATTAATGAGAAGAACTGTATAGAACCCTTTTTGGCACTTAGCATCTAGATTCTTTGACTGTCACCTTTCATGAGTTGGCCCTGCATTTCCCAACATTTATTACCCTTAAACATTTGGAAGTGCCACATTCTAGAGGATTGTTCTGTAAAGGTAGTGTTTGCTTAAGCAACCACAAGTGGGACTGGCAACTTGGTTGTTAAGTAAAGCAGTTGTTAAATGAAGCTGCAATTGTGCTTATGATTTTATTTCAGCTTTCCTTTACTTTGCAGACTTGATCAGGTCATAAATGCAAAGATTACAAATGATTGCTAAATAGCTTAGTAAGGCCTAAACAAGTATAATTGTTTGCACTCTTCAAATCAAAAGAGAAAAAAAAACCATAAAACAAAATAGACAAAATGAGGAGTAAATCGGATTTATATGTAACCTACTTTTCGATACAGAAATGTAGTTCCTCAGCACAGCATTTGGGTCATGTAGCTTTTGTTATTTTTATACACGGCTTGCAATTAACACTAGTTTAAATGGACTTTGATCAAATCTGCAAGGCATTTACTCAGGTCATTTAGTTATCAGGATATGGCTAACTAGTGTTAGTTATTCCTTAATTACACCTTAAATGAGATTTCTAGTAAAAATAATCTAATTTTGGAATCTCACCACAAATAGAATAATATGATTAATATTTTGAGTGAAATTATCCCTAATAAAAGAGCTAATGTGTGATGACTGAAAAGACCTAGATCAAAAACACATAACAGACATCCTTGTTTGGAAGGTTTGCAAAATCTTACTTGGGAGAAACATTACATTAGAACAGAAAATCTGTAGCTCAGGCTTGAACAATACAGTTCTGAGATGGATAATTATAATAGCATAAGTAACAACTTTAGCAGCCATATGCTTTACAAAGATCTCACCACATCTTTCAGAAGGAAAGCAGAATTAGCAGTTCAAAGAGACATGGGATTATAATAATTTCCAAATCCACAATGTTTTCTATTGGGCAATATAATTACTTTCAACAGCTTTACCATATAAACACAATGTAAATATATACAGAGACTCACAAGTTTAACTCTCATTCCCTCAAGCGCCAACAGTTTTTATCTTTTTGTATTTATTATCACTGGAGGCCAAACTGAATTTACTTAATTACAAATAAAAGCATCTCTCTGCCTCTAGGCAAATTCCAGCCTAATCTAACTCTAAAGATTAAAGCAGTTGACTGTGCTTGCAATTAACCTTGTAAACAATTCAAATGGAAACAAAAAGCACAGCCAAATCTAAAAGAGAGGACACTCCTATATCAAAATCCTTATAAACTAATTCATGGTATGGCCAGATAGTCTGCATCTGTAGAAAAGTAATGATTTTATTGCCCCAAGTGTGGAGTTAACTGCATAACTCTTGACTTTGGCTTGCATTAGGCAGTTAATCCCAAACTCACAATAATACAATTCACAGAGCATACTATAGCACTATACTGTATATACTGAACACTGATTCAAGTTGTATATCTTTGATCAGGGAAAGTGCATTAGTTCATACTATAAGTAGAGAAATACAGTTTGGAGTGCAGGTGTGGAAATGCCAAATTAATAGTTGTCTAAAGTCTAGCATTTTGCAAATCCATTCTACTTTGTATGTAGTAGACCGATTTTAAAGAACTCACGAATTTTATTATGTGTTATCCTGATTCTAAACATGAAATTGTTTTAAAGTACCCTTATGTAGAAATAGCAGCCAAGAATAATGACCAGGAATAATGACCAGGTTTAGGCTGAAACACACACACACACACAAAATACATGCAATGTAAGCAGTGGATTCATGGCCTTTGATACTGCAGCTTATGAATCAGGGTATTAAGACGCTCCTTGCTCACACTTCCCTAATTCAATAATTAAATTTGGAATCTGCCTTAGGCAGCCAGTTATCCTAGTTGCACTGAAGTCAGGAATATAAACTTTGAAGTTCCTATGAAGTAATGAACTCCTTATTCATTACTCAACTGATTATTATGCCTAGACATTTTTACACCTGAAAAGAAATGCAAATTTAATTTTTCACTAATTACAAAATAGTCAATTCCAAAATAATAATTTTATAATCCATGGGAAATATTTCAAAAGCAAAACTATAGCTAAAACATTACACTGTGCTAACTCTAGTATTTCTAATAGTTGTAAGCTTCCCAGAGTTTGTTTTTTTTTAACCAATTGTTCCCTTACCTACATATTGCATTTATGGCAATTTTTCAGCATGGAAATATTTAAAAACTGATCAACATCATTCTACCCCATCTATAGGATAAATGGAAATTTTCAATGAAATAAATGCTTTGGATGCTTTCTATAAAATACTAACACTTCAATAAATACTCTGCCTGAAAGCCCCCAGCAGTCTATGTACTAATAGATGATAGCTCAGGTGCAATGGCCACCATATCTTTAAACAGAGATGTGATGTCATATATTGCTTTTCTAAGGGCCTGCAGCAATCTTATCCAAACTGTGCTTTCGAATTGTCTGCAATATAATTCTTTTCTAATTCTCAATTAATGTTGGCCATGAAGGACCATTAAGTTTGAAATTGCTGAGGTAGATTTTTAATTGGTTTTATTCATATTGAAGTTTCTAACATGATTCTAAAGATACTTTCACAAGAAGTTTAAACCTGCATTTCATCGATTTTCTGAGGAGATTCCACCAAGTACAGAAGATTTCATTCATATTCAATTCAAAATAAATTTTCCTCCATCCTCTGGTCTTACATTACATTCACACCAATCAGCTGAGGAAGAAGTGAAAAACCATAACCATGCAGTATTTTTTTATATATATAAATCAGTTTACGGAGGTTTGGGAATTATGCAAGACACAGCCCTACAAGAGATCTGTATTTAAGTTTGGGCTGCTTTTTAAAGCATAAAAAACATTGATGAAGTGCCTATGATATCCTCAAAAACATTATATGCAATAAATACTTTGAAATCCAGAACTGTCTACCAATTCTTTATGGACAACCACTGGCATCACTATAAAGTTTTGACCACAAAGCAAGGGGTCACTTTAGCGATTACAAACTTGTTTTATAAAAAATGTTGATAAACCAGTCCAGAGCTCTTTTTTTTTTTTTTAATAAGCAACAGTAAGAAAGTCATCTAAGGCAACTGATTCGGGGCAACATTAAGCAGTTATTCCGTTCAGACTTCTTTAATAAAGCGACTGTAATCCAAATCAATCTGAAAGTAAGCATTATTAAGGTCAGTGGGGCATATTCCCAGATAGATGTGTATCAGACTGCTCCTAAAGTATCTATCTGCACACAAGAAAAGATTTCTGATGAAGTCCAAGTACATCACAAGGAGGAGGAAGACATTTCTGCAAAGTCGAGACTTGGGAGACCACTTTTTCCAGGTGGCAGAAATCCTTGCTGTTGCAAACAATTCAATATTTCAGTGATTCTTTCCCTGGTGCAAAAATGACCTGGTTTCACGGATGCAACGATGCCCCTTCTGCTGGAGCAAACTGGGAGCTGAGATGGACTTATCGAGACCCAAGAAGGAAGAGCAGAAGCAGAATCCTGACTCGAACAGTTTGCAAAGTAGAGGGGATGCCGTTTCTGAGCGCTCCCCCCTAGGGAACAAGAAAGAAAGAAACCAGCCGACAAGGGGAAAAAAAGGTTTTGTTTTGTTTTGTTTTTACCGTTTCTCTCCTGTGCTAACTAACTTTCCTGCTGCAGGACGATTGAATCTTCATCAGTAGAATAAGAAGAGGCGCGCCCGCGCGCGCCTGCAGGCATCGCAGCCTGCAGTCCACTATCCCGCCCAGCTGTTCATTTGCCGGCAGAGGGCTGATTTCTGAGACGCAAAGGCGGCAGCAGCAGCAGCCCAATCCGAAACCCGCATTTACCTTTTCAGATGCAGCAGGTGTATCTCGTCCCAGCTCTGCCGCCCGCCCTTGGTTTGAATAAGGGGCCGTAAGCCGCGACTCAGCCTCTTCCACAGAGCGCCTAAGAGGCCGTTGGCACCTGGCAAGGGCACCCCCATGGCTCTCTTTCCGCCCTCCTGGTGGGAAGCGCGCCTGCAGCAGCAGAAGCCGCCCCCCAGACAGCAACCTGGCGCCAGAGTGTCTTGGGTTGCCCCCGCGCTCAGACTAATGGCGCTTGTCCCAATCGAGCTTCGATGGCGACTTTCCCGGGTAAAGAAAAAAGAAGCGCAAGCGTGCGTGCGTGAGCGCGAAAAAGCGGTCCTAACTAAGCGCGGCTTATCCCGCACGCGCGGTCCTCCTTTTCCCGCTTGGCGTCAGGATTTCCTGCCCGAGCCCCGCTCTTAGCAGCGATCCTGACCGAAAGAAATATAGGGACAGGCTCTGGAAGAGGCGGGGCAAATCGTGACGCGCACTTTCCCCCGCTTCTTCCCCAGAATGGCCCTGGGTCGCAGAGTTCCTCTGGTCCGTTGGCTCCCGGGGATCGCAAATGTCGGAGGCGGCCTGGCCGCCCCCCTAAGCAGGCCCTGAGGGACATTTAGTAACCGCAGCCAAGAACTTTCTCATTTTTCACAAACTGCACAATTGATGTGGTACTTATTTTCTCTGGCTTGCTCCGAAGTAAAAGGCTAGGCTGAACTGAGCTATAAAAATCCCAAGGACTACCAAAATTGAATTTGTTTAGGCTCTCGAGGTTTTTTGCAGCCCAGATATAGATCCCTACTTGGGTGATCTTCAGCAATGGCACCTCTCCTGTGTGGGACTAAATCTTTCTGGAAGACAAATAGGGCAAGAGGGTAAGGGAAGCCCTCCCTCCCTCCCAGAAAAATGAAATATTTTGGGGAATATTGAAAGAGGCAGAATATTATATTTTCCCAAGAAGCATGTTCTTGAAGCCAGAAATAGTTGGTGCCCATGAAGAAAGACTGAGCCTGCCTATTCACAAACAAGCACCTTTACCTCCAGCGGTAGGATTAAAATTTACATCCCTCTCCACCCTATTCTAAGAACAGGACGTGACTTTTAGGACATAATAGGATTAACCCACCCAGGTTAGAATAACAAAAGACACCAGGCTCACTACATTGCAGCATTTCAGAAATTGTACAGTATAAAAATCCTTTCACTCATCAAGCTAAATGTCAGCTGTCCCAGAACTACATGCTATGGTTATGCTCTTCAATAAACAGAATCCTTCTTTCCAATCAGCCTCCATTTTATTTCTAGCACCTTTCTCCCAGATTGAAACTGGACCAGATTTTTCTTCCTACAGGGGGATAAACAAAGAGAGAAAGACAATGTCTTGCAGGAAGAATCTACCTTGAGAAATGGGAGCCTAATTCCACAGCAAAGCTTATGGCTCCTTCCAAGAGCAACCACTACTTCAGCCCAAGAATATGCTTACGTTTTTCTTCAGACTTTTGGACCCTCCAAAATATAGTCCTCTCTATGGGCTGAATTTATACATTTTTACAAAGAAGTTTTAGTCAACAAAAGTAAGCACAGGTGAACAGCAAGGTAGATCCAGAAAAAAAAATATTTAACAAAGCAACTTCCAATTTTATTTGAAAAGTTACATACACAATACTGTTTCTGCCCTCCTGAATTACATAATGTCCTTCAGTCCACTTCTCAAAGGGAGAGGACAGGTGAACAGCATGGCTGTTTTTTGTAGTTTTCCTGCTTTTGCCTAATTAATTGCTTTTTGGTTACCAAGATGGCAGCGCACTCGGTTGCTGCGGCTTCTGGTTTTGGACTTCCCTGAAGATGGACCACTGAGTCCCCTTTTGTATTCACTCTACACCTACGACTGCACTCCCTCTTGTCCCACTAACTCTATAATAAAATTTGCAGACGACACCATGTTGGTGGGACTCGTATCAGGAGGAGATGAGATGGCCTATAGGTCATAGGTTCTTGTGGTGTAAGAGTCATAACCTCACCCTGAACATCAAAAAGACCAAAGAATTTATTATAGACTTCAGAAGATGCAAAGCAGAGCCTCTCCCACTATGTATCAATGGAGACTGTGGAAAGAGTTTATAGTTTTAAATTTCTAGGAACTCATATTTCCAGCAACCTTACTTGGTCGGTCCACATTATGGCCACTGCAAAGAAGGCCCAACCACACCTGCACTTTCTGAGGTTGCTGAAAAAGAGTGGTTTGGGTAAGAAGTTGCTGGTTACTTTTTGCCAGTCTACCATAGAGAGCATTTTGGCATACTGTGTAACGGTGTGGTATGCTGGATGCTCTGCAGTGGATAAGAAGATGCTCCAGAGAATTATAAACACAGCAGAAAAAATCATTGGTTGCTCTCTTTCTTCTTTGAAAGAGATTGCAAAGACCAGACTCCTCTCCAGAACACTAAAAATCTTCACAGACCTTTCTCATCCTGGACATTCATATTTCAATCTGTTACCATCAGGGACGCATTATAGGTGTCTTAAAATGAGGACTAATAGATTGAGAAACAGTTTCTTTTCCAAGGCAGTAATTGTCTTGAATCAAACAGTACATTTGTGATTTAGTCCTATTATTATTATTATTTTAAGTTTTAAAACTCTGTAGTGTGATTGTGATGTGTGTGGGGCACTGTGCTGAAGTAGCTTTCAAATTTCATTGTATTTGTGGAATGCAATGACAATGAAAAGTATTCTAAAAGGTATTCTATTTATCGCCTATTCTTTTTCAAGTTTGCATTGTAGAGTTTTATTTTCTCCAGATAGTTGAAGCTACAAAGGGCAGATATGAGCCACTGTCATAACACAGTTTACTATCTCGGTAATCTATGAATGGCAATAAAATGTTTGCTTTCTTGCAGTTACTTGTTGAACCTGGCTCTTGGCTTCCTTAGAAACTTTATAATGACTATGGAGTTTAGAAACTAGCATGTAAATTAAGCACATTGTATAGTATATGTTTGTGTCCTCAGGTTATGCCCATACACTATATACACTTTTAGTTGATAGGTATGCACTTTATGATGGCTTGAAAGGTAGTCTCTAGATTAGTAATTGTTCTGTATGTAAAGTGGATGACTCCAAATCTACCATTCTGATTGG
>BLBF01000004.1:9782418-9840938 GCA_015471245.1 Laticauda colubrina | reverse complement strand
TAGTTTAGTTTAGTTTAGTTTAGTTTAGTTTAGTTTAGTTTAGTTTAGTTTAGTTTATTGTCATTGCATCTCATACACCAAAATTAAATACCACCTTCGGTGTACATTATGACTATGAAAATAAACACAAACACACATCCTTCACGTTCTATACATTGGATTGAAAACCCCTGATATTGCATTAATATTGCACTATACAGGATTCAATAGAGTTACTGCCCTGGGATAGAAGCTGTTTTTCAGCCTATTTGTCCTTGTTTTTCTTATCCTGTACCATCTGCCAGTGTTGTGATTGTAGGGAAAATAGAAGGAAGAAGATATGTTGGATATGTTCACCACCTTGAGTTATTTATAAAAATAATAAAGGCTGGATACAAATTAAATAAATATCTGTTGATGATGATGGTCCTTTTAACTTTCCAATTCCAAGCACAACATTAAACATCATTGTTATGGCTGGCTTCAAGGCCAGCAGAGAAAAATGTGGGTGCTGATTCTGAAAAAAACATGCCCTGTACCTATTGATCACAGAGGAGAGAAAGAATCCTAAGACAACACTGGTTTAAAGTAGATAAGCTTGTGAAACATTCATTGTTAAATCCACCTTATAAATACCTGAGGCAGATAAGTGACTAGATAAATTCCTGCACTGTAAGCTTGCAGTACTCACCTTCCCAGTTGGGCTTTCTGGCTCCAAGAGCATAAGCCCTATATTTTTGCTGTCTTTGGGGGGCATTGTCAGATCTTTGATCTGAACAATCCCAAGTTATCCAGTGTGTAAATGCTATACCTGCAATTTAAATAGTGAGACTACAGGGTGAGAGACCTTTGTTGACCACTAATTGATTTAAAACAATGAATGTTGGTCAAGTTATGTTGAGGAATATGGAAGAAAGAGATGCCATGTAAGAAGGGAATTTCCACTAAGGTTGTGTACTAACAAGGAGATTCAGATGCTTTGGAAAATAGTATTATTTTGAATACAGACTCCTCATCCATTTTCTCTAGGAAATGCCTCATATCTCATAATCTTTTATACAGAAGTCTTTGGACAAAGATTCTTGGCATTGCCAAACCCTTCCCCATTAATCAAGTAGGCAGTATGAGAGGTAAAGTAAGAGGCAGAAAGCAAGAAAAAGGGAAAGGAAGGGGGGGGAAAAACAGCTATGTAGCCACCTTTCTTTCTATTGAGTCATTATCATCTTATTCTCTTCCCTATCCTTTGACCCTTTATATTCCCCCAATCCAGAAACCATTAATTTCATATTTTCTTCTTTAAGCAAAAAGGTTTCCAGTCTTTCAAAACAAAAAATAACCTCTCCCTCTCTCCCTTGAGACTGGCCAGTCATTTCTGCATGCTCACTTAATTTTATAATCCAAACTTTCACTGTAGGTAGTTCATTATTTCTCTAACTATTTATTTATTTATATCCCACCTTTATTATTTTTAGAAACAATCCAGGATGGTAAACATATCTCAGCTGGCTTTCATGGTTAAGGTGAGACTTAAACTCAGAGGGTTTTTTTTTCTAGCCTGGTGTCTTAACCACTAGACCTGGGGTGTCAAACTCAATTTCATTGAGGGCTGCATCAGGGTTGTGTTTGATCTCAGGGGGCCAGTGTGGGCGTGGCCAAAGTGGACATAGCCAGTATGACATGACACGTGTTGGGGGGGGGGCACTGGTGGTGGCCCGAGCACTCTGCCAATACAATGGGCTCCTGAGCTCCATTTTCGCAATGGCTTCTTGCCACCCTCAGCCTGTGAAAATGGAGCTTGGGGTGTGTGTCATGTGCAGCCCTTGTGAGCTCCGTTTTCAGCTGGGATGGTCTCCTAAAACCCTCTGCCAGCAAAAATGGAGCTTAAGAGGGTCACACTCAGCCCTCGTGAGCATGGTTTTCACTGGCAGAGGCACTATAGGCCGGTCCTTCTCTGCTTCCAGGGCAGCCTCACAGGCCAGATCTAAGTGCCCCATTGGCCAGATCTGGCATCCGGGCCTTGAGTTTGACACCCCTACACTAGACCAAATCAGCTGTACAATAATCTTGCGTTAGTTTAATCTTGTGTTAATAATCTTGTTAATAATCTTGTTAATAATCTTGTGTTAGTTTAATCAAGTAGATGATTGGAACGCTTTGGGATTCTACTGAACCTTCTGGAGATTAGTTCATTGGATCAATTGCCCTCCATTGAGATAGACCAATACATTCATATCCCCACCTCATAGACTCAGTTAAGCAACTTGAGGGAAAAGGCCAATGCAGAACACAGTATTTATTGGAGTTAACCTGATAATGGATTTTGTTTTTCCTCACATAATTTCCAATGAATTAAGAGAATCATTTTATACTGTATTCCCTAATAAAAACAGAAGATGCTGTTGATAACTAAAGAATGAGCAACAGGTAGAAATAGTTCCTGGTTAGGCAGCTGCAAAGTTTGCGCCCCTTGGAAAATTAGAGAGAAGATAAATTGCTGCTAATGAGGGTCAATCTGCCAAGTGAATTTAACTCTTTTTGAACAACCTAAATATGGTCTGTCTGTTTGTCTCTCTCTCTCTCTCTCTTTCATCTTTTATTTTACTGTCTACTTAGGTCTTCTCTTGCCTCATTTCTTTTCCCTTCTTTTTCTTTTCCAGTCAACCCTCAATTTTTCCCATCTCATCTTCAGCCTGTCCCTTTTTTATTTTCTGCCATTTTTGTTGGAACAGAGAACAAAAATGGACAGGGGTACCTTACTGTACCTTACTGTGTCAGAGTAAGAATGGTTGTATATGTGGATAGATGATAAAAAAAAATTATTGACAGAACCTTATTTTATAGCCATTTAGACTGGTGTCACCTAAAATTGGAAATTCTAGGTAGTCAAAGTGCAGAAAGTAGACCTTGCACAGGACTTAGAAAATTATTATATACACAATGATGTGAAAACAGCAGTTCTTTAACTGGTGTTGGCCCTCATTTCCATTGTGTTCTTCCCAAGAACCTAGATGTCGTAAATAATGCATTGGCACAGTACATGTGCAGATCCAAGCTCTATGACCTTTTGTAGTTGGCAGATGGAAATCTTGTCAATGTCCAGATTTTCTAAGTGTCATTTTTTGGTATGACATCCAGTGTGCTGATGGAACCACCACAGCTGGTTCATGACATAATCTTTCAACTTCAGTGTTCAGATCTTGAATTTGTGATCTTCACCAATTCTTTATGATCTTCACCAGTTCTTTGTCTTCTAGTCTACTATCTCCTGCCACATCAATTACACTTTCTCATTTTCAACCATATTTAAAGACTTTAGCAGTTTGCATTTGGAAATCCGACAATATTTTAATATGCTTATTCTCAAATACTTTTTCAACTATAAGTTCCTACCAATTTTTTAGTACTGACACATATTTTTTATGAAAGTTCCAGTAAATCATCATGGTTATTGTGTTATATAGTTGTTTAAAATCAGTTTTAAAATCTTATTGCACAAGCTGAGTGTACGATTTAGAATTTCCACTTTCTCCCTGATCATTTTAGCAATTGACCATGTAATGCTTATGATTATTATGATTTTTTGCACAGTTAGCCAGATGTTTAGACTGGATTTGGCATTTTTATTTGCCTATCAAATTTTCCAAAGGACCTGAGTGGGATAGGCAAATGTTATTTGATGTTGTTAAAGGTGGCATCACAGAATGGTTCAGCCATTCCTAATGTACAGCTGCTGTATTAACATTATTATATGTTATATGTAATTTAATCATTGCCAATGTGCATCATGTCCCCTTGTCTTCATTATTATGAGACTATAATATTGTTTATATTGTCTCATCCTGTCTTCATCCATAGCACACATTCTGTCAAGTTAAAAATGTATAGCTGTAATAAAACAAGACATTTGCAATTGGGCCTAAAGCAATGTTTGGTTCTTGAGATCAGCCCTTCCTTAAGCTCCTTCCAAAGTCCCACCCAAATAATCAATAAGGCTTCACTGCCCACAATTTTACCAACATGATCATTTGCTATAAATTGAAAATTATGCAACAAGGGAAAAACATAACAGAAAATGTAGTAAGTTTTACTCTCTGCTCAGCCTGACCATGGGCTGTGTGTATTAAACTTTGAGCTTCCCAGACCTAAGGTGGATTTTAAAATTCTTTTGTCATTTCACATTTGTACTTCAACATCATGAATTCCTCGAAAGAATAGCAAGAGCCATTAGGACACGTGACACAGAAATCATTTGTGTTTCCTTTTTTGGATAGATTAATAAATCCTTTGCCCTTTACAAAATAGGAATATAATTTAATTAAGTTTCTTGCTATATATCAGAAATATGTTTTGGTTTTGTTTGATTCTGAATAAATAGTATGAGAAACTGTATTAGCCTTTTCAATGTGCAATCGGTCAAAATTGGCCATGCATTTGTCATATTCTTTAATTATTATTTGTTCTGACATTTCTCCTATTTATCTGATCTATTTGTCTGAGAAGGAAAGAAAGATTTATTAGATCACACTTTTTGTTCAAAATTTGCCTTAGGGTCAATTTCGTATTTCTTCAAAGTGAAGAGAAAGGTTCCATAAGCATTTTGTGGTAAGAAACTTACAGAGGAGAATCAGTGTTGTTGAATATTTTTATCCTTGATGGAGGAAGTTATCTGTGTTTGATTTCAGATAAAAATCTTTTTACAGGTTTGATAAATTATAGCAGGGGTGTCAAACTCACATCATCACAGCGGTGTCACATGACCAGAGGTGGTATTCAGCAGGTTCTGACCAGTTCTGGAGAACCAGTAGCAGAAATTTTGAGGAGTTCGGAGAACTGGCAAAAACCACCTCTGACTGGAGATTTTACAGTATCCTTCCTCTGCCACACCCACCAAGCCATGGCCACAGAACCGGTAGTAAAAAATTTGAATCCCACCACTGCATGTGACGTACACGGACTTTTCCCCCTTCGCTAAACCAGGCATGGGAGTGGCCATGGGCCGGGAGTTTGACAGCCTGAATTATAGCAACAGCATTTAGACTTACATCCGTCCCCTTACAGCACTCTCTGGGCGATTTATAAGATCAGCATTATTTGCGTATTGCTTCCAACAATCTGGGTCTTCATTTTACCTGTTTCGGAAAGAGGTACAGCTGAGTCAACTTTGGAACCCAGCAGGATTGAACTCTAGGCTATGGGCAGAGTTTGTCTGTAACACTGCATTATAACCAGTACACCACCAGGGCTCCTTATGTGATATCAAGATGGCATTTATTCATAGTGACCACCTGGATACATTTTCTCCAGAAAGATTTCAACTTTCAAGGGTCCTTCTAATGCAGCCATCACCGCTATAATAGAGTCTATTCACTTTGCTCTGGGTCATCCACCTGTTCTTCCTTGCATCTTTCCCAGCACTTTTTAGGGTTAGGATTTAAAATCTCAAAAAGTAAAATACATATTCGATAACTAAGAATGTGTCCCTTTAAAAAAAAAAAAGATGACTACTTCATCATTTCAGAAGAATGAAGACAGACGAGAGAAATGTTTATGTTGTTTTAAAGTGACCAGATATGTTACATGAGATACACAACAGATATGTTAATAGAGGATAGTCCTCTATTACAAAGGTTGAAGAGATAGTGGTGTATTTTCTGTCTTTTCCTTGGTCTCCTTTGATGATGTGCTTGTACCAAAATATGTTTTTTTAAAAAATGATTAAAATGTTTGAAGTTGAAATTAAAATGATTGCATCTATCAATTCTTGCACTATTTATAAACAGTTCCGTAATGAAAAAGAGTTGAAAAAAGTGAATCTCAAAACCTGCCTGAGGGTTAAGCAATATTTAATAAAACTTATTTAATATTAAATAATGCAACAAATAATCTCAGTATTGTTGTGAAGCAAAAAGCAGCTGCATTTGAGTCTAAAATTTGCAAGGCTGTTACATTTTTCTGTCAAAGATCTCTGACAGGTATAATGTATTCTAAAGGTTATACAGGTAGTCCTTGAATTACAACCAGGGGTGGGATTCAGCCGATTCAGTTCGGGCAAACTGGTAGTTCCAACAATCAGTTGCCTCCGCCCACCTGCCCCTGTACTAATCTGTCCTATATTTCCTTTGTTTGAAGCCCAGCTGATAGGCATGGCAGAACAGATTGCCACGTCTCAGCTGTTTTACTCACCGGGGCTGCAGTAGAAGGTAAGTTTTAGAGCTGTTTCAAACGGACCCTGCGTGCTTGCTCACAGAACTGGTTGTCAATCCCACCACTGATTACATTTAGTGATCATTCGAAGTTACAATGGCACTGGAAAAAAAACCCAACTTATGACTATTTTTCACACATATGACCATTGAAGCATCTCCATGTTCCTGTGATCTAAATTTAGATGCTTGGCAACTGATTTGGATTTGTGACAGTTGCAGTATCCTGGAGTCATGTGATCACCTTTTGCAACCTTCTGACAAGCAAAGTCAATGGGGAAGCCCGATTCACTTAATAATTGCGTTACTACCTTAACTGTAATGATTCACTTAATAACTGTGGGACGAATGGGGCAAAACTCTTTTCACAACTGTCTTGCTTAGTTACAGAATTGTGGTCATAGGTCAAGGACTATCTGTAATTGTGCAGTATAGCCATGAAGGCAAATCACAAGAAGTATTAGAATACTCTCCTTTCTCTTCATTCGGCTGAACTAGGTATGTTTATCCTGATGAAGAGAAGGCTCAGGGGAGACACGATAGCAGTATTTAGTATTTATTTGATTTGTTAATTGCTTACAAAATACAGGTATAAGAATAAATATAGTTATTAATACATGAGATGGATACTTATAAGAAAAACACAAATAAACAATAGGACAGGGACGTTAGACATGTTGGTGTGCTTATGCACGCCCACTACAGGCCTCTTAGAAAGGGGGTGAGGTCAATAGTAGACAGTCTAAGGTTAAAGTTTTTGGGCTTTGGGGAAGAAACCACAGAGCAGGTAGAGTATTCTTCTAGTATTTGAAGTCTTCTAGTATTTGAAGGGCAATCACAGGGAAGAGGGCGTCAATTTATTCTCCATAGCACTTGAGGGCAGGACAAGAGGCAATGGGTGGGAGCTCATTAGAGGGAGATTCAACCTGGAACTAAGGAGGAATTTCCTGAAAGTAGGAATAATTAATCAGGGTTTGCCTTCCAGAGTTGTGTTTGCTCAGTCACTGGAGATTTTCAAGAAAAGCTTTGACAACCCCTTGTCCAGGATGATATAAGGACTCCTGTCCTGAGCAGGGGATTGGACTAGAAGACCTTCAGAGTCGCACTCAGCCCTGTGAGTCTATGTTTCTACAACTAGGAATTGATTGTAAACATTCAAACAACACTGGCACATCAATTTGGATTGGTAATATGTTTGATACCAGGTCTGGCAGCCTTTTTCTTTCCAAGTAAAAACAGCAAACACACACACACACACACACACACACAAGCAATAAAACATGTGTCTGTTAGATTCTTACTTTAAACAAACTTCATATTCAGTTCTTCCCTCAGCTAGAAGATACAGCAGAAAATCAGTCCATCTGACAACAGTATGCCAAGAGACTACATATGGTGGGCAAATCTCCCACAATTCCAAGAGCACTTACTACTATTAGAGATGCTAGAAATTCAAACTGAGGCTTCCTACAGGCATAGATTGCCCTTTAACCCTCAGTCATGGCCTTTTCACCAAGGCAAGTAGACCCTACCACCCATTGTTCAATTATTAAGAGCGCTTAAGTCAGCACAGCAGGACTGAATGTTGACACATTCTATGTCACTTAAGCTCATGTCACACTGAACCAACGGATGCAAAGAGGATGTAAAATGGACAAAAAAGCTTGCCATCCATTGGAAAACGCGATGCATCCGTTGTGTACTCACTGCGTACGTCTTTCATACGCTCTATCCATAAAAATCCATCTACTGCTATTTCATCCGCTCAAAAAGTTTTGAGCTGCACAAAACTTTTTGAGCGGATGAACTTTCCACCGTGTACGATCAACATCTGCAACACATACGGCCAACAAACGTTCTATGTCCGTTGTCATACGTTACACATCCGATGTATCCTCTCGGCATCCTCTGGACATCTGCGCAACTCACATCCGCTGCAGCGGAAAGCGGAAAGAGGGAGGAAGTGAAAGGTACGCGGAACGTCCACACAGCGTTAGTAGCATGGACATAGAAAGAATGTAAGTGGATGCATCTCGTATATAAAACATTAAAACGGACAAAATGTTCACATATGGGATGTATCTCGGATATGTAGGATGTCTGGAGAATGTCTAGAGTATGTGGAAGGACACCCAGCGGAAAACCGATATTTCCTATAAAAAGGGGGAGGAAATCACCTGGATCTCACTATCAGTCCAGCAGCCCTGGTGTGCAGACCTCTTCAGCCTTGCTCTTGCTCTTGCTCTTCCACATCATCCATTGATCTCCACCATGGATCATCGCACACTCCTTTTGGTAGCCGCCATCATTCAACACCAGAACCAAGCCCTCTTCAGACTGTTTCACCTTTTCTACGCACAGAGAAGGAGACCTCCAAGAAATGTGTGGGTCCAACAACGGATTGGGAGAAGAGTGGAATTTGGACTGTATGACAAGCTGATGGTGGAGCTGAGGAATGAAGACCCTCGTGCATTCCAGCACTTCATGAGGATGCCACCAGCCATGTTTGACGAAGTTGTGGAGTGTCTGAGACCCAGGTTAACCAAGGCAAACAACAACTTCCATCCCAGCCTGGACCCTGGACTGAAGGTGGCACTGATTCTGCGCCACCTGGCCTCTGGGACCACGTACAGAAACATGCAGTATGCCTGGAGGGTGCCACACAACACCATCAGCATTGTGGTCGGAGAAGTGGTGCAGGCCATCATCGAAGAATACCTGGAGGAGCTCCTCCAGTGCCCCACCACTGAAGAAGGCTGGAGAAAAGTTGCAGAGCAGTGGTATCAGAGGTGGAACTTTCCCCACACCGTTGGAGCCAAAGATGGGAAGCACATGACCTGCAAAGCTCCATCCAACTCGGGGTCCAATTATTTCAACTACAAGGGCTTCTTCAGCATCATCCTCTTTTCCATGGTTGATGCTGACTACAAGTTCATGTCCATCGATGCTTCAGGCAACGGGTCAGCTTCAGATGCCCAGATATCCAACGCCAGTGACCTCAAGGGTGGGCTGGAATGCAACCTCATCATGGGTTTCCCAGATCCAGACCCCATACCCAACAACACACAAGATGTGCTCTACTTCATCGTGGGTGATGATGCCTTCTCCCTCAGAACCTACCTCATGAAGCCCTACACTTACAGATACCTCACCCATGAAGAGAGGATCTTCAACTACAGGCTGTCCAGAGCCAGATGGGTGTTGGAGAACGCCTTTGGCATCCTGGCGAACAGGTTCCAGGAACTTCTCACTACCATGCAGCATTGCCAACAGACCGTGAGGAGCATCGTGGAAGCTTGCTGCATCCTGCACAATCTCATGCGCACCCGCTACCCAGTGTTGCAGAACAGGCTTGTGGACCGTCAACAAGGCAATGGGGACATGGAGCCTGGTGAATGGAGGCAAGGACTAAACCTGATAGACACTGTGGATGTGCAAGGCCCCAACAGAGCTTCACGTGGAGGGAAGAAGCAGCGCAACCTCCTGAAACACTGGTGCAACTCCCCAGTTGGAGCAGTGGAGTGGCAAGACAGGATGGTAGATGCTTAATGGATGCTTCCTTGAGACTGTCTCATCACACTGATGAGATTGTGCCATGTATGTTGAGTGGCCCTACAATGAACAGGGCATTAATAAAGAGTTTTGTTTATGTTGAAATGTGTGGATCAATGATTAAATTGTAATTAATAATAAAGGGCCATATGTGTGGCAGCTGGGAGGGTGGACCCTACAGTCCCACTATGCTTGCACTGGAGGTTTATCTATCCCACAGCTATCCTCACCCATCTCACAACTATCCTTGTCCCACAGCTATCTTTACCCATCTCACAGCTATCCATCCCACAGCTATCCTTACCCATCCCACAGCTATCCATCCCATAGCTATCCTTATTAACTTATTAAGTTAAAAAAATGAACCAAGTGTGTGAAGCAAAGATAACCTTTATTAATAACAAACTGTATGACTTTATTAAAAAGCAAAATGACCCAAGTAAAGTGTCTTAAGCAAAGATAAAGTGAGCAGGTAACAACTCAGTCTCTGGCACTCTTCTCAGTCACTTTGAGGCGTGCCCATGGTCTCAGATGTAAAGGGGTCAGGGACTGTGGAGGTGCCTGTTGCTGGAGTGCTGGTCTGAGGTGCCATTGGGGTACCTGGCCCCGAGAGTACAAAAGGAAATGGCTTGTGCAGGAAGCTCTCAGAGAGCTGACTCAGTCCCGTGGGGTTGAGAGGCACTTCCTCAAGGACCTGGGATGTGAGGCCCAAGACTGATGACAGATGTTCTGAGGAAGGGCTTGGCTGTGGGGTGGAGGAAGGAGGAGTGTAGTGGGGCTGTCTGGTCTGCAGCTGGGTCAGGTGAGGCGTCTGTGGCGTCTGTGGCGTCCGAGGAACCTGCTGTGGGAAGTCCTGGTAGTGGTAGGTTTGGTAGGCGAGGGGCTGCTGAAATCCGTGGAAGGGCTGTGACATCACCTGGGGTGGAGGAGCAGACCTGGAGTGGGTAGGAGCAGGTTCAACTGGGCCTGGAGGGTGATGCAGAAGAGCTGTGATCCTCTCCTTCATCACCTGGTACTGTGCCTCAGGCATATCCATGAGGGTCTGGCTCATGTAGGTGATGAAGGGCTTGCGGTTGGAGGATGGTATGTCAAAGTGGACCAGCTGGGAGAGGAGATCTGTGCTGGCTTTGATTGTGTCCCTGATCTCCAAGAGGACAGTGTGGCTCTGTTCCTCAGGTCTGCCTCTCTGCCTGTTTTCTGTGGAAACAGGTGTGAGTTGGTCTCTGGTGGCTGCTTCTTCTTACTCCATCTGAGACAGGGGATCCTCCACGTCCTCTAACATGGGGAGTGCAGCTGCCGGGGGGGTCTCTGTCGTGGGGCCCTCCAAAGACACCTGCCTGGACACTGTAGCTGTCTCCTGGCTGGAAGAGGAGTGGCTCTCTGTGGGCTGTCTGTGGGAGAGGGTTGACAGAGGGGCTGCTCCTTGGTGGCGGAACTCACCCTCCAGGAAGCTGCACCTGGCCATGACATAGGTCTCCCAGTCAGTTAGCTTGACAGCGGCCTTGTCGGATTTCTTCAGGTGCAGCTTGCCATACCAGTTGTGCATGTGCTTCCACCACCCCAGGAGGACATCTGAAGTGTAGCCCAGGCTCTCCGCTTTCTGTCTCCATGCTGCCTCCTTCCGCTTTTTGTCGCTATAGAGCCTGTGGCCCTTCTTCCACAGGTACTCATTCTCCCTCAGCCATTCCAGCACCTCCTCCTCATGGTCCTCGGAAATGGAGTACTGTTTCCTCTCCCCCTTCTCCTTGGCTTGCCTCTTCCTCCCTCTGGCAGGGGCTTCAGGGCCTTCAGCAGCAGGGCTTTCAGGGCCTTGGGGCTGGTCCACCACAGCAGCAGGAGAAGCAGCAGCAGCAGCAGGAGAAACAGCAGCACCGGAGAAGCAACAGCAACAGCAGCAGCAGGAGAAGCACCAGCAGCAGCAGCAGGAGAAGCACCAGGAGCAGCAACACCAGGAGCAGCAGCAGCAGCAGCAGCAGAAGCACCAGCAGCTTCAGAGTCAGCACCAGGGGGTGGGATGGTGGCTCTGTCCTTCTTGCCAGGGCTGGCAGGAATAGGCACAGGCTTCCTCTTCTTCCCCATGGCGTTCTCTCAATATGTCTCTGGCACCATTCCTCTGAATGGTGACCTGCTTGCAAGCTGCATCCTTTTATATTGGCAGAGCTTCCGCAATTCATCCTCCCCGTACGCACAGTGAACGCTTTGCATCCGCTACGCATCCGCTATGCATCCTATAGACGTCCGTGATGCATCCGTGTCATCCGCTACACATCCGCTACGCATCCATTCCTTCTGCTATGCGTCCGCTTTGCTGTTCTCCCCCGGATGCCCTGCGGATGTGTCATCCGGTTCCATCCGGTTCCATCCGCTAGGCTTCCTACGAACATCCACTTTACATCCCCGTTACATCCTCCCCACATCCGTTCCTTTCCGTTGGTTTCTGCTCTGTTTATGCAAATTTGGGGCACTTTTGAGAGCGGATAACAACCGATGGAAATTTTGCTCGTCTGCTGTGTCCTTTTTACATACATTTTGCATCCGTCGGCCAGTGTGACCTAGCCTTTAAGAAAACAAAAGTACTGTATAATCTGATAATTTATACTGAAAATTAGGAATGTTAGTAAAGCCAGCAAACAAGATTCCTTTTCTTTTAAATGTGTTGATATCATACTCAGATATGATACCAAGGCTTAGCGCTTACTCTTTCCAGTCCTTCTTTGCTCTCCTAAGTCAAAAAAATTCACTAAGCTCATATAGAAATGCATCCAGGGAGAATGTTAAATTACTTTCCAAAGAGCAAAGCTCTTTGTTTAATGAGAAGATTAAAGTTTAATCAGAAACTTAAAATCCAAGATTTTTAAGGAGTTGAATGGATGGGTAATTTTTTTAATGAATTTTTTTATGAAAATATGGAATTAATCTTGATATAAGAGATTAGTGAAATATATGAGCATTCTATGCATTACTTTCTAAATAGACATCTAAAATGGAATCCTAACATCAAAAACTTTATCAAAAAAGGACAAGAATGTTCTTTCTGCACCAACTCAGAAAGCTCAAACTGCCCAAGGAGCTGCTGATAAAGTTCTACTGATGAATTATTGAGTCTGACATCTGCACCTCTATAACTGTCTAGTTTGGTTTCTGAAACCCAACAAGACAGACACAGACTTCAGAGGATAATTAGGACTGCAAAAAAAGCAATTACTATCACCTTGCCTTCAATTGAGGACCTGTATACTGCATGAGTTAAAAAGAGGGCTGTGAAAATATTTACAGACCCCTCACATCCGGAACATAAACTGTTTCAACTCCTTCCCTCAAAATGACGCTATAGAGCACTGCACACCAGAACAACTTGACACAAGGACAGTTTTTTTCCCTGAACGCCATCACTCTGCTAAACAAATAATTCCTTCAACACTGTCCAACTATTTACAAAGTTTGCATTACTATTACTATTAATCCTCCCATCCTTCCTTTCACCCATCTCTTCCCACTTAAGATTACATGACTGAAACCTTGTTGCTTGTATCCTAATTATTTTTATTGTTTCCTAGTATGATTTGATTGCTTATTGTATCCTATGACTGTTAAGTGTTGTACCTTATGATTCTTGACTCTTGACGAATGTATCTTTTCTATATGTATACTGAGAGCATTTGCACCAAGACAAATTCCATGTGTGTCCAATCACACTTGGCCATTAAAGAATTCTATTCTATTCTATTCTATTCTATTCTATTCTATTCTATTCTATTCTATTCTACTTTCTTAAGTAGCTCATGGTTTGATTCTTATAGCAAATGAAAACTATTCCTAGATATTTCCAGGTAAGGAAATAATCTTTATATTCCCTTGCCCATAAATTTATTTCAATGAATGTCAAACATTATGTTTAATTATTTCTAAAACACAGACTAGTTACAATATTGATATATACTCAATTTCCAGTTAAACTTTCTGCTAATTATATTTGTACATATTTAATTGTATTTATTTTATGACAAGTGTATATCCTCTTTTGTCATCCCCTTTTGGTGAACTATGTTTTTTAGCAATGTACAAATACCTATCCTACATTTTCCCAATATCCTTATCTTCTGCCTTATCCATCATCGGACATTGGCAATCATGTCGGTGATCCTATTTTTATCAACAGCCGCACAAAAAAATGCTGTTGAGTTTTGTCCAAACCAATCCCTTAGATTCTGAAACCATGATATTCTTCTTCTGCTTGGACCTCACTTGCCTTCAATCTTTCCCTGGAGGATTAAATGAAGTATGCTGTATTTTTCTGGGTTTCACATCACATGTCCAAAATATTCTAACTTTCACTTTTTAATAGTTTTGATGATTGCCCTTGGCTTTCCCAGGTGGTTTATCACCTTCTCATTTCTGATTTTGCCAATCTAGCTTATATGTAAGAGCTGTCCGTAAATCCACATTTCAAATGCTTCTAGTCTTTTCAAGTGACTTTCTGTCTGAGACCAACTCTACTCCATAGAGCAAAAGATGTAGCATCTGACAAGCCTGATTATCAATCTTAGACTTATGTCATGACTGCAGAAGACCTTTTTCAATATTCTTCTAGACAACAAAATTATTCCAGCAGTCGATAATTTGAAATCATTGGTTTTTCCATTTCAAAATGCAAAAATAACAGCCTGAAGTTTAGATTATAAAGCACCAAAGAAGTCATTTCCTGCAAAGACCATATTAGTTGTAGAAAGAGAGCACACATGAAGCCAGAGCCTGAGGCATCCAAATATACTGAACTGAGATCCCAGGAATGTCACACAATGTGCTATTTATCTGCCTTCCCTTCAGAAACATGTTATCTTGAAAAGACCTATTGGTGTACTGGACAGGTGCACTCGGGTTATTTGTCCACCAGCAAAAACTCAATTACCTCTGAAGAGGAAAAGGAATCAAGAAACCCATTGGGTCAGCTTCTGTAAACTTAAAATGAGTTTGCAATGCAAGCAGCTTTTTGTTGCCTTCCAAAAATGTTACAACTATGTTCCTCACCAGATGGCTATTAAATTGGGACATCTGGAGGGCACCACTCAATATTTGAAGGACACCAGCTTGAAGAAGACTGGTTTATAAGCAAACTTTATGCTTAAAAAAACCCAACAATCCACAGCTGCCAGAATATAATTTGTTCACTTAACTTCAGAATAACAAAATAACAGAGTTGGAAGGGATCTTGGAGTTTTCTAGTCCAACACCCTGCACAGATAGGAAGACCCTATACCAGGGGTGTCAAACTCACATCACCACCGCAGCATCACGTTATGTATCAGGGCTTTCCCCCTCTTTGCTAAAAACAAAGGGGGGAAAATCATGCATGTCTCAAGTGAGAACACTTGATTAATTTATTTTTTGATAACTATAACATTTGTTGGTTTTGATGGCTATGCATAATATACAGAAGAATCTTCTCCAACACCATGGTTTAAAAGCACAAATACTTTTCCTAAACTGCTTTTTCTTTTTTTCTTTTTTTAACAAATGTTATTGATTTTACAATTTAAAAAAAAAAACAAAGACACAACAACATAATAACACGTACATAATTGAAGGGTAGGGAAGGAAAAAAAAAGTGAAAAAAAGGGATGGGAAAAGAGGACCAGGGAAAAAAAAAAAAAGAAAATACAGAAAAGAGATTTATTAAAAATATTCTTACTTTCGACAATTTGTGAGATCTTTTCTTCCTTTGGTTTTACTATCTCTAAACACTTTATCTTTACAAGAATTTATACATCACTCATATAAATTTATCTTATTCTTTTAATCCTATATTATAAAATTCATCTTTGTTCTAACCACTTATACCAGTAATTCCAGCTATTATAATATATTGAAGTTTCTTTGTTTTTTAGAGCTAATGTTAATCTGTCCATTTCTGCGCAGTTTGAAATTTTTTGGATAATCATCTCCTTTGTAGGAATCTGTGGGTGCTTCCAACACTGAGCAAAAGCCAACCTAGCTGCTGTTAATATATATATTGTAATATATTTTGTCTTTTTTGATATTTGTTTATCAAAAATCCCTAGTAGAAAAGACTCTGGTTTATATTCTATCTGTTCTTCAGTAATATCTTCTAGCCAATTTCTTATTATCTTCCAATATTTTTGGGCTTCTATGCAAGACCACCACATGTGGAAAAAAGTCCCCTCTTTCTTTTTGCATTTCCAACATTTTGGACTCATTTTGGGGCACATTTTTGCCAATTTTGAAGGATGAAGGTGCCATCTCTAAAACAGTTTACATGCATTTTCTTTGTATGCTACCAATTTTGTAATATTATTATTACTTCCCCAGACTTTTTCCCATTCATTTAAAGTGATATTATGTCCTACATTCCTACTCCAAGCAATCATATTTCCTTTTAGTATTTCTTCTTCTAATTCTACTTCAAGTAAACAATTGTAAAATCTAGTTATATTCTTTTTTCCTGATCCCATTAAAATTTTATCTAGCTGCTGGGGTTTATTACTAATTCCGAATTCTTTTCTATCCTGGTTATATTTACTATGAATTTGTAAATATGCCCATTGATCTATTTTAAATCCCCGTTCTTGAAGTTCTTGACGGGATTTCAAATTTCCTTGTACGTCTAATAAATCTTTATATTTGATCATTCTAGAAATATCCAAATTGTTTGGGTGAATCATTGCCTCCATTGCTGATAGCCAAATCGGTACTTTTAAATAGTGCTAAACTGCTTTTTCAAAGTCCAGCTTCTGCTTCCATAGTGCACCAGGAAAACAGTTACCTATATAATTTTGATGTTTGCAGGTATAGACATATAATGACCTCTGAACACAATTTCCAAAGGCTTTTATTACTACCCATGCACATGCTAATCTGCAGTTCCTTTAGTGCTTTCTTCTTCTTCTGCTCAATCATGTCTGATTCTCAGAGCAACAGACAAGCCCCTGCAGTTTTCTAGGCGAGGTGTTTCAGAAGTGATTTGCCATTGTTTCTTCCCTGGGGCTGAGAGAGAGGGACCGGCCCAAGATCACCCAGCTGGCTTTGTATCTAAGGCAGGATTAGAACTCACAGGTCTCCCAGTTTCTAGTCTGATGCCTTCACTACTACACCAACCTGGCTCTCAGTTAAGGCTGATAATCATAAAAACAAAAGTTATCCACTACCTTATTGTCAATTCAAAGGCTGGTTATTAGATTTGCTGTCATTAGATTGGTCCTTTATATTTACTTAGAGTCCCATTTTTTTTCACTTGCTTGTTGCCTTGGATTAGTAGACTTTGCAAATTGTTTGCATATATCAAAACAACATCAACAGCATAGCAGAGGTTTTTATGCTTCTTCCTCCAGTTTAAAATACACTTTTCTTCTTTCCAGCAGTTTCCTTCAATATAATAATCATTCAGTATACAGTTGAATGAATGAGGGAGCAGAAAGCCGTGTCTCAGTCGGTGGTCATGTTCCACCCAGATTGTGGCACCCTGTCCTGTGTATAGGCTTCACAAGTGATCAATGAGATGCTCTGGGGTTCCGTTTTCCTAAGCACATTCAAAGTCATTTCTACAGTCAATGAAGCACATAATGACTTCTTTGGTTTCTCAATTATCTGGTGTGCTTCAGCACTAATATATCTTCTTGATCCTCTATTTTTTTCTAAAAACTGCCGTACACATCTGATATTCCCCCTTTTCTTTGTGGATTCTAATCTCCCTTGGATGATTCTAAGCAAATATTTTGCCAGCATGTAATATTAAGGCCATTGTGCAATACTTGGAACACTCTTAAGTGTTCCTCCCAGCATGTAAATCAGGGGTGTTAAACTCAAGGCCCAGGGACTGGATCTGGCCCATGGAGTGCTTAGATCTGGCCTGAGGGGCCACCCTGGAAACAGTGAAGGACCAGCCTGTGGTGCCTCTGCCAGTGAAAACGGAGCTTGGGAGGGCCACCTGTTGCTCTCCCGAGTGCCGTTTTTGCTGACAGAGGGTTGCAGGAAGCTGTCACAGCAGAAAACAAAGCTCGGGAGCCGGTTTTCACCACAGGCGCCCCCAACATGAGTGATGTCAAGCTGGCCATGTCCACCTGGCCCCCCAAGGTCAAACACAACTTTGATGTGGGTCTCAATGAAATCAAGTTTGACACCCCTGATGTAGATTGATATATTGCATTTAAATGGCCACTATTTCATCTTCCACATTTACTGGCATACTTTGATTAAAATCTCACTGATTCCTCTTTTGCTAGCCATGTTTCTGTAGATATTCTATCAATTCCTGTACCTTGCAACAATGACCAGAGTGCTAATTAAATAGCATATCAATTCAAGATTAAAATCTTCTTCACAGATTTTTTAAAAAACTTTCTTTGTTTTTCCATTGCTATTTTCATCTTCAGCCTCATAATACTGCTTCTTGTTTCTTCTAAGAGCTCTCTGAAATTCTTTATTTCAGTTGTGGTCATAAGTTGAGGATTATCTGTAATTCTGTGAAGAAAGGAATGTTGCTCTTTTGTGCTAAATGACTGAAAATGGCAGAGGGTTTCTGTTCACATTTTCTGCTACTTCTAATTAGTGCTTGTAATTATAATCTAGATATTGACTATCACCTCCATATATCAAAAGTAGGGGAAATATTTCCTCTGTGTTCTCCCAAAGCTGTATTTCTGCTATTGGTAATTACATGAAGATGTAATGATTTCTGGGCAGCATGGATGCCTTTCTTCTGAGCTTCTTTTTTTAGCTTCCCTGCCTAGTTTATAGGCCTGGAACATCTTGATTTCCTCTCCAACTATCAATTAGCTCTGACTTTGTTTATCTTTTTAAGTTCATCAAAGCTATCTAGGTGTTGTTGCTATTTTATGGCTACCTTCTTCAAACATTTTTTTCCCCCTGCATGTAAAATTTTGCTAGTTGCCTCTAACAAAAGTGTCCCTACCTGACCCTTCATTGTTATGGGAGCAGATCACAGCCCTAGAGAGTGAATGGAAAATGCTATAATATCATGTACCACTGTACTATTATGCCTAGCCATCTGTTTCAATGCATCTTGCTAAGTACTGGTGCCCTCTAGTGTAATATGCACTACCTCCTAACCAGCAAATTCAACACCCAGAGAAGCAGGGATTAGCACCAGGATTAAAACCAGACAAACAATCCAGCAGTAAACAATAACCTAATCAAGAAACTACCAAGAAGAAAACAACACCCCCACTAACACTTTCAAGGCAAGCTAACAGGGAACAAACTCCACTCCTAGCACTGAAGCTCTAGAAGATGCACTACTTAGTCAGGTAACAAAATGTCTTCAAGCAAACAAGCAAGCTCAGAGAACATCAAAGACTCCATTCTGGGTTTTGTGTGTGTGTGTGTGTGTGTGTGTGTGCACTGAAAGAATCATCAAGAACTCATGAGAATACAAGAGGGCATTTAAGGGAGAGAGGGAGGAAGGATGGTTCAAGAATGAGCATCCATTATCTGAGTTTTCTCTGAGTTTTGTTTTGTTTTACCCTGATTAAACACATAAACTGGGTATTTATTTGTCTGCCTGTCTCTCTATTTATCTACCTACCTACCTACCTACTTTTGGCAAAGTGGAATTAACAAAGAACCCTTGCTGCTTTGTTTTTAATCATCTTCCAAATAATTAGTTGGTCTTGATTGGCTTGACAGAGAAGAATAGGATATGTTGTTTTCCTAAACATTGCTGTAATTATCAATAGATCATAGGAAATGTACATTATCTAGATCAGTGCTTCTCTATCTCAATATCTTTCAGATATGTGGGTGTCAGTTCCCAGAATTCCCCAGTCAGCAATGACATTCATACATCTTAAAGCTGCTGAGGTTGAAAAATACTAGATTCACTTATATAACTGTAGAATAGGTACCAGAACTGGGAAGGGAAGTAAAAATCTTCTCTCTCCATCATTCCCATTTATCCTTTTCTTTTTCTGGCACTGGATCTATGTTCTTCCTTGACAGTAATAGGTGGGATGGGGGGATAAGCTTTACTTCAGCATATTGCCCCCAACAATCTGGGTCCTCATTTTACCCACCTCGGAAGGATGGAAGGCTGAGTCAACCTTGAGCCTGGTGGGATTCGATCTGCCAAATTGCAGGCAACTGGCTGTCAGCAGAAGTAGTTTGCAGTACTGAATTCTAACCATTGCACCACCGAGGCTAAAAGGATGGGCATTAACAATTTGCTACATCTAATCAAGCTATATGTATTAAATTATGCAATTTTACCACAGCTGTAGTTTATATATTTTTTTATAAACCAGTAAACCATTATTAATACATGACTAATAATGGAGAAAACATTCAAATTATAAAGCTGGAAAGAATCACAAGGATTATCTAGTTCAATAGTATTAAAATGGAACCCACTAAACCATACATAAGGATCATTGTAGGTCACACATTGACTTAGAAAACCACGTTTATATCTTCTTTGCTCCCATTCCTTGCCTCAGCTCCTGCCTACCTAGCAATTTGAAAGCATGCAAATATGAGCAGGTAAATAGGTACCACTTCGGTGGGTAGATAACAATGTCCCATGCACCTTGTGTATAGTCACATTGGCCATATGACCATGGAAATATTTTCGGACAATGCTGGCTCCCTCTGCCAAGAAACAAGTTGTGTTCCCTAAAGTTGGACACAACTGGATAGGGGAAAATTTTATCTTTACCTTTTGTCTGATAATCCATCAACACATTAAAATAAGGTATGAACAAGGGATATCTAATTCATCAATAAGAAATATTATCATGAATTTGGCTATTCTTTTTAAGGTGGCTAAGATGCTGAGCTTGTTAATCAGAAAGGTCAGCAGTTTGGCAGTTCAAATCCCTAACACCACGAAATGGAGTGAGCTCCCATTACTTGTCCCAGCTTCTGCCAACCTAGCAGTTCGAAAGCATGTAAAAATGCAAGTAGAAAAGTAGGGCCAATGTGGTGGGAAGGTGTTCTGTGTACCTTCAGCATTTAGTCATGCTGGCCACATGACTACGGAGACATCTTCGGACAGGACTGGATCTTCAGCTTTGTAATGGAGACAAGCATCGCCCCCTAGAATAGGGAACAACTAGCACATATGTGTGAAGGGAACCTTTACATTTATTATTTTTAATATTTATGCATAGTTATATTTATTTATTACATATTACAAATACATATGACATATATACATACAAACATATAGATAACAACTAGTTATAGATAGAAAGAAGCACATACATTTATGTTTTAATATGAAATAGATTCAAAAATTATTACAAAACATATCATAAGACAATTCAAAGTTAATTTAATATTATTTGTTAGAAAATTGGCTTCTCTTGCCAGAAACTATTTTATCCAAAACATTATTTAAAAATGTAGATGGATTTACCTCCTCTCTTTCATTTCTCTGGACTTATGTAAACTTTTAAATTAACATTAATTTAAAAACTAATAGAGATTGCAATGTACACAGCCCTTAGCAGAATGCCATTCAGCAAATGATACACATATACAAACATAAAGTGATATTCTCAACATCAACTTCTTCCTCTCTCTCACACTCTCTATTAACAAATATTGTGATACAAGTACAGCACACTTTTGAACACTGATAGGAAATTTAACTGTTTTTGAACAATTTGCTGAATTGTATATTGTTATAATCAATTTATTATTCTTTAAATGCATGCTTCAGCATGCTACACAGCAATTTTCACAGAAATGTACAGAATGCCAAAAATATCTCTGGCCTTATTACAGCATTTATTAAAGTCCTTATTAAAAAAAAAAAAAAAAGGCGCCATGGTGGTGCAATGGTTAGAATGCAGTATGGCAGGCAAACTCTGCCCATTGTCTGAAGTTTGATCCTGATAGGTTTCAAGGTTGACTCAGCCTTCCATCTTTCTGAGGTTGGTAAAATGAGGACCCAAATTGTTGGGGTTAATATGCTGACATTGCCTGGAAAATGCTGTAAAGTGCTTTGAACTGATGTATAAGTGTCAGTGCTATTGCTATTTCTTCTGTGCCACTATTAAAGGGAAGAAAAAGTTATGACAACTAGGCTTTTATGCAGCTACAAAGTAAAAAGCAAGCAGCCTTGCAGAGTCAAGGGAGATTTCTTAGTGTGAGTGTTTATTATTTTGTAGAGAATGGATGGAAAATTTGTTTTTTTTTTAAGTTCAACTAGTTCAGAATAGGAACCAGAAATATGTACAGTATCAGCTGATCACCTCACTTTGCATACTTTTGGCTATGTTCTATAATGTGTAAATCAGGAAAAAATAATCTCCCAATAGCATTATAAACAAAAAGGTGGATAAGGTTAGGTCAAAACACTCTCCATACCTGAAACAATGTTTGTGTCAGTAATAATCGTGTTTTTTTTTCCGCCTGAGCATCCTTGGTTGACCCAAAGGCATTTTCCATGCTAAATCTTTTAATGTCACTGGTTTTATCTTGAGGTTCATCACTAGCTACTTTACTCAGCCCACCTTTCTCCACCCCCAATACGACCAATTACAAACCTACCATTGTAGGCCACCCAATTTTGTTGAAAGCAGTGTTCCTTAAATTTGAAGGATTTCCCCTCCCTCTCTTTCTCAGACACATACACATATACACATACAGACATACACACTCTTCTTAAAAGAGCCTCTGAATTTTCAAGCTACTACAAATATCTATATATCTATATCTATATATCCAGAAGTTGTGAATGCTCCAACACTGGATGTTTCAAAAAAGAGATTGGACAATGATCTGTCTGAAATGGTATAGGGTTGGACTAGAAAACCACCAAGGCAAAGGTGGTATTCATCAGGTTCTGACAGTTCTGGAGAACTGGTAGCGGAAATTTTGAGTAGTTCAGAAAACCAACAAATCCCACCTCTGACTGGAGATTATACAGTATCCTTCCCCTGCCACGCCCACCAAGCCATGCCCACAGAACCAGTAGTAAAAAAAATTTGAACCCCGCCACTACACCAAGGTCCCTTTCAGCTCTATTCTGATTTGAACTTCACATGAGAGTATTATCTAAGACCTCATAGGAAACCAATTTCTTCAAATCACCATTTTGGGTGGAATAATTGGAGATACCATTGGTGCAGATACCATTGGTGGGGTTCAGCCATATTTTCATGAATGTGGAGACCATGACTAGGAATGGACACAATTCCTTCTTGAAATTTCATATTACTTCCCATCCCTTGCCCCAGATTTGATGAGAGAACAAAACATATGAGAACAAAACATATGAGGTTATATAGAGAACAAAACATATGAGGTGTTTCCAGTAAGTAAGGAAAAAAGCAAGTCCAACAGCATTTCCCAGAGAGATTGAACATGCCACTTAAAGTTATCCCCCTGAAGCAATATTTGAGGTAACATTTCCCCCCCAAAAGGAAGTCCATTTCAATAAGATCAACAACATTTGCTAGTATAGCTTTGCACATCCTTATTGTATGATCCATTTCATGAGCAACTTGATCAATAGCTAACAGAAGTTTCACATTGAGTTAGGCAACTAATGTCCATATCATTTGAAGTATAATTTCCATAAGCCCCAGTTGGCATGCCCAAATGTCAAAGTCTGGAGTTATGGTTCATAAGAATTCACTATCCCTCCAGAGAACATTTAGCCACTGCTCACTGCATTTTCTTCAACATTGATTTAAAAAAAGAAGATTTTGAAAGCTGAAAACTAAGAGAAAATCCAGTGTAGTTAATTAACTGACAGGTTCAAGGACAATTGGACAGAAAATTATGGTTACTTAAGATAATTGTACATTGCTGTTCTGTTGCACAAAACTATCTGTATAATACTCACTCTGAAGGATAATAATTTCCTAAAATGTTAATGAAATTAATATTCCTATATCTGTGCATGTTATTTACTGAGCAACAAGCTAGAGGGGAGATAAAGAATTCAAAGTGACAATATTGGACTGTCAGTTGGGGAATTATCTGAAGACTCACAATCACAAGAGGTTTAGTGTGGATCCAAGGCACATTCAGCCAAATATTGGCCATGGATAAATCTTGACTGGAAGGATATTTGAGCAAAGTTATAAGTAATAATCAAGATGAAACTAATAGACCAGTTCAATTATATACTGAGAATATTCCTATTATTTATCTGAAAAAAAAAAGCCAAGGAATAAAGTTTGTACAGTGATACAGTACAGATAACAATGTTCCAATATTTGAAGGACTGCCGCAAAGAAGAGGAGGTCAAACTTTTTTCCAAAGCACCAGAAGGCAAGAGGAGAAAATAGCAGATGGAAACTAATCCAGGACAGAAGCAATCTAGAACAATGGAGAAATTTCCTGACAGTGAGAACTATCAACCAGCTGAATGGCTTGCCTTCAGAAGTTGTGGGTGCTTCATCACTGGAGGCTTTTAAAAAGAGGCTTAAGAAAAGCCATTTGTCTGAAATGGTATAGGTCTCCTGCCTGCTGAAGTGGGGGGGTGGACTAGAACACCTTGAAGGCCCCTTCCAACTCTGTTATTCTATATTCTATCTCAATAGGTAGCAGGGTAAAATATGACTATGCCCCTTTCCATCCCTCCGGCTCCTTTTTCCATCTTAAATAGCATTTTGTCTCTGAAATTCCAGAAGGACTGAGAATTGCTGACTCCCTGGAAAAGAGGCTGAAATAGTGTGCAGCACTTTTGGAAGCAGCCTTTCTAAGCTGAAACTAAAACATATGTCCAAATATCTCTCAGCAGACCTAGATGAGCTCACAGATACTGTAACATCATATGTTAGTTTCTGCGAAGAATTATGTGTATCAACAAGGAACCTGCAAATATATAGTAACAATAAACCTTGGTTCACAGCTAAACTTAAAGCCCCTGTCACACTGCACCAACGGATGGAAAGAGGATGTAAAACAGAAGAAAACACTTGCCATCTCTTGGTTAACACGATGCTTCCGTTCTGTACTCACTGCCTCCGTTTTGCTTCCTCTCTATCCGTCCAGCATCCGTCTATTGACATTTCATCCGCTTAGAAGGTTTTGAGGTGCTCAAAACTTTTGAGCGGAAAATGTATCAAACGTGTCTGTTCTGCATCCACTAGGCATACGGGGGACATCCGTTCTGCATCTGTTACACATCTGCTATATCCGCTAGGCATCTGCTGCGCATCCGCGCAACTCGTATCAATTCCAGCGGTAAACGGACGCAAGGAGGAAGCGGAACGGACGCGCAACGTTAGTAGCATGGACGTAGAAAGAATGAAAGCGGATGCAGCTTGCAAAGAAAGCATTTAAAATGGAAAAAACGTTCGCAGAGGGGACCTATCTCAGATATTAAGGATGCCTAGAGGATGCCTAGAGGATGCAAAGGGACACATAGTGGAAAACCTATATTGCCTATAAAAAGGGGGAGCAAAACACCTGGATCTCACTTTCAGACCAGCAGCCCTGCTGTGCAGACCTCTGCAGCCTTCATCTGCCTCTTCCTCTTCCACAGCATCCAGTCATGTCCACCATGGATCGTAACAAACTCCTTTTCATAGCCACCATCATTCTGCAACAGTGCAAAGCCATCTACATGCTCTGTGAACTCTACTACGGGAAGAAAAGGAGGCGGCCAAGAAGCGTCTGGGTCCGAAGATGGATCAGGAGAAGAGCAGAGTACGGACTGTACAACAAAGTGATGGTGGAGCTCAGGAACAAAGACACTCGTGCATTCCAAAACTTCATGAGGATGCCTCCAACCATGTTTGATGAAGTTGTGCAGCGGCTGACACCCAGGTTGACCAAGCAGAGCACCAAGTTCCACCCCAGCCTGGACCCTGGGCTCAAGGTGGCACTCACTCTGCGTCACCTGGCCTCAGGGACCACCGACAAAAGCATGTAGTACGGCTGGAGGGTGCCACCCAACACCATCAGCATTGTGGTCAGAGAAGTGGTGCAGGGCATCATCGAAGAATACATGGAGGAGCTCCTCCAGTGCCCCTCCACTGAAGAAGGATGGAAGAAAGTTGCAGAGCAGTGGTATCAGAGGTGGAACTTCCCCAACACCGTTGGAGCCATAGATGGGAAGCATGTGGCCTGCAAAGCTCCAGCCAAGTCGGGGTCCACTTATTTCAACTACAAGGGCTTCTTCAGCATCGTCCTCTTCGACATGGTCGATGCTGACTACAAGTTCATGTACATCGATGCTTCAGGCAACGGCTCATGTTCAGATGCCCAGATATCCAACGCCAGTGACCTCAAGGAGGGGCTGGAATGCAACCACATCATGGGCTTCCCAGATCCAGACCCCCTGCCCAACGACACGCAAGATGTGCCCTACTTCATCGTGGGGGATGACACCTTATCCCTCAGAACCTACCTCATGAAGCCCTACACTGCCAGACTCCTGACCCGTGAAGAGAGGATCTTCAACTACAGGCTGTCCAGGGCAAGGCGGGTGGTGGAAAACGCCTTTGGCATCCTGGCCAACAGGTTCCAGGTACTTCTCACCACCATGCAGCATCGCCTACAGACCGTGAGGAGGATCTTGGAAGCTTGCTGCATCCTGCACAATCTCATGCGCACCTGCTACCCAGTCTTGCAGAACAGGACCGTGGACCTCCAACAAGGCAATGGGGACATGGAGCCTGGGGAATGGAGGCAAGGGCAAAACCTGATAGACACTGAGGATGTGCAAGGCCCCAACAGAGCCACATGTGAAGGGAAGAAGCAGCGCAACCTCCTGAAACACTGGTGCAACTCCCCAGCTGGAGCAGTGGAGTGGCAAGACAGGATGGTAGATGATTAATGGATGCTTCCTTCAGCCTGTCTCATCACACGGATGAGATTGGGCCATGTATGTTGGGTGGGCCTACAATGAACAGGGCACTTAATAAAGGGTTGTGTTTATGTTGACATGTGTGGATGAATGATTACGTTAGTATTGATAATGAAGGGCTATAGGTGTGGCACCTGGGAGGGTGGACCATACAGTCCCACTATGCTTGCACTGGAGGTTTATTTATCCCCACAATCTCAACCCATTCCACGCTATCTTAACCCATCCCAAAGGTATCCCTGCCCATCCCACAGCTATTACCCACCCCAAAGGTATCCCTGCCCATCCCACAGCTATTAACCATCCCAAAGGTATCCCTGCCCACCCCACTGCAATCCTTACCCATCCCAAATGTATCCCTGCCCATCCCACTGCTATCCTTACCCATCCCAACGGTATCCCTGCCCATCCCACTGCTATCCTTACCCATCCCACAAGCATGCAAAGGCTTAAACCATTTCTAAAAGTTTCCACCAAGACTTTATTTAAAAAAATAAATGATGCAAGTGTGTGAAGCAAAGATAAACTTTATTAATAACAAGCTGTAAAAGAAAAATGACCCAAGTCAAGTGTCCAAATAAAGTCTACAGGTAGCCACCCAGTCTCTGGCACTCTTCTTGGTCACTCGGAGGTGTGCCCAGTCTCAGGGGTGAAGGGTCCAGGTGCTGTGGAGGTGGCTGGTGCTGGAGTGCTGGTCTGAAGCCCCACTGAGGTGCCTGGCCCCGAGAGGACAACAGGGGATGGTGTGTTGAGGAAGCTCTCGGACAGCTGGCTCAGCCCCGTGATGTTGAGAGCTCCTTCCTCCATGCCATGGGGTGTCAGCCCCAGTACCGAGGACAGATGTACTGAGGCCGGGCTTGGCTGTGGGGTGGAGGAAGGAGCAGTGTAGTGGGGCTGTCTGGTCTGCAGCTGGGTGAGGACTGGCGTTGGTGGCATCTGTGGCATGGGTGGCATCGGTGGCATCAGTGGAACTGGTGGCAACGGTGTCGTCCGATGACTCTGTGCCTGGACTGGGAAGGGCTGCTGCCTGTGCTGCTGGACTTCCTGGTAGCCGTAGCCCTGGTACGTGAGGGCCTGTGGAAAGCCTTGGAATGGGAGGGACATCACCTGGGGTGGAGGAGCAGACCTGGACTGGGTGGTAGCAGGTGCCTCTGGGTCTGGAGGGTTGTGAAGCAGCTTGGTGATCCGGTCCTTCACCACCTGGTACTGGGGTCCCGCCATGTCCGTGAGGGTCTGGTTCACATAGGTGAGGAAGGGCTTCCGGTTGGAGGATGAGGAGTCAGTGTGTACCAGCTGAGAGAGGAGATCTATGCTGGTGTGGATGGTGTCCCTGATCTCCAGCAGGACAGTGTGGCTCTGTCCCTCCTGCTGTGTGGATCTCTGCCTTTCTGCGGAGACGGAGCTGGGGGTGGTGGATGCGGCTAGGACTGTGGTGGACTCAATGTCTCCTTTCTCCCACTGCACCAGGGAGTCCTCCACGCACTCCACCACACTTACCACACCTGTCTGCAGGTTCTCCACCGTGGCACGCTCCACAGAAACCTGCCTGGAGACAGGGACTGACTCTCGGCCAGAAGAGGACTGGCTCTCAGCAGGCTGCCAGATAGAGAGGGTCGTGAGAGGGGCTGCTTCTGCTCCTCGGTGGTGGATCTCACCCTCCAGGAAGCTGCACATGGCCATGACGTAGGTTTCTCTGTCCGTCAGCTTAACCGTGACCTGGCCAGATTTCTTCAGGTGCAGCTTCCCGTACCAGATGTGCATGTGCTTCCACCAGCCCAGGAGCACATCCGATGTGTAGCCCAGACTCTCCACCTACTCTCTCCAAGCAACCTGCTTCCTTTTGGTGTCCCTGTAGAGCCGGTGTCCCTTCCGCCACAGATAGTCATTCTCTCTCAGCCACTCCAGCACCTCATCCTCGTGTTCCTCCTCAATGGAGTATTGCCTCCTCTCCCTATCACGCGTCTGCCTCTTCCTCCCTCTGGCAGGGCCATATGGGCCCTCATCAGAGGGGCTTCGAGGTTGTAGGGGCTGCTCCTCCACACCACCAGCAGCAGCAGCACCAGCAAGATCATCATCATCAGTAGCAGCAGCAGCAGCAGCATCACCAGCAGCATCACCAGCAGGATCATCATCAGCAGCAGCACCAGCAGCAGCACCAGCAGCAGCACCAGCAGCACCAGGATCAGCAGCAGCAGAGTAAGCACCAGGAGCCCCAGCAGGACCAGGAGTACAAGCAGGACCAGGAGCATGAGCAGGACCAGCAGGACGAGCAGGACGAGCAAGACCAGGAGCACGAGCAGTATGAGCAGGACGAGCAAGTCCAGGAGCACGAGCAGGACGAGCAGGACTAGCAGGACGAGGAGCAGCTTCAGGAAAGTAAGCACCAGGAGAAGCACCACCGCCAGGAGCAGCCTCAGCAGAGTAAGCACGAGCAGAGGCACCACCACCAATAGCAGCATCAGCAGAGTAAGCATGAGCAGAAGCACCACCGCCATAAGCAGCATCATCAGCTCCTCCAGAAGCAGAAGCAGCAGAAGCCCCCGCTGCAGAAGAGCGAGCCCATGCTACAGAAGCCCCAGCAGAAGCAGAGTGAGGGTCAGGGGGCGGGAGGGTGGCCCTGTCCCTCTTGCCAGGGCTGGCAGCAGATGGCTGAGGCTTTCTCTTCTTCTCCATGGTTGTGGGGTTGCTGGCTGGCAGGGAGGCTGGCAGGGAGGCTGGCAGGGAGGCTTGCAGGCAGGCAGGCACCAAGGCTGGCAGGCAGGCTGGCAGGCAGGCTGGCAGGCTGGCAGGCAGGCTGGCAGGCTGGCAGGCAGGCAGGCACCAAGGCTGGCAGGCAGGCAGGCACCAAGGCTGGCAGACAGCAAGGCTGGCAGGGAGGCTGGCAGGCAGGCAGACAGCAAGGATGGCAGGGAGGCTGGCAGGCAGGCATGCAGGCAGGGCAGGCTGGTAAGGCACTCGATGTGTCTGGATGCAGGTCTTTCCTCTGAATGGTGACCTGCTTCCGAGCTGCTTCCCTTTATATCCACGGGGCTGATGCAATACATCCCCCCCGGATGCGCAGTGAACACTCTGCATCCGCTAGGCTTCCGCTCTGCATCCGCTTCATCCGCTGTGCATCCGCTGTGCATCCGCTTCATCTGCTCAGCATCCGCTCTGCATCTGCTCTTTCCGTTCCGTGTCCGCTTTGCTGAGATCCCCCGGAAGCCTCGCGGATATGCCATCCACTCTCATCCGCTCCCATCCGCTAGGCTTCCGCTCTGCATCCGTTTTCCATCCGCTCTGCGTCCTCCCCCCGTCCGTTCCTTTACGTGTTATCCGCTCTGGTTATGCAAATTTTTGCCCCTTTTGAGAGCGGATAACAACGGATGGAACATTTTGCTCATTCGCTGTGTCCTTTTTACAAACATTTTGCATCCGTTGGGCAGTGTGACAGGGCCTTAAGCAGCTACGTCGTTCCAAAAAGGAAGCCTACAGAAAGGGTGACAGAATGCTATACAACCAGGCCAGAAACATATTAACGAGAGAGATCAGAGCAACAAAAGGAAGCTACTCTGAAAAATTAAAGAATCAATTCTCAACAAATGAACCAGAAAACATGTGGAAAACTCTTAAAAATATCATTGGCTTCAGCAAACTTCCTTCACAGGCAGAAGGAAATCAACAACTAGCAGATGAATGTGTTTTACTACAGGTTTGAAAAGAAACTACAGCCACCTATCTCCACAACCCACATCTCAAACACACCAACAACAGCCAAGCCTCCTACAACTGGCCCCAATCCATTGGGCTCACAACCTCTGGTGATCACAGAAAAAGAAGAGCAAGAGCTATTACACAGACAGAAGCCAGGAAAAGCACCAGGGCCAGACAAGATAACTCCTTCTTGCTTAAAAGTCTGTGCTGACCACTTGGCCCCCATTTTCACCCGAATCTTCAATAGATCACTAGAGATGTGCTAGTTCCTTCCTGCTTCAAACGTTCTACCATCATCCCAGTGCCAAAGAAGCCCTCCATCAAGGAACTGAACAACTACAGACCAGTTGCTCTAACATCTGTAGTTATGAAAATCTTTGAAAGGCTTGTGTTGTCCTACCTGAAAACCATCATGGATCCCCTGTTAGATCCCATGCAGTTTGCATACCAAGCAAATAGATCGACAGATGATGCTGTTAACAGGGCTCTGCATCACATCCTACAACACCTTGAATCTCCAAATACCTACGTAAGGGTCCTCTTTGTAGACTTCAGTTCATCATTCAATACCATCATTCCAGACACTCTTCTAAGTAAATTAAACCAACTAGTGGTACCTGAACACATAAGCTTCCTAACATATAGGAAGCAGCAGGTGAAGCTAGGTGGAATCATATCTGATACCTGTACAGTCAACACAGGGGGCCCCCAAGGCTGTGTGCTATCTCCACTTCTCTTCTCCCTGTATATCAATGACTGCAACTGAAATGATCCATCTGTTAAAATACTGAAGTTTGTTGATGACACAATAGTGATTGGTCTCATTGGAGACAACAATAAATCTGCATACAGACAGGAGGTTACACAACTTGCCTCGTGGTGTAACCAGAACAATTTGGAACTGAACACACTCAAAACCATAGAAATGGTGGTAGACTTCAGAAGAAACCCCCTCATACTACCACCTCTTACAATACTAGACAACACAATATCAACAGTAGAGACCTTCAAATTTCTAGGTTCTACTATATCACATGACCTAATATGGACATCTAACATCAAAAACGTCATCAAAAAAGCACAACAAAGAATGTTCTTTCTGTGCCAACTCAGAAAGCTCAAACTGCCCAAGGAGCTGCTGATCCAGTTCTAGGGAGGAATTATTGAGTCTATTATCTGCACCTCTATAACTGTCTGGTTTGGTTCTGCAACCCAACAGGACAGACAGAGACTTCAGAGGATAATTAGGACTGCAGAAAAAAACAATTACTACCCACCTGCCTTCAATCGAGGACCTGTACACTGCATGAGTCAAAAAGAGGGGTGTGAAAATATTTCCAGACTCCTCACATCCCAGACATAAACTGTTTCAACTCCTTCCCTCAAAATGACGCTATAGAGCACTGCACACCAGAACAACCAGACACAAGAACAGTTTTTCCCCGAATGCCATCACTCTGCTAAACAAATAATTCCCTCAACATGTTCAACTATTTACAAAGTGTACACTATTATTACTGTTAATCCTCTCAATGCTCCTTATCACCCATCCCCTCCCACTTGTGATTGTAGGACTGTAACTTTGTTGCTTGTATCCTTATGATTTATATTGTCTGTTTCCTAGTATGATTTGATTGTTGATTGTACTCTATGACTATCATTAAGTGTTGTACCTTATGAGTCTTGATTCTTAACTAATGTACCTTTTCTTTTTGTATGCTGAGAATATTTACACCAAGACAAATTCCTTGTATGTCCAATCACCTTGCCCAATAAAGTATTCTATTCTATAGCGAAGATGAACTAATTGCCACCCAAACAGTTTTTGGCCTTGTGGGAAAAGTGCATTAATTCTTGATTATATAAATAGGGAAGTTTGGAGACTAAAGGACAAGGAAGCACTTGCTGGAAATATTTTTGCTTCCTTCTCTGCTAAATTTGAGTCTTCCAGGATTTCTATTGCTGTTATAATTAGTTAGAACATAGAATAAGAGAGATGGAAGTTCTCAGTCACCTTTGCCATCACCATGGAAATCACTACTTCTCAAGCTCTACTTTTTGATCATACTGTACTCTTAGTATATCTCTGTAAATTAGAAGTACAGCAACTGGGCAAACCTACCTGGAACCCAGTTCTAAGTCCTATAACAGAGAAGATCATTCCCCCCCCCCCTTCTATGGCATGTTCCCTGCTCGGAAAACAATTTAGCCCCCCATATTTCTGATTATGCTCATCCCCTGTGTCACAGAAAAAAAATACTACCCCCATCACAACCTACAACTACAAGGTGAAAAGTTGGACATATCCTGGGGAAAGAGCAGATGTATACCTAATTGAGATGCAGGCTTACAATTGTAATTTTAATAAGCATTTGAATGTGAACACATAATGCTTATAAAATATGAGTGTAAACCAATGTTCACATCTCCAAAAGAGAAAAGATGGAACAGATGCAATTATGACACCTGATTGTACCTTTATGCATGGTCACAATATATTCTGCAGTGCATAAGCTAATGCTCAATTTGTTTATGCCTTCCCTATTATATTTTACTTCTTCCACTGGTGTTTTATTACAATGACATCAGGAAGACCACAACTGTTGCACATTTATATGTATAATTTTGCAAGCATCTGATGAATTTATCTGGAAGCAATATTTGGAAAGCTTGGGAGACAGTGACCTGGCACTTTGGAGAAAAATATTGTTTTGTTTGCCAGCATTCAGTAGAGGATTTTCTGTACTGTAGACCACTGGTGGGATTTTTTAAAAATTACTACTGGTTCTGTGGGCATGGCTAGGTGGGCATGGCTTGGTGGGTGTGGCAGGGGAAAGATACTGCAAAATCCCATTCCCTCCCACCCCACTAATCTGCTTTCCAGCTCAGTTCTCCTGTGCAAGGCAATAAAAAAGACCCAGCCAATCAGCTGGGACTTGGGAGGCAGAGAATAGATGGGGTGGTATTTGGTATCAGAGGTAGTATTTAGTAGTATCAGAGGTGGTATCAGAGGTAGTATTTGCCAATTCTCCGAACTACTCGAAATTTCCACTACCAGTTCTCCATTACTCTAGGGGTAGCCTAGTAATGTTAGTTTAGACAAGCAACCCTTCCAATGATGGGTTTGTTTTACTGGTCCTCCCAGCTGGCTTCAATGGTGTTAGGGGAGGAAGAAAGGTTTCTCAACCAGGTTAAGACAAGCATATTCATGAGTAAGGCAAAGTCAACTGATTTGGGAATAAGCCAACTGACACTTTCCCCTCAAGCTCTTCTGCTGCTCTCGTAGGGTAATAATAATGCTTACTTATCACTGCACTAAATCACCTGGCTTCCCTGGTCACCTACTCCCAATACAATGTAGCAGCTTTATCCTGCTTTCCAGCTCCGTTCTCCTGTTCAGGGCAACAACAAAAAAAAGACCCAGCCAATCAGCTGGGATTCAGGAGGCAGACAGTAGATGGGGTGGAGCCAGTCAAAGGTATATTTGCCGGCTCTCTGAAATACTCAAAATTTTTGCTACTGGGTCTCCAGAACTGGTCAGAACCTGCTGACTACCACCTCTGCTGTAGAACTCAGGTGGATGGGTATGAGAAGACTGGGTTAGGAGCTGTTTCAATGATAGGATAGCTCATTAAAAAGTTTTATTTTCTGGAATTGTTAATATTTATTATAATATTTAATATTAATATGTGTTAACATCTTGCTCCATGGAATCACAGAGAGAACTTCAGAATTTCCACTCTGGATTTCAAGGCCATTTTGGGGGGATTAATGCTTTGATCAAATCAATGGGTGGTGGTGGATATAGGAGACAAGTTCATGCCCTCCTTCCAGGTTGAATGAGAAAATGCCTGAGCATATCCCATAAAACAGTATAGCTGTCTGATGCACTGAAGCACAGAGCTATTAAAGAGTGAAACTTTATCACTTTCTTCATCAGATCGCTGCCCATATCAAGCTCATTAGCAGAAAGTGCAAGGAGACGGGCAAGGTAGGAGCTCATTTCCAGAAGGGGCCTGCAGACCCTCAGGCAAGAAGGAGCAAGTGGAGGGAAGAAAGAAATTGGAATGAAAGATCATAATCAGCGAAGTGGCTGTGCTCAGAATTGGTTCCTCATTGAATAGGAGGGAGTTGGGCCAAGAATGGGTCTTTTCCACTGTCCAGAGAAGGACAAAGGAAGGACAATGCTGCTACAAATGAGTCACACACAAGCACTATTCACCTGATCTTCCTCTGCTGTTTGAGTGAGAAGGGTAACTTAAGATGGTGCTCTTACTAATCAGATATTGTATAGTGCAGAACTCATACTCTCCTCTGCCATATTACCACAATGCAGCTTTTATGGAACGTATGAAAAGCTTTGCTTGTTATTGTTATTTCTGCGGAGGTATCATATACCATTGATGGAGAAATTGCATAATGTTGCAATAATGTAAAATCTTGTGATTATTGTTTCTTCTGTTTTTCTCCACATTGGATAATCTCTCAATTTGTTCCATGGGCCTTTTCATTTACTGTTACATATTAGATTGACCCAAATTAAAGCTCACACATATAATTTAATCCTGGTGAACAGAGTTGATCAGATATGCCTACTGAGCTTGGAAGAATGAACAACTAAAATTACTGAAGTAATGATCGGCTGGGTCTTCTTTTGTTGCCCTGCACAGGAGAACGGAGCTGGAAAGCAGGTTAGTGGGGTAGGGGGAGAATGGGGATTTTTCAGTAACCTTCTCCCAGGAGTGAGGACGGAATGGAGATTTTGCAGTATCCTTCTCCTGCCATGCCCAGCAAGCCACACCCACCAAGCCATGCCCATAGAACCGGTCGTAAAAAAAATTGAATTCCACCAGTAGCACATTCTCTGGGTTTGCTGTCTTCTTAATTTTCTTAGTTGCGAAAGCAGCTAATAATCTGAAAATGGGAGTAGGATTCATGTATGAGCCTTCACTCATCTGAAATAATCTTTTCTTTGAATCCTCAATAGGATTTTTTAGCATATACTGTTTGGTATTGTTCCTTGATTTATTTTTGGAAGTAAAATTACCCTCCTCATCTCAATTCAACAATTTTATCTTGCCCGAGATAAAGTCCCATTTACATATTCTGCAGATTGGGCACTATACTATTTTGTTCCTGGGGCTAACTCTAAAGAGGGTATGGAATCTTATTATTTTAAATTAGAACTACCAAGTTAATTTTCAGGGCTAGCCAATAAGATGTCTTAATCTCTAAATGACATCATTTCCAATAACATTCACTCGATTTTGAAACCCACTTCCAAGGAGTTTTCCTCCCCTTCTATATGTATCTGTTTGCATGCTAATATTATCTTCAGATTTTCTCCTTTTGGTGCCCTTAAATTAAGGCCATGTCACACTGCAAAAACGGATGCAAAGAGGACACAACAGAAGAGAAAAATGTTACATCCGTTGTATCCACGCTCAAAAGGGGCGAAAATTTGCATAATTGGAGCGGATGAAACGGACGCGGGGAGGACGCAGGGAGGATGCAAAGTGGATGTGGAACGGAAGCCCAGCGGATGCAGAATGGATGGCGCGTTCGCAGGGCTTCCGGGGGGTCTCAGAAAAGCAGATGCAGAACAGAAAAAATGGATGCAGAATGGATGCACAGCGGATGAAGCGGATGCACAGCGGAAGCCTAGCGGATGCACAGCGGAAGCGGAACGGATGCCACGCGTTAATTGCGCATGCGGGAGGGATGCATTGCGCAAGTCCCCCGGATATAAAGGGAAGCAGCTCGGAAGCAGGTCACCATTCAGAGGAAAGACCTGCTGCTGGACACTTTGAGTTCCTTGCCTGCCCTGCCTGCATGCCTGCCTCCAAGCCTGCCTCCCAGCCTGCCTCCCAGCCTCCTGGGCAGCCTCCCTGCCAGCCTGCCTTCCAGCCTCCATTCCAGCCTTGCTGGCAGCCTGCATTCCAGCCTCCCTTCCAGCCTTGCTGCCAGCCTGCCTTCCAACCTCCCTGCCAGCCTCTCTGCCAGCCTGCCTTCCAGCCTCCCTGCCAGCCTTGCTACCAGTCTGCCTTCCAGCCTCCCTGCCAGCCAGTCTGTCTGGCAGCCTTGGTGCCTGCCTTCCTGCCAGGCTTCCTGCCAGCCTTGGTGCCAGCCTTCCTGCCAGCCTTGGTGCCAGCCTTCCTGCCAGCCTTGGTGCCAGCCTTCCTGCCAGCCTTGGTGCCAGCCTTCCTGCCAGCCTTGGTGCCTGCCAGCCTTCCCGCAAGCCTTCCTGCCAGCCAGCAACCCCACAACCATGGGCAAGAAGTGAAAGTCTCAGCAACCTGCCGCCATCCCTGGCAAGAGGGACAGGGCCACCCTCCCACCTCATGTCCCTGACTCTGCTTCTGCTGGGGCTTCTGCTGCTTGGGCTCGCTCTTCTCTTGCTGGAGCTTCTGCTGTGGCTGCTCCTGGCAGTGGTGCTTCTGCTGTGCACTCTGCTGAAGCTGCTCCTGGTCCTGCTGGTCCTGCTCGTTCTGCTCGTGCTCCTGGTCTTGCTGGTCCTGCTGCTGGTGCTTACTCTGCTGCTGCTGATCCTGGTCTTGCTGCTGCTGCTGCTGATGATGATGATTCTGATTCTGATCCTGCTGGTGATTCTGCTGCTGCTGATGATGATTATGATCCTGCTGGTGATGTTTCTGATGATGATGATTCTGCTGCTGCTGCTGCTGCTGCTGCTGCTGTTGGTGTGGAGGAGCAGCCCCTACAACCTCAAAGTCCCTCTGATGAGGGCCCATAAGGCCCTGCCAGAGGGAGGAAGAGTCGTTCGCATAAACGGGAGAGGAGGCAGGACTTTATTGAGGAGGCACACGAGGATGAGGTGCTGGAGTGGCTGAGAGAGAACGACTATCTGTGGCGGAAGGGACACCAGCTGTATAGAGACACCAAGCGTAAGCAGGCTGCTTGGAGAGAGAGGGCAGAGAGTCTGGGCTACACTTCGGAGGTGCAACTCGGCTGGTGGAAACATATGCACACCTGGTACGGGAAGCTGCACCTTAAAAAATCTGGCCAGGCCAGGGTGAAGCTGATGGACAGAGAGACCTACGTCATGGCCAGGTGCAGCTTCCTGGAGGGTGAGATCCACCACCGAGCAGCACCAGGAGCCCATCTGTCTACCCTCACTCTCAGGCAGCCTGCTGCGACCCAGTCCTCTTCCAGCCGAGAGTCAGTCCCTGTCTCCAGGCAGGTTTCGGGGGAGTGTGCCACGGCGGAGAACCCCCAGGCAGGTGTTTAAAGCTTGGTGGAGAGCGAGGAGGACTCCCTGGTGCGGTGGGAGAAAGGAAACATCGAGTCCATCGCTGCCGAAGTCCCATCCACCCACACCGCCGCCTCCAGAGGAAGGCAGAGAGCCAGACTGCAGGAGGGGGAGAGCCACAAGGTCCTGGTGGAGATCAGGGACACCATCCACACCAGCATAGGTCTCCTCTCTCAGCTGGTCCCCATCGACTCCTCCTGCTCCAACCGCAAGTCCTTCCTCAATTATTTGAACCATACCCTCAAGGAGATGCCGGATCCCCAGTACCAGCTGGTGAAGGAGAGGATCTCCACGCTGATTAACAACCCTCCAGACCCAGAGGCACCTGCTACCACCCAGTCCAGGTCTGCTCCTCCACCCCAGGTGATGTCCCTCCCATACCAAGGCATCCAACAGCCCCTCACCTACCAGGGCTACAGCTACCCGGAGGTCTAGCAGCACAGGCAGCAGCCCTTCCCAGGCCAGGCACAGAGTCATCGGGCGGCACTGTTACCAGCTGTTCCACTGATGCCACCGATGCCACCCACGCCAATGATGCCACCAACGATATCGATGCCAGTCATGCCACAGATGCCACCCACGCCACTCCTCACCTCGCTGCACAGCAGGCAGTCCCACTACACTACTCCTTCCTCCATTCCACAGCCAAGCCCGGCCTCAGTACATCTGTCCACAGTACTGGGGCTGACACCCCATGGCATGGAGGAAGGACCTCTCAGCATCGCGGGGATGAGCCAGCTGTCCAACACCTTCCTGAACACACCGTCCCCTGTTGTCCTCTCGGGGCCAGGCACTCCATCAGCACCTCAGACCAGCACTGCAGCAGCACCCACCTCCAGAGCACCTGCACCCTAAAAATTAGACTGGGCACACACCTCCGAGTGACCAAGATGAGTACCAGAGACTGGCTGTCTGGATATTTTTGGACTTTATTTGGACACTTGACTTGGTTCATGTTTACTTTACAGGTTGTTATTAATAAAGTTTATCTTTGTTTCACACGCTTGCTTCATTATTTTTTTTCTATAAAGTCTGGGTGGAAACTTTTAGAAATGGTTTAGCCTTTGCATGCTTGTGGGATGGGTAAGGATAGCTGTGGGATGGGCAGGGATACCTTTGGGATGGGTTAAGATAGCTGTGGGATGGGAAGGGATACCTTTGGGATGGGTTAAGATAGCTGTGGGATAGATAAATCTCCAGTGCAAGCATAGTGGGACTGTATGGTCCACCCTCCCAGGTGCCACCCCTATGGCCCTTATCAATTACAATGTAAGCATTGATCCATACATGTCAACATAAACACAACTCTTTATTAAACACCCTGTTCATTGTAGGCCAACCAAACATACATGGCCCAATCTCATCCATGTGATGAGACAGGCTGAAGGAAGCATCCATTAAGCATCTACCATCCTGTCTTGCCACTCCACTGCTCCAGCTGGGGAGTTGCACCAGTCTTTCAGAAGGTTGCGCTGCTTCTTCACCTCACGTGAGGCTCTGTTGGGCCCTTGCACATCCTCAGTGTCAATCAGGTTTCGCCCTTGCCTCCATTCCCCAGGCTCCATGTTCCCATTGCCTTGCTGGAGGTCCACGAGCCTGTTCTGCAAGACTGGGTAGCGGGTGCGCATGAGATTGTGCAGGATTTAGCAAACTTCCACGATCCTCCTCATGCTCTGTGGGCGATGCTGCATGGTTTTGAGAAGTACCTGGAACCTGTCGGCCAGGATGCCAAAGGCGTTCTCCACCACCCGCCTTGCCCTGGACAGCCTGTAGTTGAAGATCCTCTCTTCACGGGTGAGGTATTTGGAGGTGTAGGGCTTCATGAGGTAGGTTGAGAGGGAGAAGGCGTCATCCCCCACAATGAAGTAGGGCACATCTTGCGTGTCATTGGGCAGGGGTTCTGGATCTGGGAAGCCCACCATGAGGTTGCTTTCCAGCCCCTCCTTGAGGTGACTGTCGTTGTATACCTGGGCATCGGAAGATGAGCCGTTGCCTGAAACATCGATGTACATGAACTTGTAGTCAGCATCGACCATGGCGAAGAGGATGATGCTGAAGAAGCCCTTGTAATTGAAATAAGTGGACCCTGAGTTGGCTGGAACCTTGCAAGCCACGTGCTTGCCATCAATGGCTCCAACGGTGTGGGGGAAGTTCCACTTCTGATACCACTGCTCTGCAACTTTCTTCCATCCTTCTTCAGTGGTGGGGCACTGGAGGAGCTCCTCCTTGTATTCTTCGAAGATGGCCCGCACCACTTCTCTGACAACAAAGCTGATGGTGCTGGGTGGCACCCTCCAGCCATACTGCATGCTCCTGTAGGGGGTCCCTGAGGCCAGGTGGCGCAGAGTGAGTGCCACCCTGAGCCCAGGTTCCAGGCTGGGCGGGAAGTTGGTTTTTGTCTTGCTCAACCTGGGTGTCAGGCGCTGCAGAAGTTCATCAAACATGGCTGGAGGCATATTCATGAAGTTCTGGAACACACGAGCTCCACCATCAGCTTGTCGTAAAGTTGGTACTGTGCTCTTCTGGCTAACCATCTTTGGACCCAGACTTTTTTTGGGTGCCTCCTTTTCTTGCCATAGTAGAGTTCACAGAGACTGTTGATGGTTTTGCAGTGATGCAGAAGGATGTTGGCTGCCAAAAGGATTTTGTCGTAATCCATGGTGGAGATGACTGGATGCTGTGGAAGAGGAAGAGTCAGATGAAGGCTGCAGAGGTCTGCTCTGGTGGGCTGCTGGTCTGAAAGTGAGATGCAGATGAGTTGCTCCCCCTTTTTATAGGCAGTATATGTGTCCCTTTGCATCCTCTAGGCATCCCTCCAGGCATCCTCTAGGCATCCTCTAGGCATCCTTAATATCCGAGATAGGTCCCCTCTACGAACGTTTTTTGTTTCCATTCTGCATCCGCTAGGCATCCGTTCTGCATCCGTTCCGCGTCCGTTCCGCTTCCTCCCTGCGTCCGGGCGGATGCGAGTTGGGCGGATGCACAGTGGATGCCTAGCGGATATAGCGGATGCGTAGCGGATGCGTAGCGGATGCGTAGCGGATGCAGAATGGACGGATTGGATACATTTTCCACGCAAAAGTTTTGAGCAGCCCAAAACTTTTAGAGCGGATGAAACATCAATAAACGGATGCTGGACGGATTGAGAGGAAGCAAAACGGAGGCAGTGAGTACATCGCATTTTAGAATGGATGGCAAGGTTTTTTGTCAGTTTTGCTTCCTCTTTGCATCTGTTTTTGCAGTGTGACAGGGGCATTAATTTATTGACATGTAACAACTTATTGGAAAGAATGTATACATCTATGCCATGACTCTTGATGTAAGACATCTGCAAAATGAATCAGCAATGAAGAAGAGAGAAGAGAGAAGAGAGTCATAATAAGAGCCTTGGATAAATAAATAAAGTACAGTGTGCAGTCTATATATATATATATATATATATATATATATATATATATATATATATATATATATATATATATATATATATATATATATACTTGTGAAATCTCTACTCGCCAGCCTTTTTGTATATTTCAATTCTAGTAATATTTTTATTTTTGCTTTTTATTTTATCCTTTTTCTTCTTTGGTTTTGGGCCTTTTTACTATTGGATTTTTTCATTTTGGACCATAATTGGCTACTCTATCAGATGGATTGAAGGTCAAAAAGAATTTGAAGTTTTTTGAAGCATTAAAATGAAAAAAAAAGTGAAAAAAAGAAGAAAGTGTTAAATGAAATAGACTGTGTGTATTTGGATTGTTTGGTGACTTTGGGACTTTTGGAAACTCTTATTTGAATGATTAAAATCATTTGGGTTATTTAATTTTTTTTTTTTTTTTACAATGGCATTACTTATGGATGAACTGAAAATGGAATTTATAAAATATAATCAAGAGAAACAAGAAGGGAAGGATTCTTTTGGCTCTGTTTTTCATTTTTTAGAAATGGCAATTTCTACATATGAGAAACTACAAGAACAAGAAGATTGGGATGAAGAAGAAACTATCCTTAATGAACAAGCAACTTTATTTGGGGAAGAAAGGGGAAAGGGGAGAAAGAGAATGGAGAATTTAAGACTTAAAAAAACAACCAAAAAAGGGAAAAACAAGGTGAAAAGTGGACACAACATCAGAAAGCAACAGAAAAGAGGAATACACAAGAGGGTGGAGATTAAGAGACAAGGGGGTAAAAAGGGTAGAGTGGATAAGCAAGGGAGGAAAGAAGGGAAGAGAAGCTACAAAGGTTTGAAACAAGATGTAAAGAAACAGAATTTATTTAGAGATAATGGGTAAACATATAATTGAAAAAGAGATTCTGCAAAGGTACATAAGACTGTGTTGTTGTATTTGTATTTGAAATAATGTTAGAAAATTGGAATAATATATGATTATAAAATGGGACAAAATATTTAATGTAACTTAGCGAAATTTTTTTTTAAATAAAATAAATGAAATCAAATATGAGAGAATTGAATTAAAGAAAAATGGGAACATTGTCATTGTATAATATTTTAAAATATAAGTGAAATAGGGGGAAGTAACTAAGCAAAATCTATAAGTGTTCCCATAGAAGCATGATACTTATTTAGAAAGGATTGTGTAAAATGTTTAAGACTTAAATGAATATTAATTTTAATGATATAATTTTAATTGCTATGGATTGTTGTTTTAATTATATTATATATTTAAAAAAAATTTTTTCTTGTTTTAAAATATTGAGTCTATCTTTAGAATGTACTACGCAGAATCCGAATGAAAATTATGTGTTATGTTAAGCTTTAAAACTAGGGGAAGGATAAGTATGACAAGGCATTATACTCCAATCAGTCATTACAGAAGAAATTTTGTGTTAATGAGAAAAGATAATAGACAGCTGAAACAGGACAGACAAAGGATATAAGTATAATGATTTAAATTGAGATGAAATAAATATAATAGAATTAAGAGAGTGAAAAGAGGGGAGAAGCTATATAGAAAATGTAAAATAGTAAATAAGAAATGGAATGCTATATAAAAGTAAGCATGAACCTGAATTTATGTCTGTACAAAAAGATGTAACTCGGGATCAAACTGCCGTCCAAAAAGATATTTTATGTTTTTTATGTTTTGTGTTTTGTTTGTATATGTTTGTTTGTTAAAAATTAATAAAATTCTTTTTTTAAAAAAAGAAAAAAATATGTATCTTCATATCAGTCCCTATCCAATCAGCCTGCACAATGGTATATGTGTCATTAAAGTCTATACGTGTATATTATGGAGATAGGTATAGTATGTATAGAAGTCAAGACTTCACTAATAGCTCTGTTCTTCATCTTTTCTCTCAGGAATTACACAAGGTGGGCTAGATTGAGAAAAAGCAATCGGCTTAAGATCATCCAGTGAGCTTCAGGATTAATTGATTCTGCAACCCAACAAGACAGATACAAACTTCAGAGAGTAATTAGGACTGCAGAAAAAACAATTACTGCCAACCTGCTTCCAATCAAGGACCTGTATACTGCACGAGTCAAAAAGAGGGCTGTGAAAATATTTACATACCCCTCACATCCCGGACATAAACTGTTTCAACTCCTACCCTCAAAATGACACTATAGAGCATTGCACACCAGAATAACTAGGCACAAGGACAGTTTTTTCCTGAAAGCTAAACAAATAATTCCCTCAACACTGTCCAACTATTTACAAATTCTGCACTACTATTACTATTAATCTTCTCATCACTCCTGATCACCCATCCCCTCCCACTTATGACTGTATGACTGTAACTTTCTTGCTTGTATCCTTACAATTTATATTGACTATTTCTTAGACTGTTTCTTGCTGATTGAACCCTACTATTAATATTAAGTGTTGTATCTTATGATTCTTGACTCTTGACGAATGTATCGTTTCTTTTATGTACACTAAGAGCATTTGAACCAAGACAATTTCCTTGTATGTCCAATCACACTTGGCCGATAATGAAGTCTGTCTGTCTGTCTGTCTATCTATCTATCTATCTATCTATCTATCTATCTATCTATCTATCTATCTATCTATCTATCTATCTATCTAATAAAGGATTTGAATCAAGATTTTCCAGATGCACAGGTAGTCCTCACATAACCACTTGTTTTACTTCAAAATTACTTCAAAATTACAACACCCAGGGAACAGGTGCTTTAATCCTAACCCCAAATAGCACCCCCAGCCATAAAAAAATGTCATATCCTGCCTTCTCAAGATCATGTGGCTATATATCAAGTTATTTTTTGGAACAGTTTTGGTATTTCACAGCCAGGTGACCACAATTGACATTCGTTTGAACTCCCTTTCAAATGAATGGGTTCACTTAATGACTTCTGCATTTATTTAATAACCTGTCATGCCCCTGGTGGAAACTGACTCTGAGGAAGAGGAGGAACAGCCAACAGGGAGTGAGAGTGTGGCTCCAGAGGTGGTGGAGGAGGCTGGGGAAGGGCAGGGGCTGGCTGAGCAATCAGAGGAGGATCCAGGCCCATCCCCTATCCATCCTAGGTCACGCAGGGAGGAGAGGATCAGGGAAAAGCGATGTCTACTCAAGAGGAGATTACCATGATCTTCCTCGTGGCTTGCAAGTGGGAGCTATGTATTTAAGTTTGCAACTGCACAGTTAGAATTTGCAGGAGTCAATTTTGTGTTCATTTTGAAAGAGGTTTATCTTTACCAGCATTCTTCCCATGGACTTTTCTCGGTTATTTTCCTGGAGTTTATGATTAGTTATCCTGGCTTGCTTTGGAACTCTCATCAGTGCAGTTTGTTTTGGTTTTCTGTTTGCCTCATTACTTACTTTTGTGACTTTAAACTGCCAAATAAAACAGTGAAGTTAAGTTGAAGGCTTTACCGGACTTTAATATATGTTTTGGGTTTGGGGTTATTTTGAGAGACTACGGGTCATCGCATAACTATGGCATTCACTTAATGATCCTACTGTTCACTTAATGACCAAACCAAAACATACTGAAAAGCTACTTCATGTGAGTGCCTCAACGTATGGCCACAATGACTTACAACTGTAATTCTGGGCTGAATTATGGTTGTAACTCAAGGGCTGCCTGTTTTGTGACTTTCACTTGTGGCAGCTATTAAAAAAAAAAATGTCCTTGTCAGAGGTGGGATGTATCTGGAAGGTAAAAAAGGATAAAATATATTAGGACATTATTTGCAATTGACACCAAAGTTATCACCAAAGTATAGAGAAAGAATAGCACAAAATAATTACAAACTATGATGGATGCAACAGCCTGAAGCAATACAACTTTTTCTATGTCACCAAGTGCATGGTGAGGTCTTTGTGTCCATTCCTCCTGAGGCAAGCAGGCCCTCGCATTTCTATGTGCTGCATATTATTGAAGAGTTATATACTCTGGACTATTTTAATGCCTGCCGTGAGCCTTTCATGCCTCACCAAACACGTTGCCTTCTCCTTGTCTTCCAAGAGAGAACTTGGCTTTCTCCAGGCCATTTCAACATTAAAGAAGTCTGAGTGGCTGTTTGGTAGCCATGCTTCATTTATTTTATTTTGGAAATGCCAATGTCCACATCCCTAGTGAACAATCATCTAAATAATGATTTGAGGGACAAGAATGGTTATCCCTCAAATCATTATCTGGATTATTTGGAACTATCTAGTTTTAAAATACAACATAATAATACACAGTCACACCTTCATGATTCAAGTAGCTAATTAATAGAGATCTGCATGATCAATACAAGTTTTAATGCATCTCTTTCCTTCTCTTGCTACCTCTGGAGCACTTCCATGTGCTTTTCTTGAAGATTTCCATATTTGAGGTTATCGACTCCTACAGAGGATTGTCTTTACTTCTTGTTGCCCACTGAAATAATATTTTACCTGATTTTTAGATTGCTCCAAGTTCTCTTTTTACATCTGTGTTTCAGTTTGTTTAGTACAATGGTGAAGGCATCAGGCTAGAAATTAGGGGACCACGAGTTCAGAATGGGACAACTTGCCACAATCAACTTGCCACAGCCAACTCACCATAGCCAACTGACCACAACCAACTTATCATGGCCAGCTCACTGTGGGACAACTCGCCATGGCGAACTTCCTGTGGGACAATTCACTATGGGACAATATAACAATTCTGTTTAATTATTTAAAGCCCATGTCACACTGAACCAACGGATGCAAAGAGAATGTAAAACGGACAAAAAAGCTTGCCATCCATTCGAAAACGCGATGTACTCACTGCCTCCGTTTTGCTTCCTCTCTATCCGTCCAGCATCCGTTTATTGACGTTTCATCCGCTCCAAAAGTTTTGGGTTGCCCAAAACTTTTGCGTGGAAAATGTATCCAGTTCGTCCGTTCTGCATCCGCTACGCATCCGCTACGCATCTGTTACGCATCTGTTATGCATCCGCTATATCCGCAAGGCATCCGTTCCGCATCCGCGCAACTCGCATCCGCTCGGATGCAGGGAGGAAGCGGAACAGACGCAGAACGGATGCAGAACGGATGCAGAACGGATGCAGCATGGAAACAAAGTGTTTAAAATGGAAAAAACGTTCGCAGAGGGGACCTATCTCGGATATTAAGGATGTCTAAAGGATGCCTAGAGGATGCCTAGAGGATGCAAAGGGAGCAACACGTCTGCATCTCACTTTCAGACCAGCAGCCTAGCTGTGCAGACCTCTGCAGCCTTCATCTGACTCTTCCTCTTCCACAGCATCCAGTCATGTCCACCATGGATCGTAACACAGTACTTTTGGCAGCCGCCATCCTTCTGCAACAGTATGAAGCCATCTACAGGCTCTGTGAACTCTACTACGGGAAGAAAAAGAGGCGGCCAAGAAGCATCTGGGTACGAAGATGGATCGGGAGAAGAGCAGAGTACGGGCTGTACAACAAGCTGATGGTGGAGCTCAGGAATGAAGACACTCGGGCGTTCCAGAACTTCATGAGGATGCCTCCAGCCATGTTTGACGAAGTTGTGCAGCGCCTGACACCCAGGTTGACCAAGGCAAACACCAACTTCCGGCCCAGCCTGGAACCTGGGCTCAAGGTGGCACTCACTCTGCTCCACCTGGCCTCAGGGACCACCTACAGGAGCATGCAGTATGGCTGGAGGGTGCCACCCAACACCATCAGCATTGTGGTCAGAGAAGTGGTGCAGGCCATCATCGAAGAATACAAGGAGGAGCTCCTCCAGTACCCCTCCACTGAAGAAGAATGGAAGAAAGTTGCAGAGCAGTGGTATCAGAAGTGGAACTTACCACACACCGTTGGAGCCATAGATGGCAAGCACGTGGCCTGCAAATCTCCAGCCAACTCGGGGTCCACTTATTTCAACTCCAGCATACTTCTTCAGCATCATCCTCTTCGCCATGGTCGATGCTGACTACAAGTTCATGTACATCGATGTTTCAGGCAACGGCTCATCTTCCGATGCCCAGGTATACAACGACAGTCACCTCAAGGAGGGGCTGGAAAGCAACCTCATGGTGGGCTTCCCAGATCCAGAACCCCTGCCCAATGACACGCAAGATGTGCCCTACTTCATTGTGGGGGATGACGCCTTCTCCCTCTCAACCTACCTCATGAAGCCCTACACCTCCAAATACCTCAACCGTGAAGAGAGGATCTTCAACTACAGGCTGTCCAGGGCAAGGCGGGTGGTGGAGAACGCCTTTGGCATCCTGGCCGACAGGTTCCAGGTACTTCTCAACACCATGCAGCATCGCCCACAGAGCATGAGGAGGATCGTGGAAACTTGCTGCATCCTGCACAATCTCATGCGCACCCGCTACCCAGTCTTGCAGAATAGGCTCGTGGACCGTCAACAAGGCAATGGGGACATGGAGCCTGGGGAATGGAGGCAAGGGCGAAACCTGATCGACACTGAGGATGTGCAAGGCCCCAACAGAGCCTCACGGGAAGGGAAGAAGCAGCGCAACCTCCTGAAACACTGGTGCAACTCCCCAGCTGGAGCGGTGGAGTGGCAAGACAGGATGGTAGATGCTTAATGGATGCTTCCTTCAGCCTGTATTATCACACGGATGAGATTGGGCCATTTATGTTTGGTGGGCCTACAATGAACAGGGCGTTTAATAAAGAGTTGTGTTTGTGTTGCCATGTGTGGATCAATGCTTACATTGTTATTGATAAAAAAGGGCCCCAAGTGTGGCACCTGGGAGGGTAGACCATACAGTCCCACTATGCTTGCACTGGAGGTTTATCTATCCCACAGCTATTAGCCATCCCAAAGGTATCCCTGCTCATTCCACAGGTATCCCTGCCCACCCCACTGCTATCTTAATCCATCCCACAAGCATGCAAAGGCTTAAACCATTTCTAAAAGTTTCCACCAAGACTTTATTGAAAAAAAGAAATGAAGCAAGTGTGTCAATCAAAGATAAACTTTATTGAACAATAAGCTGTAACAGAAAAATGACCCAAGTCAAGTGTCCAAATAAAGTCCACAGGTAGCCAGCTACCCAGTCTCTGGCACTCTTATCGGTCACTCGGAGGTGTGCCCAGTCTCAGGGGTGAAGGGTCCAGGTGCTGTGGTGGTGGGTGGTGCTGGAGTGCCTGGCCCCGAGAGGACAACAGGGGACGGTGTGTTGAGGAAGGTGTCGGACAGCTGGCTCAGCCCCATGATGTTGAGAGGTCCTTCCTCCATGCCATGGGGTGTCAGCCCCAGTACTGATGAGAGATGTACTGAGGCCGGGCTTGACTGTGGGGTGGAGGAAGGAGCAGTGTAGTGGGGCTGTCTGGTCTGCAGCTGGGTGAGCACTGTCGTGGGTGGCATCATTGGCGTGGGTGGCATCGCTGTCGTCGGTGGCATCATTGGTGTGGGTGGCATCGGTGGCATCAGTGGAACCGGTGGCAACGGTGTCGCCCGATGACTCTGTGGCCTGGACTGGGAAGGGCTGCTGCCTGTGCTGCTGAACCTCCTGGTAGCCGTAGCCCTGGTAGGTGAGGGCCTGTGGGAAGCCTTGGAATGGGAGGGACATCACCTGGGGTGGAGGAGCAGACCTGGACTGGGTGGGAGCAGGTGCCTCTGGGTCTGGAGTGTTGTGAAGCAGCTCGGTGATCCGGTCCTTCACCAGCTGGTACTGTGGATCTGCCATTTCCTTGAGGGTCTGGTTGACATAGGTGAGGAAGGGCTTGTGGTTGGAGGAGTCGGAGTCGGTGTGGACCAGCTGAGAGAGGAGATCTATGCTGGTGCGGATGGTGTCCCTGATCTCCAGCAGGACAGTGTGGCTCTGCCCCTCCTGCTGTCCAGATCTCTGCCTTTCTGCGGAGGCGGAGCTGGGGGGGGGTGGATGCGGCTAGGACTTTGGTGGACTCGATGTCTCCTTTCTCCCACCGCACCAGGGAGTCCTCCACGCACTCCACCATGCTTACCACACCTGTCCACGGGTTCTCCACTGTTGCACGCTCCCCAGAAACCTGCCTGGAGACAGGGACTGACTCTCGGCCAGAAGAGGACTGGCTCTCAGCAGGCTGCCGGAGAGAGAGGGTCGTGAGAGGGGCTGCTGCTGCTGCCCCTCGGTGGCAGACATCACCCTCCAGGAAGCTGCACCTGGCCATGACGTAGGTCTCTCTGTCCATCAGCTTCACAGTGGCCTGGCCAGATTTCTTCAGGTGCAGCTTCCCGTACCAGGTGTGCATGTGCTTCCACCAGCCGAGGAGCACCTCCGAAGTGTAACCCATACTCTCCGCCCTCTCTCTCCAGGCAGCCTGCTTCCTTTTGGTGTCCATATACAGCCAGTGTCCCTTCCGCCACAGATAGTCGTTCTCTCTCAGCCACTCCAGCACCTCATCCTCGTGTTCCTCCTCAATATAGTATTGCCTCCTCTCCCGTTGTCGCATACGCCTCTTCCTCCTTTTGGCAGGACCAGATGGGCCCTCATCAGTGGGGCTCCCAGGTAGTAGGGGCTGCTCCTCCACACCACCACCACCACCAGCAGCACCAGCAGGATCATCATCATCAACATCATCATCATCATCATCCTCACCAGCAGGATCATAATCATCAGCAGCAGCAGCACCAGCAGCAGGATCATCATCATCAGCAGCAGCAGCAGCGGCAGCAACAGCAGGATCAGCAGCAGCAGGACCAGCAGGACCAGGATCAGCAGCAGTAGAGTAAGCACCAGCAGGGCCAGCAAGCCCAGGAGCACGAGCAGGACCAGGAACACGAGCAGGATGAGCAGGACGAGCAAGTCCAGGAGCACGAGCAGGACGAGCAGGACCAGGAGCAGCTTCAACAGAGTAAGCACCAGCAGAAGCACCACCGCCAGGAGCAGCTTCAGCAGAAGCCCCAGCAGAAGCAGAGTCAGGGGCAGGGGGCGGGAGGTTGGCCCTGTCCCTCTTGCCAGGGATGGTGGCAGGCTGCTGAGGCTTTTGCTTCCTCCCCATGGTTGTGGGGTTGCTGGCTGGCAGGGAGGCTGGCAGGCACCAAGGCTGGCAGGAAGGCTGGCAGGAAGCCAGGCACAAAGGCTGGCAGGCAGGCACCAAGGCTGGCAGGAAGCCTGGCAGGTAGGCTGGCAGGTAGGCTGGCAGGAAGCCTGGCAGGTAGGCTGGCAGGAAGGCTGGCAGGTAGGCTGGCAGGAAGCCTGGCAGGAAGCCTGGCAGGAAGCCTGGCAGGAAGCCTGGCAGGAAGCCAGGCATGCAGGCAGGGCAGGCAAGGAACTCGAAGTGTCCAGCAGCAGATCTTTCCTCGGAATGCTGGCCACGTGCGAGCTGCTTCCCTTTATATCCGGGGGGCTTACGCAATGCATCCCCCCCGCATGCGCAATTAACACTCGGCATCTGTTACGCTTCCGCTGTGCATCCGTTAGGCTTCCGCTGTGCATCCGCTTCATCCTCTGTGCATCCGCTGTGCATCCGCTTCATCCATTCCGCGTCCGCTTTGCTGAGGCCCCCCAGAAGCCTAGTGGAGACGCCATTCTCTCTCATCCGCTTTCATCCGCAGGGCTTCCGTTCCGCATCCGCTTTGCATCCGCCCTGCGTCCTCCCCCCATCCGTGTTATCCGCTCCAGTTATGCAAATTTTTGCCCCTTTTGAGAGCGGATAACAATGGATGGAACATTTTGCTCGTCTGCTGTGTCCTTTTTGCATCCGTTGGCCAGTGTGACATGGGCTTAAAATAAATTAAAAAATATTTTAATTTTTGCCATTCACATTTCACTCTAACTCTCTTTTGCATCCCTTCTTTAATAATTCTATTTCACTATTTCTTTGATATTAGTGTAACTTTTGTCCTGCAGTGAGTTGTCCTGCAGCAAATTAGCTGTGGAAAGTTGTCCCACAGCAAGTTGGCCCCGGCAGGATGGCCATGATAAATTGGCCATTGTGATTTGTCCATGGCAAGTTGGCTGTGGTGAGTTGGCCACAGAGAATTGTCAGACCTCTATGAGTTCTAGTCCTGTTTTAGGCACAAAATCAGCAGGATGACCTTGGGCCAATCCTTCTCTCTCAACTAGCTACTCTATGCATCTGAGGAAGCGAGCTACTTTATGGAAACCTAAGCATTTTTAAAAGTTTGTTGGTTGAAAAAGATGCTATCAGATTCATGATATTTTATTACTATAGATGAATGGACTGTCTCTTCCTACAATGTGTTCAGGACTCATTGAGAAAATATTGCTATTTCCTGCCAAGTAATTTTCAGCTGCACTCTGAATAAAATTCTGGCCCTTCTGAATTGGCAAATCAGAGGGCTGTGAATAATTCTGTAGTGTTGCTTCACTGTTTATCAGTGTCCAGAATCATGCCATTATTTTAATATTTAATTTTAGCATTTATTGTTTGGTCTTTCTGGAAAGGCTACCTTAAGATTTTATGTCTTAAAATAATCCTGAATTGAAAGTAGTTCTCCAAGCCTCCAGAGCCAGAGTAGACCAATAAACAAAAGTCATGTGCAATGTCCAGTGTCCTTGTTAATCTAGAATTGCCATCTCTAGCTGAAACCAAAACTCTATTTTTTTAAATTCTAGATCTGAAGAAACCCTCTAAAAAATGACATGGCCATGACCATAACAAGAAAGAGTTAAACTTCTAGCTATACTCTACTTCTTCTATGCAAATAGCTTTTTCATCCTCAGATATAGTCTTTGCAAAATTGTGAACTCTGTTGACATTTCTTTTCATTTTAGTTGGGCCTTTTCCAGAACTGAGTATAACATTCAATGATTTGTTTGATAAAGCATAAGCAGCACTAATGGAATAGCTTTCAGGCAATAATTAGTGCTTGACTGATCAACAGCAAAAAAAAATAAAATGCAAAGTTTAAATTGGATGGCAGGGGAAAATGTGATAGGGGGCTTATATGCTATTGAATTTGCTCCTGTGAATCACATCAATAGAGTGATCATCAAATCAAAACTTATTTAAAAGACCAACATACAACAACAATAAAAAGACATTCTAAAATTGCAAATTAGCAACTAACAATTCATTGTAAAAGGAAAGAAACAGGTGGCTTTTATGATATTCATAAGATCTTTGAAGCCTTCTAGCTTTTTGAAAAGTGGTCATACAGAAGAGTAATGGCAATCAGAGTTATTAATAATCGGCGGCATCAAATTATGTCTCTGTTGGGTATACAATGGACATTTTAATAAGCAGATTGATTCTGACTCTGAGTTTGAACTTAAACAATTCTGCCTTTCAAATGGGATCTTGGACCCCAAAAGATGAATTCACCCTCTGGTTCCATGGTATATATCCATTAAGAATCATTTATCATGTTATTGCTGATAAAAAAAAAGTTTCCTGTATGTTAAAACTGGAATCTTTACATTTCCAGGAAGTTTTCTCAATTGAGGAAGAACATGGATCATCATGTCACTGCAAGGTAGCCCTATCATTGCTTCCAAATTTGGCCTTGAAACCACCATTATTATAGTACCTAGAAATTGTGAACTTAAATTCACCAGCCATGATTCAAAATAGACCCGTCTACTATTAATTTGAGAAAGATGGGTATAATGTAAGAAATACACACTTATCAGAAGCAGACTGGTTTAACCAACTGTCAAGAGCATACCAGTAGCAAGTTATTCTCAATAGAAAGCAGGTAAAGTGTAGGCATTCAGTTTATTGGAAATAAGAATGTTGACTGCCTCAGTGAATGGCCAGTCCTTCTGGTGAGATCTGGCTGAAAGGGAATCAAAGATGTAACTGTTCAAATATAAAGCAATTTTGTCTTAGGCTTCTTGTAAAACTAAAATTTCAAATTGTTTTAAATAGTCTGTAAATTCTGGATTTCCTCATTTGGGGTAGCATTTCACGAGGTTTCAGAATCTGGGTTTTACAGTGGAAGAAGAAGACAATTGCCAATTAGGGGAAGCAGTCCAGGTGGCAAAACCAGAAGTGTTGGCAGCTAGCTATTGAGGTTAAAGATATGGATGGAGTCTGATAAGGTAGGAGACTGAAATATGAGTGATTGCTTTTTGTCCTTAAATTTTTGTTATATTTGGGATGTGCTCCAAGAAGAGAAGTAAGCTTTGTCTTGTAACAGTAGTAGCAGAAGTCTGCACAAAAGCATTCACAGGCAAAAGTTGAGTGTATTGATAATGGTTGTTCTGTATGTTTTGACTTTTTTTCTTAAATATGTGAATTAGATCCTGTATATGCTTACTATGGAGGAGGTATGTTGTGTTTAATAGGTTATTGAAAGGAGTAGTACAATTATCATTACAATGCATGTTTGTCTGAAGGTAAATTCAAGTTTGCTGTCACAATAGCTGTTCACTCTTTGGAGAGTAGATTGGCAAGTTCTTCCTGTAAGCCCTTTAATTTCTGAAGAACACAGTCTTGTTCATTCCTAGCTAGCCATGCAAAAGAGTTTCTGACCTGTTTCTATTCCCTGGTAGGACAGCATGGAGGAGTTAATTCACCCAAGCTTGAAGCATTGGCTTTGCCTTCCCAAGGTCAGCCTCTCTGGGACAGAAGCCAGCTTTTTATCAGTATCTTTACCATCAAATATATGTTTGGCAGAGGGCCCAGATTCAAAAGGCAGCAGCAGAGGCTTAATTGTCATATCTTTGAAAACCTGGTTAAGAGAGATCTAAAAGGTAGCCACCTAGTTTCTTATCTTAATCAGCACTGATAGAATTAGGCAAGTGTTAAATTATAAAAATCCTACTGGCATCCCTATCACTTGGAAAGATATTCCATTGATTCCATGTCTACCTGGGAAATCAGGATATGTAGCAGTAAAATCAAGGAGAGTGCTATTTTTTTAGAAGTATCCCCTTTATGAATATTCATGATATTGTAATGGTAAACATCAATTGAATTTATTGTACATTGTAAAGTTTCTGAGGTTGCTTCAACATTCATTCCAAGAGAGATTCTTTGGTCTGGTAGAGAACCTTTTGAGAAATATTTTTTCTCAAATATTTGAAATCTGTGGTGGGGAGTCCCATTTTTCACTCTTGTTTAATTCTGAACAGATCTGCAATAATTAAACTTTGATTTGCCATTAATACACTCTGAGAGTAACCAATTGACCCAGGAGCTATTGCTATTGTTATTTTTTTTAGCTCTTCTGTTTGCTGTTTTGACAAGGGAGATTCCTGGAGAAAGTAGTATAGTAAGTTGATTGCTGACATGTCCTCGTTTTTCACAACATCTGCCTCTGCCTCTGCAAATGTCTCCCATCATGGGTTAGTCAAAGAACTGAAGCAATTACTTATAGTAAATAAATCTGTAACACTTTTTGGCATACAATCAAGTTCATGGAGCAACTCGTCAATCCTTAGCTGCTTCAAGGATTTTCTTGGACTTTTATGCCCCAAGTTTGATCAAGTCCTCTTCTCCTTTCTCTCCGTTAAGATTAAGAGAAGTTATTCTGATGAAAGAAAACTGAACATAGCTGGATGCACACAAGTTAAAGTTAAAAATTGGGAATTAAAAACTAAAAGTTAAAAAAATGAGTTAAAAGTTAGAGAAGCTAAAAAAAATACATTAACGTGTAAAAAAAATGGAATTTATGGTATTTTAATAACAGGATAACAGAGTTGGACAGGAGCTTAGAACTCTTCTGGTCCAACCCCCTCTTCAAGCTTATACCATTCCAGATAAGTGGCTGTTCAGTCTCTTCTTAAAAGCCTCCAGTGACGAAGCACCCAAAGCTTCTGAAGGCAAGCCATTCCACTGGTTAATTGTTCTCACTGGTAGGAAATTTCTCCTTAGTTTTAGGTTGCTTCTCTCCTTGACTAGTTTTCATCCATTGTTTCTTGTCCTGCCTTCTAGCGTTTTTGGAAAATAGGCTTGACCCCTTCTTCTTTATGGCAGCCCCTCAAATATTCATAACAATTCATAACAAAAAATGAAAGTATTGAAAAAAGCAAAAATTCCCCAAAATCAGAGTCTTACAGAAGAATCTTACTTCTGCTGTGAGCTTCTTTATATTTTAATCAGGCTGGTCTCTCAACCTCAACATTTCTGGTAATGCAAATACAATTGCATTCACATTCTAAATAAGTAGGCAAGCCATATTCAGACAGCAAAATAGCCCTTCCCTGTGACCCTAATATGCTTATGGAAAGGCATGAAATACAGCCACTCCAGCTCTTCAGAAGGCCTTTCAGGGTAGAAATGCATTATAGGACTGGATTTTGGGGACCTCACTTATCAGGTACAGAACTCACTTGACTTCAAGAGAAACTGCCAACATGTAAGTTCAATCACAACCATATCTGATCCCGTTCTCTTCTGTTGACTAAAGCAGCACATAATATAAAAAGAAATTATAATTGTTTCAACCTTAAAATACCTTTAAAGCAAATGGCTTCTTAACAAAGTTTATAACTGAAGGAATGTCGGATCACTGTGTTTATGAAGTTCAGCAACATTTCAAACTCTGTTGTTTAGTACGGCTGTTGACCATCATCCCCTTTGCAACCATTGCCCTCTATTTAACCTGACTGACCCTTCTGAGAAATGTAACACTGATACTTCACAATAATCCTTTGGTGAGGTCCTCTGAGGAGTTCACTTTCCTGAAAATCTTGCTCTGAGAGACCAAAAATTGTTTTGCTGCTGTTTCATTCCAAAGCTGACAGAATCAAATAGGTAAAGACGATTTAGAAAGTCAGAGGTCAGCTAGTTCATAACACTGTCAGACTTTTCTACCATATTACCCAGCAACATCTTCAAAAGCCCAAGCAAAAGATGTTGAAAAAATAACATTTTATTTATTCATTCATTCATTACTTGCTGGGTCTTACATGGGACATATAACCAATTAAGAGAGATTCTGAGCAGCTTGCATTTCCTTCTCTCAGTAAGAAGATTAAAATAGTAAAATAAGCTACTAAAAGAACAATAGTAAAAACAAAAACCACAAACCACAACTAAAGACTATTTTAGCCAGAGGAATAATAAATATCTAAGCATAACCCAACATTTACCACACTCAGAATATTAAATTCCGACTATACCTTTCCTAACTATAAAAGCAATCCCATTCCATCTTTGTTTTACATATCCTGAATAAGAAATAGTATGATCTTGAACTGAAATTGTCCAATCTTAGTCCATCTCAGTTTGTTAGTACCTAAGCTGTCAATTTGTAGTTGTTTCATTTCATCTTTTTACGAAGCTGAGCTTTTCCATTTTCACATTTCTTATGTTCCATGTTTACACGATAATTCTGTCTTTCCAAGGTTCTGATTTTCTTTTTCCAGTATAGCAACATTAGCAACTAGATACCCCAAAGGATTTAATCTAGCTATATCATAAACAACAAAAGATCCCTGGATCTTCCTCAGTAGCATGGGCAGTGCTACTTGACCTGAGGAGCCCATCATTCAGCACTCTATCAACAATCATTTTCTATTTTTGATCCATGTGGTTTTCTTGATAAAGATACAGTCATAGTTTATCACTGCCTTCTCTGGAGCTGTATCAATGGTGTTTTTGCCATTGTCACTAAAATGTTAATTTGCCTCCAGCATCTTCCTACATTGCTACTGTTCAATATAATTGCCTGTTTGTTTTAGCTGTACAGCTGGAAAGTCCTTCGTACCTTGAATGATCCTGCTGAGAATCATCATGACATACATCCACAATATTCCTTGCTCATCCTCCAAGTAGGAACATAAACATCCTCATGGTGAGGGACCACTGCATGACCCAGGATAAGAGGGTAATGCTAATTAATGTCCAAAATAAAAGCAGATTGTTTATCTACCATAGAAAGTTAGTGTCTGCAGCTTCAGAAACATCTCCTAAATTATCTGCAGTTTTTAGTATTAACCAAGTCACAACAACCAGACATAATTCTAGTGTTGTATTGGTAATTATGCTGCACTTCTCCATAAAAAGATTTCCAAAGCAGTTGAGAATTAAAACCAAGTGGTTAAAACAGCAATCATAAAAGTATCACAGACACAGGACCATCCGCAACAAATACTGAAACCATTTGAAAGTGTATATAAGATAAGAGGATAGAGCTGTGTTTATCTATGCTGGCAAAAAAAATCAGGAGGATACTCTAGCATCTTTTCTGACTAACCAATTTTATTCAAGGCATGGGCTTTCTTGAGTTGTAGCTCACTTCTTCAGATGCATCCAATGAAATCTAATGACTCTGCACAAAATTGATGGTCAAAACAGGTACCACCAAACTCTCATTTGAAAATGTGTTCCAGTTTTTTAAAAAATGTAAAACTTTCTCCCACCCTTTTTTTTAAATCCCAAAGCATTTTCAGAAACCTGTAGAAAGAGGAAAAACTGGTGTCATGGTGTAATCCTTTCCTTTCCAAACACCATCCCACTTCTTCTTCTATAACCATATGGTTGGTTATAATTTTCTTCTTGGTTGATTTTTCCAGCAGACAAAGGGAATGCCACAGTAGTAATGGATAGAAAAGACTACGCAACAAAATTGACAGACCTCCTCCAAGACTCTACACACAAACCCATAAACACAGACCCAACCACATATCTGAAAAAATTAACCAAGAAGAAAATTATAACCAGCCACATAAGCAAAGAGATCCAACAGATGATCATCCCAAGAGAAAAATCTTCCAGATGTCCCAAACTATACGGCCTCCCAAAAATACACAAAGAAGGCATACCACTCAGACCCAGAGTCAGCTCCAAAGGAGCACCACTACAAAACCTAGCTAAACACTTAGCAAAACAACTACAGCCCAATGCGGAAACCGCAGTTTCACATGTACAAAACTCATAACACTTCTTAGAAATGATCAAAGATCTACACGTGGAACAAGAAGATTTGCTTGTAAGTTTTGACGTGGTTTCACTATTCACTCAAGTCCCAATAAAAGAAACTCTTGAAATCATCAAAAATAAATACCAACCAGCTAAACACCTCATGGAACTAACAGAACACTGCTTAACCAACACATATTTCACATACAAAGGACAAAGATACAAGCAAACTGAAGGAGCCCCTATGGGATCACCACTGTCACCCATCATTGCAAACCTGTTCATGGAAGAATCCAGAGCCCTGGCTAATGCCACCCACAAACCTAAACTATGGCTAAGATACATCGATAACACATTTGTGATTTGGCCCCAAGGAAAAGAAAACCTAAACAATTTCCTAACACACCTAAACAGCACACACCCCAAAGTCAAGTTCACCATGGAAACTGAAACAAACAACTACCATTCCTAGATGTACTAATCTACAAAAAAAAAAAAAAAAACAGATGGCACACTAGGACACACCATACACCAGAAGAAAACACACACCAACCGCTACCTCAACGCCCAATCCCACCACCACCCAGCACAGATAAACTCCATGGCCAAAACACTAATTGCTAGAATCAAACGCCTGGCAGACAAGAACACACATAAAGACTGAACTATGCACCCTGACTAAAGTACTGACAGTCAATGGCTTCCACAAAAGCAAAATCACCGGCTTGATCCACAAAGACACACTGAGACATAATGGAGACCCAGAAGATGAACAGACCTATGGAACAGCTGTCCTGCCCTACATAAGAGGTACTACAGACAAAATCAGTAAGATACTACA
>BLBF01000004.1:9738821-9772418 GCA_015471245.1 Laticauda colubrina | reverse complement strand
ATGGAGGAAGGAGTAGTGTAGTGGGACTGCATGCTGTGCAGCGAGCTGAGGAGTGGCGTGGCTGGCATCGATGTCGTCGGTGGCATCGTTGGCGCGGGTGGCATCGGTGGCATCAGTGGAACCGGTGGCAACGGTGCTGCCCGATGACTCTGCGCCTGGCCTGGGAAGGGCTGCTGCCTGTGCTGCTGGACCTCCGGGTAGCTGTAGCCCTGGTAGGTGAGGGGCTGTTGGAAGCCTTGGTATGGGAGGGACATCACCTGGGGTGGAGGAGCAGACCTGGACTGGGTGGTAGCAGGTGCCTCTGGGTCTGGAGGCTGTTAAGCAGCGTGCAGATCCTCTCCTTCACCAGCTAGTACTGGGGATCCGGCATCTCCTTGAGGGTATGGTTTAAATAATTGAGGAAGGGCTTGCGGTTGGAGCAGGAGGAGTCGATGGGGACTAGCTGAGAGAGGAGACTTATGCTGGTGCGGATGGTGTCCCTGATCTCCACCAGGACCTTGTGGCTCTCCCCCTCCTGCGGTCTGGCTCTCTGCCTTCCTCTGGAGGCGGCGGTGTGGGTGGATGGGACTTCGGCAGCGGTGGACTTGATGTTACTTTTCTCCTACCGCACCAGGGAGTCCTCATCGCTCTCTACCAAGCTCTCAACACCTGTCTGGGGGTTCTCCACCGTGGCACGCTCCCCCGAAACCTGCCTGGAGACAGGGACTGACTCTCGGCCGGAAGAGGACTGGGTCGCAGCAGGCTGCCTGAGAGTGAGGATAGACAGATGGGCTCCTGGTGCTGCTCGGTGGCGGATCTCACCCTCCAGGAAGCTGCACCTGGCATGACGTAGTTCTCTCTGTCCGTCAGCTTGACGGCGGCCTGGCCAGATTTTTTGAGGTGCAGCTTCCCGTACCAGGTGTGCATATGTTTCCACCAGCCGAGTAGCACCTCCGAAGTGTAGCCCAGACTCTCCGCCCTCTCTCTCCAAGCAGCCTGCTTACGCTTGGTGTCCCTGTACAGCCGGTGTCCCTTCCGCCACAGATAGTCGTTCTCTCTCAGCCACTCCAGCACCTCATCCTCGTGCGCCTCCTCAATAAAGTACTGCCTCCTCTCCCGTTGACGCGAATGACTCTTCCTCCCTCTGGCAGGGCCATATGGGCCCTCATCAGAGGGACTTCGAGGTTGTAGGGGCTGCTCCTCCACACCAACAGCAGCAGCAGCAGCAGCAGCAGCAGCAGCAGAATCATCATCATCAGAAACATCACCAGCAGGATCATAATCAGCATCAGCATCATCATCATCAGCAGCAGAAGAATCACCAGCAGGATCAGAATCAGAATCAGAATCATCATCAGCAGCAGCAGCAGCAAGACCAGGATGAGCAGCAGCAGAGTAAGCACCAGCAGCAGGACCAGCAAGACCAGGAGCACGAGCAGAACGAGCAGGACCAGCAAGACCAGGAGCATGAGCAGAACGAGCAGGACCAGCAGGACCAGGAGCAGCTTCAGCAGAGTGCACAGCAGCAGAAGCACCACCGCCAGGAGCAGCTTCAGCAGAGTACGCAGCAGAAACACCACTGCCAGGAGCAGCCACATCAGAAGCTCCAGCAAGAGAAGAGCGAGCCCAAGCAGCAGAAGCCCCAGCAGAAGCAGAGTCACGGACATGGGGTGGGAGGGTGGCCCTGTCCCTCTTACCAGGGATGGCGGCAGGTTGCTGAGCCTTTCGCTTCTTCCCCATGGTTGTGGGGTTGCTGGCTGGCAGGAAGGCTGGCAGGAAGGCTTGTAGGCACCAAGGCTGGCAGGAAGCCTGCCACCAAGGCTGGCAGGAAGCCTGTTAGGAAGCCTGGCAGGAAAGCAGGCACCAAGGCTGGCAGGCAGACTGGCTGGCAGGGAGGCTGGAAGTCAGGCTGGCAGCAATGCTGGCAGGGAGGCTGGAAGGCAGGCTGGCAGGGAGGCTGGAAGGCAGGCTGGCAAGGAGGCTGCCCAGGAGGCTGGAAGGCAGGCTGGCAGCAAGGCTGGCAGGGAGGCTGGAATGCAGGCTGCCAGCAAGGCTGGAACGTAGGCTGGAAGGCAGGCTGGCAAGGAGGCTGGGAGGCAGGCTGGGAGGCAGGCTGGGAGGCAGGCTTGAAGGCAGGCTTGGAGGCAGGCATGCAGGCAGGGCAGGCAAGGAACTCGAAGTATCCAGCAGCAGGTCTTCCTTCGGAATGCTGGCCACGTGCGAGCTGCTCCCTTTATATCCGGGGGACTTGCGCAATGCATCCCCCCTGCATGCGCATTTAACACGCGACATCCGTTCCGCTTCCGCTGTGCATCCGCTAGGCTTCCGCTGTGCATCCGCTTCATCCGCTGTGCATCCGTTCTGCATCCATTTTTTATGTTCTGCGTCTGCTCTCCTGAGACCCCCCGAAGCCCTGCGAACGCACCATCCGTTCTGCATCCGCTGTGCTTCCGTTCCGCATCCGCTTTGCATCCTCCCTGCGTCCTCCCCGCGTCCGTTTCATCCGCTGCAATTATGCAAATTTTTGCCTCTTTTGAGCGTGGATACAACGGAAGGAACATTTTTCCCTTCCGTTGTGTCCTCTTTGCATCCGTTGGGCAGTGTGACACGGCCTTTATAATTCATTGGCCTCTGCTAATTCTCCAGATCCAGCCTACTTTCCAAGCTGTGATCTCTGTGCCATATCACCATCTGGTGGCCATGTGGGGGAATAAATGCTTTTTTTATTAAAAAAACAAACAAAACAAAACCATTGAGCACTGGGAACTGGCGTTTCTATAGGAATGAACTGAAATTATTGGAATATGTAAAGCAACAGTTAGTTTAGTTAACATGAAAAGCAGAATGATTGTTTAAATTCCTTATGACTAAAAGGAACACATTCTAAGTTAGGAGAATGTATACTTTTACTTTATGACCACCATTGAGTCCAAAATTTCTGTTGCTAAGCAACACATTTGTTAGGTGATTTTTACCCCATTTTTATGACCTTTCTTGCATCAGTGATAAAATGAATCACTGCAGACAGCAATCCAATTATTAACTGAATCTGGTTTTCCCATTGAAGTTGCTAGTGAGAAGGTCTCAAAAAGTGACTTTGGGATATTGCAATGGTAATAAATATGAATGAGTTGCCAAGATCACATGATCATGAGGATGCTACACAGGTCACAACTGTGAAAAACAGTCATAAGTAACATTTTTCAGTGCAACTGAAAAACTTTGAACAGTCACTAAATGAACTGCTGTAAGTCGAGAGCTACCTGTATTTACTTTGTTATATTTCCAGATCTTATGTGAACTTACTAACCATACCATCATGCAATTTTACACTGTCAATCCAAGAAGTGGTGCTGAAGGAATGTAAGAAAACACCTGATTTTCTAAGATTAAACATTTTAATAACCAAATACCCGAAAGATCACTCAGAGAACTAACTGATACAAAATTCAACTTAAGTCAATTAGCTGACTTTTCTTTTTCGCTAGCATACAGGAGATCTCCCATAAATTTCTTGGGAGGCTATAGGTCACTTCCACTCTGAAATCAACTTCCAGATAAATCTGTGGTTTCACAGACTTTCACAGCGCTAGTTCACTTAAAGTAAATCATATAATTATCCATATGTCTTTTTGGCTCAAGTTCTAGTCCAGTGGGAAAAGTGCAGGCAAAGCTGGGGTCAGAGTTAAACATTGTTGCATCACCATAAGCATCCACGTCCAATCCAGCGGTGGGATTTTAAAAGTTTTACTAAAGGTTCTGTGAGCATGGATTGGTGGGTGTGGCTTGGTGGGCATGGCAGGGGAAAGATACTGCAAAATCTCCCCACTCCTGGAGAAAGATTATTGCAAAATCCCATTCCCTCCCCACTTCACTAACCTGCTTTCCAGCCCCATGCTCCATTCTCCTGTGCAGGGCAACCAAAGAAGACCCAGCCGATCAGCTGGGACTCGGGAGTCATAGAATAGATGGGGGCGAGGCCAGTCAGAGGTGGAATTTGCTGGTTCTCTGAACTACTCAAAATTTCCACTACCAGTTCTCCAGAACTGGTCAGAACCGGCTGAATACCACCTCTGATCCAACCCCTCCTGAATTCCATGGACCCTTATCTGTCATCAGTTTGGTGCTGACCTTTACTTGAACATATTCTTCTGTATAGGCTTGAATAAATGTTTCATGGTGCAATCTAATGGATGGTCTTGATTTCTGGTACAAGTCCATCTCATTTTTATCACTCAAGGACAAATTCCTTTTTATTATTCCTCCCTCTTTTTCTTCAGGATCCTACTCTCTGATGAGATGCAGAAGAGAGTATGAACTAATATGAGGTCACAAAAGCGGGGTGATGTCACAGACCCATTTCAGAAGTGAGAGACCTGATTCAGCCCTTCAGTCACTCAAGGGAGTCATGAGGAGCAGAAGCTCCTATCAAATGGTAGAGGTGGAGAAGGGGTGATCTAATCCCAATGGTGTCCCTGGGGTGTACCATCTGCCTGTTGGCTGTGCTCTTTACAACACACCTCCTTGTTTACTCTGATGGCTTCAGGGCTGCCTTTCAAGCAACCACTAACAAATGGCAGGAAAAAAGTAAGTGATATGCTAAGGGATTTGGGGATCCTAGGATATAAAGAAGAAAAGCATTAGACATCCAGTCATCCAAAGGATGATTAAAGATGTTATCCCTACTGTTAACCAGAGGCAGCTACCTCTAGTAACAGAAGCTAATTATTACAGTGGTACCTTTATACTCGCCATTGATTCCAGGAGGCATGATGAGTACTAAAAATGACAAGTACCAAACAAACCACATGACTTTAACAAGTGACCCTTTGTTTTGGCTGGAAATTGTAGCCAGTCATGAGACAGCTGACACCCACAAGTTCTAGCTTGTGCCTCAAGTACCAAATGATCAGTTCTGGGACAAAATTTTCTCATCAAACTGCATTGAGTAACAAATTAAGTGAGTTTTAAAGCAGTCAAACACTGAGGTACCAGAGTTACAAGTGTTTCAAAAAATTATTCTGAAGCAGTTCCAGCTCAGCATACAACTTGACATACAACAGCATGATCTTGAAAAAAGGCGTCGCTGCTTTAAGAAATCAACTTAAAGTTATGGCATTTAGTGCTGCAACATTTTTGTTTCAGGATTGCACAACAGTCTGAAAAATGTTGAAGGATCTTAAAAATTAGCAACAAGATGAAGTGTTCAGAAAAGGGCTGAAATTCATTTTCAGATTAATTTTAAAAGCACCTACTGTGCCAATTTTTATCTAGAAAAGAATCAGTCCTGAATTCAAGATGACCCCTCCCCAAAAGAAAGATTAGGCAGGAAAAATTATAAACAGATGAAATATATACTCCCATCATGCACATCAGGGATGTGCCAATTCAGGGTCTACCATTCCAGCCAAAATGGCCTCTAAACGTTTTCTTCTCATCAGTAAGTGCTTACCTGGGCCATACACATATATACCTGCCACATTCTATATACTTTTTACCAGTAGAACAGGGGTGTCAAACTTGATTCCATTGAGGGCTGCGTCAGGGTTGTGTTTGACCTTGGAGGGCCGGGGTGGGTGAGGCCAGGGTGGGCATGGCCAGTTCAATGTCACTCGTGTTGGAGGCATCTGTAGGCCGGTCCTTTGCTGTTTCGAGAGTGGCCTTGCGGGCCAGATCTAAGCACCCTGTGGGCCAGGTCTGCCCCTGAGCCTTGAGTTTGACACCCCTGTTCTAGCATATGTGGTCATATATGTATATATCTACCTGAATCCAAACAGGCAGAGCCAAGAAAGTAAGCAGATAAACAACCAAGCACTGATTAAAATCAATTGCTTGTAAAATGAGATATACCCATCTGTATACCAACTGGTTTTGTCTTACACTAAACCATTTTAACAGAAGGAAACAAAAAGGTATAATTTCAGCAGAATTTGGTACTAGAGAAAGAGTTAAATTCACCAGGCAAACAGCAACAACTCCTTCCCAAGCAACAGCTGATGAATGCCTTTGAACAGGAAGAAGAGTAATACCTCTTACCCATTTTCTTTGTTTTCAATATTGTCTTATGGCGGGGTCCCCAGTCCCTGGCCCACAGCCCACTAAAAGGCCTCGAGCTGATTGGAACTGGGCTGCAGAATTGGTAGGCAAGCAAATACATGCACATCCCCACTTGTGCAAGCAGCAGGCGAGGACATATGCATGCACACTTTCCATTTGCACAAATGGTGGATGTGTGTACCCGCTGGTCGCACAAATAGAGCTGCGTGCACGCTTGCCAGTCACTCATACAAAACAATCCCCTCTCTACCCCCTGCCAGTCTGCAAAGCCAGAAAGGTTTGGGAACACTGTCTTATGGTAATCAATGAATGTGATTATATTCAATTAAAAGGCAATTATTGGATGAAAAATGATTAGTATATGGATACCACCTCTTCAGCTATTTCTTTCAAGTGGCTCAGCTATTTTTGGCTGCATTTTCCACAAGGTTTCCTCCATTAAACTAGCCAGTACATTCAGTTTTGACCAAAATTCTGTCAGCCTTATGAGTTAGTCCAGATAAGAAGCATATTCAGCAATATTAGCTCTGGCTTTATTGCCCATTTATATTAACAGAATCTTGCAAGTCTGAAAGTACATCTCTCTCCCCTGTCCTTTACAGTCCAAAGACATAGGAATAGTCTCTTCTGAGTATCCGGGTCCTTCTGCAGGCTCTATCTCTTCACTAGTGAAGATTCAACTGCTGCGCCAATAATATAGTTCCAGGAGCACAGGGGAAGAGAATACAGTGCTTCTTCTGCAGGAGCCAAATGCTTTGGGCCAGCCTGGGTATCGCTTACTGAATAGTTATTTTTATTATTATTTAAAGAGAAGCCCACATGAATTACAAGTAAGAAGCTTCATCTCCTAGCCTATAGATAAAATAGGATTGGAGAACTTTCAGAGACAGAAAGTATCAGAAAGTAGCATTTTAGAAGGTAATTAAGGATGATTTATAGGCAAAGCATTAATTTTCCCACTTCCTCCTTTTTCATTCACATTGGAACAGAAAACACTGCTTTAGGTTTAAGTGGTAGGGAACTTAAAGTGGGGTTTCCTTTTCCAGTGTGAATGAAATCTATTTGTAGATCCTCATCATATTATTTAATACAGCTGGCAAGCATCTGAGATTTAGTTTGCAGCTGTACATGTCATTTGTATCAACAGAAGTAGCTAAGCAGGAAAATGCTAGGCTCTGTACATGTTAACAAATGATATGGCTGAAAACTGTGGGAAGGTAGAAGTTTCCCAAGCAAACAAACTCATCATAATGATTAGCAGGAGAGTCAGGTGCGGAAGTTGGCTTGATAGAATATACTGACAGTAAGAATATAAAACACTTAAAAAGAAATAGATCTAGTAATCAGGATTTCCAGAAGATTAACTTTATTTATTAATCTAAAAGATGGTAGCAATACATTTATGATATACGTATGTATGTATGAATGTATGTATGTATTATTGTTCCTAAGTTCAGCAAAAAAATCAATGACATTCAGTTGGTGATATATTATCATGAGTGATGCCAAATGATAGCGTATTTCAGGTTTGTCCCTGCTGCTATTAACAAGCAGTCACTTCAGGCAGTGGATCAAGATGGATGCAAATTGAGATCAAGTCTGCATTTGCTACCTATCCAATGTATTGCTTGGTGTGTCCTCTTGTTAAATTTGCGCAGCTGATTTACCACATTACAGACATCGCATATGTTCCTTATATGCATCACCCAGAGAAGTCTTTTAAGGATTGTGTTGTGAATCATGCTCTCTGCCTGCACAGCCAATATCCATGGTTATCTTACAATTAGACATCATTTTGACAATTTCAAAATGATGTCTAAAAGATATATGGCCAGTTGGACTGCTAGAACAGGAGTAGATAAGCTGGCACTGCCAGGGAAGGGGACACATTTGGCAGTACAATGTAAGGACGACTAGAAGACAGGTTGGCATTTCCTCTTATCATGCAGAGCAATGAGGAAGCATTCCTTGTTAATGGGAAGTCTGCAACCCACTTCTATACACCTAAAGAGGAAAGATAAGTCCTCCTTTCCCCCTCAACCCCAAAATTTAAATAATTGTCTGGAAAATTAGACAGGAACAAAAGAAGCATATTCTTAGTAGGGTTCTCCATTTAGGGAGTCACTTGAATATACTGCTTTGCTATTAACGGGGCATCCATTCAATTGCCTGTTTTCATATACAGCCAATCTTGCCCCAATTAGATACACATAACTGTGCAGGACTACAAATAGGTTGTGGAGAAAGTCTATGCAGCAAGCAACTTGCAGCTTCTCATATCACCATCATGCCTTAACAACTGTAATCATGTTCCTTGATTGTACAACATAGTCCTCCCTTAAAAGAAGAGGTGATATTTTGGCTATAAATTAGCACTATTAACAGATTTGTGTTACTTTAGATGGGGAAGGAGAAGGGGTTATTTGCACAATTGTGTTTCCATAATGTGTTTAAACTGGGATCTTTAGCTGCTTTTCTTCATTGCACTGTCCTGGAAATAATGAAAAGCATCAAATCAGGTTGCTGTGAAGTGTTTGCCACTTTTGGTAAATTTGATCAGTTTCTATCCATCACTTCTCCTCCCCACAATGCAGTACAATGGAAGAGAGATTGCCCTAGCTGGATACACAGTCATGGCAGAATCTGAACATCTTCTCCAGGACTGTGACTTCCTACCTGCTTCATTATTTCCTATTATTTTAAATGTCCAAATGAGGAGAAGCAGGCAAAGACAAGCGAAGTTCTGAAGACCCAGCCTATTTCTGCCATAGTGCTGCGAATACTGGAAGTTTTCCCTGCTGGCTGGCAATGTGCTGACAGAAAAGGACAACAAAGTCAGAAGATAAACCCAATCACTTTGCTTAAAGCAAGTAGGATACTTGCCAGTTAGGGGAGCATCAATTGGCAATTACTTTGAACAGACAAAACAAAAGCAGACTAAAAATTGACCATACAAATACCTGATCTTAAGCTGGCATTGATTTGTATCAGTTCAATGCAATATGGATATCAAATTAATTTAATATTGGTTAAAGGCTCATATCAAAATCTTCTCAAAGGCTGGTAGGAAAACAGCAATATTTGCTGGCATAAATGCTATTTTCTAGTTTATTATAGAGGTAGTCCTCAACTTATGACCACAGTTGTGCCCAACATTTCTGCTGCTAGGCAAGACCGCTGTTAAGTGAATTATGCCCCATTTTACAACCTTTTTTGCCACAGTCATTAAGTGAACCACATTAAGTGACATGGTTGTTAAGTGAATCTGGCTTCCCCCATTGGCTTTGCTTGTTAGAAGCTCATAAAAAGTCATCACGTAACCTCAGGACACTGCAGCCATCATAGATAAGTTCCAAGCATCTGAATTAAAAAATGTGAAAAATGGTCAAGTTGCCTTTTTCAGTACTGTTGTAACTTTGAATGGTTACTAAACAAATGCTTATAAGTTGAGCTCCTCCTCAGGTATTTAAAGTAATGTAAGATTAAGGTGATAATCAGCCACAATAAAAGTTGCCCTGAAATCAATAAACTCATAGGAATTAAGTCCTGTGCTGCTTTTAAATTTCTTCAAACATTTCCACTTATTTTTATTTTTATTTTATTTTTTTATTTGTCAAGCAAGTATTAGATATCAGGTATAAGTATAAACATGGTTATGAATACATGAAATGGATACAAACACAAAAAGAAACAATAGGACAAGGACTATAGGCAAGTTGGTGCGCTTATGCAACCACTTATTCAACCATCTCATAAAAACGTTCAGTAGAGCTCTGTGAGAAGGCAGCCAGGCTAAACACCACCACAGGATGATTGACTTGGGAGACAGAAAGGGCAAAATGGGCAGCTTAGGGTGAGTGAAAGAATGAAAGTCACAGAAAAGAGACGGTTGATTCCTGGTTTGTATTTAAGGTGAGGGAAAGATGGAAGAAACATTTGTGGCTTCATCAACAGGGGAAGGCACGGAGGTGATCAACATGGCTGAGAGTGAGGACTCCCAACAGCTTGGGAATACAGCAGTGAAAGACATCTTGCTGGACTTAGTCATCTCTCTGAACACTGCCAGTGTCATGCTCTTTTTTTTATGCGTGACATAGAGCCAGAAGTCTTAGCAATGGTAATGGATGAAGACAACCTGAACATCTACTTCTGCTTCATGATTGCCTACTAAGCTGTGATCATCACTCGGACCCAGGGACCTCAGTACCAACTAAGCATGTCTCCACACCATGGCCCCTGAAAGGAGCAATAAACCTTCTTACTAAAGCTTGTAGGATGTGTTTTAAGCCAGAAATATGAATTCTGATCAATATTTTGCCCATTCTTAGATGTCCCTTTAGTTCTTTTCTTGGGCTTTAGAAGTCTTTTGGGTAAACAACCCCTCTGAAATTTTTCTTCCTGGTCCCCAGGACCTTCTAATCAACATACTGTGAATAGGAAAAACTCTATATCAGAGAGTAAAAAGAAATCAGTCTAGACATTTCCCCAATATCTTAGTTTTCTATGCATAATTCCTAATTTCAGAGGATCTATCGATCCTTCTTTAATCTGAAATGGTGCATAGTCACCCTGTGTTAAGCTGTCCTCAACAAAAGAGTTCTTGTTTTTTACACCTGAAAAATAATTTGGTTTTATTTTTTAGAATTATGGGGATTCCTTCCTACCAGTTGAGGAAAACTGGAGTGGTTTGCCTTTAAATGACTCATCAAGGTTACAAGATGTTTAATCTTCTCTTTGGCTTCACCTCTCAACTGATGGTTATCTATCAGCCTACCGGCAGACACATGATTCCTCCCTTTGTAAGATTTTAAACAGCCAGCAGACCCCTATCTGAATTCTGACCATTTAAGATCAGGCTGTATGAAGAAGATGAGCAGCATCAGAGAGGTAGTTTTCCCTGGCACTATGTTATGGAGAAAAAAAAAAATCCTCTCTGCCTGCATTGTAGTGAGACCTTTATGTGCTGTTTTTAAAGGAGGGAGACACATGTGAACTGCAACTGCATATTTAATGTATCATTGTGCAAGCATTTTTAACATGCCACAGAGGCAACATTTTTTACAGGTGGTTGCTGCTTCCTATGCTTGTTCTCATCTTAATCTTCAGGAGCACCAAACGAACCTTTGAGAAATTGTGATCTCCTCCATGGGGGGCTCTGATTCTTCTTATGCTTCATGGCACCACTGGGGGAACGGGACCCAGAGCTGTTTTTCTCCCTTGTTATGATGTAGTAAATACACGTAAGATTTTGAACTTCCTTAGCTTTAAATACAAATGGTCTCCCAATGTTTGCTGTCCTTCTGCTGCTTTAGTTATTTCTCTGTTTGCTCTCAAAAAAACATAGTGCCTGTTGTACAGATTTTTTAAAAATATTGTGCTGTACTACTCTTAGACCTCAATAAAGGGAAAGAGATATTGTGCCATTACAAACAACGTACAGATTGTGTCAATTTAATTGTGACTCCGTTTTGTGCTTTTAAAAGTACACATTGATTTGTTCACTTAAATTGGAATAAAACTTTTTGGTGCTTCTGTTTGAACATGTTTGATGCATCCGGGCCAGGGGCCATCAGCTTGAAACAGCTGTAGGGCTGCACTCATCTGAAGAATGGCACATCAGTGTCTAATTTATACAGCGTGTTCTGGAAAATAGTACCATCTTAGTGTAAAAAGCCAAGAAGACAAGCTATTTCATTTTTGCACCTTTGTTCCATTCTGTGTCTATCAGGCTCCACTTCTGTTGCCACAGACAAAACAAGTCCCTTTGCTCCTTTCAACAGTTGTTGGCTCTGCTCCTATGCATTCATATCGATTTATTATTTCTAGCCCAAAAGGATGGTCTTCATATTAGTATGTATCAGTGGTGAGATTCAATTTTTTTTTACTACCGGTTCTGTGGGCATGGCTTGGGGGGCATGGCAAGGGAAGGATACTCTAAAACTTTCAGTCAGAAGTGGGATTTGTTGGTTCTCCGAGCTACTCAAAATTTTTGCTACCGGTTCTCTAGAACTGGTTAGAACCTGCTGAATACCACCTCTGGTACGTACATATGGTATCTGTAAATGTACTTAATGTCTTAAATAGGATTTCATTTGGAAGAATGAGGAAAAGATTCTTAAAAGATGGCCATGAAAAAACACATTAGCAGTTGCCAGATTCCTTTTCTCAGAAAAGGTCTTAGGTAGCAATCAACACAGTGATACTATTCTACTGGTTCGGCCTGGTTCTGGTGTCCAGGTAGCACCGAAGATCAGCAGAGACCAAACTGGTTCTCTCTGAGGAGCTGCTGTTGGGCCTACCCACCCGCCCGGGTTCCCATACTGTCCTTTATTCCCTGCTTTTGAAGAGCAGCTGCTTTGTGCAGCACAGCAGATTGCCGTGTGTCAGCTGCTGAAGCTACAAGGAGAGTGCAGGATTGCAGGAGAAGAGTAGGAAAGCCTCTGAGTGTGTGCAAAGTATGCTTTTGGCGTGCATGCACATGCAAAGGGTGCACGCACGCAAAGCCTACCCACCAAGCCACACCCACCAAACCAGTGGCAACCTACTTTGCAACCCACCACTGAATCAACAATATTAGTATGAAATACTAAATGATCTTTTTAAGTGATGAAAAATTGGAAGATTTTTCAGTGGGCCATGTATATTTACATCAGAGGGTTTAGCCTAAATCATCAAGTGTTACTTAGTCATCTCAGTGTTTGGTCTCCAAGTGAAAGAATGATGAGGAAAACAATATTTTTTTTTGTGGCTTCCAGCAAATAAAGCAAATATCAAGGTTATATCATGTAATATAAATAGTAAAGTAAAATAACTGGTAATCAATATATACATTTATTTAAGATTAATTCAGATTTTTAAAAAAGCATAATTTACAGCATGAAATGAAGCATTAACTGATTGATAAACTATGGTTTTACAGCTGGGAATCAGAATTTGAAAATGTAATCTAAAATCATAATTGGATGTAATTTTTGCAATCTAGGAAGTGTACAAACTATATTGTGATATGATTTATGAACAAAACATAGCTGTGTTTATTGCTTTGTCTTCAGGAGCTACATCATGAAGATTAACAACATGATTTTTCTTATGGTTATTTGAGAACTATTTAAAACAGAGGTCCCCAATCGGTGGTCCACGAGAAAATGCTGGTGGTCCACGGCGGAGGTGGAGGAGCTGCTTCGACCAATGGTCTAGTCCTGTGACTAGAGCTCTGGATTATGGGACTGGCTAAGCAGCTTGTGTTGGGGCTGGAAATCTCTGCCGTAGAGGGAGGAACATGCAACTTGCAACTTTGCAAGTTGGAGGTGCAATGTGCAAGGAGTAGCACAGCCCTCACTGCCCCGAACGAGGTAATGGTGCTGTTGCGGTAAGAGGGGGAGCAACATGTGTCGGCAATCTGCAACTCTTTGTTCTTCCTGCTGTTGCTTCCTGTCGAATGAATCCGCCACTGGCTCCCCCCCCCCCTTGCCCTCCCATCTCACTCACTCCTCACCTGGCCTGAGAAAGGAAGGATGGTGGATGGAGATTTGCTCCATACTCCTGCTATTTCAAAGTGGGAGCGAAGCTTCATCTCTTGCTGGATCTTGCAAGAATTTCTTCCAGCCCTTGTTGGTGCTGCCCAACTGGGAGACGTGCAACTTCCTCTCTGCTGCCAGATACTGGCTGGCCCGGATGAGAGAGATGAGAGAGAGAGAGAGAGAGGGGGGGGGGGACTCCAGTGTTTTGTTTTCTGTGGAAAACAAATCAAAATGGCTCTTTGAGTGTTTAAGGTTGCGGATCGGGTGGCCAAGCTAAGTGCCTGAAGGACCCCATCCCGTCACTAGGAGTCCAGGCACTTCTGCAAGCGGCGTGCTGGATTCATATTAGTGGTTTGTGGGATTTAAAATTATGAATTTAGTGGACCCTGAGGTTCAAAAGGTTGGAGAGGCCTGATTTAGAACATTGCTGTGAGTCTGATAGCTATATTCTCTGTACAAAAAGCTTTTGAATTTAAAGGAAATTATCATGTAAAGGAGCAAGAATGATTTTTTCTTGCACAATTAGGTTTCTTTAGTTTTACATGACAAGTCAGTCATTATCTTCATTCTACAAACACAAATTTCTCACACTGACCACGAATTAAATCTTGACATGTGTGCTTTGGCAGATATTGAATCTTCGGATTTATCATCTCAGAGCTTCAGGTTTTGCTTTTCCAGTTCTCAGGTGCTTTCTTTTGTCTGATTACAAAATGCTTTTTACAAAATGCTTTTTAAAAGTACTGTAGTGGTGAAGTTCCACAGTGTGGAATATTCTCTTCTTTTCCATCTTGATAAATGGATGGAACCTTCTTTTACATTGACAACTGGAGAATAGGGGAAGAAAAAGCAATGTGTCATGAAGGAATGGAATATAGCCTTGCTGCAGGCATGATCAACATACTAAGTCATGACTTTACAGCTCCAATCTCCGTGTCTTCTGCATTAACTGTCCCATGTGCTCTTGAGGTCATTTCACCAGATGTGGCACTTAAGAGCTGGATTCATTGGTGACTCACTTGGACACTGGAAATGTCGAGAGAAATGCTGGCTGTTGCTTAAAGAACCAAGCACACGAACAGGAGGAGGACTGTGGGGATCCTTGTGTAAGAAGGCTTTCAGACTTTCCAGACTCTGGCGCCCACACATTGCCTGTGGAAAATACGCAGTTGTAAATCATGAATAGCAAAATTAAAACAAGTCATTTTTCCATACAGTCTTTTACACCTCTATTTACAAGCATTCGGTTCCATGTGGGAGAAGAAAGTTAGCATAGAGAAGCAGCAAACAAAGTAATTGCACCCTAGTACAAATATTGAGAGAAAAAGCCACTCAGGTTGGAGAACTTTTGAGAATAGAGAAAAGGTAAATGCAGAGAAAGAAAAAATGACATATACTCCCTCATAATATTTATGGCCACAAAGTAGATGGCATTGTTACTTATCATCATTATGATAACCATTAGCATCAATCAGGAGCTCACTAATACAAATTTCTTTCTATGGGTACTTAACTTTTGTCTGATTCAGTAACATGGGTACACAAACCCACAACTTTGCCCAGTTTGTGTACATCATATGACATGCTATTAGACCTTTCTCAAGCCAAATTTGCACCTTGTTGATCTGTGTTGATTCAAACAGAGGAAGGTCCTTTCAAAGTAAGGAGGAAGAACATTGGTATTCTACACATTACAAAAAAGATGTTGAGACTCCAAAAAAAGTACAGAGAAGAACAACCAAGATGATTAGGGCACTGGAGACTAAAACATATGAAGAACGGTTAAAACATATTAAGAACTGGGCTTGGCTAGTCTAGTTAAGAGAAGGACCAGGGGAGACATGATAGCAGTCTTCCAATATTTGAGGAGCTGCCACAGAGAGGAAGGGGGCAAGCTATTTTCTAAAGCACCAGAAGGCCAGGAATAATGGATGGAAACTGAACAAGAAGAGATTTAACCTGGAAATAAGGAGAAACTTTCTGACATTAAGAACAATCAGCCAATGGAACAGCTTGCCATTGGAAGTTGTGGGAGCGCCATCACTTGAGACTTTCAAGAAGAGATTGGACTGCCATCTGTCAGAAATGGTGTAGGGTCTCCTGCTTGGACAAGATGACCTACAAGGTCCCTTTCAACTCTGATTATCTGTTATTATCTGTTATCCTCCTGAAACTAGCATCATATTTTTATGGTACAGTTATTGAGCTACAGATGCTCCTGATATGACTTAAGGGAAAAGAGCTGCACAATATTCCAAGAAAATGTAAAAGCAGTAGGTAAGGTGGTAAAAATATAAACAATTGAGTACCAAACTAAAAGCACCAGTGGAAAAAGAAAGAAAGATGAATTACATGGGCAAAGCTGACAAAGAAGAGTTGATGGTGTGACAATCCAAGCTTAGGTAAATTTGTTACTCCTCTGTGCTTTGCAAACCATTTTTCATAAGCCTGTGAAGAAAAGAAAGAAAATAAATAAATGCATTTTATACTTTGGGATATGATGTTAAATGAGAAAGCAACAATGCAGGCATGGCAACTTTTGGAGGATAGCATCCTGCTTAAAAAAAAAAGAGCCATTGTTAAGGGAAGAGTCCCTCTGACCATCTTCAAAAGTTGGAAGTGAGGGGACACTATTTTGCAGTGATTCTCCTTTTTTCAGAACCATTTTCCATCTGATATCAGAGTCCCTGTTATGAAGATAGCCAAAGCTCAATTCTCTCTCCCCTCCTATTTGCTGGGGAAGGTCATTCGGCCACATGGTGTCAGTAGTATCCTAATGGTACTCAGGTGTATATCTCAAGCCTGGCCTAAAGAAGGGAATATGGTGAAGATGTTATTTAAGTGCTTGGAGGCTATAAGGATCTGGATTGAAAAGAACTAACACAAGATTAATCTCATCAGGTTGAAGTGGCTTCCTTTGAGTTCAGAAACCAACTCGGTCTGGGAACATCCCTGCCTTGTTTCTAGTTAGAATGATACCCAAACACCTAGAGTTCGGTTCTTACTTAACTGTAAGAGTGATTTTATTTTGGCCTGATTTTTCCTTGATGAGATAGAAATGATTTACATATTTATTGTTGTATTTTATAACTACATTTTGTTTTGGGTTGGTGGGTAAACTGCTTAGAGATGGTTTATGACAACAGTGGCATAAAAGCATGCAAAACAAATAAATACATTACATGTGAATAAATACATTAAAATAATGTGCCTTTTTTGTTTCTATTTACTGGATTTCTTGCCCCAAATGGAAATAATAATCCTGTTGTTTAATATTTTATTATTGCATTTCAGTGGCATGATCTTAGCTGACATCTAAGGTTATCAAATAAAATATGGGGGCTCTAATGAAATATTGCAATATATTGCATCCCCAGTGTTTAGGCTAATCATGTAGTGAGAGGTTAAACAATAGTTATTCCAGGTTGTTCTTTCCTTGGTGCTTCTGCTAATGTGACTCATGCATATTGCTTTGATTCATGGTCTAGCACTTAGCTGATCCTTTGATAACAAATAGGTAATCATTCCAGAGATTTTTGCACACAGCAGAAATCTGTGCTATGATTTCTCCTCCTCCTTAAATAATCTAATGTCTGAGTGAGCAAAGCCTTTTATGGCATTTTAAAATTAGCAACATGGTTCTTATGGCTCTGGGGAATAGAACAGCTTGCACAAAAGTCATGTCCCAAACATGAAGTGGTTCTCACTTTGACCAAGAGGCCTCTACACATCTTTCTTGTCTTGACACTTTGTTCCTAACTGAGTCTTGAGGGAAGCAACATCACAGAGCCAGAAAGGAAAACTTTGCTGGGATTTTTGCAAAAATATGCAGTCATCAAGGTTACAGGGTCAGTTGCAACTCTTAATCAAATGAACATCTAGCAGCAAAATCATATGAATTTTCTGCACATTATGTGTGAAATAAATTCTATTGCTCGTTTAAATGTATATAAACCTAATCAATCTGCTGATCAAATCAACTATTTAGAAATGTAATTACTACACATTGGTTTTCACAATCTATTTTTCTATAGTTATTGCAGTTTGCCTCCCCATAATTAGTTTCAATTAAAATCTCAGAGATGCTGTCCCTAGCTAGTTCCTCTTTTTTTTTTTAAAGGGGGGATTCTGGCATTATTCCTTCACATGCATCACATGAATTTTGTATTGAGTTACTAATAGATTTCAAACACAGACTCAGCAAGGCTTTTGTAAGAGCCAAAAACCATCTGCAAAATTCTAAACAGTACAGGTAATCCTCAACTTGCAATCATAATGGAGCATGCCCATTATGGTTGTAAGTCATAAAATGGGTCACCAATACCACGAACCCATCCTTAAGCAAACCAAATGTTTGCTATCGGCCAGTTTTACTGAAAACTGGAAGTAAATGCTGATTTTCAGGAAAAAGATTGTCAAATGGGATCATCTGACTGGAGGACACTGCAAATGGTCATAAGGACTATCTGTATAAAGTTTAGTTCATTATGCTATGATTGTTTCTGATTTGTCAAGTGCAAATGAAGTCAGTTTGTTTTAAAGGGAAGACCTACTAAATTTCTTTATTGATTTGATTCGGATACCTGGTAAGCAATGGCAAGCCCTCCATTGTCAGCTAAATTCTCCAGGTGTGTGAAGGAACCATTGATGCTAAGGCTCTTCAGGGAGTAGTTCCCATATTGTTTCACCAGACAATCTTTATCTTCTGCTGGTATATTCAGGCCACAAGTAGAACAGTTCTCGGGCAACACTGTAAACAAAAGGAAAGAAACTCCAAAAAGGAAGTGATGTGTGATAATGGCTCTCATCAGCCACTGTAACTTTCTATATAGTTCCGTTAAACAAAATTTCCCTTCTCAAAGCCCTCCTTCAATCTGTAATGACTAAATATTGCTTCAGTTGTTAGAACTTAAATTGTGAAAATCTGTGCAGATGTCTAGAATTTCTTCCAGGTTATGGGGTTAATAAGATGGTCATCTAATCTACTTTTTAGCAGTCTGAAATAATTATAGAATATTTCATAACATTTATATTTTCATTGCCATCCCATATGCTGAGCCTTGTGTCCATTTCTCCCTAAATTAAATCAGCATTAATATAAATTGCTCATAGATTTTCCTTCAACATAAGGAAAAAATACCTTTCGCTCCAATACATTTTGTGATATAAGCTTCATGGAATCTTTCTATGATCTAAGTAATTTTTTAAAATTTAATTTATTTTCAGGCCATTTTCATGATTTTTTTTTTAAAAAGAGGGTGATTTGCCTTTGAATGGAAAAAGGCAAACTCTAACAGGACTTTATGTTGGAATTCAATTGAAATCAAGAGAAAGTAAAATGCCCAAAGCTTTCATAGCACAATTGTAACAGAATTAATTTACATCTCTAGAGTGGTAGCTCAATCCAGTATGAGTTTGGGGCCCTTTGTTCCATTTAATTAAAATGGTTTGAATGTTATGAATAAAGGTACTTTCTTCAGTCAGTTAACAATGCATATGGGGAAAGGATAAAATACAAGATGCATTTCTCCTTGAAGAATGGATATATCATTGTTAAAGAAAAATATGGGAGCCCAGAAGAACTGGATTTTTCAATGGAGATTTCAATATTGTACTAACCATGTTGTAGGTTTAACGGTTGGTGTGTTACAAGTAATCCTTGACATATGACCATAATTGAGCCTAATTATGAGCATAATTTCTGTTTGCTAAGCAGAATTTTGCTCCACTTTGCTCCATTTTTTGCCACAGTTGTTAAGTGAATCACTGCAGTTGTTAAGTTAGTAACACAGCTGTTAAGGGAATCTGTTTACTGGTTTATTTTGCTTGTCAGGAAATCGCAATAGGTGATTACATGACCCCAGGACACTGCAACCATCATGAATACATGCCAGTTGCCAAGCATCCAAATTTCGATCATGTGATTGTGAGGATGCTGCAGTGGTCATAAGTGTGAAAAGCTGTTATCAGTATTTTTTTTCTAGCACTGTTGTAAGTTCAAAGAATCACGAAACAAATGGTTGTAAGTCAGGGACTATCTGTACCCTTTTGAAAAAACTGAAATGACTCATGTCACACCTGTCCCATGCGTTCAGGCACTATTTTGTCTGAGCAAGGTGACTTTGGAAGTGTCAAAGGAAAGAAACCAAAAGAAAGCCCTCTTTCCCACAACTCCAAAATTTGATCCCAAAACCATGTACTTATGATTGTTTTTTTAAAAAAAATGGGTCCATAATTCTGTATAAAAAAAAAAGAGGGATGAAATGGGAGAGTATCAGATGAAAAGTGGACAGAATTAGCGGCCAGCAAAACATTTGCCATTAAAAAAAAAATCACACCTCCCTCCCAGTGGTGGTATTCAGCAGGTTTTGACCAGTTCTGGAGAACCAGTAGCAGAAATTTTGAGTAGTTCAGAGAACCAGTGGTAAGCTGCCCCCAGGAATGAGGAGGGAATGGAGATGTAATATCCTTTCCCTACCATGCCCATCAAGCCATGCCCACAGAATCAGTAGTAAAAAAAATTGAATTCCACCACTGCTCCCTCCCCTAAACCACTTCTGAAATGCTTACAGCACCTGAATGTTCAATTTTATAAATGCAGATAACAGGATGGTCAATATATTACCCATCATTTGTCAGAATACATACCATAATCATACAAGGAATGCAGTAGTTCATGCGCCATGAAAAAACCCATGACTCCAAAATTGACAGCACTGCAAAAAAGACGTGGGAGATTTTTAAAATTTCCACAGACTTATGTTAAATATAGATGTCTAGATATGAAATGTAGCAAATAGGCTGGTGACTGTCAGCTTCTGGATGGGGGAGAACAGACTGAACCCTGGCAAATCAGGGCTGGGGCTGATATAGCAAGTTCTTCTGTGGCCACCAGAGCTACTCCTTGATGGGCAGATTCAGAGCTACTCCTTGAATCAGGGGCAGATTCAAGACTTGGGAATCCTGATGGACTTACAACTCATGTTAGATCAATAGTTGGAAGCCAAAGCAAGAGGGACTTCTACCCTCTGATTGGTGTACCAATTGTGTCCTATGACCACCCATAATAGACTACAGTCATGTGCTCTACTTATGGCTGCCCTTAAACAATAGTCAGAAACTGCAGTTGGTTTAAAATGCAGCAGCCCACATAATTTTGATAGACGGAGCACATAACATTAATTTTATGAAGTCTGCATTGTTTGCAAGTTGGTTTTACCAACTTCACCAAGTTGGCACCCAGAGACTTCAGAATCATGTTCTCCAGCCAGCATTTGGACAGTGATTAATGGTGTTTATAGGTGTCTTGCCATTTTCCTTACCTGGGAAATTCAGTATGGAAGAAAGGATTACGAAACATCCCAGCAGGAAAAACTACAGCATGGTGCCGCAGTGAATAGTAGGAATGGACAGACCAAGAAGGCACTTCCCAACTGAAATGGAGGGGGGGAAAATCACAGTAAGGGAAGGAAATAATTGTTTTCATTGGAAATCTCTCGTTTTTGCTTGTATATGTTCTCACATTTATAGCAATGCCAAATTCTTCATAGTTTTAATTTTCCAAATTACTTGACCTTTTCAACAAAGTGACACCAATGTGTTAGCAATCTGCTGATTCAAATGTCTTGCTTGAATCTGATTTGTCTTCAGACAGAAGCATTTTACATTTTCATTCTCTATCTGTTTTAAACTTTATCATTCACTTATGTATATTAGTATATTATGCTGGTGTGTGGTACACATTAATATCATTATTATCCTCCTCTGGCTAAATTGATCCATTGTAAAATGAAGGCCTGCTCTCTGAAGTTTTGGGACATAATCAAACATACTGGTCCAAGGCAAACTGGCAAATCCACATTTACTGAGATGAAGTGGTTGTCCCAAAAATCACCCAGCTGGCTTCTGTATCCAAGAAAAGATTAGATTGGAACTTTAGTCTTCTCATTCCTAGTACAGTGAGAGAGGCAGAGGTGGTATTCAGCAAGTTCTGATCAGTTCTGGACAACCGGTAGCAGAAATTTTGAGTAGTTCAAACAACTGGCAAATGCCACCTCTGCCTGGAGATTTTTTATCCTTCCCATGCCACGCCCACCAAGCCACGGCCACAGAACTGGTAGTAAAAAATTTTGAATCCTACCACTAGGGGGGGAGGGGAAAGAGAGAGAGAGAGAGAGGATACACAGATAAATGCAAGTTTCAAAAATAAGTCTTCATTTAACTGATGTTGTGTACAAGGACACATCAATAACCTATAAATTAAAAAAAGAGTTCAAGTAATAGTAAACAGTTCTGAACTTTTCTAAAATGTCTAATCTTATAGATTAAACTGGAAGCGGAGGAGAGCAAATCTGTAGAACAATAGCAGAAGAGGATGTGGGAAACCAAGATATTAGTTTATTCATTTGGAAAGAAAAACATACCCATCATGCAGATGGGGACTGACAAGTCTGAGCAAGATCTTCTTCTTCAGTGAGTTTAGGCAGGCAACCACATTGTGGAAAAAATTATTATCTTCAATCTTCAGCTGAACAAAGTAGCAAACAATAATGTTAGGAATGGGAGTTCAATGACAATTAATGTTTAGCAAAGACAATAAATATTATTTTTCATTTTGTTCTCTTGGTTCTAGCTAAGTTTCACTCTGTCAAATAATTAAATACAAATTATTTTGGGTATTTAATTCTTCCAACACTCCCCTGAAATTCTAAGCTTCTATCAACAGGTTATAAATCTGTAGCTGTACAAAGGCACAATCATTTGGCAGGTGAGAGTTTCACTATATACTGCCTACCTTTTAAATAATTTATCACTCCCCCCTTCACCTTTCATGGAATTGATGGAGGAAATAAGCTGATTATTCCTTTCTTCTAAAGCTGTAATTTGACAAAAATTATATTATATCCTCCTTTCCCATATGTGGCCTTTCCAACACAAGCAAAAGTAACTATTAATTGTTAAGACAAAACAAAGAAACAAAGGACAGTCTATAAGTATAATACATTTAACACACAGTTGATTTATGGATGACTATTCATTTATTTTATTTTTATTTGTCAATTGCTTACAAGATAATAGGTATAAGTAAAAAGATAATTATGAATACATGGATACATATAAGAAAAATAAAAAATATATAAAAGAAACAATAGGAGAGGGACAGTAGGCACGTTGGTGCGCTTATGCACACCCCCTACAGACCTCTTAGGAAAGGGGTGAAGTCAATAGTAGATAGTCTAAGGTTAAAGTTTTTAGGGTTTGGGGAAAAAAACCACAGAGTCAGGGAGAGTATTCCAGACATTGACCACTCTGTTGCTGAAGTCGTATTTCCTGCAGTCAAGTTTGGTGCAGTTAACCTTGAGTTTGTATCTATTGTTTGGTCTTGTGTTGTTATGGTTGAAGCTGAAGTATTCATTGACAGGTAGGACATTGCAGTGTATGATTTTGTACACTATACTTAGATCGGACCAAAGGTGGCATAGTTCTAAGTTTTCTAGGTCTAGAATTTTTAATCTGGTGGCATAACTATTCTACAATGAGTAAATGAGTGGAGAACTCTTCTTGTGGAATATTTCTGGACTTTCTCAACTGTATTAATATCAGATATGTAATGTGGGTTCCAGACTGATGAGCTGGATTCAAGTATTGGTCTAGCAAATGTTTTGTATGCTCTAGTTGTAACTGTAATATTACTAAAGAAAAAGCTACGTAAGGTTAGGTTAACAACTCTTAATGCCTTTTTGGGTATGCAGTTACAGTGCGCTCTAACACTTAGATCATTAGAGATGAGTACCTTGACAGAGTTTGGATCATCAACAAGGTCTTGACTATTCAGTCCATATTTTATTTTCTGATTTTTTTTTGCCAATATGTAGGACAGAGCATATATTTGTTGAGATTTGAAACTGCCATTTGTTTGACCATTCTGATATATAGTGAAGGTCGTTTTGAAGGGTAGTAGTATTGTCTGTGGTGTTGAATAGCTTTGCATTATCAGTGAAGAGAATGCAATTGCTCTTGATATGATCACAGAGGTCATTTATGTAGAGTATGAAAAGAGTTGGTCCTAGAACACTACCTTAGGAGACACCACTGTTGACAGGGACAGAATTTGATAGGATGCTCCTAATTTTGATCATTTGTTGTCTGTTTGACAGGAATGCTTCTATCCAGTTATGCAGGTGTACAGAGATACTGTAAGATTTTAGTTTTAGGAGTTTGTTGTGTATCACTGAATCAAAGGCTTTACAGAAGTCTATGTAGATTGTGTCTATTGTTTTGCCCTGCTCGAGTTGTGTTGTCCATATGTTTTTGCAGTGTAAGAGTTGTAGATTGCAGGAAAGTTTTTTCCTCAAACTAAATTGTTTATTAGAGAGTAGGTTGTTTGTTTCTAAGTGGAGGATGATGGATTGGATAATAATTGATTCCATGACTTTACAGGTGACGCAGCATAAAGAGATTGGTCTGTAATTTTCAACTAGGCTGGGGTCTCCCTTTTTGAAGATGGAGATGACCGTGTCTTGTGACCATAGTTTTGGCAAGGAGCTGGTCCTGAAAGATTTTTCAAAGATTATGCTTAGATAAAGTTCAGCTATGGCAGTGAGTAGCTTTTTTGAGAAGTAGGCACATATTCCGTCCGGTCTAATAGATAGGGATGGTTTTAGATTGCACAATGCTTTTTCAACAACGTCTTCTGTAAAGTTGATATGTTAGATCATTGTAGTTGCCTGTAGTTCGACTAGGAAATACTGGGCATGATTCATAGCTGTTTACAAATACTGAGCCAAAGAATGTGTTAAAGAGGTTTGCTTTAATAGTGTCATCATTGCAATCTTTGCCATTAGGTCCTTTCAGGGGTGGGGTGGACTTTGAGTCTTTTAGTTTATTGTTTATAAAATTGTAGAAAGCGCGGATAGAATTGGTGCATAGAAGGTTTTCTTCTTTTTTTATGTGATAATTGGTGCATTCAGTTTTTATCTAGTGGCATAAATTTTTGTATCAGTTTTAGAAGTTGGCAACATGACCAGATTTGTTTTTCCCCCAAAGTGATTTCTTTTTGGATTGAAGCTTCCTTCTTGTTTTGGGAAATTTGTTTTTTCTGGTTTTGGGAGTTGTTAATGGTACATATAGTTTGATGACTCTTTTGACTTCAAGTAAAAAATATGTTGTAATGGTCTTCAACAGTATTGCATCCAGAGAATAGAAATTGCCAATCAAGGGATGAGAGATTGTTGTTTATAAGATCATAGTTGCCTTTTTTTAAGTTATAATTGGAGATTCCATCGTTGTGATGATGAGGGATGAGGGATGAAATAGCATTCACATCTTTGATTCAATTCCTCGTATTTGAAACTATAGGAGAGCAGGAAATACACTGTTCTGTGTCAAGACCTATGCTTCAGCGGAAAAAATAAAGACATTTGAAGCCAAATCAAAAATGGTGCTTAACTTTTACCTCTTGGTACTCATTGTCAATTTTGTTTGTTTGGAGCATGTTTTCTGGATATCCAATCTTCACTTGGAGGCTATAAATCTAAAAATATGAAAATAAAGATTAGTTATTTACTCTGAACCTATGACATAGTAAAAAAAGGACAACTGACATTGGTATGTAAACAAGGGAATCCTTCAGAAAACACTTGAGTATTAACTTACAGAGAGTGGTTTCACCTGCTTGTAACTCTTGTATTTCATTCGCTAATGTAAGTGAACCGAATTTTCTACAAAGCAGGCCACAATCAAAGGCCACTAAAGATTGAATGAGAAATTTTCTAGTCTATGTCTGGAATTAGACTGATGAATTTCGTGTTTATATAAACTTTGTCTTGAAGGTAAAGGTTGCACTGACAATATTACTAAGCATTACAGAAACAAAAATAAAATTTCTAAAGTGGTAAGTGCTGGAATAAATACTGACTTCTCAGAAATGTCCAAGTTTTGTCTTGTATACCTGGAGCTCCATTCCAGACCTGAACACTAGTTTTGAAGTCTCTGAGCTGGAGAATAAACTCCCGAGATATAAATTCTAATACAGTCATCCATTCCCATAATGTAACCAAACAAATATCAGAATAAGTGAACATACTTTCTTCTTGGCTTCTTGACGGGATTGGGAGTTCATCCAATTAACTTGATCTAGATGGCTGTTAATGGCATCCCGGATCTCAGAAAAAATCTCTTCTGCCTGGCCAGAGAAAGGAAAGAGAGTCCCAGAAGTAGGGAAGCATTTCACTTGTTATTTGCCCATAAAGGCCAAGATTAAACTGAGTTTACTAAACTTTAAAAATAAGCAGTTATATAGTAGATATGGAAGCATTCTTGAAAGGAATGGTTAAGGAGAAATGAAGTCTAGCCACCTATTGTTTTGTTTTGAATATTGAGTATGATATTAGAATGCTGAAGAGCATATTTTATCTGATACTACTTTGTTTCTTTCCTGAGGAAGCGTCCCCCCCTTATAATATAACACTATCTCCTGCCATTTCTAATGAAATCTAAGATTAGCTATGGATAGGCATGAAACATACCACATAAGCATATTAGTTTGAAAAGCACAAGAGACTATGGACCCAAAAGTCAGTATCTGGTACTATTGAATACCTACGAGATCTTTGGCCTTCTGGGGGAAAATCTCCTGCACAACCATCTTCCCAAGTACAGGTCCAAAGAATGTGCTAGTGTCACTCAGGCATTTCCTCCATCGCTCAGTTCTTATCTGAAAATAATTAAAATCAAATTAAAAATTGAACAAGTATGATAAATGAATGGGAGCATTTGCTCTGGAATATAGTTGAACATGGCTGTGGATGAAAATCCATCCCAATTTTTTTTCCAGGATTTAAGCTGAAAAAAAATCATGGAAGAAGACAATGCAACCCAAATGTAGTTGGAGTCCTGCTTATCCCACGGGAGCCTCTCTCCTTCAATAAAAAATGTGTTTCATCTACACACAAGAATGTGCTTCTTCTGCCTCCTCCAATATGGCATAAAAACATCACCTGCCCTTCAGTAGTGCATGAATCTGGAGCAGCATCTCAGTCTGGAGATCAGGAGTAGAGGGTTTACAAGAACAAGCCATGGGGGCAATTTTCCTCCCCTTTGTAAAAATAAAATGTGACCGCTAGAAGCTACAAGAACAGCCAGAAGACTGTGTCCCTTTCTGCAGCTTCAATGGATGAGGCAGTATTGCTGAAGAAGCAGTGCATCTGTGGAAATGGCCATCATTATAGTCATGAGCCTATCTCAGGCAGTAGCATTTGCAAATCTGAAACATTCTCAAGAAACAGAGGAGTTCACTAGGACATCAACAAAAGGTTTTTGTCTAATGGTGGAACAACGCCAAAACATAGTTGTTATTAGTAGTATTTGTCCTACTTGACAGGAAGTCTACCACCAGATCACATTATTTTAAAAAGGGGAGAGGAATGTCCCTATCCCCTGTCCCCAATTTAATATTTGGAGAGGAAGAATCTCAGGGATGATTTTACTAAGATTCCTACTAATGAGTTTACTGATGAGTTTCATGCATTCTAGCACGCGCAAATTACAATGAAAAAGTGAGCTTGAGTTAACATTAAGTGTTACTTCTTAATACAATAGAAAAAAGAAAGTACAAGAAAAGCACGTCTCTTACCATGTTCCCTGCCCTGCTATCCAGCACGTTTGCTAATTCTTGACGAGCTTTCTGGAATTGGCTGTCCAGGGCTGGGGAGAGATTTCCAACTAGGCAAAGTATCATATAGGTCTGCAATACATCTCTAAAATAAGAAAAAGAAAGGAACAAAATGTGATTTTTGTCCCTATAATAGTATTGATCTTGAAAGGGTAGTTCATATTTTATTGTATTGTAAATTTGATAAGAGTCCTCAGCAGGAAGTTATCTTAGCTATACTAAAATCCAAACTATTATACTTCTGAGTGTGTAAGAAAATTACTTGCGGATGAAAGTCCTAAAATTACAGTAGGCATAGCCAGATTTGTAACTATGGCTATAAAAACAAGGTTTTTAGTAACAAATCAATGATGGCATTTTAAATACATTATGTAATATTTATTAAATATTTCACTTGTTAAAATTATTTTAAATTATATGCCTGAATAATAGTTTGTGGCACATTTAAGGCAAATATATATGGTTGTATTATTTCTAGCCCTTCATGGAAAAAGAAAACATCAGACAAAAAAGTGTGAAATGACTTTTAAGTATGCATTGGTTAATGACTGCAATAAGGTGTTTTATTTAGGGTATACATGCAAGAAGGCCCACACATGAATTATGAAAAATTCTGTGAATACCAAACAGGAAAAATCCTCTATGCATTTGATCCAGAATGTAACTGTGAACACGAAGCCATCAATGTGGCCTCTTTTTTCAACTTCCATTTATGCAGTCTGTGCAAAACAGCTTCTCCAGGTCTTGCTTTCTTAACATGTAGAAGTGAAGTTACAGCATTCCACAAACTAGCAATGTCTTACCTCCGTTTTTGCCACTGCCCAATAAGTTGTGACATTCCTTTCAAATAGTCCATGTCATGCACAGCAATTGGTTGAGACATGTTCAGCTGCACAGGATGGAAAGCTGCCTGAAGGCATGACAGCCAATCAATAGCAGGAGCCTTTTCCTAAAAAATAGAATTGGACAGATGAAATGATGAAATCTCACCAAGAAGAGACACAACAAAATGCTTGCTTGGAAATTGAAGGGCATTCTAGTGTGAAGGCAGAGCAGAAAGGAGGAAAGAAGATACACACATACACACACACAAAACATTCCTCAGAAATCAATAAAAAGACAATGCTATGATTTGGTGGAGGAAGCAAGACTATACTACAAGTGGAAACAGGAAAAAGCATTAACAGCCTGATTTTATGCATGATTTCACATGATCATAAATCTCATTGTTCCTATTTCAGTGCATATAGTATTGTGCCCTGAATAAAAGTAGCATAAGATTCTGGCTGGATAGACACACTGTTGGTATGTGATTTCCAAGCCTAGTAAATGAGAAAATGGCCTATACCGGAAAGTAATGTATTGTCTTTGAAGAAGTAGCTTTATGGACTTCAGATTTCAACTTCTGTCAGTGAAGATGACTGCACTGGGTCATCTGCTTACTTCTGGATCCTTATTGCCATAGTTTAGCCTCCTATTCTTTCAATTACACCATTGAAATGTACTCTGCAGGGGACCATTGTTAAAGATGATCTGGAGGCTTCTATTGTTATTACAGTAGAAAAATTCAGTGAATCATTGGTATTTCAAATTACCTTTGTGCATTAATTTTATATCACCTTTAAAAACTAATGGATCATTTTAAATCAAGAAGAATTTCAAGTCCTCTTGACAACTAAAAGGTCATTTCATTATCCAGAATATCCTGGATTTTTTTTTAATTTTCCAAAACTATATTTGGAACTTATGCTTTCCCATGTTTTAAATTTCTGGAAGTTAGTTAAGACTAAGAACTTCTGTAAAATGTTTGATAGTGGACATACTTTATGTCTTAGTATAACTTAAATAGTCCCTTGCTTTATTACCCTTATTATTACAAGATTTGTGACTATTTTGTATATATACCATGGATATTTTCCATATATATAGAGATATTTTGACTTCACAGTAATGTTGCTGCATTACTCTTAACCATTGAGATTTTTTTTTATTGACTCAGCATTGTATAAATATCCAAAACACACATTTTTGGAAGACGGTATACAGACCTGTAGCTTCTTGATGGTAGTGTGGTGAAATAACATCCTTTTCTCCTGTCGCTTCTTCAGGGGAGTAACAATCTTCTGGAGGTTTGAGATAAAGGAGAATGCCATGGAAATACAGGTAGAAGTAGAATCTGTATGTCCACCCATCAGCTCTTCTAGCTTCTTCAGATACAAGTAATATGAACGTAAGACCTGCAAAACAAACCTTTCTTTCAAGCAGAGTCAGTAGTTAAACTTGTTCTGAGCCATTTGCTCAGTTATGAGCTATGCAAAATAATAAAAAAAATTATCCACACACCTCACTCTTCTACTACTCATAAATATTTGTGTAGTTTCTGTTCTGTATAAAAATAGTAGACTCCAAATAACTCATTCTGATTGGTTACTAAAAACAAATGGGGATAGGTTCAAAAGGAACCAATCCCCGAAGCCGCACAAAGGCAGCAAAATCAAATGAATGTCATTGGCTACAAGCCGGCAGACAGAAAAGTATAAAAGGGCTGTCGCGGCTTGAGCCAATGTTCCGTTTTGCAACTATACTTGAAATAAAGACTTTGTTGTTGGAACCCGGTCTACCTCGCTTTTTTCCGGACGGAACACTGGCAACGAGGATGGGATCATCCTAAACGCGAGACTGAGCATGCGGTGACAGACAAGCCAGACAAAGAGCAATGGCCGGAAACAATGCGCCGCCCGCACCCTTCAACCCCAATGAAGAAGATTGGGAATCTTACGTAGACCGTTTCCAGATGTACCTAGAGAGCAATGAGATGGAGGAAATCTCAGACCAACGAAAAAGAGCCGTCTTCTTGACACACTGTGGGCCTGCGATTTTTAAAATGGCTAAGGCTTTGGCAAAGCCCTGAGATGTCAAACAATTGACGTGGACCAAGCTCCAAAGAACATTAAAGGCTCACTATGCACCAGTGGTGTCAAACCTGATAAAGTGACACGAGTTTTATCGGAGAGACCAGAAAGAAGGCGAAACCATCGCTGATTTTGTAGCCGCACTACGCCAAATAGGGGGAGCGTGTGAGTTTCTTAACTTAGATGAAGCGATGCGGGATCGAGTGATATTGGGGTTAAGAGACTCAACAATACAGAGCAAGCTACTGAACAAACCCAACATATCAGTAGCCGAAGCTATTGCAGAAGCCTCGGCTGCTGAAGCCACCAAAAAATCGGCAGATAAGATGAAACAAATGAATGCAAGCAACGATGAAAAAAGCCCGGCCAGAGGAAAAAAAACAACCTCCCACAACCACTCATTACGAAGAACTCGAGGAGACGTCAGAATCCAGGGAGGAAGACGACGAAATCCACCGCCTATACGCTAACAAGAAAGGGCGCGAAAATAGAAATCGGTGGGAATGTGCTGGCTGCGGGGGAAACCATCCCCGAGCCGACTGCAGATTCCTCGATGCCATTTGCAGAGCATGCAAGAAAAGGGGGCATATCGAGAAAGTCTGCAGAAACAAAAAGAATTACAGCCCAAAGAGACGAAACGACTCCCCAGCAAAGCCTGAGCCAAGACTCTCCGAGAGAAAGTGGCAGCGAAACAGGCAAGCCACTAACCGGGAGAAAGCATACCAAACTTTCACTATCGGAAGCGCTCAGACGGAAAGCGGGAAGAAAGGAAAAATTGTTGTAAAAATCGAAGACAGCCCCTGCGAGATGGAAGTTGATTCTGGATCGTTCCTATCCATGGTGTCATGGGACACCCTCAAAAAACTAATTCCAGACATCAAAATTAAGGAACTCCAGAGACAAAAACTAACCCTCAAAGATTATCAGGGAAACCGAATTCCTGTAATTGGCCTGGGACATTTTCGAATCGCTTACAGGCAACATGTTACAGTACTACCATTAACGATAGTCGACCGAGATCGACCAAGCCTCCTGGGTATCGAATGGTTCGCACCATTGGGCATCGAGATGACCGGAGTAGACCGGGTGGCCGCAACTGACTGGGAAGAAGACCTGATCCAAGAATTCCAGGACGTCTTCGACGGCTCCCTAGGCAGGTATCAGGGAACCCCCATTTCATTTTGTCTAGACCCACAGATAACCCCTAAAAAGCTAAAGGCCAGATGGGTTCCTTTTGCTTTAAAAGAAAAAGTAGAGGAACAACTAAATAAATTAATAGATCAAGGGGTTTTAGAACCGTCGACCACGCTAGATGGGAAACACCAATTGTGACACCAATTAAGCCAGATGGGCCAGTTCGAATCTGTGGCAACTACAAGGCTACCCTGAACCACGCGTTGCAACAGAGCGCGTACCCGGTGCCAGTTGTGCAACACCTACTGCACTCTCTTGGGGGAGGAAAAGTTTTCGCTAAACTAGACCTGGCACAGGCGTACCAACAGCTCCCAGTAGACCCATTAACAGCGGAAGCACAAACAATAGTGACTCACAAAGGGGCATTCAAATGTAAAAGACTCCAATTTGGAGTAAGCGTAGCCCAGGCGTTTTCCAGAGCCTCATGGAACGCTTGTTAAATGGCATAAAAGGGGTCATGCCATACTTTGACGACATCCTAATTTCAGCCAAAGATGCAACACAGCTTAAAAAAAGACTCAAAGAGGTCCTAAATAAATTCAGAGAATCTGGCCTTAAAGTAAAGAAAGAAAAGTGCTGCCTAATGACTGATCGCGTCGAGTTTTTAGGATATTTAATTGATGGAGAGGGCATACACCCCACCGAAAAAAAAGTAAGAGTTATAAAAGGCGCACCAGAACCAAAGAATAAAACTGAGCTGCAGGCATTTTTGGGACTGATAAACTTTTATAATGTGTTTCTACCCCAAAAAGCCACAATAGCGGAACCATTGCATCGATTACTGGACAAGAAAACAATTTGGACATGGGGGCTTAGAGAAAAAAAAGCTTTCCAAGGAATAAAAGACTTATTAACATCAAACACGGTTCTTATCCAGTTTATCAATACACTGCCATTGACGGTGACCTGCGACGCCTCGCCATTCGGAGTCGGTGCCATCCTGAGCCACCAATTGCCTGATGGGAGAGAGGCACCCGTCGCATACTATTCTAAGACCCTGTCCAAAGCCGAGCGTAATTACAGCCAGTTGGACAGAGAAGCTCTAGCAATTGTCGCCAGAGTGAAACGCTTCCACGAGTACCTATATGGAAGAACTTTTCAAATCGTAACAGACCACAAACCGCTACTAGGAATTTTGGCTGGAAACAAGCCCACATCGAATATTCTGTCCCCACGAATGACTAGATGGTCAGAGTTCCTGGCAGCCTATTCCTATACTCTGACACATCGCCCAGGGAAACAAATTTCCCATGCAGACGCTTTGAGCAGAGCACCATTGCCGTCAACAGAGGAAGACCTGGCACCAACGATGACAGCATTACAGAAAGAGACTTGCCCCGATCTACCCATATCTGCGAATGATGTTGCCAGAGCCACCGCAAAAGACCCATTGACTGCCCGCGTACTTAACTGGGTAGGTAAAGGCTGGCCGGAAAACCAAAAAACTGAGAACTTTAAACCTTTCCGGACCAGACAAACTGAACTCTCAGTCCAAAAAGGTTGTTTATTGTGGGGTGATCGGGTAATTATTCCGAAAAAATTACAAACCAAGGTACTGGGTATGCTTCACGAAGGCCACCCAGGAATAGTTAAAATGAAAAGCCTTGCTAGAAGCTATGCCTGGTGGCCGGGGATAGATAGGGACATCGAATACTGGATAAACTCGTGCAATAAATGCCAAAAAATCAGGCCGTCCCCACCAAAAGCACCCATAAGAGACTGGGAAACCCCAAGAGGCCCCTGGTCACGAATCCACATCAATTTTGCGGGTCCTGCCAAGGGGCATACGTTTCTGATTGTCGTGGATGCATTACTCTAATTGGTTGGAAGTAAAAATTATGCCATCTACGACAACAGAAACCGTCATAAAACAACTTGACAAACTCTTTGCAACCCATGGCCTACCGGACATCCTAGTGTCCAACAATGGGCCACAATTAACCAGTCTCCAATTTGAGCAATACCTAGCCTCCCTAGGTATAAGACATGCCCTAACCGCGCCGGCCCACCCGGCTGCAAACGGTAGGGCAGAGAGAATGGTCAGGTTTACCAAGGAGGGTTTAGAAAAAATGGACACTGGGGATGTCCAAAATAAAATAAATCGATTACTCACTCTCCAACATATCACACCCAGTACCACAACCAACAAAACCCCAGCAGAATTACTGATGGGAAGGAAAATAAGGTCGCATCTAGACAGATTGCACCCAAATTTCACACCAGAAAACCCCCCCAACTCCTCCACTCGATTCAGGACCTTTGC
>BLBF01000004.1:9721685-9733198 GCA_015471245.1 Laticauda colubrina | reverse complement strand
AAGGAAGGAAGGAAGGAAGGAAGGAAGGAAGGAAGGAAGGAAGGAAGGAAGGAAGGAAGGAAGGAAGGAAGGAAGGAAGGAAGGATCGATCTAATGGGTCAAACAATTAAAAATGGCAGGCAGGAAGTTTGTACTTTCAGACTTGCAAGTTTCTAATAATGTAGCCTTACACTAAAGTAGATTTAGCTCATGTAGTTGAATTCCCCAGTTGACATGTCCTCATTAAAATGCAAAAATTTGATCCCCCCACCCCAAACAAGAGCATTAGGATTTCTGTCAAGATTGGGTTATGGGAAGAAAGAGTTTGATTTTTTTCTGCCATAGCACTATTGTTTCAGTCCATTATTATTTGAACTTATTGATGGATTTATAGTGTGGTCCTGCCTCAGATGATTGAACCCCAACAGCACAATTTTCCTGTTCCCTTCTTTTTTAACACATTTCTTGTAGTTATATAGTACTTTTTCTGTATTCTGCACAGTAGTGGATTTTTAAGCTGTGCAGATGCAGATAGATAAACTCAACAAGACGTCCATAACAAAGTACATTTATTGGTTCATCAGTTATCCTCATAATTCACATTTGTGATGAAGTTCTTCTTTAATGACCAACCCTTTGTATATCTGCCTTGTAGTAAAAGCTGGTTATCTCCTAACCCATCTCGTAGCAATAGAAAGCAGCTGCCATGAGTTAGAGAATTCAGGCAAAGTGAGTAAAACTCCCCCAACCCATCAAGGGTCAAATTAGTGACCAATCAGGATTACAGATGTGGCCACGTGACATGAACTACATTTCCCAGGATACCTTTAACTACATTACAGATGTTGTACAACCACAGCTAGAGTACTGCATCCAGTTTTGGTCACCACATTATAAAAAAGATGTTGAGACTCTAGAAAAAGTACAGAGAAGAGCCACCAGGATGATTAGGGGACCGGAGGCTAAAACATACAACAAATGGTTGCAGGAACTGGGCTTAGCTCGTCTAGTAAAGAGAAGGACCAGGGGAGACATGATAGCGATCTTCCAATATTTGAGGGGCTGCCACAGGGAGGAAGGGGTCAAGCTATTTTCTAAAGCGCCTGTAGGCCAGACAAGGGATAATGGATGGAAACTGAACAAGGAGAGATTTAACCTGAAAATAAGGAGAAACTTTCTGACAGTGAGAACAATCAACAGCTTGCCCTCGGAAGTTGTGGGAGCACCATCAGTTGAGACTTTCAAGAAGAGATTGGACTGCCATTTGTCAGAAATGGTAAAGGGTCTCCTGCTTGGGCGGGGGGTTGGACTAGATGACCTACAAGGTCCCTTCCAACTCTGATTATCTGTATCTGCATTAACCATGATGCATTCCCTTAAGGGGACAGCTCATAATTCCTAAGGAACTATCCAATTCCCATAGACTGGCTGGACAGCACAGTACCCAATATAGACAGAAGAAGCAGTGAATAAACAGAATTACAAAGTGAAAATGCTGACATCTATATACACCACCTAATATCATGGAGGAGGTAATAAGACTTATCTGAAGTAATTTTTGCCCATCTAAAAATGGAAAAGTTATCAAAATGAATCATAGCCTTGATAAAATGCTACATCATTCCATGTGTCCTTCACTCACATTAAGTCATTAATCTTCACGAAGAAACCTTCTATGGGGGGGTGGGGGATGGGACATTACTGAGGGAAATATAAGTAAAAATAAATTGACATGTTACCCATAATAACTCTCAAAGCAAGAGGATTTTTTAATCCCCAATATTTTTACCAAGTACTCCATAGATATTTGAAAGTCTGAATCTGCATTTCAAAGACCATGAATAATTTTGTTTGATTAAGCTCTACCAAGTAAGTGTTGAATCTTAGTAATCATATATATATAAATTTCCTCCAGGATGATCAGTCCCCAGACTGGCCCTTCAGGTTTTCAGGGATGAACTCATTTTCCACTGTAAATGAATCCTCCCACTTTGCTGCTGGCAACTTCTGTTTTTTCCAAGTGAAAAACAGTTTCACTTGGTTTGGTTTCTGCTGTGATTCATTTGTTTGTTTTCTTAGCTATCACTAATATTATCAAGGGTCTTCTCCAGCAACAATGTTCAAAGTCATCAATATTCTTTCTACCCTGTTTCTTCCACAGAGGGTCATAAGGAAAGCTATTTCACACACATCGTGGCATCTAAATATCTTTAATGCCTCCACATTGGATGCTAGCCTGAAAAATGTCTTGATTGCTATGTCTTTACTCTGATATTTGACTCTCATTTCAATATCTTTATAATCAGTTTTAAAGCTGTTTGCGGTACATGTTGATATCCATTTCATTTTCTTTTACATTTAATCATAGTCTCATGTTTTTTTACTGTGCTTCTTGATTTTTGTTATTAGCGCTTACAGATCATTTACATTTTCAGCTATCTGTATTCAAAAATAACAGAATATCAGAGTTGGAAGGGAACTAAGAAGTTTTCTCGGCCAACCCCCTGCTCAAGCAGGAGACCCTATGCCTGTGAAGGCAAACCTATGGCACACGTGCCAGAAGTGGCATGCAGAGCCATCTCTCTGGGCATGCCAGCCATTGCCAGTTGCTCTTCCAGGTTCTACCACATGCCAGCCAGCTGGTCTTTGCATGTGTGGGGGCACCGGAAACCAGAAGAGCATTAGAAATCAGCCGGCCAGCTGGTCTTCATGTATGTTAGAAGCCAGAAGACTAGGTGACCGGTGCACATGTGCATGCCAGAGCTGCTCTTCTGGTTTTCGGCACACACACACACTCCCATTTCAGCCTAAAAGGTTAACTACCACTGGCCTGTACCATTTCAGACAAGTGGTTTTCCAATCTCTTCTTTAAAACCTCCAGTGGTGGAGCACCCACAACTTCTGAAGACAAGTTGGTCCACTGATTAATTGTTCTGTCGGGAGATTTCTCCTTATTTCTAGGTTGATTTTCTCCTTGATTTGTTTCCATTTGTTTCTTTTTGTTCTTCCTTCAGATGCTTTGGAAAATAGGTTGGAAACCCCCCCCCCCCTTTAATAGCTATGGAATATTCCACAGCTTCTCCTGACTGGCAAGGTGAACGTTTTTCTATGGTCAGTGAAGCACACATATTGATTTTTTCCCCCTCTTTGGCTTTCTTTCCTCTTCATTATGCTCCAGCAATAATAATCTCATGGTCCTAGGCTTTTTATAAACTAGTTTGAACTTCTGGCATCTCTTTTTCCATGTAAGGAAACAAATGTAAGGAAATGATTGTTTCCATATAAGGAAATACATCTGTGTTGAATGATCATAACCATTATTTTGCTATTATGTGGAATTAAGGCTATTGTGTAATATTTTTCATACTCTATTAATGTTCTTTTTTTTTTTTTTTTTGGTGACTGGTATGTAGACTGACTCTTTTCAATCTGTTGCACAATGTATGTTCTCCAGATTTGCTGACATAGTTTCATTGGAACTTTTACTGATTCTTCTTCTGTTGCGTGTTATATTTCTATAGGTACTACTTATTATATATATAATATATAATATAATATAACTTATTCCATAAGTTCTTATATTTTTCCAACTAGGTGGTCACAAGAATGCCGATCTAACTTCATCTGCTTGTACTAGGGATTCTTATAAAACAGGAAATCATTTCTAAGGAATCAGTTACTTGGTGTCCTCCCGCATACCATTTCAAAATTGGAAACTCTTTCAGACCAGAGATCTTTTGAAAAACTGTTCCTGTTTTTCTATTGTTGTTTCCATGTCCCACATTCTGAAAGGCCCGGTCCCACTGGCCGATGGACGTAAAACGTATGCATAAAGGACACAGTGGATGAGCAAAATTTCAGGGGTGGCTTCATCCGTTGTCATCCGCTCATTTATGATGTTCGGTGATTTATGATGTGCTTACCTGCACGCTGCCGTCATGCACCTGTAAATCGTCATCTGCATGCTGCATGCAGAGAAGCAGCCTTTCCAAAAGCCCTTTTTTCCTGCTTTTTTAACTGCAGCTGTGCCTCCTACGGCAGCTGAAGTTGAAAAAATCAGGAAATAAAGGTCAGGCAACAGCTCAGGTGGGTGGGTGGGCAAAAACATCAGCAGACATAAAACCAGTTCTATGTCTGCTGCTCTTCAGACTACCGGAAAGGCTAGGTCCCACTGGCCGACAGACACAAAACGTATGCAAAAACGACACAGCGGATGAGCAAAATTTCGGGGGTGGCTCCATCCGTTGTCATCCGCTCCAAAAAGTGGCGAAAATTTGCATAAACAGAACGGAAAAGAACAGAACAGAAAAGAATGGATGTGGGTAGTATGTAGCAGGGATGTTAAATGGATGTTCATAGGAAGCCTAGCAGATGACAGCGGATGGAAGCGGATGACACCTCTGAAGGGGTTCCGGGGGAGAATTTCGAAGTGGACGCAGAGCGGAAGGGGCGGATGCATAACAGATGAAGTGGATGCATCACGGACGCCTATAGGAAACAAAGGGGATGCCTCGCGGATGTATATTGGATGCAAAGCATTCCCTGCACATGCGGGGAATATGAATTGCATCAGCTCCGCGGATATAAAAAGATGCAGCACGCACACAGTCAGCATACAGGGGAAAGATGTGCTGCCAGATACATCTTGCAGGAACACCATAGTTCATCAGTCAGGCAAGAAGAGGAAGTCCATGCCTACTCGTTCAAGCCCTGGCAAGGTGAAGAAGGGCAGAACCAGCATCCCACCCCCTGGCACTGACTCTGAAGCTGCTGCTGCTGCTGCTGCTGCTGCTGTGGTGGACCAGCCCCAAGGCCCTCAAGCCCCTCAAAGCCCTGCTGCTGAAGGCCCTGCTGCTCAAGCCCCTGAAGGCCCTGATGCTCAAGCTCCTGAAGGCCCTGAACAATCTCCAGAAGGCCCTGATGCTGAAGGCCCTGAAGCCCCTGCCAGAGGGAGGAAAACACAAGGGAAGGAGAAGGGAGAGAGGAAACAGTACACCGTTTCCGAGGAGCATGAGGATGAGGTGCTGGAATGGCTGAGGGAGAACGAGTACCTCTGGAGAAAGGGCCACAGACTGTATCGGGACACCAAGAAGAAGCAGGCAGCTTGGAGAGACAAGGCAGAGAGCCTGGGCTACACTTCAGACCGACTCCTGGGATGGTGGAAGCACATGCACACCTGGTATGGCAAGCTACACTTCAAGAAATCCGGGCAGCCCGCTGTCAAGCTCACTGACCGGGAGATGTACGTCATGGCCAAATGCAGTTTCCTGGAGGGTGAGATCTGCCACCGAAGAGCAGCCCCTCTGAGACCCCTCTCCCTCAGACAGCCCACAGACAGCCAGTCCTTTTCCAGCCAGGAGCCAGCTACCCTGTCCGGGCAGGTGTCTTCAGAGAGCCCCACAGCAGAGACCCCCCCGACAGCTGCACTCCCCATGCTGGCGGACTTGGAGGATCCAGTGGAGGATGACACCCTGCTGTCACAAATGGAGGAAGAAGAAGCAGCCACCAGAGGCCAACCCACCCCCACCCCCAGCTCCAGGGGATGCAGGCAGAGAGGCAGACTGGAGGCCCAGGACCACAGTGTGCTATTGGAGATCAGGGACACAATGAAGACCAGCACAGAACTTCTCTCTCAGTTGGTTCACTTGGACAGAGCATCCTCGGGCCAGAACACCTTCATCACCTACGTGAGCCAGACCCTCATGGACCTGCCCAAGGCCCAGTACCAGGTGATGAAGCAGAAGATCACAGCACTTCTGCACAACCCTCAAGGCCCAGCTGAATCTGCTCCTACCCAGTCCAGGTCTGCTCCTTCACCCCAGGTGATGTCACAGCCCTTCCACGGCTTTCAACAGCCCCTCACCTACCAAGGCTACGACTACCAGGACTTTCCACAGCAGAAGCAGAACTTCCCAGTCCTGGGCCAGGTTCATCAGACGCCACAGACGCCAGTCCTCACCCAGCTGCAGGCCAGACAGCCCCACTACACTCCTCCTTCCTCCACCCCACAGCCAAGCCTGTCAATGGACAATCTGTCATCAGTATTGGGCCTGACATCTCAAGTCCTTGATGAAGGGCCTCTCAACCTCATGGGACTGAGTCAGCTCTCGGATAGCTTCCTGAACACACCACCACCTGTTGTACCCTCGGGGCCAAGCATCCCAATGGTGCCTCAGACCAGCACTCAAGCCACAGCCTCCTCCACAGTCCCTGCCCACTTAACAGCTGAGACCATGGACATGACTCAGAGTGACTGAGAATAGTGTCAGAGACTGAGTTGTTTACTTGTTAAGTTTATCTTTGCTTAAGACACTTGGTTCATTTTGCTTATTTAATGCAGTCATAAAGTTTACCTAAGAAAGTTTATCTTTGCTTAAGACACTTAATACAGTTTACTTGGTTCATTTTGCTTATTTAATAAAGTCATAAAGTTTACCTAAGAAAGTTAATAAAGTTTATCTTTGCTTAAGACACTTAGTTTACTTGGTTCGTTTTTTTTACTTAATAAAGTGTTGGTGAAAACTTTGAAAAAATGGTTAAGCCTTTGCATGCTTGTGGGATAGATAAGGATAGTTGTGGGATAGATAAACCTCCAGTGCAACCATAGTGGGACTGTATGGTCCACCATCCCAGCGATCCAGATGATTTTCTCCCCCTTTTTATAGAAAATATCGGTTGTCTGCTAGGTGTCCTTCTACATACTCTAGACATACTGCAGACATCCTAAATATACGAGATACATCCCAGATACAAACGTTTTGTCCATTTTTAATACTTTATATACGAGATGCATACGCTTACGTCCTTTCTATTTCCGTGCTACTAATGCTGTGTAGACGTTCCGTGTACCTTTTGTTTCCTCCCTCTTTCCGTTTTCAGCTTCAGCGGATGTGAGTTGAGGGGATGGCCAGAGGATGCAGAGAGGATACAACGGGCATTTAACGGATGATAACGGACATAGAATGTTTGTTGCCCGTATATGTCATGGATGTATATCGTTCACGGTGGAAGGTTCATCTGTTCACAAAGTTTTGTGCAGCTCAAAACTTCTTGCACGGATGAAATTGCAGTGGATGGATGCTCGACAGATAGAGCGTATGAAACACGTATGCAGTGAGTACACAACGGATGCATAGCGTTTTCCAACGGATGGCAAGCTTTTTTTCACGTTTTACATCCTCTTTGCATCTGTAAGTGCAGTGGGACCGGGCCTTTACAGATGTCATATTGCTTCTTGTCTCTTACAGAAGATCTGAAGAGATATTTGTCTTTCATGACATTAGCTTCTCTTCCCTTCTTTGCAATTTTCTTTGTTCTGACATCTAGTTTGGTTTCTTTTGTTTTTTGGTCTTTGAGAGGTTTCTTTTCACATCTGTACTTAACATTTTGTTTGATTTCATTCCATCATTCCTTCATTTCTCTGTTAATGAGGTTTGGATTTCAAAGTGATCCTTGATGTTCTCATTGAAAATGGAGGCTATATACTCATATAGTAGAAATTAGTTGGCTTTGTTCTTCTGATTTATTTTGACTTGTAACTTGTACATTAACTGTTACATATTTTTGTTGATACAGCTGAGTTTTTCTACTTTCTTGTACCAATTATAAATTTGATTTGAGTTCTGTGTACTCCATCTTGTGTTGTCAATGTACATGGGTGTCATGCATAGGCTGTTTGAATAATATATTAGCAATGAAGAAATCACTGGATTGGCAGAAACTGGTAAGTAATTCTCCTGCTTAATTTCTGTTTTCAAAACCATACAATCCAAACAAAATTTTCTCCTCGAAGCTCTCTTGTATGTTTCTGCTCTTTAAAGTTTTAGTCACTCATTTGCTTAGTCCACCCCAGTTTTCCTTCCCTAGAATATTTAATCTATTCCTTTGTTGTTACCAGAAAACCATTTCTGAGTTCTGTCCTGCATTATTCCTTCTGCCTTTCTTGTTCTTGTTGTCACTCCCTTTCAATTTGTGCCTTTGTTTGATTCTCTTCCCGTAGGAAAGTTGCTTCCATTCCTGACTCCTGTTGTATACACCTTTATTTAGTCTTATAATTTTGTCTTATCTTCTGAACAGCTGTAGTAGTCCCTTGCTCACTCAACTGCAATATTTCTTCCATTAGTGCCATTTGCTTGCACTAGTTGTAATCATATCTCCCATTTTTTACAAAACACAGCAGCAAAGTCAGGGCCATTCACCTTCATTTCACCATAAATATAAAAATATTTTAGTTCTATTTGTTTCCTTCTCAAATGTCAAATGTATCATTAATCCATGTGAATTCTACTGCAAACTCCTGTCGGTTTTCCCTGTTCATTTGATCAATGGCTTATAGCTATATTGGTGCCCAGAAAGTAATATAAAAACGAAGGAGAAGTTCCTATGGGATGATTCATATATGCATTTTCCCTAGTTGAGACTGTATTATTTGAAGAATGGGAGCTGAATATAGAAGTTATGATGACTTTTCGGGGGGGGGGGGGCGTATTGTCTTTAAGGAACTATGAAAACTAAGTAGTATTAGAGCTGTGATTGGCCTATTAATAGTAATAGTAAAAAACAAACCTTTAAGAAAGGTTTTGAAAAATAGATCTGGAAAGAACTGTATGTTCAAGGCTATATCATCATAGTAATATGTCTAACAGCTAGCCATAAAAGAAAAGAAATAATAGAAGTGACATAATGAGCAGAAAAGCCTACATCATATAAGAAAATATCATCACTGAATCACTGTGTTCAAGAGGGATTCTTCTTTCACATCCATGGAGAGTATTATTTTATTCATACTCAATTTTTATGAGTCAACAGTGTCAATCCACACACACAAATACTTTTTGAAGCCGACTTCACAATATGCAAGTATATACAAGTATATACATAAGTATGCAAGTATGAGCAAAAGAGCTTCAATGCTGCCTTTTTATTTTCTTTTAGCTTCCAGAACAAGGTACTCTGAGCAGAAAAATGGCAAGATATGAAGCTGCTGTCATGCAAATCCTCTTCCTACAGCAACTTTCTTTCCAATTCAAAACGTGTTTGAATGAACCCAAGGACAAGGGAGGTATGGGTTTATCCTTAACTAGAAATATAGGCTTACCAACTTTTCATCAACCTTGCAAGTTAGTCCAGTCAAGAAATGCACCCAGATGAACTAATTCTACTTTGTTGTAAGGTTATGCTAACAGAATCTTACCAGCGTGAAAGTACATTTCTCCCCCATTGCCATTCAGTCCGAGAAATTAGAGAAGATCTAGGGATGGGATTCTACCAGTTCGGCCCAGTTTGGGTGAAGCAATAGCTCCAAGGATCAGCTGTGAGCAAACTGGTTTGCTCCGATGATCAGCTGTTGGGCCCACCTGCCCACCCTGGCTCTATTCTGTGCTTTATGTCCTGGTTTTCAAGGTCAGCTGATTCACGCAGCACAGCAGATTGCTACATGTCAGCTGTTTAACACACAGAATTTGCTGGAGAAGGTCAGTAGTAAATGCATGCATGCTCACCGAACCGGTTGTTACATCGGTTGAATCTCACCCCTAGAAGGATTCCTTCTAAGATGTTTGCAATACCCACATTCCTGCTCTGGGCTAATCTGCCCCTTATCCAACTATTTCCCTGGCTGTAGCTCTTCTCCCTGTCTCTCAAGGTCATTCCCACATATCATTACATCTTTGAATTTAAATCTTTCAAATTGAGTTCATTTTAGAAATGATGGATTTCAGCCACTAAGCTCTGAGAGATGACATTCTAAAAAGGAGGAAACTATCAACCTAAGAATAGCAAATAAGGGAGAAATAATGGCAATGAGGAATAAATGTAAGTAGGTACAGAATTTAAGAAGCAACAGAAAATAAGGGCAGAAATATAGGCTAGGTAGGATAGATTCTTTATATTTTATAGATATATGTCAATAAGAAATAGGAACACGATAACCAACCATCAATTATTTGAATTTCTGTGCCAGAAAGTAAATGATCATACTTGTTAGGTTCAATGCTAATATGAAGAAGATGGAACTTATAATAGAATACATCCATGCCTGGGCAAAAGCAGACATCCACCTTAATGTACAGTGATCACCTCATTTATGAGCTTCTTCAAAGGCTCCGCACCTTGAGCTTCAATCTGATCCGTATTCATGCAAGAGGTATAAAACCGCACAGCTTTTTCTTTTGCTGAGCCATCAGTCCCAAGTTGTGGTTCCTCTGAACAAGAGAAAGAATTAAAATCAACAAGATCATTGGGAGATTATTTTTTGAAAAATGTGACACAACCCAATTTCCTTTCATTATGGCAAGCTATAAAATGCATAGTGAAACACAGCTAAAATTCTATCATTCCAATAATGGTGCTTTCTATTTCGATATATGCTTCTTCAGCAATTTAATTTATTTGCAATCAACTTTAAGAGGTGGTATTTAAAAAGAAGAATCTGAGTGAAACCAATACATTGGTTTGGTTGGCTGGCAGAAATAACCCTTAATTTAAATCATGCTGTTTAAATTGTATTCAGTTTATTAAATCAAACCATATTAAGGTTATATCCATGAGTTCAACAGAAAACAGATGAGCATCTCCATACACTTTTGCATTCATATGTCTGCTTTAATGCATTAAGACATAATGTACAATACTTTTATCCAAGCATTTCCTTCTGATGTGTTAGATTCCCATTTGCTTTTATTGGTCAGGGAATGGAGGTGATGACCCTTTCTCTAGCCATGGAAGGGGTTCTATCTATAGTATATTTCCACATTCAGAAATATAAGATGGCTTGATATTCAAGCCAGAAAAAAATGAGTCAATTAAAATTAAGGCTATTATGTATTGTATATAGTGTATAGTTGTCAGTTGAAGTGCTCATTCTGGTCCTCTGCTGGAGTGGGAAAATACTCTCTCCTGACTGGTTGTTTGGCTGAACAGTTTCCTATAAAAGGAGCTGTGTCAGCCAGGGAGTTCAGTTGCCTCACAGGCAGTGTTGAATAAAGAGCTGTTAGAAATCACTCTGACCTCGCCTCCATTCTTCGCTTAACTTAACAAAGGCCATGGGGTATTTCAGATTTCTTTTTCCTGAGGCTACTTATTTCAATGGAATAAATAAATAAAATTAAGGAAAAAAATAGAGCAAAGAAGGACCCAGCAAGAAAGAAGAATGCATGTGCGAAGAAGCACTATGAAGATATTATCTTTATAGAAGATAGTGCAGAAATTGAAGTTTGATCATTGAATTAATTTGGTTCCATTGTGTTTACGTAATTATTTTTCTTTTGAATATGGCTAAATATGACACATTGGATATTACAAAAAGACTTCCAGAAATGTTATCTCATTATATTAAGCTTGCACAGATGAAACTTGATTTAATTGGTAAGTTGATATGATACCATAGAGAGATGCAGTTGTTCTGGGACTTATTAAATAGCGTACTTCTGGGAGGAAAAGTATTTGTCTTGATTTAAAAACTCACATGAGGGACCTATTTTGAGTTGTGACTGTCCCTGTTCTCTCTGAGGGGTCCTTGGTGCTCTCTGAGCTTG
>BLBF01000004.1:9686742-9713196 GCA_015471245.1 Laticauda colubrina | reverse complement strand
TCTTTCTTTCTTTCTTTCTTTCTTTCTTTCTTTCTTTCTTTCTTTCTCCTTCTCACTCCAGCACTTTAACTCACAAGCAATACTTGCAGCGTCCATGGGGATTCCTTGGAGAAGTTTTTAAAAGACCTGCTTCCAAAATGCATTTCTTTTACATTGCAAAAGTGCTCCAAGGCTCAATTCACTCCCACCCCCTCTGTCAGACTGCATTCCTGACACTTTAACTCACACGGGAAAAGCGATACTTGCAGCATCCATGCCTTTCTTCCTTTTCCCCTGGGGAACGGAAAGCTAGGAGAGTGATCGCAAGTGAGTGACTGGGCGATCGGATCGGGGGCATGGCCAGACAGGGATTGCCACCGGTTCGGTGATCCATGTCAAATAACCGCTACCGGTTCACCCGAATAGGTGCAAACCGGTTGACTAGCACCTCTGCACTAAATACTTCATGAATATTTTAAGATATGTTGATGCTATGTTTTAGTATGACAATGCATTGTACAGTAGTGGACTGTATTTTTAAAATTCAGTCTGTGCCCATTGCAGAGAGTCTGGGTGGAAGAATAAGGTTCCTGTGGCTAAACCTATTGAACCTTAGTGTCAAACTGTGTGAGCTAAGAGTACATCACTGATGTTCTCTTGCAAATACTTAGAGTATTACAGGAAAATATGACTAATTGTGTATTAAGTGTTTTCTACAAATGTATTTTGATGTTACTGCTACCTTCACTGAGAAACTATGACAAATGGGAGGATCTTGGTATTTTCAAGAAGCAGTTTAAACATTAAGATATAAAAGTTTTCGGGGAGTTTTCTGGGAGTGTGGAAGTTGATAAGATTTCCGTAACACAATAATCACATTTGGCAAAAAAAAATTTGCAACTTTTCTCACAATTCTGTGGTGATCTTACTTAGTTAGTAAGTAAACATCAAAGCTCTTGATTCCCTCATTTTCCTTCTCATGCTGTCATGCTGCTCTGAATAATAGCCCAAAGGAAAGCTTATTTCAGTTTTTTGCTAACATTTCATCTAAATACACTCTGTAAGATATACATACACAGAGCATCTATACGTTACCAGGAACAACTGACCTCCTTTTAAAAGTTGATCACTTCTAGAATTCCAAAAAGCTTCTGAACAGAATTATGTGTAGGATTGCAATTTCCATACTTTTTGGTCATCATAACCACCCTAAAGCAACTTTATGAAGCAACTTCATATTTAATTAAGCATTATTTTGTTCCCTCAATCTAACAAAATGGTTTCATCACTCATTTTTATGGTTAACCTGGAGAGAACTAATGATAAGGGAGAGTCTTCAAATGAGCAAACATGGAACAAGTAATAAAAAAGGACAGCTCTAATACCTAGATCACATATAATGATGGAGAAGAGAATGACTAACACAAGACCAATGACAGCACTGAAGAGAAGAACATAAAGGAACAGGGATTTTCTTTGATGACATCTTCGTACAGTCCTTCTTGGGCCTTCATCACTCTAGAATCAGAGAAGCACAGCAACAAGTTATTTCCTTGGGTAGACAGGACCACAATAATTCTTACCCAATAATTCTTACCCAAATCAGGAGAAGTTTGAAGTCAGTTGAAAATCAGGTAACAAGTATCAAAACACAGATGATGAATGAATGAATAAATGGAGGAGGCCAAGAGTAGTAGTTCAGTATGAATTCTCTCCACTCAAATATAAAAAGGCAGTTATGTTCTGTATAAATATAGTAGACTCCAAATACTTCATTCCGATTGGTTAACAAAACCTAAAAGGGGATTGGTTCAATAGGAACCAATCCACGAAGCCGCCCAAGGATGGCAAAACCAAATGCTTGTCATTGGCTACAAGCCGGCAGACAGAAACATATAAAAGGGCTGTCGCGGCTTGAGCCAATGTTCCGTTTGACAACTATAATTGAAATAAAGACTTGTTGTTGGAACCCGGTCTACCTCGCGTTTTTCCGGACGAAAACACTGGCGACGAAGGTGGGATCGTCCAAAAAGCGAGATGGAGCACGCGGTGACAGACAAGCCAGACAAAGAGAAATGGCCAGAAACAATGCGCCGCCCGCACCCTTCAACCCTAATGAAGAAGATTGGGAATCTTACATAGACCGTTTCCAGATGTACCTAGAGAGCAATGAGATGGAGAAATCTCAGACCAATGAAAAAGAGCCATCTTCTTGACACACTGTGGGCCCGCGATTTTTAAAATGGCCAAGGCTTTGGCAAAGCCCCGAGATGTCAAACAACTGACATGGACCGAGCTCCAAAGAACATTAAAGGCCCATTATGCACCAGTGGTGTCAAACTTGATAAAGCAGCACGAGTTTTATCGGAGAGACCAGAAGGAAGGCGAAACCATAGCTGATTTTGTAGCCGTACTACGCCAAATAGGGGGAGCGTGCGAGTTTCTTAACTTAGATGAAGCGATGCGGGATCGAGTGATATTGGGGTTAAGAGACTCAACCATACAGAGCAAGCTACTGAACAAACCCAACATATCAGTAGCCGAAGCTATTGCAGAAGCCTCGGCTGCTGAAGCCGCCAAAAAATTGGCAGATAAGATGAAACAAATGAATGCAAGCAACGATGAAAAAAGCCCGGCCAGAGGAAAAAAACAACCTCCCACCACCATTCATTACGAAGAACTCGAAGAGATGTCAGAATCCGGGGAGGAAGACGACGAAATCCACCGCCTATACGCTAACAAGAAAGGGCGCGAAAATAGAAATTGGCGGGAATGTGCTGGCTGCGGGGGAAACCATCCCCGAGCCGATTGCAGATTCCTCGATGCCATTTGCAGAGCATGCAAGAAAAAGGGGCATATCGAGAAAGTCTGCAGAAACAAAAAGAATTACAGCCCAAAGAGACGAAACGACTCCCCAGCAAAACCTGAGCCAAGACTCTCCGAGAGAAAGTGGCAGCGAAACAGGCAAGCCACTAACCGGGAGAAAGCATACCAAACTTTCACTATTGGAAGCGCTCAGACAGAAAGCTGGAAGAAAGTAAAAATAGTTGTAAAAATTGAAGACAGCCCCTGCAAGATGGAAGTTGACTCTGGATCGTTCCTATCCATGGTGTAGTGGGACATCCTCAAAAAACTAATTCCTGACATCAAAATTAAGGAACTCCAGAGACAAAAACTAACCCTAAAAGATTATCAGGGAAACCGAATTCCTGTAATCGGCCTGGGACATTTTCAAATCGCTTACAGGCAACATGTCGCACTACTACCATTAACAATAGTCGACCGAGATCGACCAAGCCTCCTGGGTATCGAATGGTTTGCACCATTGGGCATCAGGATGACCGGAGTAGACCAGGTGGCTGCAACTGACTGGGAAGAAGACCTGATCCGAGAATTCCAGGACGTCTTCGACGGCTCCCTTGGCAGGTATCGGGGAACCCCCATTTCATTTAGTCTAGACCCACAGATAACCCCTAAAAGACTAAAGGCCAGATGGGTTCCTTTTGCTTTAAAAGAAAAAATAGAGGAACAACTAAATAAATTGATAGATCAAGGGGTTTTAGAACCGGTCGACCACGCTAAATGGGAAACACCAATTGTGACACCAATTAAGCCAGACAGGTCAGTTCGAATCTGTGGTGACTACAATGCTACCCTGAACCATGCGTTGCAACAGAGCGCGTACCCGGGGCCAGTTGTGCAACACCTACTGCACTCTCTTGGGGGAGGAAAGGTTTTTGCCAAACTTGACCTGGCACAGGCGTACCAACAGCTCCCAGTAGACCCCTTAACAGCGGAAGCACAAACAATAGTGACTCACAAAGGGGCATTCAAATGTAACAGACTCCAATTTGGAGTAAGCGTAGCCCCAGGCGTTTTCCAGAACCTCATGGAACGCCTGTTAAATGGCATAAGAGGAGTCGTGCCATACTTTGGCGACGTCCTAATTTCAGCCAAAGATGCAACACAACTAAAGAAAAGACTCAAAGAGGTCCTAAATAAATTCAGAGAATCTGGCCTTAAAGTAAAGAAAGAAAAGTGCTGCCTAATGACTGATCACGTTGAGTTTTTAGGATATTTGATTGATGGAGAGGGCATACACCCCACCGAAAAAAAAGTAAGAGCTATAAAAGATGCACCAGAACCAAAGAATAAAACTGAGCTGCAGGCATTTTTGGGACTGATAAACTTTTATAATGTGTTTCTACCCCAAAAAGCCACAATAGCGGAACCATTGCATCGATTACTGGACAAGAAAACAATTTGGACATGGGGGCTTAGAGAAAAAAAAGTTTTCCAAGGAATAAAAGACTTTTTAACATCAAACACCGTTCTTATCCAGTTTAGCAATACACTGCCATTGACGGTGACCTGCGACGCCTCGCCATTCGGAGTTGGTGCCATCCTGAGCCACCAATTGCCTGATGGGAGAGAGGCACCCATCGCATACTATTCTAAGACCCTGTCCAAAGCCGAGCGTAATTACAGCCAGTTGGACAGAGAAGCTCTAGCAATTGTCGCCGGAGTGAAACGCTTCCACGAGTACCTATATGGAAGAACTTTTCAAATCGTAACAAATCACAAACCGCTACTAGGAATTTTGGCAGAAAACAAACCTATACCGAATATTCTGTCCCCACAAATGACAAGATGGTCAGAGTTCCTGGCCGCCTATTCCTATACTCTGACACATCGCCCAGGGAAACAAATTTCCCATGCAGACGCTTTGAGCAGAGTACCATTGCCATCAACAGAGGAAGACCCGGCACCAACTATGACAGCATTACAAATGGAGACTTGCCCCGATCTACCCATATCTGTGAATGATGTCGCCAGAGCCACCGCAAAAGACCCATTGACTGCCCGCGTACTTAACTGGGTAGGTAAAGGCTGGCCAGAAAACCAAAAAACTGAGAACTTTAAACCTTTCCGGACCAGACAAACTGAACTCTCAATCCAAAAAGGTTGTTTATTGTGGGGTGATCGGGTAATTATTCCTAACAAATTACAAACCAAGGTACTGGGTATGCTTCACGAAGGCCACCCAGGAACAGTTAAAATGAAAAGCCTTGCTAGAAGCTACATTTGGTGGCCGGGTATAGATAGGGACATCGAATGCTGGGTAAACTCGTGCAATAAATGCCAAAGAATCAGGCCATCCCCGCCAAAAGCACCCATAAGAGACTGGGAAACCCCAAGAGGCCCCTGGTCATGAATCCACATCAATTTTGCGGGTCCTACCAAGGGGCATACATTTCTGATTGTCGTGGATGCATACTCTAATTGGCTGGAGGTAAAAATTATGCCATCTACAACAACAGAAACCGTTATAAAACAACTTGACAAACTCTTTGCAACCCATGGCCTACCAGACGTTCTAGTGTCCGATAACAGGCCACAATTAACCAGTCTCCAATTCGAGCAATACCTAGCCTCCCTAGGTATAAGACATGCCCTAACCGCGCCGGCCCACCCGGCTGCAAACGGTAGGGCAGAGAGAATGGTCAGGTTTAACAAGGAGGGTTTAGAAAAAATGGACACTGGGGATGTCCAAAATAAAATAAATCGATTACTCACCCTCCAACATATCACACCCAGTACTACAACCAACAAAACCCCAGTAGAATTACTGATGGGAAGGAAACTAAGGTCGCATCTAGATAGATTGCACCAAAATTTTACACCAGAAAACCCCCCCCAACTCCTCCACTCGATTCAGGACCTTTGCAATAGGCGACTTAGTTTATGCAAAAAAATTTACCGGGGACCCATTATGGCTACCCGGACAAATTACACAAATAACAGGCCCCAAATCCTACCGACTAACGGTAGACGACGGCAGGGAATGGAACCGGCACATAGACCAGCTTCGCTCCCGAAACATAGAACGAAATGCAAACACACAACCACACATAGAAAAACACGACGAAATTCAAACCAAAGAGGGGGGGGAAATGCGAGAAATCAATAAAGAACCATTTAAATTAAACTCCGAAAACAATAACAATCAAAAAGAGCAAATAAAAGACTCACTGTTTGAAGAAAGTTGCGAGAAGAGTCCGTTCGAAGGGGCCAGCCAGGCCAGCTCGACCTGCCCAGAGGAAACGGGAGGGAGTGGCAAAACTGCTGGCCTAAGAAACTCAGGCGGCAGTAAAATGGCTGACTCACCCTTCCAGATGGTTCCATGGAGAAGGACTGGAGAAACAGCAACCCCATCCGAACCGGTTGAAGTCTCCGACAGAAATGGACCGCGCAAGTCCAGTTGAATCAAGAGAAGCCCCACCTACCTGCGCGACTATGTCACTACGTAGGACTGAACTAAGAGGGGAGGGGTGTTCTGTATAAATAATAGTAGACTCCAAATACTTCATTCCGATTGGTTACCAAAACCTAAAAGGGGATTGGTCCAATAGGAACCAATCCACGAAGCCGCCCAAGGGTGGCAAAACCAAATGCTTGTCATTGGCTACAAGCCAGCAGACAGAAACATATAAAAGGTCTGTCGCGGCTTGAGCCAATGTTCCGTTTTGCAACTATAATTGAAATAAAGACTTGTTGTTGGAACCCGGTCTACCTCGCGTTTTTCCGGACGGAACAAGTTATATAATAATCCTTCATTGAATACAATTTTCTATGCTAAAATATGATTGAATGCTTTAAAAACAATCATATTGCATTGATATTTTACATAACCAATATCAAAATGGCTGATATTTCACTGAAACATACAATTAGTATTTTCTATGAATACTTCAGATTTTCGAAGCAGAATCACTTCTTTTTTATTTGTGTGAATCTTATATGAATAGCAATACTCAGGACTTAGAATGTCAATCTTTAATTAAATGTGGCCTCTTATTTTTATCATTTTTCAGTGTTTGGGAACTCATTGCTTGTAGTGATGCCATTACAATATGACAGTATGACTAAATTGTCTAATTCATATTATCTTTACAATGGCCCTTATGCAGGAGTGGGATACTGTGCAGTTCGGAGAACCCACAAATCCCATTCCTGGCTGGGCCTGCCCACCCCCCCCCTCCCAGGAATCCCCACGCAGCCCATTTTGGATGCAGGTAAGTGCAGGGCGCACACGGAAGCTTGGGGAGGTCAAAAAATGGGCCTTCTGGAAGTTTGGGAAGGCTGGAAATGGGCCTGTTTCTGGCTGCCAGAGAGCCTCCAGAGTCCAGGGAGGCCATTTTCACCCTCCCAGAGGCTCAAGGAAAGCCTCCAGAGTCTGGGCAAAAATGCCCCCTCCCTTGCTGTGGTGCAGGAAACTGACTAGGTCCCACCCACCCAGCAACCGAGCAGAGAACCCATTGCTCAAATTTTTGAAGCCTACCCCTGTCCTTATGAGTCCATTTAGTTCACAGAGATCATCTTTTATTCTGGAAAGTTGAATTAGTGGTGGGATGATAGTATAAGTTTTTAAAGCAAATTGAGAATATGTAATAAACATTGTACAATTCTAACATACCAAATTTATCAACAAATGGGTTACATTCTAAGGTCTTCAAAGCTGGGGTTATTTAATGTGAAATGAAATGTTTTGGGTAAATAGGAGCATGGGTGGAAATAGAAATGGAAGTAAACAAATGCCAGAATGAAACAGTTTGGGTATGATGTAATATAGTAAGTCAACAGAACTAAAGTATCGTAATATGGATAGAGATAATGGGAAATACATTTGAGGATTTTTAAATCCCCTTTCTTTCTTTTTTTAACTCTTTCATACACTTCCTGCTCTCTAAAAATTGGATGATAGGGAACCAGGCAAGCTCATACTTGAGCACTTAAAAATTAATACAACCTTGGGCATCACATAATATAGTCAGCAGCTTCAGGTAGTACATGCACACCTGTCATATCAAATACTCCAGATGGAACGTGCATAACAACTTTCATAATTAAACTTTCATAACATCACCTCAAATCAATTTGCACATACTACTGAGACTCCTCATTCATCGATCATTTTTAGAGAAGCAACCCTGTCAAATCTGTTGCCACAAAAGTGACAACCTACATTTATTAAAGTGGAGATTACAAAAACATGCATCATAATCAGTTAGTTGATCTCTAAGATGCAACCTACAGCAAGTATTAACACCTGGACAGTCATGTCTCAGCTCAGAAATTAAGAGAATCAGACTTGGTTGATTTTTAAAGTAACTGACTTCCAGGAAACACCAAGGCTGCAAGCTAGACTGGAAAGCAGCTAGCCCTGATTTGCTTTGATGGCAGCCTGATGGTTGACCAATTCATGGACACAGGCATGGGAATGGAATGTGAACACCCCCAGAGAGGCGCCAAACTTTAGAACTGTTACCAAAACAGCTACTAATTTGAACCTTATTGGACACTCACAAGATAATCATGGGGGAGGGCTTGGGGGAAAGGAAAATTACCTCAGATCTGGGTTTGCTTACACTGTAACCACTTGGCTTTAGTAAAAATGTCTTTCACTTCAAATGGAGTCAACAGTCTTACTTTCCTAAATGCCCAAGCTGGGGTACATCTTAAAGGGAAGTCCAATCATCATCACCATCATCATCTCAGAAGGCAAACCAAACAGGTTTATGAAGTTACCAAACATTGTACTCTCCTTTAAAAAGGGTATTATTGATGTATCTAATTGCTTTACAGAGCATAATCCTGAAAATGATGAACTAAACTATATATCTATATACACATATGCACACTGTACTCCCATAGTTCTAACAAGAAAACAAAATGGATGTCTCCATGAAATCACTGGCAGATGAGCTTAATTTGGAGACTTGGTTCACTATGAAAAGAAATTAAATGGAAGGCATGCACTTGCAAAGGACCCTGTGTTTTTTAGAGCTACTGCAAATGCATCTGTGTTTTTCAACATCAGCAACTTCAAGATTTGTGAAGGTTCTTGGGGTGGAACACATCCTGAAATTGCTAGAGTTGAGAAACAGCAGCTTACAGCCAGTGATGGGCTTCAAATTTTTAACAAACAGTTCACTGCCTTAATGACTGGCTGGGAGGGCGTGACTGGATGGGCATGGCCAGGGGTATGGCCAGTGGTTATGACAGCATTCAGTCTCCTGCAGCACTCTGCCAGTCAAAACAAGGCATGAGGGTTAATTACAAAATGTGAGCTTTGCTTTGTGACATCCAGATTCAACAAGCAAGGGGTGTGAACTGCACAGAAAATACACTTTTATTTGGTTATGAAGAAATATCCCCAAAATCAGATGTACACTAAATGTAGACTGACTTTTAGCTACACATCTTCCCAGCAAACAGCAAATGTTGAAGCTTCAAGTAAAGAAGATTAATTTTAGGATAAGTAACCAGCATTTGCATGTTGGAGGTTCCTAAAGGAATGTGGGGAAACTGTATTTTAAAGAACATTTGATGGAGGGGTGCAGAGAATAGCCCTTTTCTGCCTGAAGTGATAAAGACATGACACCAATCAAAACACTATTTGTGAAGCAAGTGATCAACACTGACAAGGTAATCCACTAGTATATGAAAATAAGAGCAAACTCCATTCTCTTCTAGTACTGATGATGTTAGCTAGTTTGGTAATGAAACATCTGCAAGAAAATCATCAAGCTCAGAGAGCACCAAGGGCCCCACAGTTCAACCCTGAGCGATAAATATTCTCTTCCATCAATAAACACCTTTTGGTTAAAGAGACTCAAAGCCTGCCTTATATGGATTTCATTCTAAATCTTGGTTTAATTTCTATAAATAAGGAATGTAGAATTATAATGGCTGAGTATTTGATCCTTCATACATCAAAAAATACAAAACTAAGGGATAAACAAAGAAAAACAGATTTGAAAAAAGAAAAGGCTCGGGAAAGAAAAAGAGTGAAAGTATAAGAAAGAAACAGAAAAAGAAGAAAAACAAAAAAAGAATGACTTCAACTTTCTTTGGTACACATATAAATAAAAATATATTAAACTCTTACTGTAAGATTAACACTTGTCTATATTATTTCCATAATCCCATATCTAATCATCAAAGCCCAGATCAACTTTTAATTTCAGTTTCTCACAAAAAGTCCAGTAATGGTTCATATCGCTTTAATCACTATTTATTAGGAAAACCACAACTGATTTATTTAATTGTATCAAACTCTAAATAAAACAGGAATGGAAAGTCCTAAACTGTAGTGTAGACCCATGCTTCTCAACTTTGGCAACTTTAAGGTGCCTGAACTTCAATCCCCAGAATTCCCCAGGCAGCATAAAGTTCACCCATCTTAAATTTGCCAAGACTGAAAAACGCTGATCTACAGATAGGGATTTTTCCATTCCGCTTTTACTGATTCTTACTTACTTATGAGTAATCATAATGCAAAATCCTCACTTCCACCCCATCTCATTCCCTGAATAACCTGCCTTCTAGCTTTGTTCTCCTGTGGATAGGGCACAAAAGAAGACCATGTGACTTCCAGTTTAAAAAAACTTCACTTAGACCTTCCAACTTCTCGGGGGGGGGGGGGGAGATTTCATGAAGTTGGAAGGTCTGACTGAACTTTTTAAAAAACTGGTGGTCACATGGTCTTCTTTTGGGCTGCAGGGGATGTCAGCCTCCCAGCTGATGTGCACTGCAGGTTCATTCACTGCCTCCCAGCTGATCAGTGCAGCTCCCAGTCATGCCCCTGCAGCTTTCCCACCCTGAATAGCAATCCCAGGGAGTTGGGGGGGGCACAGGGGGCCATGAGGGAAGAGGGGGGCAGGGCGAGCTAGTGGTGGGATTTGCTGGTTCACCGAATTGTGCAGAATTCTAACAACCGGTTCGCTTCAACCATTGAGAACCGGCTATAGCCCACTTCTGCTTACAGCATAAGTCAAGGAAAAACAATATGTACACAGATGTGTTGCTAAAAGTCAGTTTACATTGAGTGACTTTGGGGATATTTCTTCATAACCAAACAAAAGTGTATTTTCTGTGCAGTTCACACCCCTTGCCGACTGAATCTGGATGTCACAAAGCAAAGCCCATATTTTGTAATTAACCCCCATGCCCCGTTTTGACTGGCAGGATGCTGCAGGCATCTGAGTGCTGTTACACATTCTGACCATGCTCACCCAGCCACACCCATCCAGCCATGCCCATCTAGCCATGCCCATCCAGTCAGTCATTAGGGCAGAGAACCAGATGTTAAAAAATTTGAAGCCACCACTGCATGTACAGATTAATGAAAGTGCAGCAAAGGATATGCTGGCCCAAATTTGCCAACAACAAGCATACCTCACAGTCATCTGTATGAATCACTGCTGGTATAATACGGAGGTCAGAATGAAGTACTTGAATCTTATAGGCCTGACTCCTTTACAGTCTGTCCTACCACATATAATGCCTGTCTTTTTTAAAAGAATAAAATCAATAATTAAATTATTTTGCCATTTTGGCAATTATCTCAAACTCATGGTAATTCTTCCAAGTCAGAAACTCAAAGCACTTTCATTAATATTTTGAACTGAAAGGGATAGACTATATGACTTTCAGCATGAATTTCTGCAGGAGAGCCAAGTTAGATGTAGTGTTTAAGGTGTTGGCTTAGAAACCAGGACACTATGAGGTCTAGTCCTTTCCTACCCATGAAAGCCTTCTGGGTGACTTTGGGACAGTCACTCACTCTCAGTTAAACTTACCTCACTGGACTGTTGTGGGTTAAACAGAAAGAAATATTATGTATCTTCACTGCCTTGAGTTATTTATAAAAAATATTTTTCATACAGAACTAAATTAGGATCCTGAATATTTTAGGGCAGAAACTGCAGAGTCTTACTCCTTTTTTCTAACAATTTTTCTATGAAGTCGCAAAGAGCTGAACCTTTACATAGATGATGGAGAAACTTGGAACATTCTGTTTACCAAACCATCTCCTGAACATTTGTCAGCTTGTAAACCCACCATCACGATTATTTTTACATAATTCTATTATTTTCTAGAGCTGAAATCTGAATTCAGCATGTCGCATTGTGCTACATATTGTTACTGCAGATGTAAGTCTGTTTGATATAATCATAGAGAGAGTGGCAGCTGACAAAGGAGGAAAACAATTATTGTATGCAGAGAGCAAACCCAAGACCTACCTAGAACCTTCAGCCACATAATCACTTCCAGGCAGAGGTATCCAGTAGGTTCTGACCAGTTCTGGAGAACCAGTTGCGGAAATTTTGAGTATTTCGGAGAACTGGCAAATCCCACCTCTGACTGGAGATTTTACAGTATCCTTCCCCTGCCATGCCCACCAAGCCACATCCACAGAACTGGTAGTAAAAAAATTTGAATCCCACCACTACTTCCAGGTCATCCTCAACTCTTTTCATTGTATGCAGGCCTATAAAGCAAGGATAGCCAGATCCCTGGAATAAAAGCTTCAGGGAAAAGATTTGAAAGAACAACTTTCTGGGGTTCTTGGTGTAACCAAGGTTAAATCAGCAGATGGAAGCAACCTACAATAGTACTTGGATCATATATATGTGTGATAATCTTCAATCTTTTTTTAATAAATAAATTTTATTGATTTTACAATTAAAACAAATCGACAACACGTACACAAATGAAAGAAAAGAGAAGAAAAAAGTAGAAAAAAGAAAAAAAAAAGATAGAAAACAATGAAAAACATTCTCTTTTTCAACAGTTTGTAAGATCTTTTCTTTCCTTAATTTATGCCACATACACACACCTAATCCTGACATATATCTGTATATCACTCCTATGAATTTATCCTATTCTCTTTTGCCTTATAGTGCAAAGTCTATCTTTGGTCTAACCATTTATACCAGCAGTTCTAGCTGTTGTAGTATATTGAGGTGTCTTTATTTTTTTAATGCCAGGGTTAATTTGTCCATTTCTGCACAGCTTGAAATTTTTTGAGTGATCATCTCCTCTGATGGAATATGAGGCTGCTTCCAACATTGGGCAAAAGCTAATCTGGGCACTGTTAGAATGTGTATTGTTATATATTTCGCTTTTTTTGGTATTTGTTTATCAAAAATCCATAACAGAAAGGACTCTGGTTTGTGCTCAATCTGTTTTTTCGTTATTTCTTCCAGCCAATTTCTAATTTTCTGCCAGAATTTTTGGGCTTCTGTACAGACCCAACACATATGAAAAAAAGTTCCCTCTTTTTTTTTTTTCCAGCATTTTGGACTCATATTGGGGCACATCTTCGCTCATCTCGAAGGGGGAAGTTGCCATCTATAAAACATTTTATAGGCGTTTTCTTTATATGCTGCCGATTTTGTAATCTTATTATTTCTACCCCAGACCTTTTCCCATTCTATTAAAGTGATGCTACGTCCTGCATTCCTACTCCAGGCTATCATATTCCCTTTAACAACTTCTTCTAATTCTACTTCTAATAAATAATTATAAAATTTTGTTATATTGTTTTTGCCTGATCCTAATAAAATTTTATCTAATTGCTGGAGTTTGTTGTAGATTCCAATTTTTTTCTTATCCTGTTTATATCTACTTTGAATTTGAAGGTATGCCCACTGATCAATTTTTAATCCCCGCTCTTGAAGTTCTTGCCGCGATTTCAGATTTCCTTATGTATCCAGTAGATCCTTATATTGAATCATTTTAGTGATAGATAATTTTCAATCTAGTGATCTCTATAGGAGTTGGAGCTGAAACATTTGGTATTTCCAACTGTTAGGAATGGATTGGGAAGTTTGGGGCATGTCATTCTAAATGGAAAAAAACCTATTTATCATATTCAGTTCTAAAACAATGACAAAGGAAGTAAGGAGCTTTCTTACATTTTTTTATTTGGAGCTAGGGCAAAACAAAACTTAGTTAGCCTCATTAAAGAAAACAAGGCAGAATTAACATAAGGTGCAAACAATATGTAATTATATCTAATTTCCAAGTCAAAGTAACTTTAGTACATATGTAGCCTTTGGTGTTAATAACAGTTCATCAAAGCAAATCCATTGTACAGAAATATTCTTCACTTTATTGAATATTGTGCAACATTTCCAATTAATTTTAAAAAAAGAACGTCATACATGTAAAAATCAGCTGTTTTCCCATTTTTTGAAGCCTGTATCATTATGTGAAATCTGAACTTTTCAGCTCAGTGTTATTTTTGGTATTCTGTAAAATGACAAGGTTAATTTTTTCTGACACAAAATTCTCCATAAAATTCCACTTTTGATCAGAAGTTTAGGAGTTCTGCCCATGCCAAATGTCATTCTTGCTTTAATAAATCACCTTGGCAGGAAAAGAGTAAAGAGAATGTTGGATTCTATCATGTCAGATTTGTTTTCTAACTGGAATGTCCTTTACAATCACATTATCATTGGTTATATCAAATATTGTACCTCAGAAATGATGCGAGAAGAGAATTGGAAAAATAAGTGTTATTTTAATTATTTATTTGTGTTCTGTTGCCTGGACCCCAGCAGCGTGCTGGTGCCTCACCCCCTTGATCCTTCATTATGGGGATGAAAAGAGCATTATCCTTTTACTGTTCTGTCCTTTAATTACTAGCTGAATATAAAGGCAGACAGATTAAACTCTACAAAGGCTTCCATACAAAGTTTCTTTATTGATTCATCAGGTATCCTCATATATAACTCACGGTCATGTCGAGATTCATCTCAATGTTCAAATCTTTGCATAGCTGAATTCATAGTATGAAAGGATAGTGCTCTTTTCATCCCCATAATGAAGGATCAAGGGAGTGAGGCACCAGCACACTGCTGGGGTCCAGGCAAGAGTGAAGCAACCTCCCCCAACCCACCAAGGGTCAATTCAGTGACCAATCAGGATTACAGATGTGACCACATGACATGGACTACATTTCCCAGGGTACCTTAACTACATTTACCATGAAGGGAACAGCTCCCAATTCCTAACTAATTATAAACTGTCTGGACAGCACAATTTGCTTTACTATTTCCCATCTCTCATCATTAGAAGTTGCGGTATGGGAAGAATATACGGTATTTTGTCAAACTTGTTTATAGGATAGTTTTAAAGATTTGTTTTGTTTTGCTTTGTTTAAGGAACAGATGAATAAATTAAGCTCATGAACTCTTCTTTGCTGCTTTTTACTCCAAGCATTAGTTCTAATTCCTTGTTATTCTCCTTTCCTTTGCCGAAAAGCCCATTAATGTTGCTTTGAGTTTTGCCATATGTATTTCTCATCACATGATCTAGTTCCACTCTCAATGTTTACATTCTCATTATACTGAGCTTATAAAAACTCCAAGAATATTTTAGAAGATCTGTGAATTAATACTAAAGACAAATCAAGTTGACATGTATTTGTCCAAATAGTCACCAGGAACTAAGCCTGTCACCATGACACAATGCTCTGTGAAATTTGGCAAACATAATACTCAATAGTGATCTGGCCTATGTTAAAATTTTCTTTTGTTTTAGCTAAAAAGAAAACAGACATTGAAGTATGTGGTTTATAAGTCCCTCTTGTAAATCCTATGGTATTTAGCATTTTTATATGCTGTAGTTTCTGCACAATTCAATCTGTTCTGATTTAAAAGATTTAGAAGTTGTTTATGCTTTTCCAACAGAAGGAAGACAACTATTTTTTCCAGTTTGGCTTCAAAACTGGGAACCAGGCAAAATAGGCTGTCCCATGGATTAAAACACAGGGGTAAGTGATATGCATTTTATCATCAAAAAAGTGTTCATTGCAACATATGTTATTAAATAATTTTTTTGACTTATCTAAGTAACAAGAACAAAAAAAATGTCATCGCGTTTCTATTTGTTTGTATATTTCTTAAGGGCAATCTCTACCACTTGCGATTCATCTTACTTTAAAATATGTTTAGCTTAAACAAATCCAGCACAACATATACAAGTGGGGGTGGGGGGGAAGGTCAACTATTGTAAATGAAAATATCTGACAAGCCAAGATCAGTGCAGCCAGACATTCCCCCGCAAAAGATGATTCATTACATTACATATCATTACATTTCAAAAAGAATTGTAGATAACACTTGTTAGAATGTTGTTCAATATTTAGGAAATTACTACACATCTGCAGTGGACTAAGTAGGGAATATTAAAAATTAAATTCCCTAAAAAGACATAATTGTTATTCGGTGGAGCATGGGGAAATGTTACATGTATGCTGTTCAGCTTTGTTCGGGTATTTTGATGGCAGATGAGATTCTGCCGAAACGTTGCTACAACTTTAAAAGCGTAACTACAATGATATATACATATATGTGTGTGTGTGTGTGTGTGTGCGCGCGCGCTGTTCAGCTTCCTTTGGGTATTATCCCACGTCATTGTAGTGCTTTTAAAGTTGTAGCAACGTTTCGGCAGAATCTCATCTGCCATCAGCACGAACTCAAAACAGAAGCCTGATGATGGCAAATGAGATTCTGCCGAAACGTTGCTAGAACTTTAAAAGCACTAAAATGACGTGGGATAATACCCGAAGGAAGCTGAACAGCATGCATATACATACATACATACATACATACATACATACATACATACATACATATATATATATGTTTTTTTAAGCTTTCGCGGGTACTTACATGTGTGCTGTTCAGCTTCCTTCGGGTATTATCCCACGTCATTGTAGTTGTGCTTTTAAAGTTGTAGCAATGTTTTGACAGAATCTCATCTGCCATCATCAGGCTTCTGTATTAACTCAGTGCAGAAGCCTGATGATGGCAGATGAGATTCTGCCGAAATGTTGCTACAACTTAAAAGCACAACTACAATGACGTGATATACAAATTTTGTTGCAGAGGAAGCCTTTGTATGAATGCCTATGTTTAATTTCTAAAAATAGATATGTTGCTGCTATATACTGAAAGTTTTTGATGTGTAATTTCGTCTCCCCAATTTTGAGTCTGGCTGGAACTAATCTTGGATCCAAGCTTAAAAAAAGCCCTGTCTGCTTTCTGAACTGATAATTTCTCAATCTTAGAGAGCTAAGTCTGGCCCTAAAAACACATATACACACAAAAACACAAACACAAGTTCCATTTTAGCTGCTAAAAATTTGTGTGGTGGTAGTGATAGAGATAGAGTATATCTTTTCATTCTTAATATCAGGAGCAACTTAGCAACACATCTTTTAGTTCTCAAATTAAACCATCTAATACCTGAGAAGATAAATGCCTAAAATGAGATGAGCAAACAGGGAGAAAAGTGGGCTCCATCCTACCTGTGGAGATGTCCTCATGATTTCACTTTTGAATTCTTTGCAAAACTTCTCTCTTTCTGCGGGTCCTTTACTCCACCTTCTCCTTAGGGGCTAGCAAAGTATATCATTTCAGAGCAGAGACCAAGCTTTCTGCTTCTACTCTGGCTGGAGGCATGACAGAGGAGGAGATGGAGGAGGAGTGGCAGGGAAACTGGTCAAAATAACATCCCTGAAGGAAAAAGAAGCGGATAACTTTCCCACCCACTTCTTTGTATCATGCTTTCCTCCTGGAATGTGCAATTCAAACACACTTTCTACTCCTTGGAATGGAAAGTGTGTCTTTTCCCCCCAGTGATACACAGTAACTTCATTGCCTGCAATGGTTTTATGACTGCAGCCTCCGGCTGTCAGTTTACTGTTCAACCCCCCACCCTCAGGGATATTATCTCTTCCTCACATGCATATGGAGATACACCCAGTGCGAGAATCCAACTGTTTTAATCACACTTGACATTCAATCCAAAGTTTGCCCTCACAATTGTCCTGCTTCTGCCTTTTACCCATTTTGCCATAACTTTGCATGCCTCCTTTGATTGGAGATATTTTCTGCACACCGCCTGTTTCAACTTGCCGTGCTGGGCCCTCAGGCTTCTGTTAATAGGAAGGTACAAATAAATAATGCAAGCTCTGACTTCCACTGATCCTTCTCCTTTTTCTCCCCAGTTCCTAAATGTATTTCAGTGACTGACATTCGCACAATATTTTCTTTCTGTTAATAGAATGTTCATAAACCTCTTTTCAAATATGCAGCCATCCAAACATTAGACTTTATTATAATATTAGTCTGGTAAGCTCCTTCTCACTGGAAAGCACCCTCGGATAGAAATGTTGTGGCAGAAAAATGCCTAATCTTCCTTTTGTCAGAATGCCTAATCTTCCTTTTGTCAGCTGCTTTCTTCAAGCTCCTTCTTGATGGAGCATTGAAGATGTTACCTAGTCTGGTAATGAAATCTCCAAAAGCAAACCACCATGGATTCCCTTCTTTCTTGTCATCTCATTTCTAAACCCATGATTACACAAAGAAATGTTAGAATGGAAGTTATTGTTCGCTGCTCCTAAATATCTCTCTCTAGAGAACTTGGCAATGGAGAACATGCCATCAGACTCCTTTCACATATGGCTACAGCGTAACTTGCAAATTCAGCCTACTTACGTCTGAAATTTTCTGCCCTCAATAACTCTGCCCAATAATTCTGTATTTAGGGAGGAAATTTGGTATTTTTTTTAAAGAAAAAAATGTTTGTTTGCTTATGAGATTTAGAAGCCACTAGACTCCAGAACAACTCTTGAGAACTTTATCCTATGAAAATAGAAATCAATAAAAAGGTTGTATGAGTTTGGGCAAATAACACTTCCTACATTCTCCACATAACATTATATAGGACACACCCCCAGACATTTTATCCTGAATTGCACATTGAGAGTAGCATTCTTTCAATCATGAGATAAGTATTATTATGAAATATAGCTGGTTTTCCAATTGGCTGAAAGAGGAGGAGGAGAAGTTGTTTCTTGAATATGCTGAGAAAAAAAGTTTTTTATTTTCCTCCTTAGCATTGTATTTTTCTGTGAAGTTTCTTCATATATTCCAATTATACAGACTTCCATTTGATGCAAGTAGAGATAAGTCCAGAAAAAAATAGGGTTTTCTGTTATTTGAAGTAGCACGTATGCCCTAACATATAGGATACACCCATTGCTGAACCTCCAATAAGGGCTTTATATTAACTCAGTGTTAGCTTTAAATCTCAACAAATGAATTAGGGGATAAAGACTATTTAGTTCTGAGTCTGCGTCATCACCCTTAAAACCACAGGAAAAGCTTTTGTAAATGTTTCCACATTGCTCTGGAGCATTTATTTCTGCTTCAGGTTTTACTCTGGTTTTTCTTTATAGGCGATATTTTTCTGACAGATTCCATAATTGTACTCTCCAACTTCACATTTAATACTGATGATGGTATATTAATAAGACTACAAAGCATCAATAATCTTTTAGGCAGTGTTCAATCAGGGTTGACAGAAGTGAAAAGGAATAAATAGGCATAAAAGTGCTGCTCAACAAGAACACATAGAAAGCATGAAAGTAGCAAGAATTTGCAGATTCTCATTGATGCACCAATTGGCACCTTCACCTTCATTTTTTTCAGGGCAATATATAATAACTGATCAATCAAAATCTAAACTGATCAGCAATTAGAAAATAAATCCAGCAATATTTATTTTTTAAAAAACATTTATATAGCCATCCATCTTATTAGAATCTCATGGCAGTACCCAACATGGATTGTATAAGGTAAGTCACAAATCCAGTGAGCTGCATAAGGATACCATTTATCATTGTGTTAAACCTTTTATGGTAAGTCTATCCACTGGGTTAGTCAGATATAAGCATAATTCAGATTGAATATCCAGTGATGATTGTATATTCATTGCAGCTTTCTTTTGTAGTCCCCAGGCCTGTGCAGCACCATCAGTTTTGTCGCCAAAATTTTGAACTGTGCAGGTGAAAGGGCCATCTCTGTGCAATTCTTTCTTGCCTCTGCTCTGTGAGGTAATGAGAGCAAATAAAACACAGTGTGAATGACTTATCAAAAGAGCTGAACACCAAGGATGTGGAGTGACCTTTTGTGGACACCTTGGCTTTATTTGAATGACACAGTTAATAAAGCATTTGATATTAGCAACTGCAAAAGCGGAAGTTTGGGCTCATATCCCTAACCCATCTCCTCTTGTCATTCCTTTGGTTGCCGGCACCTTGCTGCTCAGGAATGGAAAAACAGATATTCACAGGAAGACTGCAGGTTAAAATATGCCTTCTCTTCACCCAAACATTGTTTAAAATATCTCTCTGGAGCAACATTTTCTTCTTCAACTTCTAAGTAATTTCTGAAGATCTTTAGCTACCTAAAGCTACCTACATTCTTCTTGCTAACTTTCTCTGATCCAGATGACCTTTGAAAGATTTCTTACACAAGAGAGAAATGGTTGGGTTACGGGGCTTAAAAGTAACACTTTGCCTTAAAAAAGAGAGGACAACTAAAATTTAAAAAAGGTCATGCTTTTTTCTCCACTTTATACTTATAAAGTGGTCTGTCAATGATCCCTGGCTCTTTGGAGACAGGGCACAACTGGCAAAGCTAAAATCACCTTTTTCTCAGTCCCCAAATTCAATTCAACTGGACTTTGGCCAAATTTAACATCCTCCAAAAGCTCTTACTGGGGAGAGATTACAGAGCATCCCAGGTGAGTAGTGACTATGTCCCTGAAGTGGAAGAACAATTGAACTAGTGAACCATATTGTATAGTGCTGAATGTTTTAAAAGCTGATGAACAGCAAGAATTGTTATCTCATTTTTAATCAAGCACATGGCTGCTCTGACTCCTTTTATCTCCAGTTGTTATTATCAAATCAATCTGACTTTATTTCACTGAATGTTGCTAAATATTGCTCCACCATCTGTACACTGCATTGCAACCTTTCTGAGAAATCAGGATTCTACCAAATATACATAGAATGGGAAAATAAAAAGATACAACTTGGAAAAGTGACAGATTAAAAAGAATCTCCCATCAATGTTTTCTACTGTACCCTGCTATACTGAATCATTTTTTCCCATGGAAATTTCTAATAGAAATATCTGGGGGAAAACAATAGGAAGGGCAAGAAGATAAAACTCTTCCAACTACTGCTCTCTTTCCCCCTAAATAATGCATTATTTTTATCACTTTTTGAAACTTAGAAATCTGAAGCTCCATTGTACTTGGTTCTCTACGGATCAACATTATTAAGGCCCTGTCACACTGGCCGACGGATGCAAAACATTTGTAAAAAGGACACAGCGGACGAGAAAAATGTTCCATCCGTTGTTATCCACTCTCAAAAGGGGCAAAAATTTGCATAAGCAGAGCGGATAACACGGAAAGGAACGGATGGCGGGAGGACGCAGGGCGGATGGAAAGCGGATGCAGAGCGGAAGCCTAGCGGATGGAAGTGGATGAGAGCGGATGGCACATCCGCAAGGCTTCTGGGGGACCTCAGCAAAGTGGATGCGGAACGGATGAAGCGGATGCAGAGTGGACACGGCAGATGAAGCGGATGCACAGCGGACGAAGCGGATGCAGAGCGGAAGCCGAGCGGATGCACAGCGGAAGTCTAGAGGATGCCTTGCGTTAATTGCGCATGCGGGGGGGATTTATTGCATCAGCCCCGCGGATATAAAGGGAAGCAGCTCGGAAGCAGGTCACCATTCAGAGGAAAGACCTGCTGCCAGACGCATTGAGTGCCTTGCCTGCCTGCCTTGCTGCCTGCCATCCTGCCAGCCTTGCTGCCTGCCTTGCTGCCTTCCATCCTGCCAGCCTTGCTGCCTGCCAGCCTTGCTGCCTCCCTGCCTGCCAGCCTCCTTGCCAGCCTCCCTGCCAGCCAGCAACCCCACAACCATGGGTAAAAAGAGGAAGCCTCAGCCATCTGCTGCCAGCCCTGGCAAGAGGGACAGGGCCACCCTCCCGCCCCCTGGCCCTCACTCTGCTTCTGCTGGGGCTTCTGTAGCACAGGCTCGCTCTTCTGCGGCTGGGGCTTCTGCTGCTTCTGCTTCTGGAGGAGCTGATGATGCTGCTTATGGCGGTGGTGCTTCTGCTCATGCTTACTCTTCTGAGGCTGCTCCTGGCTGTGGCGCTTCTGTTGGTGCTTACTCTGCTGAAGCTGCTCTTCGTCCTGCTGGTCCTGCTCATCCTGCTCGTGCTCCTAGACTTGCTCGTCCTGCTCGTCCTGCTCGTGCTCCTGGTCTTGCTCGTCCTGCTCGTCCTGCTAGTGCTGCTCGTGCTCCTGGTCCTGCTTGTGCTCCTGGTCCTGCTCGTGCTGCTGCTGCTGCTGCTGATGATGATGATGATCCTGCTGGTGCTGCTGCTGCGGCTGCGGCTGCTGCTGATGATGATTATGATCCTGCTGTTGATGCTGCTGCTGCTGCTGCTGCTGATGATGATGATGATCCTGCTGCTGCTGGTGGTGGTGGTGGTGTGGAGGAGCAGCCCCTACAAACTGGAAGCCCCTCTGATGAGGGCCCATCAAGTCCTGCCAAAGGGAGGAAGAGGCATCTGCGGGAACGGGAGAGGAGGCAATACTCCATTGAGGAGGAACACGAGGATGAGGTGCTGGAGTGGCTGAGAGAGAATGACTATCTGTGGCGGAAGGGACACTGGCTGTACAGGGACACCAAAAGGAAGCAGGCTGCTTGGAGAGAGAAGGTGGAGGGTCTGGGCTACACATCGGATGTGCTCCTCAGCTGGTGGAAGCACATGCACCCCTGGTACGGGAAGCTGCACCTCAAGAAATCTGGCCAGGCCACAGTTAAGCTGACGGACAGAGAGACCTACGTCATGGCCAGGTGCAGCTTCCTGGAGGGTGAGATCCGCCACTGAGGAGCAGCAGCAGCAGCCCCTCTCATGACCCTCTCTCTCCGGCAGCCTGCTGAGAGCCAGTCCTCTTCCGGCCGAGAGTCAGCTCCTGTCTCCAGGCAGGTTTCTGTGGAGCTTGCCACAGCAGAGAATACGCGGACAGGTGTTTTAACCATGGTGGAGCGCGTGGAGGACTCCCTGGTGCAGTGGGAGAAAGGAGACAACACTTCAACCACAGCCCTACCTGCATCCACCCACAGCTCCAACTCCACAGAAAGGCAGAGAGCCAGACAGGAGGGGCAGAGCCACACTGTCCTGCTGGAGATCAGGGACACCATCCGGAGCAGCATCGATCTCCTCTCTCAGCTGGTACACACCGACTCCTCATCCTCCAACCACAAGCCCTTCCTCACCTATGTCAACCAGACCCTCACGGACATGGCAGAACCCCAGTACCAGGTGGTGAAGGACCGGATCACCGAGCTGCTTCACAACCCTCCAGACCCAGAGGAACCTGCTCCCACCCAGTCCAGGTCTGCTCCTCCACCCCAGGTGATGTCCCTCCCATTCCAAGGCTTCCCACAGGCCCTCACCTACCAGGGCTACGGCTACCAGGAGGTCCAGCAGCACAGGCAGCAGCCCTTCCCAGTCCAGGCACAGAGTCATTGGACGACACCGTTGCCACCGGTTCCACCGATGCCACCCACACCAATGATGCCACCAATGACACCGATGCCACCCACGCCACAGATTCCACCAACACCAGTCCTCACTCAGCTGCAGACCAAACAGCCCCACTACACTGCTCTTTCCTCCACCCCACAGCCAAGCCCGGCCTCAGTACATCTGTCCTCGGTACTGGGGCTGACACCACATGGCATGGAGGAAGGAGCTCTCAACATCACGGGGCTGAGCCAGCTGTCCGAGAGCTTCCTCAACACACCGTCACCTGTTGTCCTCTCAGGGCCAGGCACCCCAGTGGCGCTTCAGACCAGCACTCCAGCAGCAGCCACCTCCACAGCACCTGGACCCTTCACCCCTGAGACTGGGCACACCTCCGGGTGACCAAGAGGAGTGCCAGAGACTGGGTGGCTACCTGTAGTCTTTATTTGGACAGTTGACCTGGGTCATTTTTCTTTTACAGCTTGTGATTAATAAAGTTTATCTTTGCTTCACACACTTGCTTCATTTATTTATGTCAATAAAGTCTTGGTGGAAACTTTTAGAAATGGTTTAAGCCTTTGCATGCTTGTGGGATGGGTAAGGATAGCAGTGGGATGGTCAGGGATACCTTTGGGATGGGTAAGGATAGCAGTGGGATGGGCAGGGATACCTTTGGGATGGATAATAGCTGTGGGATGGGCAGGGATACCTTTGGGATGGGCAGGGATACCTTTGGGGTGGGTTAAGATAGCTGTGGGATAGATAAACCTCCAGTGCAAGCATAGTGGAACTGTATGGTCCACCCTCCCAGGTGCCACACCTATGGCCCTTTATTATCAATAACAATGTAAGCATTGATCCACACATTTGAACATAAACACAACTCTTTATTGAATGCCCTGTTCATTGTAGGCCCACCCAACATACATGGCCCAATCTCATCTGTGTGATGAGACAGGCTGAAGGAAGCATCCATTAATCATCTATCATCCTGTCTTGCCACTCCACTGCTCCAGCAGGGGAGTTGCACCAGTGTTTCAGGAGGTTGCGCTGCTTCTTCCCTTCACGTGAGGCTCTGTTGGGGCCTTGTACATCCTCAGTATCTATCAGGTTTCGCCCTTGCCTCCATTCCCCAGGCTCCATGTCCCCATTGCCCTGCTGGAGGTCCACGAGCCTGTTCTGCAACACTGGATAGCGGGTGCGCATGAGATTGTGCAGGATGCAGCAAGCTTCCACGATCCTCCTCATGGTCTCTGGGCAATGCTGCATGGTGGTGAGAAGTACCTGGAACCTGTTAGCCAGGATGCCAAAGGCATTCTCCACCCGCCTTGCCCTGGACAGCCTGTAGTTGAAGATCCTCTCTTCACAGGTGAGGAGTCTGGAAGTGTAGGGCTTCATGAGGGAGATTCTGAGGGAGAAGGCGTCATCCCCCACAATAAAGTACGGCACATCTTGCGTGTCGTTGGGCAGGGGGTCTGGATCTGGGAAGCCCATGATGAGGTTGTGTTCCAGCCCCTCCTTGAGGTGACTGGCGTTGTATACCTGGGCATCTGAACATGACCCGTTGCCTGAAGCATCGATGTACATGAACTTGTAGTCAGCATCAACCATGGCGAAGAGGACAATGCTGAAGAAGCCCTTGTAGTTGAAATAAGTGGACCCCGACTTGGCTGGCGCTTTGCAGGCCACGTGCTTCCCATCTATGGCTCCAACGGTGTAGGGGAAGTTCCACTTCTGATACCACTGCTCTGCAATTTTCTTCCATCCTTCTTCAGTGGAGGGGCACTGGAGGAGCTCCTCCAGGTATTCTTCGATGATGGCCTGCACCACTTCTCTGACCACAATGCTGATGGTGTTGTGTGGCACCCTCCAGCCGTACTGCATGGTCCTGTAGGTGGTCCCTGAGGCCAGGTGGTGCAGAGTCAGTGCCACCTTGAGCCCAGGGTCCAGGCTGGGCCGTGGATTGCTCTGCTTGGTCAACCTGGGTGTCAGCCGCTGCACAACTTCATCAAACATGGCTGGAGGCATCCTCATGAAGTTCTGGAATGCACGAGTGTCTTCGTTTCTGAGCTCCACCATCAGCTTGTTGTACAGTCCGTACTCTGCTCTTCTTCTGATCCATCTTCGTACCCAGACACTTCTTGGCCACCTCTTTTTCTTCCCGTAGTAGAGTTCACAGAGCCTGTAGAAGGCTTTGCACTGTTGCAGAAGGATGGTGGCTACCAAAAGGAGTTTGTTATGATCCATGGTGGAGATGACTGGATGCTGTGGAAGAGGAAGAGGCAGATGAAGGCTGTAGAGGTCTGCACAGCAGGGCTGCTGGTCTGAAAGTGAGATGCAGGTGAGTTGCTCCCCCTTTTTATAGGCAATATAGGTTTTCCCCTATGTGTCCCTTTGCATCCTCTAGGCATCCTCTCGACATCCTTAATATCCAAGATAGGTCCCCTCTGCGAATGTTTTTTCCGTTTTAAATGCTTTCTTTGCATGCTGCATCCGCTTTCATCCTTTCTCCGTCCGTGCTACTAATGCTGCGCGTCCGTTCCGCATCTGTTCCGCTTCCTCCCTGCGTCTGAGTGGATGCGAGTTGCGCGGATGTGCAGCAGATGCCTCGCGGATATAGCGGATGCGTAACAGATGCAGAACGGATGTCCCCCGTATGCCTAGCGGATGCAGAACGGAAGCATTGGATATATTTTCCGTTCAAAAGTTTTGAGCACCTCAAAACCCTCTGAGCGGATGAAACGTCAATAGATGGATGCTGGACGGATAGACAGGAAGCAAAACGGAGGCAGTGAGTACAGAACGGATGGCAAGTGTTTTTCTCCATTTTACATCCTCTTTCCATCCGTTGGTGCAGTGTGACAGGGGCTTTACATAAGTTTTCAGACAGATGGTTTTCTTATAGCTCTAAAATACTGTAAATGGAGGTCATCATACTGAAGGTTATTAGGAAAATTGGGTGACAAGGGTCTCCCATTGCCATGGCTAGCTGTCAAGGCACTCAGTACAGCAGATTTTTTTAAATTATCCGGTTATCATGGGGAAACAGAGATGTTATCAACTAGGAAAATAACTCACAGTACTGTTTCAGAAATTCTCATTTCTCACACTTTGATTTGTGAATATATTGCCTTCAAATATTCCAGGCAACGATAGGTAGTTCTGGTTTCTTTTCTTTTCTTTTCTTTTCTTTTCTTTTCTTTTCTTTTCTTT
>BLBF01000004.1:9654235-9686732 GCA_015471245.1 Laticauda colubrina | reverse complement strand
TTTTCTTTTCTTTTCTTTTCTTTTCTTTTCTTTTCTTTTCTTTTCTTCTCTTCTCTTCTCTTCTCTTCTCTTCTCTTCTTTTTTTTCTCTTCTCTTTCTTTCCTTTCTTCTTCCTGTCAGTTTTTGAATTCTGATAACTCCCAGAACTACTCCCAGCAGTTTCCTTGACAATTTTTTTTTCAGAAGTGATCTGCCTCCTTCCTAAGACTGAGGATGAATGACTAGCCCAATGTCACCCACCCCATAGTGGCTAATGTGGGACTAGGACTTATAATCTACTGATTTCTAGGCTAGTGCTTTAATCACTACACTAAACTGGCCCTCTTAGTCCCAAATAGATCCCATTAAAATCAATGGAAACCTGTTGTAACTAAAAGTTCTATTGTTTTTTCTGTTCCATTAATTATGACTAACGTTAGCTGAATTTGTAAATGACTCTGGTTTTCTTTAATATGGCTGTGATAGCCTCTGGGTAATATATGTATATCAAAAGAAAAAAACAGCTATATATAACTTTTTGGCACAAACTCACATCCCCTTCGTGGGATTTTTCATGTTTTTATTAATGTTATCTCCTTTTGTAATCATGCCAAACTAACGAAAGGTGTAAAGCATGTTGGCACTGGCTATGTTTAGTGCAAACCAAACATTTTACAAGTAAATCTTCATTATATAGATAGGTAGTAGCTGTTATTTCATATAGCAATCCTCTATTATAGCAATCCTCTATTATATTCTATATTAAAATATAGACATTTCAGTAAACCCCTTTACTAATATCATGTACTTTGTAATATTAACACAAAATATTCCACATTGGCCTACTCCTTCTTTTGTTCACCACCCAGAATTGCAATTTCAAGATGGATGGCTATACAACTTGATATGGCAATAGCACTTAGACTGATATAGAGCTTCATAGTGCTTTACAACACTCTCTAAGCGGTTTACAGAGTCAGCATATTGCCCTCAACAATTTGGGTCCTCATTTTACCCACCTCGGAAGGATGGAAGGCTGAATCAACCTTGTGTTCTGACCAAGGCTTCCGAAACCATAATTCCGTACACACTTATTTTTAAAACAAGTCTTATTTTATTGCAACACTGAATTATTTTCATTCCCAGCCAGTAATGAATCTCAAACAGTCCCTTGAGATAAACACCCACCTTTCTTTCCTGTGAAGTTCTGCCAATAACAGAAGTGTCAAATGAACTAGAAAAGAAAAACCAACTGAAGTACAAAGAGCTTCAACAATGAATCTGAACCAAACGAACGACTTTGCTTCCTGGAAAGGTTTTGTCATCTTTGCTTGTTCTTTATTCCTTATGGGAATAATACCTTCCAGCCTTACTTCCGAGTCACCTCTTTTATTTCAGCTGCTCTCGCCTTTTGGCAGCTGTATGCACATGCGCACTGGGAACAGGCTCCCCTGGGCCCTCTGCCTCGCTGCTGCTCCAAAGGCTCCAGAGGTAGCACCCCATTCCCAGATGGTCCTGGCCCCATCTCTGCATTGGACCCAGGACCCTCATCCGAGTCTTCTCCTGACTCCTGGACTGACTCCCTTTCTTCCCCACTATCTGATTCCGCTGCCATCTGCATAGGCTGCCGGTGAATCACAACACCTTGAGCCAGTCAGGATCGAACTGACAGTGAGCAGTGTGTTCGCCTGCAATACTGAATTTTAACCACTGCACCACCACGACCAGTGGCTATATTTAAGTGGAACAATAATATGAAAGCCAATAAATGTGAGTGAGGAAATAAATAAATTCTGAAAAGGGATTCCAGAAAACCTTTGATCTTAGGACTGGGGTTAATGTAATTTGGAGCACCTGTTGTGGTTGTTTGTTATTCTTAGCCCAGGCTATCTATGATGCTATATACAGTATATTTTAACTGTTTTTTGTTTTTACTGCTGAATTATGTAAACTGTCTAGAGTCTACTGCAGTGGAAAGAAGGGAGGAAGGAAGGAAGGAAGGAAGGAAGGAAGGAAGGAAGGAAGGAAGGAAGGAAGGAAGGAAGGAAGAAGAAGGAAAGAAGGAAAGAAAGTGAGAGAAAGAAAGAAAGAAAGAAAGAAAGAAAGAAAGAAAGAAAGAAAGAAAAAGAGAATCACATTAACTTATTTCATAAGATGTACAAATGTTAATCATCTCAGCAAGGACTGCTCCATTTCTCAGGGTAACTTACAGTATATGGACAAACCTCAAGTGCTACCAATCAAAGTTATTGTGCAGTGATATCTATACTTCATGGTAAGAAAGAAGAGATAAAAAGGTATAATAATTGCAAATGGAAAAAAACTTTATCTGTTTAAAATAAACTTTATTAAATATACAATTAAAATAAATGAACAGTCACATACACAACATAGAAAAAATAGAGAAAAATAAAAATAAAAAGCAATTCAGACAGTTTGTAGTTTCTTATTTGTTATCATTATTGGTGTCAAATTTACAATTAAGTCTTAATGCGAGTATATAGTTACTACCTCTTTTACAGTTTACTAATATATTATCTATCTTTGTTTTATCCAATTATACCAACATTCTCAGCTTTTGTAATATTCTGATGATTCTTTATCCTTAAGTGCTCGGGTCAGTTTACCTATTTCTTCACAGCTTACTATTTTCTGAATAGTCATTTCCTCTGTTGGGATGTCAGGTTGTTTCCAACACTGTGCAAAGGCTAATCTAGCAGCAGTCAGTATGTGTAATATTATATATTTGGCTTTTTGGGGGAGTTGTCTATTGAATATCCCTAATAGGAAGAATTCTAGTTTTAATTCAGTCTGCTCCGCCGTTATTTCCTCCAAACATTTTTTGATTTTCTGCCAGTATCCTTGGGCTTCTGTGCAGAACCACCACATACGGAAGAATGTTCCGTGTTTTTTTTTACATTTCCAGCAATTCAGATTCATGTTAGGAGACATCTTTGCTAATCTTGAAGGAGAGAGATGCCATCTATAAAACATTTTATAGGCATTTTCTTTACATGTTGCCAATTTTGTGATTTTATTATTCCTGATACAGATCTTTTCCCATTCTATTAAGGTGATGCTACATCTTATATTTCTACTCCAAGCTACCATATTGCCTTTGAATACTTCCTCGTCTATTTCTATCTCTAATAGGTTATAGGTAAAATTTGCTTCTATCTTTTTTGTCTAAACCTAGTAAGATTTTATCTAATTGTTGTAGCTTAGTGTAAATTCCCCCCAAAAATCTTATCCTGTCTATATCTATTTTGTATTTGGAGGTAAGCCCACCGGTCAATTCATAGTCCTTGTTCTTGGAGATTTTGCCATGATTTTAAAGTTCCTTGTGAATCCAGAAGGTCTTTGTATTTTATCATCTTGTTAAGATCCAAATTGTTTGGGTGTATCATCACCTCCATCGTTGAGATCCAAATCTGGATCTTTAGATAGTGTTTTTTCTTTATTTTATTCCAATTAGCCAATAAAGAGTCTCTAATTATATGTCTGTAGAAGTAATTCTGTTTGGTTTTCCCCGCATCCCATAAGAATGCATGCCACCCCCTCTATAAATCATGGCCTTCTAGAGATAATGTTCTCTTATTTAATAAATTTACCTATTCTTTCAGCCATAGTAAGGAGGCTGCATTGTGGTATAGTTCCCAATTTGGGAGTGCCATACCCCCCCTGCTCTTCATATCTTGCATTGCTTTTAAATTTATCCTCAACTTTTTTCCCTTGACAAATAAACTTTGCAATTATCCTATTGAGTTCCACAAAGAAGTTTTTGTATATTTTTATTGGTATTGTCTGGAACAAATAAATAAATTTAGGGAGAATGGTCATTTTAAGGAAATTTAAGGATTTTAGGAAATCCTCCCTAATAGGGAGAGTTGCAATTTAACCCATAACTCTAGGTCTTTTTTAACCTGTTGTAGTAGTTTGTTATAGTTATTTTCCATTAGTGTCTTACAATGAGCCGTCAGCCATATTCCTAAGTATTTAATTTTTTTTACTACCTGTAATCCCATTGCCTTTTCCAATTCTAATTTCTGTTTTTCTGTTAAGTTTTTTGTTTTTAATTTTGTTTTTTCCCTGTTAATTTTAAGTCCTGTGACTTTCCCAAATTGATCTAACTCTTTCAACAGTTCTTGACCTACTTCAATTGGTTCCTCTATGAAAAAGACCATATCATCCGCAAATGACTGCCATTTATATTTTCTTTCTTAATTTTTAACCCCTTTATTCCTGGGTTCTGTCTAATTCATGTAAGCAATGTTTCCAAAGATAGTATGAAGAGCAGGGGAGATAGTGGACATCCCTGCCTAACTCCTTTCTCTATTTTTATTGAACGCATATATTCTTCATTAATTATAATATTTGCCTTTTGTGAGTAAATTGTGGTTATGATGTTTTTGAAATTTAGTGCCTAGATTCATACTGTAGATTTGTTGGATCAGGAATTGCCAGTTTAAATTGTCGAAAGCCTTCTGCACATCCAAGAATATAAAGGCTGCTTGTTTTTCTGGATGGGCTTCGTAGTATTCCAAAACATTTAACACTATTCTTAAATTGTTCCTAATTTGTCTATTGGGGTCCTTATCCATTTTGGTCTTTATGTATATATTCATTCAAGATTCTTTTTAGTCCATTTGCTATAATTGTAGCAAATATTTTATAATCAGTATTAAACAAAGACATTGGTCTATAGTTTAGTATGAGTCGAAGATCTGAATCTTTCTTACATTTTTACTTGCATTTTAGCTGCAAGTAAAACCTCATTGTATACTTCCACGATAAGGAGTCCTATTTGTTCTCCTATTGCCTTGTAGAGTTCCCCCAGGATCTGTTCAGGTCCTGGAGTTTTGTTGTTTTTTTTATTTTCTCTTACTATTTTCAGTTCAGACCACGTAATGTCTTTAATTAGCATTTCTTTCATCTCATCCTTAATTACTTTGTCTTTTGTTACACCCAAGTAATTTATTATCATATAATCCTTTACCTCCTCCTTCTTATAAAACTCCTTCTTATAAAACTTCAAAATATTTATATGCAATTTCTTTTTTCTGTTGGGCATCCCCATTTCCATCTATTAATTGATAAATTAATCTTTTCTGTTTTTCTTTTTTGAGTTTGTAGGATAGCCATCTTCCTGGTTTATTACCCTGTTCAAAGAATATCTGTCTAGCTATATTCAACTTTGTAATCATTTCTTCCTGTTCAATAAAGTTCAATTTGTGTTTAGTTACTATCATCTGGTTTTGCAATCTACAATCCTTTGGAGTACTTTGTAACTGGGTTTCTAGTTCGTTAATTCTTTGCTTTAATTTATTTTGTTGGGCATAGTTTTCTTTATTCCTCCTGGCAGTATATGATATCGTTGTGCCCCTTATTACTTCCTTCATTGTATCCCAAATATTCTGCTTCGTAGTTGCCTCATCATTATTTTCTTTTTAAAAGTAATTCCTCCTTAAGTCTATTCATAAACTCTTTTTCCTTAATTAGCTGTGTATTTAGCGTCCACCTTTTCCTTGGTTTTTTCCTACCTTTCTACACTATCTGAATTGGATTATGATCTGCCCATTCATTAGATAAAATTTCAATCTCTTTTAACTCATTTGCTATTTCATCATTCATCCATACCATATCAATTCGTGACCATGATTGGTGTGGATTGGAGTAAAATGTGAATTGCTTTTTCTCCAGGTTTAATTTTCTCCACATATCTATCAAATTTAATTCAGTCATCATTTCCTCGCATGTTTTCAGTAACTCTCTCTTTTTCCTCTTCTTCCCCCCACTACTGTGGTCTTTTTGATGGTCCACAATGGAACTGAAGTCCCCTAAGATACAGATATTCCTTTTTTCTAATTCCACTATTTTTTCATGTAATTATTTAAAAAATTCTTTTTGATTTTCATTAGGGGTATAAATTACTACTAAGAGAATTGGGGTTGAGTTAATCCAGATTTGTAAAACCAGAATTCTTCTGTTGGAATCTGTCCAAATTAGGTCTGTTTTCATTTCCTCTTTCACATATACTGCTATCCCTATCTTTTTCCCAACATCTGCTGGTGACATATATAATTTACCTAGTTTGGGGCATTCTAAATATTTTTCATCTAACTTCCTTCTATGGGTTTCTTGTAAACATATTATGTCTGCATTTTGTTTCATGAGTTTAGTTAGTATTCTTTTCCTTTTTATCCTAGAATTCAGGCTGTTTATGTTAATTGATAATATTTTCTTTTCCTCCATTATCTAGTTGATTCTTGCTCTTTGTCTTGTAGTTACTCCTCTTTCTTTTTGTGGCTGGTAACGTGTCCTCAGTTCTTCTCTCTCTTGTTGTTGTTGTGTATTTTTCAAATTTCTGGGACTCCTATCTCTATTCTTTTGGTAATCTTGGTCATCTTGCGAATTTGATTGTAGTTCATCTTTACTACTCAGTTCTTCCGGGCCTATCAGTCGTTCATAGAATTCATGGGCTTTTTCCACAGAGTCTACTCTAATTTTCCTTTCTTCCCATGAGATTAGCATCCCTTCTGGAATTAGCCATCTAAATACAATGCCTTTTTGATTTAATTGGGCCACCAAAAATTTATAGTCTTGCCTTTGCTCTCTCACTCTTTTTGGGATTTGTTTAAGCACCAAGACTTCTTTATCTTTATATATGATTGTTTCTTCTCTGGATATTTTGTATATAACATCCCGGACCTTCCTTCTTGCAAATCTTACGTGAACTTCTTTTGGACATATATGGTGTCTTGCATAATTTGTGCTCACTCTATGAACTTCGTCCAACTCTTTCAGAATATCATCCTTATCTTTTTCCAACACTTCTGCTAATATTCCTGCTATCACTTGTTACAAATCCTCTTCTTTTGATTCCACTATATTATGGTATCTCAAATATGCTGTGGCTTTATCCATCTCCAAATAGACCAGGGAGTCATCCATTTCTTTGCTCACATTCCTTAGATGTTCATCAACCATTTCCAGTTTCTTTTCAGTTTGCTCCATCCTTTTCTCTACCTCCTTTATTGTTGATTCATTTCTTTCTTGTGCTTGCTGGATTGTTCCAATTTTTTCATCTGCAATATCTAGTTTCATTTCCGCCTTTAATTTCCCCATCTCTTCTTTTAGTTAATTTTATCAGCTCTTGTCTCAGTATGATTTTTCATCATTATTTCTTGGAGCTTCAGCATAGATTCTTGTAAGGTGAGGAGTGTCGACTGGATATTGGCATTTGTGACTCAGGGTTGTTTCTCTCCAGGCAGTGTTTCCTCAATTGTCTTTTGTGCCATCATTGAGGGTGATGCCGCAGTGGTTGTTAGTGTTGGAATAGTCTTCTTCCCAGTTTTGAGCATTGCATTAGTTGTAGAGGTCATTTCTTGGAGGATTTGTTTCTGTTTTTGTATTATACTAAATACGTTATCCCAAATTATTCAAAAATCAGATAGGAGTAGCCACTACTCTAGTTGGTTGATTCCTGATTTCCTTAGTATATTAGTGAACTAATCACTCTTATAAATATAAATATTATCCAAAACAATTTCAAAATTAAATTCCAAATCAAGTATCTAAATTTATAAATTTTAGTATTTATATCAAAATTCCAATATTAAAGTTCTGTACTACTAATCCGTATATTTATAAATGCTATAGAACTCTTAATCTAAATATCAATATTATAAAATAGTGTTTTAAGTGTTTACAAGTCTAAGTAGAAATAAGTTGACCTTACTATAGTTACAGTTAATTACTTGAAATATAGGTATCACAATTAATTATTTAGTCTAATTTAATCAACACATATAATCAAATATCAATAGTTAATTAATTATTATCATTCCCCTCATTTCCCCTATATATTAAAGCAAGATATAAACCTCAATATTACTAATATATCAGCTAAATCAGGTATAGATCACATTTACCACAATCAAATACCTGGGGAAAGAAACAGAAAGTTGATATCAGAAAAATAGTCCAAACAGCAAAGGCTACAGGGCATGGAATATCTTAATGTAACTGTTCAGCTCTTTGTCTCTAAAGTGAGAAAGTTCTGTCTTCAAACACATTGGAAGCTGAGTTATGTCTCTGATTTCACAGTCTCACTGCACTCTCCTTTATAGCTGTTCCTTCTTTTGTTCAAAACTCTTGCAGTCCAATCTTCCAAATTTCATATAATCTCTTCAATTAACAGATTTCCTCCATTATTATACCTCCAAGTCAATAGTCCAAAAAGATTCCAGTAAATTGTTAAATATCATCTATAGAAATACAGTGTTTGTTTACTTCCTCACTTCTGATCTTTTCCTGGTCTCAGGCTTGTTAATCCAATCTTCCTGAATGTCAGCAAGCCAAATCATTCACACTTTCGAAAAATCCAAACTCATTCCTCTTTTTTCCATAATTGTCAATTACAGAAGCCTCTCTAACGTTCTTATCTTCTCTGTCCAATTGCTTGTGTCCTTTACCCTCTTCCGTCTCACAAGCACTTTCGCTTTCACCAGTACTCGCATCAGCTTTTTAGCCTCTACTTTCGGGCTTCGCTCCAACTGATGTTATTGTCATTTACTAGACTTCTCCAATGTTCTACACTCTATCAAATTCACAGATTCTTTCACTCGCACTCTTCTCCATTCACCACCGTCTGTCACTCCCTCACTTCCTCTTGTAGGTAACAATCCAGACTTCAGGACCGCCATTACTGGATGGCGGTCTCTGGTTTGTTGGACTCTACAGGGTCACTCTGCATTGTGATGGGAGTCACCTTCTCCACACCGCAACTCAAGTCTCCCCACACTGGCACGTTTCTCTACAGGATACGAGCACCCCTGAGGGTCGCTCCAACAGCAAGAAAAGGTAGCAAAAAGCCCCGAGTGAGCTTCAGCACCTCTACTCATCCATACCTTGTCACCACAAAAAACTTTATCTGAATTCATTCATGAATTCTACAAATGAAGTAGCAAGATCTTCTCAATTCCAATTCTAAATCCCCAAAACAGTCAGTTTAGACTTGTGGCTAAGGCATCAGACCAGAAACCAGAAGATGGTAAGTTCTAGTCCTACCTTAGTCATGAAAGCTGGCTGGATGACCTTGGGCCAATTACTTTTTCTCATCCCAACTCACTCAAGAGGGTTGTTGTTGTGGGGAAAATAGGAGAAGTTAGGTGTGTTGGATATATGTTTGCCACCTTGAATTAAAAATAGTAATGGCAGGATACAAATCAAATACATAAAAACATTTTTATATTAAAAACTACATCTAGATTCAGCTTGCATATATGGTAGTAAGAAAGTTACTTCTTTGTGAATCATGAAGAGAGAAGAGCAATAAAGATGATAAGAGGTCTGTAGGCTAAATCGTATGACAAACATTTGAGGGTCACAGGTATGTCTAGTCGATCGAAGAGAAGGATCAGCGGGGAACAAGGTAACTGTCTTTCAGTACTTGAGAAACTGTCACAAAGAAGAGGGAATTAACTTATTCTCCAAAGCATCAGAGGACAGAACAAGAAGTAATTAGTGGGAGCTCGTCAAAGAGAGATACAACCTAGAACTAAAGAAAAAAAATTCTGGCAGTGAGAACAATTAATCAATAGAATAGCTTAAGGCCCTGTCACACTGCCCAACGGATGCAAAACTTTGTAAAAAGGACACAGCGGACGAGCAAAATGTTCCATCCGTTGTTATCCGCTCTCAAAAGGGGCAAAAAATTGCATAAGCAGAGCGGATAACACGGAAAGGAATGGACGGGGGGAGGACGCAGAGCGGATAGAAAGCGGATGCAAAACGGAAGCCTAGCAGATGCAGAGCGGATGCAGAGTGGATGCGTAGAGGATGCGTAGAGGATGCGTAGAGGATGCAGAGCGGATGTGTAGCGGATGACGCAGATGCATAGCTGCATCCACTTTCATCCTTTCTCTATCCGTGCTACTAACGCTGCGCGTCCGTTCCGCTTCCTCCCTGTGTCCGTTTACTGCTGGAATGGATTTGAGTTGCGCGGATGCGCAGCGGATGCCTAGCGGATATAGCAGATGCGTAACGGATGCAGAACGGATGTCCCCCGTATGCCTAGTGGATGCAGAACGGATGCATTGGATACATTTTCCACTCAAAAGTTTTGAGCAGCTCAAAACCTTCTGAGTGGATGAAATGTCAATAGACGGATGCTGGACGGATAGAGAGGAAGCAAAACGGAGGCAGTGAGTACACAACAGAAGCATCGCGTTAACCAACGGATGGCAAGTGTTTTTCTCCATTTTACATCCTCTTTCCATCCGTTGGTTCAGTGTGACAGGGGCTTTACACACTGAGGTTGTGGGTACTCTATCACTGGTTGTGTTCAAAAATAGACTGGACAAGCATTTGACTGGTATGGTGGAAGGTCACCTGCCTTGAGTAGGAGGTTGGACTAGAAGACCTCTGAGGTCCCTTCCAATCCTATGACTCTATGTTTTTTTTAAGACTTGGTTGTTATAAAGTTCTTCAGATTGCCTTGAAACAAAGATGTTAGTAATGACAAAAAAGAAGTGATGAATTTTTTTTAAAAGAATACAGATTACTCCTGCAAAACTGTTGCAATTCAAAAAAAAAACAAAAACCCAGCAACCTAGATTTTACTCTTGAAAACAGATTTCTGCCAAACATCTAATTATTTTGTTCTACAATTTTCTTGCTGAGAAAGCACAATTCTCAGAGTTGAGATATTAAAGCTTTATTAGTTGAAACCTTAGACAATAGCACAAGCCAGCAAGATTACCAAAGAGAGGATTTTTTTCTCTCTCTCTCTCTCTCATTAGTGGACAGTAGCCCAAAGCCTTTCAGAAAAGAGTTCACATTTTCCCCAAAGGCCATTCAAAATAATTCACGTTAAACTTCAACACTGATATCAGAATATTTGAGGAATGTGTCATCCATGTAATCAAATCACATCGTTCTTATACCCTAGAACACATCATTTTTCCATTTCCAGATTATGTATATGCAAAAGAAATGACACCACTCCTAGTGTTTTGATTCCCTGCCCCATCCCCGCTTCTGGTTTATTTAACCTGCTGCCTGATAAGGAACTGTGCAAATCACCCAGACTTGTTGTTTCTTGTAGCAGCCATATCTATTAAACAGGAAGAGAGAAAGTAAGCATTTTTGTTGCTTTTACCAAAACAGGATGTGAAACTGCAAAATACTTGCATGCCTAGATCATTATGCAATGCTGATTAATAAGATTATCCAGTTTTCTGCATGATAACAATGGGTGATGGGATAAACAAAGCCTGCAACCTGAATTAAGTAATTTATTAAAAGCTCCCCCCCTCCCAGAATTGTTATTACTCACTGAGCAGGTTAGAGTGGGGTTAGTGATAAGGAAATAACAAGAACTATCAGCTGGCTTCCACCTTATCATTCAATTGCAGATGACAGCCGTATACTGAAGAGCCTAGCAGTTTTTCAGGATCCCAGGATCAGCTAAGACTGGACAGATCATCCCTCAAGATGAAAAAAAAGTCACTTTGGGTAGTATATTGTGAGGGAGAGATTGTGCAGGAGAACCTGTTAAAAAGAAAGAATTGGCACAGCAGCGACTTTTCACAACAGCCAGGACTAAGAACACTTCAGGATAAGTAACTCCCTACACTAACCAATTATTGCTCTTTAGTTATAGAGAGAATTGCACTCAATTTTCCATTTCTATGCATGCAGTGAACGGCATTTGAGCTGATATCTCTCCTAAGGCCTGCGTCTAATTTTGATATACACAATACAATAGATGTGGCATTACCATGACGACAGTTTCAATTAATCCCGACTCTACCCCTTTTTCCTTTAATTTCCAACCATTTCCTAAATCAGGGGTCCCCAACCCCCAGACCATGACATGGCCCACTACAAGGCTGCAGCCCCTTTGGAACCAGACCATGAAAGTGGAAAGTGAGCATGTTCTTGGACACTTGCGCTCACACACAATGCTACCCTTGCCATTTGCGTAAGCATGTGCCACCGTTCATACAGAATCAACCTCTCCTTCCCCTCCCACTGGTCCACCAAGCCAGAAAAGTTGGGGATCATTGTCCTAAAGTGTCTCTTCAAAGGCAGAAGGAAGGCAGTATCCAATGGGCAAGCTCTATGAACAATTTCCTATTTTGATGTCCTATCTTTTATAAAAATGGTGTTTTTTATGTGATGGGGCAATTAAAGACATTAATTAGGAATATGGAAAACCCAAGATTAAATTCACCTTCAGTCATTCACAGTCACAGTCAACTGTAGGCCAAGCCTCTCTCTCAGGTAAGCTATTTCATACAGTTTTTATTATCGAGAAAAATTGAAGAATGGAATACTACATTCTCCACCTTTTGTGGAATATGAACTTTTGTGGAAAAAACTGAATATTACAATGAATGAATATATAAATGAATAATATATCTAAGCTTGTTGTTTAGTTAATTTCTTTTAGAAGGTATTTCCTTCATCTCTAGTCAGATTTTAATTCTACGTTTCACACTAATGATTTATACATTCATCTGTAAAATGTACATATATACATGCATATAAACACATTTTTGCATTCTTTTATTAAATAAAATTATCAAAATATAAAGTATAGTTTTAAAATAATTTGATGTCTGCAATACTGAGGAAAGAAGATTAAGGGTCTTCCTAATTTTTCCTCTGCTCCTATGAGCTGTGAGTGGAATTGGTTAAACAAAGGAATTTTTCATGACTATGATGTTTTTCTTTAATTTTTGAAGCATTAGCACTGTTTATATGCAATAGCAGTCAAGGAAGGAGGATTTCTTCACTAAAGCCCATGTCACACTGGCCAACGGATGCAAAAAGGACACAGCACATGAGCAAAATGTTCCATCCGTTGTTATCCGCTCTCAAAAGGGGAAAAAATTTGCATAACCGGAGCAGATAACACGGACGCGGGGAGGACGCAGGGCGGATGCAAAGCGGATGCGGAACGGAAGCCCAGCGAATGGAAGCGGATGGGAGCGGATGGCGCAACCGCAGGGCTTCCTGGGGGCCTCAGCGAAGCGGACGCGGAACGGATACAGCAGATGCAGAGCGGACGCCGAACGGATGAAGCGGATGCACAGCGGAAGCCTAGCAGATGCCTGGCGTTAATTGCGCATGCGGGGAGGATGCATTGCGTCAGCCCCGCAGATATAACGGAAGCAGCTCGGAAGCAGGTCACCATTCAGAGGAAAGACCTGCTCCCGGAAGGATTGGCTGCCTTGCCTGCCCTGCCTGCATGTCTGCCTGCAAGCCTTGCTGCCAGCCTTGCTGCCACCCTCCCTGCCAGCCTCCCTGCCAGCCAGCAACCCCACAACCATGCAGAAGCACAGCAAGCCTCAGCCATCTGCTGCCAGCCCTGGCAAGAGGGACAGGGCTACCATCCCGCCCCCTGGCCCTCACTCTGGTTCTGCTGGGGCTTCTGCAGCACGGGCTCGCTCTTCTGGGGGTGGCACTTCTGCTTCTTCTGCTTCTGGAGGAGCTGATGACAAGCACTCCAGCACCAGCCACCTCCACAGCACCCGCACTCTTCACCCCTGAGACTGAGCGACCAAGAGGAGTGCCAGAGACTCATTTTTGTCTTATAGCTTGTTGTTAAAAAAGTCTATTTTTGATTCACACATTTGCTTCATTTCTTTTTTTTAATAAAGTCTTGCTGGAAACTTTTATAAATGGTTTAAGCCTTTGTTTGCTTGTTCAGTGATTTATGGTGTGCTTCCCTGCATGTTGTGCGTGTGCCTGTAAATTGTCATCAACCTGGTGCCTGGACAGCTAAACAGCACTGCGTGCCAAGAAGCAGCCTTTGAAAAAGTACTTTTTTTCTGCTTTTTTAACTGCAGCTGTGCCTCGCATGGCAGCTGAAGTTGAAATAGCAGGAAATAAAGGTCAGATAAGAGCCCAGGCAGGCGGGTGGGCAAAAACATCAGCAGACATAGAACTAGTTCTATGTCTGCTGCTCATCAGAGCTACCGGTTCTACAGAGGTGGACAGAACCAGGAGAAACCCACCTCTGCATATGTTCCCCAGAAAGGCAGTAAAAAAAATCAGTGCCAAGCTTACATCCTGCCTCTTGGAAGTACACCCCAAAAGGACAGTGCCAGATACCACTAAAGCAGTTAAGGAAGACCCCCTCCCCCGATGGAAAAGAAACCAGGAGGCAGGAAAAAATCCAAACACAATACAAATGATTAAACCACAACACTAGCTTTTGCTTGTTAAACCAATTACCAGAACAAATCGACATAGGAACTAGCCAGATTTCTCAAACCAGTTTCTTTTCAGGAACAGAGATTAATCTTTTTCCTTCCAAACAAAGCTGAATAGGGAAAATTATCCCATCAATAAACACAGGATTAAACATCACCAAGCACAGAATTAAACTTCACCAAATCCAGGTTTAGACCAAAAGTCAGAAAGGGTATGTAAACTCACGTTTGAATGCCAATCTTTCTAGCTAGCCAAGATGAAATATTTCCAGGGGATTATTTCCTGCCAACAGCAGTGTAAAAAGCTTAAAACCCTTCTCCTTTAAGAAAGTATCAAGGAAAAAAAAAACTCCTTTGGAGACAGTAAGTCTAGGCATACTGCCAAGAATATAATAAGGGTGGAAAAAAAGAAAAGGAGATTTCTTCTAACTATTGGTTCTCCAAACTGCTTAGAAAGTTAACAATGGGTTCTATAGAACTGGTCAGAACCAATAGAATCTCACCCCTGTTTAGTACTCCTTGGTGACAGTTTTCTGTCACTGTTTTTTCTGTCAGTGTTTGTTCGTTGCTCCCATGGCAACTCAAAGACCAGATCATCTCATGCCATTAAACCACCCAAGTCATTTCCCAAAAGCAATTTATACTATTTTCTAGAATCACCGAACCATAAGCATGCCAAAATAAGACCAATAACCTGTTCCTCACAGCCAGATTAATATATATTCCTCCAGTCTCTGAGTCAGCAGAAAAGAATAAACAGTGCTGCCTTCACAGTCCAACTGCCTAAGAATCGGGCTTGTGAATGGTGTTCAGTCTTGACAAACTTAAGGAAGCAATAGATGGATTCCTCATGGCTTCCCTCCCCCCCAAATGTGACCAGCTGAAGGGAGGGGGGAATCCATCAATCATTTCTGTTAATTTTGGATGGGGATGAGGTGACCAATGGCAAGACTAGCATGTTTAGCATCTGTGAACCCTTGCTCTGGTTTTCTGAAATTAGAAAAATGCATGATTGTGCATGACTAAGGTCTTTTTTGTATCTGAAAGCTATGGTGTATTTCCAACTTTTTTCTGTTAATTTCATTCTTGAGTATTTTTAAGTGAATTTTTGATCTTTTTTATAAAATCTATTGCTTAATTTAAATTCACATCTTATTCTGGCTGCAATATATGCTACTTTAGAGTTGTTTCTATTTAAAACATTTTAATGTGATATAAAGTATAAATAACAACATATGTTATTTAAGGCTAGGTCACACTGGCCGACGGATGCAAAACTTATGCAAAAAGGACACAGCGGATGAGCAAAATTTCGGGGGTGGCTCCATCCGTTGTTATCCGTTCTCAAAAGTGGCGAAAATTTGCATAAATAGAACGGAAAAGAATGGAAAGGAACGGATGGGGGTAGTACGTAGCAAGGATGGTAAGCGGATGTTCGTAGGAAGCCTAGCGGATGACAGTGGATGGAAGCGGATGACCCATCCGCAGGGATTCTGGGGGTGAATAGTGAAGCGGACACATAGCAGAAGGAGTGGATGCATAGCGGATGATGCGGATGCATCACGGACGCTTATAGGAAGCAAAGCGGATGAATAGCAGATGTATAGCAAATGCAAAGCGTTCACTGCGCATGCGGGGAGGATGAATTGAATCAGCTCTGCGGATATAAAAGGATGCAGCTCACAAGCAGTCACCATTCAGAGGAAATACCTGCTGCCAGAGACATCTTGAAAGAACACCATGGTTCGTCAGTCAGGCAAGAAGAGGAAGCCTGTGCCGACTTCTGCCAGCCCTGGCAAGAAGAACAGAACCACCATCCCACCCCCTGGCGCTGACTCTGAAGCTGCTGGTGCTTCTGCTGCTGGTGGTGGTGGTGCTGCTGCTGCTGGTGCTGCTGGTGCTTCTCCTGCTGCTGCTCCTGCTGCTTCTCCTGCTGCTGCTGCTTCTCCTGCTGGTGTTTCTCCTGCTGCTGCTGCTGCTGCTGCTGCTGCTGCTGCTGCTGCTTCTCCTTCTCCTGCTGCTGCTGGTGCTACTGCTGGTACTGCTGCAACTGCTACTGCTGCTGCTTGGTGGACCAGCCCCAAGGCCCTCAAAGCCCTGCTGCTGAAGGCCCTGAAGCCCCTGCCAGAGGGAGGAAGAGGCAAGGGAAGGAGAAGGGAGAGAGGAAACAGTACTCAATTTCTGAGGACCATGAGGAGGAGGTGCTGGAATGGCTGAGGGAGAACGAGTATTTCTGGAGAAAGGGCCACAGACTCTATCGCAACACCAAGAGAAAGCAGGCAGCTTGGAGAGACAAGGTAGAGAGCCTGGGCTACACTTCAGACCTACTCCTTGGATGGTGGAAGCACATGCACACCTGGTATGGCAAGCTGCACCTGAAGAAATCTGGCCAGGCCACTGTCAAGCTCACTGACTGGGAGATGTACGTCATGGCCATGTGCAGCTTCCTGGAGGGTGAGGTCCACCACCGAGGAGCAGCCCCTCTGACAACCCTCTCCCTCAGACAGCCCACAGACAGCCAGTCCTCTTCCAGCCAGGAGACAGCTACCATGTCCAGGCAGGTGTCTTTGGAGGGCCCCACGACAGAGACCCCCCTGATAGCTGCACTCCCCATGCCGGAGGACGTGGAGGATCCCCTGTCTCAAATGGAGAAAGAAGAAGAAGCAGCCAGAGACCAACCCACACCCACACCCAGCTCCACCTCCACAGAAAGCAGGCAGAGAGGCAGACTGGAGGGCCAGAGCCACACTGTCCTCTTGGAGATCAGGGACACAATCAAAACCAGCACAGATTTTCTCTCTCAGCTGGTCCACAGCGACATACCATCCTCGAACCAGAAGCCCTTCATCACCTACGTGAGCCAGACCCTCATGGACCTGCCCGAGGCCCTGTACCAGGTGATGAAGGAGAAGATAACAACACTGCTGCACCACCCTCCCAGCCCAGCTGAACCTGCTCTGACCCAGTCCAGGACTGCTCCTCCACCCCAGGCGATGTCACAGCCCTTCCACGGCTTTCAACAGCCCATCACCTACCAAGGCTATGAGTATCAGGACTTCCCACAGCAGAGGCAGCCCTTCCCAGTCCAGGTCCAGGTACATCGCACGTCACAGATGCCTCACCTCATCCAGCTGCAAACCAGACAGCCCCACTACACTCCTCCTTCCTCCACCCCAAAGCCAAGCCCGTCAACGGACAATCTGTCATCAGTATTGTGCCTCACATCTCAGGTACTTGATGAAGGGCCTCATGGGACTGAGTCAGCTCTCTGAGGGCTTCCTGAACACACCATCCCCTGTTGTACTCTCGGGGCTAAGCATCCCAATGGCACCTCAGACCAGCACTCCAGCCACAGCCACAGCCACAGTCCCTGGCCACTTGACAGCTGAGACTATGGACATGCCTCAGAGTGACTGAGAAAAGTGCCAGAGACTGAGTTGTTACCTGTTCACTTTATCTTTGCTTAAAGACACTTTACTTGGTTCATTTTGTTTTTTTAATAAAGTCATACAGTTTACTTAAGACAGTTATTAATAAAGGTTATCTTTGCTTCACACACTTGGTTCATTTTATTTACTTAATGAAGTGGTGAAAACTTTGAAAAAATGGTTAAGTCTTTGCATGCTTCTGGGATGGGTAAGGATAGTTGTGGAATGGGTAAGGATAGCTGTGGGATAGGTAAGAATAGTTGTGGGATGGGTAAGGATAATTGTAGTATAGGTAAGGATAGTTGTGGGACAGGTAAGGATAGTTGTGGGATAGGTAAGGATAGTTGTGGGATGGTTAAGGATAGCTGTGGGATTGAGAAACCTCCAGTGCAACCATAGTGGGACTGTATGGTCCACCCTCCCAGCTGCCACACATATGGCCCTTTATTATCAAAAACAATTTATTCATTGAACAACACATTTCAAAATAAACAAAGCTCTTTATTAATGCCCTATTCATTGTAGGGCCACTCAATATACATGGCACAATTTCATCTGTGTTAGGAGACAGGCTGAAGGAAGCATCCATTAACCATTTACCATCCTGTCTTGCCACTCCACTGCTCCAGCTGGGGAGTTGCACTAGTGTTTCAGAAGGTTGCGCTGCTTCTTCTCTGTTGGGGCCTTGTACATCCACAGTGTCTATCAGGTTTCGCCCTTGCCTCCATTCACCAGGCTCCATGTCCCCATTGCCTTGTTGGAGGTCCACGAGCCTGTTCTGCAACACTGGGTAGCAGCTGTGCATGAGATTGTGCAGGATGCAGCAAGCTTCCACGATCCTCCTCACAGTCTGTGGGCGATGCTGCATGGTGGTGAGAAGTACCTGGAACCTGTTGCCCAGGATGCCAAAGGCATTTTCCACCACCCGCCTTGCCCTGGACAGCCTGTAGTTGAAGATTCTCTCTTCACAGGTGAGGCATCTGAAAGTGTAGGGCTTCATGAGGTAGATTCTGAGGGAGAAGTCGTCATCCCCCACGATGAAGTTGGGCACATCTTGTGTGTCGTTGGGCAGGGGGTCTGGATCTGGGAAGCCCATGATGAGGTTGCATTCCAGCCCATCCTTGAGATGACTGGCGTTGTATACCTGGGCATCTGAAGATGAGCCATTGCCTGAAGCATCGATGTACATGACCAGCATCGACCATGGCAAAGAGGATGATGCTGAAGAAGCCCTTGTAGTTGTGATAAGTGGACCCTGACTTGGCTGGAGCTTTGCAGGCCACATGCTTCCCATCTATGGCTCCAACAGTGTGGGGGAAGTTCCACTTCTGATACCACTGCTCTGCAACTTTCTTCCAGCCTTCATCAGTGGAGGGGCACTGGAGGAGCTCCTCCAGGTATTCTTCGATGATGGCCTGCACCACTTCTCTGACCACAATGCTGATGCTGTTGTGTGGCACCCTCCAGGCGTACTGCATGCTCCTGTAAGTGGTCCCGGAGGCCAGGTGGCACAGATTCAGTGCCACCTTCACTCCAGGGTCCAGGCTGGGCCGGAAGTTGGTGTTTGCCTTGGTCAACCTGGGTCTCAGCCGCTCCACAACTTTGTCAAACATGGCTGGAGGCATCCTCATGAAGTTCTGGAATGCACGAGAATCTTCGTTCCTCAGCTCCACCATCAGCTTGTTATACAGTCCGTACTCAGCTCTTCTCGCAATCCATCTTCGGACCCAGACACTTCTTGAACACCTCCTTTTCTTCGCATAGTACAGGTGAAAGAGCCTGTAGAGGGCTTCGCACTGTTGTAGAACGATGGTGGCTATCAAAAGGAGTGTGTGATGATCCATGGTGGAGATGACTGGATGCTGTGGAAGAGCAAGAGCCAGATGAAGGCTAAAGAGGTCTGCACCGCAGGGCTGCTGGACTGAAAGTGAGATCCAGGTGAGTTCCTCCCCCTTTTTATAGGAAATATAGGTTTTCCGCTAGGTGTCCTTTTGCATCCTCTAGGCATCCTGCAGACATCCTAAATATCCGAGATACATCCCCTCTGCGAACGCTTTTTACATTTTAATGCTTTGTATGCGAGCTGCATCCGCTTTCATCCTTTCTCCGTCCATGCTACTAATGCTGCGTGTCTGTTCCGTGTCCGTTTCACTTCCTCCCTGTGTCCATTTTCCGCTGGAGCGGATGCGAGTTGCGCGAATGCGCAGCAGATGCCTAGTGGATATAGCGGACGCGTAACGGATGACAACAGACGTCTAATGGATGTTCCCCGTATTCGTAGCGGATGTTGAACGGACGCATTTGATACATTTTCTGCTCTAAAAGTTTTGTGCAGCTCAAAACTTTTTGAGCGGATGAAATGTCAGTAGACGGATGCTGGGTGGATAGAGAGGATGAAAAACAGATGCAGTGAGTACAGAACGGATTCATCGTGTTAACCAACAGATGGCAAGTGTTTCTCTCCATTTTACATCCTCTTTGCATCCGTTGGTGCTGTGTGACAGGGGCTTTAAATGTCTATCCTGGTTTATTTTATTTCCGACCCAACTGTTAGGTGATTAGCAATTCCTAACAATCTTGATGGAAACTAGGTGACCGAAAGAAGGCTTATTGGGCAAGTTCTTTAAATCATCTTGGACCTCCTTCTTGTGTATAAATATCACTTCAGCATGCATCACGTATTTTTTTCCCATGCATCAGGTATTTTTTCTTCTCTGAGGCATCTTGAGTATAGTTTTGCTAGTATCTTGTGTGAACTGTGGCTATCAGCTTACATCATTTCAATCACCCAGTCATTTCCTGAAGCTTTGCCACTTTTAATTGATTATATGGCACTTGATACTTCCTCCACTAGAATATCTGGCATTTCCTCTTTTGTGGGTGTTGTTACTTTTGAGTGATCTTGATCTTTGTATAGCTCCGAATAGAATTTTCCAATTATTTCTAACATTTCCTGTCTTGTTCTACACAGAGAGCCATCTTCATATTTTCATGCGAAAATCATTCTTGTATTTACAAGCTTGCATTTTGTTCTATTCCCTTTGTTTTCTTCAATTGCCTTTTTCATGTTAAACTGAAATGCTTCTTCTTGGATATGTTTTTGTATGGTCTTGCAAAGTTCAATGTACTCCAGTTTATTTGTAAAATTTCCAGTGTTCTCCATTGTCCATCATTTTTTCATTAAATCAATAATTTCATCAGTGATTTTTGACTGTACTCAGTGTTTTTCCGGTGGTACCATAGAAGTAGCAGATTCAAGCATGTTTTTGACTATTTGTTCATTTTGGTCCATAATGTTCATCTCTTCCAAATCTTGCAATAGAGTAAAACGATTTGACAAAGGAATCTCAAAATTGCTGTTCTCCTCAAACAGCTTATCACACTTTTTGTTTTTTTGTGACGTCAATTTTTATACACTCTTTTTATGCACCTTTTTTTGTTTATCATTTTTATACACACTTTTTGACAGTCTGTCTTCACTTTAGCTCATTCCATTCTATGGTCATTTCCAATGTTAAAATGATTGATGACAGTATAATGGCAAGTTTTATTACTTGACATAATATAGTCAATTTTGCTTCTGTAGTCAGATGGACTCTTCCATGTCCATTTTCTGCTAGCTTTTTTCTTGTAAAATGAGTGCATGATATAAAGTTCCTGTCCTTCAGCAAAATCTACTAGTCTGTCGCCTTGATTGTTCAGGCCAGGTGCTTTTTGGTATTGCTCTTCCTATTCTTGCATTAAAGTCACCCATTAGTATTTTGTACTGGCATTTTCTTTTGTCTTGAAGGTGGGACACATCTGTTCAACTTCATCATCACTAAAGCTTATTGTTAGCGTATAAACTTGGATGATTTGAAGCTTGTATTGTTTGTTCAATTGAAGGATGTATTGGGCTACTCTGTCTGATATGCTTTCAATTTTTACGACCGAATCTTTCAGCCTTTGATTGTTGAGAAACCCAACTTCACCATGTCAAAGAATCGCAATGGGATCAATATTATAATTTGATATCTAGGGAAGTTAGCCATCTAATGCTTCTGGTGTGGCTGTGATGAGATCATTCTAGGTGCTTGGAATCATTGCTTCCTCCCCTCACCACCACCACCAGTAAAGGTCTTCCTAGGAATCCAAGAGGCTCTTCTCCTTGAAGTTGCCAATTTAGCTAGTCTCCCCAGAGAGATTTCCTTCCTTCCTTCCTTCCTTCCTTCCTTCCTTCCTTCCTTCCTTCCTTCCTTTCTTTCTTTCTTTCTTTCTTTCTTTCTTTCTTTCTTTCTTTCACTTTCTTTCTTTTTTCTTTCTTTCTTAGTGGCCTAATTTTGACTCCTATATTATCGGCATTCACTAGCTAGTTTTATAATCAGAAGAAACTTGACAAATGTTTGTCTTGCTGAGGTTTTTTTAAGTGAAAATATAGGAATGCAACATTTATATAAAAAAAGAGTAAATAAGCATTTGCTCTCCTTGTTTGAATTTTACATTATTTCATTATGTTAACTCCATAGCTGTATTTTAAACATTTTTATTTTTTAATCTAAAACAGATATTTCCCAAGCAGCAACAACAGTAAAATACTATGCAGTCATTAAGCAAATCTGGCTTCCTCCCACCGACTTTGCTTGTCAGAAACTGACTGGGACGGTTATATATGGTGATCACATGACCCTGGGACAGTGCAATTGTTATAAATACATGCCACTTGCCAAGCTCCCTAATTTTTATCCCACATGACCATGGGGATGATACAATGGTTATAAGTATGAAAAACAGTCATAAGTCACCTTTTTTCATGCTGTTGTAACTTTGAACAGTCACTAAATGAATAGTTGTAAGTTGAGGATTATCTGTAATATATTTGCCACAATACATTTCTTATTACAAGACAGTGGGGTTTTTCTAAATGCTAGAATATTTAGTTATCATTCATATCATGTTTGGAAAAAATGTTCAAAATGCAAAGGAAAGACTTTTTGCAGAGATGGAATTTCGGAAGTCTGTGGAGAAAAATCTTACTACTTCTATTTAGTCTCTGCTGTCACCCAGTGGATTTTTCCTGTAATATCTATTTCTTTCCCTATGGACTGAGAAATGTGTATCCTTCCAGACATTGAGTAAACTCTCTTTCCATTTTGAATAGTCTGTCCAACTCTGAGCACCATATTTTAAAAAGGGTTCACAAAAATTAGAACTTAAGTTCTGTGAAAAAGATTTAAAAATTGGAAATGTTTAAACCAGAAAAAATGTTTTTGAAGGAGTATATGGCAGTACTCTAAAATGGAACTATAATTCCTGGACTCCTGGTTCCTAGCCTGGTGCCCTAACCACTACACTAAACTGGCTGTCAAATGATATATTTGAAATAATATAGTTGTCGGGCTTCAAGTAGTAAATCATGATTCTCCAGACTTCTAGTCCTATATTCAGGAACTGGTTTTTCAGCAGAAGACATAGCACCACAAGTTTAATTTTTTGATTTCAAACAAAAACAAAGGCATATATACATAAAAGATCTCCTTACTGAGGTCTGTACTCCAGTGTTTATGGCATTTTTTTCCAACCATTCTGAGTTACAGATACTGAGTTTTTTCTCTTCATGGCCTTGAGACTGGAAAACAGATGATCAGAACTGACATAAAGTTCTGTCTGTTGGAATGAATAAATTGATGGAATGGAATGGATTAAATTTATGTTTCAGGACTGTCATCACTTCTACTTCATTTCAGATTCTTCTTGATATCTGAGGATGCACCATGCCAACACTAACATAATAAGTAACTAGGTTTTCTATTATCTTGTGTGTGTATATATATATGTGTGTGTGTGCTGTTCAGCTTCCTTCAGGTATTATCCCACGTCATTGTAGTGCTTTTAAAGTTGTAGCAACGTTTCAGCAGAATCTCATCTGCCATCATCAGGCTTCTGTATTGAGTTCGTATGTGGGTTAGGCTATCAGAACCTTTGGTTTTAAATTTGAGGCTAGCCTACTGTTGTCCCAGGATGTTTTTTTCTACATCCTGATTGGTTGGGAGTCTTGGTCTGTGTTTATTGGACTTGGAGTTTGTTTGATTGGTGTTTCTTCTGTCTGTTTTGTGGCTTTGATTGGCTTGCAACACGGTGTTTCTGTATTGGAGGCTTTCAGTGCAGCTTGGCTTAGCGTGAAAGGACAGCTATTATCTATTAGGAAGCTAGGTTTCATCTGGGTGCCTGGTTGGGGTGTGTTTGAGCTGGAGGTATCAGAGGGAGTCTGTTTGTGCCCAGGTGTTTGTCTTGCTTTTAGTGTGGAGATCTTTCTATTTGAGAGTGCAGGCTTCCAAATGACAGACCAATAGAAAAATAAGTACCCGCCTGGATGAACACAAAATGCAGTAAAAAAGCTGGAACACACCTCCTCACTAGTCCAACACATGAAAGCCACAGGTCACAACATCAACTTCGATGGCACCAAAACCCTAGCCACTATAGAAAACCCCAGCCACAGAATCATCAGAGAAGCCATAGAGATTGAAAAAAGACCTGAAAGCATGAATAGAAGAGATGATTCCACCAGACTGTCAATCATTTGGAAGCCTGCACTCTCAAATAGAAAGATCTCCACACCACAAACACCTGGGCACAAACAGACTCCCTCTGATACCTCCAGCTTCGTGTGTGTGTTTGTTCTGTGTTCCCGGTGTTGTCGGTGTTTCTTTCTATTGTTCTAGACCTTAGTTGGTCTATGTGTCTCTTCCAGCTCCTCCCGTCCTCCGTTTCTAATTGGTATGACCGGGGTCCCATTATTTGGGTTATTCTAGCTGGTATCCAAAATGAGTCTCCCGTAAGGTTTTTTGCATATACTAGATCCCCTGTTATAAATGTGCGGTATTTACTGGAGGAATCTGGTGGCTTTTCGGAGTTGTATGTTAGGTGTAATCTGTCCAGGTGTGAGCGTAGTTTCCTGCCCATCAGGAGTTCTGCTGGGCTCTTGTTAGTCGACGTGTTCGGTGTTATATGTTGTATGGTTAGCATTTTATTGATTTTGTCTTGAATTTCACCCGTGTCTATTTTATCTAATGCCTGTTTGGTATACAGAACCATGAGTTCTGCCCGTATGTTTGTAGCCAGGTGAGTGGGCGCTGATAGGACATGTCGTATGCCCAGTTTGGCGAGGAATTTTTTGAACGACAGCGCTGTGAACTGCGGCCCATTGTCCAAGACTAACAAGTCTGGTAACCCATGTGTTGCGAAAAGTTTTCTTAGCTGTTTGATGACAGCTTCTGTCATCATGGACTGCATGACTGTGACCTCCAGCCAATTGGAGTAAGCATCGACATTTATTTAAAATGTATATCCTTTTATGGGTCCAGCAAAATCTATATGGTTTCTCGACCAGGGGCCCCAAGGCGTCTCCCACTCGAGGGTAGGTGCAGGAAGTGGGGTAGGTCTGGATTTTTGGCATTTATTGCACGTTCCCACCCATGTCTCAATGTCCATCCCAGGCCACCAGACGTAACTCCTGGCCAGGGATTTCATTTTGACGATACCCGGGTGTCCCTCATGTAGCATTCACAGTACTTTTTCCTGCATTTTTTTTGTAATGACAACTCTATCCCCCCACAGTATACATCCCTTCAATATCGATAGTTCAATTTGTCAGTTTTGGAAGGGTTTAAATGTCTTGCTGTCATCGGTTTCCGGCCACCCTTTCCCTACCCAGTTTAAAATCCGCGCCAGTTGTCTGTCTCTTGCGGTCTCTTTTGCAATGTCTGACGCAGTTATGCGTAGGGTTGGTAAGGTCTCTATTTGTAGTGTGGACGTGGTTGGTGCCGGGTCATCTTCCAGATCAGGTATGGGGGAACGGCTCAGGGCGTCAGCATGTGATATGCTTTTCCCTGGATTATTTGGTAGTTATATGAGGCAAGGAATTCGGACCACCTTGTCATCCGTGGTGACAATATGTTTGGGGTGGCCTTGTTCCCTGCGAGTATCCCCAGAAGTGGCTTGTGGTCAGTAATGAGTGAGAAAGGCCTACCGTCGAGATATTCATGGAAACTATATACTCCAGTGATCACTGCTAGTGCCTCTCTGCCCAACTGGCTGTAGTTTCTCTCTGCCTTGGACAACGTCTTGAAGTAGAAAGCGATTGGTGCTTCTCTCCCATCCAGTAGTGTGTGGCTGAGTATGGCCCTGATGCCAAATGGCGATGCGTCGCAGTTCACTGTCAGTGGTAGGGTTTCGCTGTATTAAATGAGTTCCGATTCGGATGTCAACAGATCTTTTATTCCTTGGAATGCAGCTTCTTCCCGTCGGTCCCAGGTCCAGGTAGCTGTCTTATCAAGTAGCCTATGCAGTGGCTTCGCTGTTGTTGCCTTCTGCGGCAAAAAGACATTATAAAAATTAATGAGTCCCAGAAATGCTTGTAGTTGTTTTGTTTTGTGTTCTGGGGGCTTCTTTTATAGCTTTTATTTTCTTTTCGGTGGGGTGAATTCCTTCTTTGTCTATTAGGTACCCCAGAAATTCGACTTTCTCTGTGGTTTGCTGGCATTTTTCTTTTTTTACTTTGAGTCCTGCCTCTTTAAATCTTTGTAGGACTTCCCTGAGGCAGCTTTCCAATTGGTTTTTGTCCTTAGCGATACCAGCACGTCATCGAAGTAGGGCACCACCCCTTTGATTCCCTGTAATAGACGTTCCATCAAGCTTTGGAACACCCCTGAGGCTACGCTGACTCTGAATTGCAATCTTTTGCATTTAAATGCCCCCCTGTGAATCACAATGGTTTGTGCCTCCGCTGTTTTGAATTAAACGGGCAATTGCTGGTATGCCTGCACCAGGTCGAGCTTCGCGAAGGCTTTTCCTCCCCCCAATGAATGTAACAGATGTTGCACCACTGGAACAGGGTATGCGTTTTGTTGTAGCGCGTGGTTGAGGGTGGCCTTATAGTCTCCGCAGATTCACACGGACCCATCTGGCTTAATCGGGGTCACAATTGGGGTTTCCCACCATGAGTGGTCTATTTGTTCCAGTACCCCTTGTGCGATGAGCTTGTCCAATTGCTAATCGATCTTTGGTTTGAGTGTCAAGAGGACTTTCCATGCCTTTAACCAAATTGGTGCTATGTTTGGGTTCAAATTAAATTAAATAGGGGACCCTCGATTCTTGCCTAGCTTCCCATCAAATACGTCCTGGAAGTCCTTCATCAGGTTCTCCTCCCAGTCTGACTCGGTGATGCTGTTTATGCCAGTCACTTCGATTCCCAGAGATGCAAACCATTCTAGCCCCAGTAGGCTTGGGCAATCCCTGTCCACTATTGTTAATGGGAGGATTTCTGAGTGTTCCTTGAAGGTTATTTGAAAATGTCCGACTCCAACTATGGGGATCCTGTTCCCCTGGTAGTCCTTCAAGGTCAGTCTTTGGTTCTCCAGTTCTCTTCGCCGTATGTTGGGTATTAGTCATTTTATGGTGTCCCAGGATACCATAGACAGGTATGATCTGGAGTCCACTTCCATGTTGCACTGTTGGCCTTCAATGTTGACCTGTATATGTACCTTTCAGGCATCTGTTGCGCTTGAATGCCCAATGGTAATCGTTTGGTGGGTCTCTTCCTTCCGGTAGGGTTCACTGGGCCGCTTATTTCTGCTTTTGCAGCTCCAACGGCTCCCTGCCTGTCTGTCTCTGATCCTGGGGGGGGAGGTGCTGTCTCGTTGCCTAGGGATGTAGCTCTTTTTATTTTGACAGGCCCTAGCAATGTGTCCCCGTTTCTCGCAGTGCCGGCAAATAGCGTCTAGGAAACAGCACTCGGAGTGGGTGTGGTTTCCTCCACACCCGGCGCATTGGAAATCCGACTTATGTTCTCTCCTTCCCTCTCTGTAGCTTTCCAACTGGAGTCTATGTATTTCTTCCTCCTCGTCGTCAGTCTCGGAGAAGGACTCGACGTGCTCGTGGTGCGCGGTAGTGGTGGTGGTCTTTTGGTTGCCCTCTGGCTTCCTCTCTCGGAGTTGGCTTATTTCTGCCAGTGTTTGCTGGGTCACCGCATTCATTTTCTGCATGGTTGCTGCTGACTTCTTTGCGGCTTCAGCTGCGGTGGCTTCGGCGATGGCCTCAGTGACCATGATGTTTCGCTGGGTCAGTAGTCGGCTCTGTAATGTGAGATCCCTCAGTCCTAGGACCACATGGTCTCTCACGGCTTCATCCATATTGAGAAACTCACATGCACCGCCAATGTCCCTCAGAGCCACAACAAATTCCCCGACACTCTCACCTTACCTTTGATCTCTTTTATAAAATTCATGTCTCCAGATAAGGTTGGAGGTGCCCAGTGCATAATGGGCTCTCAGTAGTCGGTCCAGCTCTGGCCACGCCATCTGTTTAACATCCTGAGGTTTGGCCAATGCTTTGGCCATTTTGAACACTGTGGGCCCACAGTGTGTCAGGAACACTGCTCTCTTCCTTTTATCGGTGATCCCTTGCAGGTCGTTGCTCTCGAGGAACATGAGGAATCGGTCGATGTACAATTCCCTGTCCTCTATCATGGGGTCGAATGGTATGGGTGGCGAGTTGCTGCCGGCCATCTCATTGATTGGTCAGTCCTCGTTGCCATGTGCTCGACTAGTCTCCTTTGTCTCAGAATCCCACCTTCATCACCAGTGTTAGATCGCAGAAAAGAGACTCGAGACCAGTGTGACTTTCAGCTCTTTATTTAGTTCCTAAAGTCTGTTCTAACCGCGGAGCCTCAGCAGCCTCTTTTATAGCGGCTGCTCGTGGCTCGCGACCAATGATGGCTCTTTAAATCTCCTGCCGATCCAGCGGGCCAATCACAAAGTGGCAATGCGAACCAATCAAGGTAGTGTTTCTGAACCAATCACCAAGCAGTATTTGCAGGCCAATCAGAAGAGGGTATTTCAAGTATGTTAATATAGAACATTGTAGGCACTCTATTGCTTATCACAGTATCTTACATCTACATTATCTCCACTGTGCTTAGGATCCCATCAGCCACTGGGAGGCAGAAGGCTTTTTCTACCTGTGCCTTGCACATCACTGTGTAACAATCTACTATGGCAGCTCAATTTTTATGTATGCTCAGCCAGCCCAGAGCTCCTCTCTGGAATTCAACAAAGTGATGGCCATTCTGAGTGCTGTAGTGACACCACTTCTAAATCCTCTTATTTATAGCCTGAGAAATGAAAAAATGTGGGAAGCCCTGAAAGCAGACGTGGTATTCAGCAGGTTCTGACCAGTTCTGGAGAACCGGTAGCAGAAATTTTGAGTAGTTTGGAGAACCAGCAAATACAACTTCTGACTGGCCCCACCCCCATCTATTCTCTGCTGCCCAAGTCTCACCTGATCGGATGGGTCTTCTTTTGTTGCCCTGCACAGGAGAACAGAGCTGGAAATCAGGTTAGTGGGGTGGGAGGGAATGGGGATTTTACAGTATCCTTCCCCTGCCATGCCCACCAAACCATGCCTACAGAACCAGTGGTGAAACATTTTGAATCCCACCACTGCCTGAAAGGAATGGTGAAGAGGAAGCATGCTTCTCAGAGAAGCAGATAATTTTTGATATGATTTCTTATCTTCCATGCAAGTGCATCTTAATCAATATGAGGTTTGTGATGTATCCTGCAAATTTACTGTTGTATGTGGAAGAGACATGATCTCCATGATGAACCAGACACTGTGTTAAAATTTGGGTTTTGTTTTAATCTCATTTTTTTTCTGATGAGATGCTGATGTAGCCAATGAATATCAAAGCCAAATTACTGTCACACTTGAAGCCTAAGCTGATAGTTCAAAATAACTATTTTTGCTGAATCATAATAACAACCTGTATTCATTAATAAAATAAGTTTAGTTTCTGGAAAACAAAGTGACAAACATTTAAATAATTAGCCTTCTGATTTTTTTTTATTTTTAACTTGTAAATTTTAACCTTGTTTGAATTTTGTTTTTATGCATGCTTTTAGATTAAAAAAAATTGTTTTATATTGTGTTATTATGCTGTTTGTAAATCTCCCAGAGTCACTTAGGTGAGTTGGGCAGTGTTGAAATGTAACAAATAAATAAATAAAATCTTTTTATTAAAAAAAAAATCTATGGAGAAATGAAAAATAAGTTTGCTTTTTTCCCTTCTGTTGTATGCTACTGTGTGGAAAGTAGTCTTCATTGCACCTTCCTTTCTTACAGATTTGCTTTCCATTTGTTTGCATTGTTGATAAGTTTTTTTTATAAAAGTCTAAATTGTTTTTAAAAATAAGCCACATACTTGAACAGCATCTGAGTAATTCCTATGGAGCAAAGCTCCATTTGGGAAGAATACTAATCATTTTGCACAGCGTACAATAAATCTATACAGACAGATCAATGAAATTGGGTTCAAAACAAATTCTCTTCAGTGTAATTCATAATGATGACTCCTTTTTCATTGTAAACACAAGTCTTGTCATGGCTTTAGTAAATGGAGGAAGTTTTCTTAATCTTCTGAGAGGAAGATAGAAACCCCATAAAATAAAGTTGGAGTAGAAGATCTCTAAGATCCCTTCCAGCCCTATTACTCTATGTTCTAGATATGGTCCTATGTTTATTCACTGCCTGGGTTCTGCCTGAATATAACCTGGTGAAATGTATGGATTGAAGAATGGAATAAAGAACCACAACTTTCTCTGAAAGCCTTACCATTCTGGGCCCCCCCAAACCATTTACAGTTTTTAAGCTTAAAATCAATACCTGGAAGTACATTTAGAAGCAGCTGATAGTCAATACAGATCATTAACACTGACAGTTTTTTAATCAAAAGAAGCTGACGGAGTTCCATTAAAAACACTTTTGATACTATCAAGCAACAACCAGGTGTCATGGGCAGAGGGATGATGGGAATCCGAGCCACGTATGTGAAAGGTGTAGTCAGTATTTGACAGGAAACACAGGCAAATAAGCTAATTCTACTTTATTGTAAAACTATATTAATCTTTTAAGTTATCACCTTTGCAGCTGATAAATCAGGGAAGGTCTCATTGTAGCTTCTTGCTTCACTCTCTATGCAGCTGTGTGCTATCCTCCCTCTTATCTGACTAGTCCTTAAGCTGCATCTCTTCACCAAGTCTCCCAAGATCATTTGCACATATTTTACACAGGATCACTGGATCCTTAATGCTCCAATTTTCCTTAATTTCTCAGTGACTTTTGGCATCCTTAATCATAATATCCTTCTGAACCAACTGCTCTATAGAAATTGGGTGCGGAAGCCTCAGTGTTGCAGTCATTTCTTCCTGTGGTTAATTGCTAGTGATAGGGGAGGAGTTTTATCCCAAAGTCCCTGGTTTGTAGGGTAGCACAGGGTTCAAAATTCTTGCCCTCCTGCTTAACATTTACATGAAGCTGTGGATGAAGTCATCTGTTGACATCGAGTCAGGTATCATCAATATGTGAGTGATATTCAGTGGTCCTTCACAACCCCTGGTAAACCAAAGGATATGTCAAGATCTATTCAGTGCCTGAAAGTTAATGGGGTTTGGACGAAGAAGAGCAAGCTCAAAATTGAGTGACTCTATCCTTCCAGTGTTGAAAACTTTCCATTTTTAGTTCTGAATGAGGTTAATTTCCCCAGATAGAATTTGAACACAATTTGTGGTCTTCCTGAATCATAGCTCCTACTTAAGTATAGATGGCAGCTGTAGCCAGGAAAGCCTTTGCACAGATTCATCTGGTGTGCTAATTGGACCCTTTTCTGGATGGGTCTTCTCATGGCCTTAGTCACCTCATGTGCAGTTGATTGCAGTGTGCTCTTCATGGGGATGCCCACCGCTGGTGCAGAATGCAGTGCTGCAAGCAGTTGTAAGAATGGCTTGGAACACCCATGAAACACTTCTGCTACACAAACTGCACTGATTGCCAATGGGCTATTCAAATTGCTGGTTGTGACATACAACAGTACAGGGGTATCAAACTGGTGGCCCATGGGCTGGATGCATCACACACATGCCATGCCCACCCCGGTTCCACAAAGGCAAAAACATCACAAAAGTCACATGATGTCATGTGATGCAATCAAGTTTGACACCTGTATATAACATCCTTCAGGTTACAGGTTACATGACTCATTATTTGAGGCACTGTTATTCTCCCATTATTTTTGCCCTTGCCATAAGCTGTGGATATAGTGGGCTCCCTTCATATTGTATCTATAATTAAACAGTGAAATCTGAACAGGCCTAGGAAATCTGCTTTTTTTGTTTGCATCTCCCTGGAAGTTTGAACAACTGAATCCTGCCATATTTTAAGTTAGCTTTGAAAACTACAGATAATCCTTGTTTAACAATCACAATTAGAACTAGCAACTCTAGAAAGAATAGAATATTATTATTACCTTTATTGTCAGAGTACAACATGTGTACAATGAGATTGGCTGAGCCTTCCTTCATGCACACACACAACTCACAGTGAGGACAGAAGTCCTTAACCCAGTCCCAATCGTATTACACTATGTGACCTTATTGCACAATGTGCCAGCCCCCACAAGTCTGTCATACTATTTTCCGTTCAGAAATCTGACAGCCCATGGGTAGAAACTGTTTTTCAGCCTGTTGGTGCGGCTGGCTATGCTTCTATATCTCCTACCTAATGGTAGGAGAGTGAAGAAGTGCTGACCGGGGTGTGAGTCCCTGAGAATTTTCCTCACTCTTCTAAGGCAGTGAGCCCTAGCAATGTCATCTAGTGGTATCAGGGAACAGCCCATGATGTTTTGTGCTGTGCTCACCACCCTCTGAAGTGTCTTTCTATCCGCGGCTATCAAGTGAGCATACCACACCATAATGCAATAATACCACACCATAAAACTAGACTAGAGTAGAATAGAATAGAATAGAATAGAATAGAATAGAATAGAATAGAATA
>BLBF01000004.1:9561506-9653848 GCA_015471245.1 Laticauda colubrina | reverse complement strand
TCCCTATCATGAGACGCCCATCTGATGCGGGATAGCAGATACCGCATGCAAGGAAAACAATAGAAGCAGCAGAAGTCTTTCTTTCTCTCCCCTAAACTCCGCCACAAATGAGTCTTTGTGAGACTTATCATGCCGGCGCAGCCTCTTGGAGCAGGATGCCTTGCAGGGTCCCAAAGACTCATTTCTGGCAGAGTTTGGGGGAAAGAAAGAAAAACTTTTGCTGCTTTCCTTGCGTGCAGCCAAAAGCAGAAGAAGAAAGAAGTGGAAAGAAGCAGCCTGGTGGCCAGGCAAGGTATGTGGGGTGAGTGGGACAGGTTCCCCCCCACTGCCCTTTCCCCCCCACGATCTCAGGTTGTTTGCAATGCAAGCGATGCAAGACTTATGTTCTCACAGGCCATGTGGGCAGCGCAGCCTTGTGTTCTCACACAACCTGGATTAATTGCTTTGGGAGTGACATTTCTTTGCGGACCACCAAAATTTTCTCATGGACCACCAGTGGTCCCCAGGCCAACTGGTTGGTGACCACTGTTCTAGTTCAACCCACTGCTTAGGTAGGAAACCCTACACCACTTCAGACTAATGGTTATCCAATATTTTCTTAAAAACTTCCAGTATTGGAATAATCAGTGTGACAACTGATTGTAAAGTTACTTTTTAACAATTGCTAAATGAAGTAGTCGCTAAAGGAAGAGTACTTGTTCTACCACCTTGCAATCCAAACATCAATTCAGTGAGAATGCAGGCCCATATGGAATAGGCTGGACCTCAAATTTGATTCAGTGTAAATCAGATACAAACAAATGAGAGGATTATTACCCACAGTTCTATAGTCTGTGAATCATATGAATTATATTGAGGAACAGAAGACCCTTAAGTGGAAAATCAGCCAGAAGGATAAGATTAATCAGTCTTCTGTAGTGCCCCTTTGCACTCTTTAATTCAACCTAACAGCCTCTATTGTTTTGTTTCACTCAAATATACCACAAGATAATATTAGAAGTAGCTTTCCCATTTATATATTTCATTTGGCTTTCAATCTGGTGCTTCTCTAAGATTTTGATTCTGGACATGAGCTCTTGAATGTGCTACTATCTATTATTAAACAGTAGCAGAATAGTATTGCCCTGTCAACAGCATTATATTGATATATATGTAGCATTTCCCATACTGAGATGGAATATTCACAGTCACTTCCTAGAAGGCAGGTTTAACTTGCTAAATAAGTAAACATTGCTATAATTCTGCTATAATGAATAAACATTGCTATAATTCATTGGAGAGCACAGATGGAATTATTAGTTAAATGTAACTCTTGTGTAGTTCAACATCAATTACGTTAAAGACCCTAAGGTTTTCGGGGCCTCATTTGGAAAAAAGTTTAGTTCAGTTGTTGGAAGTTCAAAGAGGACTACAGGGCTCAACACTTGGCCAGATGAAGTACTTAATCTGTAATTACAGTTTTATTTTAATAGAAAAACTTTTTAATTAGGCCCAAAGGATTTTATGATACTTTTTTAATTGGCCTCTAATGTCCCATTTTAAAATAATTTTAGATGACACAACCAAGAGGATTAACTTTTGAAATATTGGCCAATAGAGTGTTGTCACCATTTGGATGCATAATTTAGATGACACAAATCTAGCCTTTAATTAGGCTGATCCTACTATTGATATTTTACATGATTTGACTCAAAGCATGTGCAAATTTGACACTGTGGTCAAACCAAAAGATCAAAAATATTGTTTACAGCAGCCAAAACAAATACCCTCATGTACTAGAAGGAAGCTGCCAGGGATGTCTTGTTGTAAAAAAAGGGGGCTGGTTTGAAGAAAAGTGGGGTGCCTTTGATACTTCCTTCAATTATTATTTGTGTATAGCAATGCTGCTAGTTAAAGGTTGCAAAAATTATAATTAAAATGACTTAAGGATGATCTTTCCAAGCGAAGATTGCCCAGACATCACTCTCAACTTTTCCCATTTGCATAAATGAGCAGTAAAACCATGGCAGATATGATAGTGTCTTAGCCATATACTCTGTTAATCACAGGAATGGATATTAGTGAGTCACTGATTCATTTGTTTCCTGAAAGTCCCCCTCCCCAATCAATAGGTATATGAAAATAGTTTTGATCATCTTCTGGTGTCAAGACTGAATCGCTTTGCTTCTTTCAAACCTAATGCTTTTCAACTTGCCAATGAACTTGGGGGAGGGAAATGGAATATGGAGAATGTATGCAGAGATTGTGAGGGTATAGAGCCAGCAAGGTCACCATTGCAGGTGCTTGAGAAAGAGATGGACTATTCTCATAACAAAAGACTGTCTCATATTTGGACAATGTGATCAACCAGGGGTAGGGAGAAGAAGAAAGTATTGTTTAACAAGGCAAGCACTAGCATGGGAAACCAGAGCTGGTTTTGTTTCTTCATTACCAACATGGTGTATCCAATAAAGTTTTACTTTTGGGAATTCAATTCTCCCTAGATTGTTTCCTTGTTTTGGGTTCACTAATTGGACAGTTGACATCTGGCTTGATTGTTTATTCCCCAGGTTTTTTTTTCCCAAATCTGGATTATCCTATAGAATAACTCCACCTTTTGAAGCTAGCTTGAACTCATTTGAGTTTGAGCTTGCTCTGCTCTTGGTTTCATCTCTACTCATGGCTGAAGCTGCTCAGAAGAAATTCAGAAGGGGACAGGATATCCTGAGCTCTCCCACTCATTTGCCAGCCTTTTGGTTCATGGCAGGCAGAAACCTTTTTAAGCCTCTAGATGCTGATACCTTCAGTTCTTAGCCAACATGACTCTCAAGTTCAGTGTAATCCATTGACCTGGATTTACAGTGCAACCCCCCAAAAACAGCTTGACTAAAGCACTCCAATACATGACTTTCCTAGACTTTAAAAGTATTATCTTTTGGGTAGCTGAAGCAGCTGAGCTGATTTAATCCCAGCTTCACCTTTCAGTTTGCATCCAGAATCAAACAAAGGACAGGCATATCAAAATTCATATTTTAAGGTAGTTGGAGTCCCAAGCTCCATGGTTTCAAATACACTGAACAAGGCAACTAAAGAATATGGGCAAAGAAATTATTAAAAGAGACTCATTCCTTTCCATTTATTGGAGTGTACTTCAGAGACCAGAACTCTCTTTACAGGTTGCACAGAAGAGACTGCTATTTCCATCCTTTCCTCTGCCCCATTTCGATCCTGAAGCAGTTTCTCAATTTCTCTATTCCCAAGTGAAGTGGTACCTATATAAAAGGTGCCTCTCCTTAACATGTAGGTGTGAATGTCACACCTTGTAAATTTTTCCCACTTTGCTATATATAATAAGAAGCCTCCAAACTGTTGGCCTTTGTTACAGTAAGAATCTTGACATTTCTCTTTTTATTTACTCCTTTTCCTGAACACAGAATGAAGTTAAGCATTTCTTAATGCTTGATATTCATTTCTCCTGATGTTCTTGGAACTCCATACCTCTATTTTTTTTTAATTCAGCATTGAATTGAATTCTGGAAGAGCTTGCCTTTCTCTCTGAATGATGTGCTAAATTCTCATGGGTTAATACTGCTTCATATTTGATTTATTCGTGTGCCAGCTTTAAGAATCATTTGTATAATATTCCCTCCCAATAGTCAGCTGTTATTATTTTATTGCCTTTATATCATTATTTTCAAACACTAGTTAAGAAATGTGTTGGTTATTATGGCTTCAATTTTGGACTTCTGGAATGCAAATATCACAACATACAAGCTCAAGCATATGTTGGCATGGACATGAAACAAGCTATTTAATTGCCCAGATATGAAAACATGTCTTAAACTCTATGATTTTCAACCAGTCACTATTTCAGTAGGAAATTGTATTGTGTTATATAATTATATAATTTACTTACAATTGTGCATTGCATTAAACAACCAACACCAGTTTAAAATAATAATAGAGCCAATTACAACATATTTTTATGTTGTTTCTATAATTGAACATTTAAACTGCCATTTTTTCTTTATCTGTAGAGCTACAGAATGTAATGATAATTAGATACAATAATATGTAATTATTCTTCATGTAATGTAATATAAAATGCTGGTAGAAGAGAAGTTGGATAGATCAGAGATGACAAGAATTCATAGATACAGTATAATGACTGACAGACTATCCCAGTAAAATATATCCATTGGATCCTAATGAGTTGGAACTGACTGAACAACTCAACACAATCAATAGCAATCGGATAAATTATTATTATATATCGGCTAGAATTTTGACTAAGTATCAGCTCTCAGTTAAGGCCCTGTCACACTGCCCAACGGATGCAAAACGTTAGTAAAAAGGACACAACGGATGAGAAAAATGTTCCATCCGTTGTTATCCGCTCTCAGAAGGGGCGAAAATTTGCATAACCGGAGCGGATAACACGGAAAGGAACGGATGCGGGGAGGACGCAGGGTGGATGGAAAGCGGATGCAGAACGGAAGCCCAGTGGATGGAAGCAGATGAGAGCGGATGGCACATCCGCGAGGCTTCCGGGGGACCTCAGCAAAGCAGATGCGGAACGGATACAGCGGATGCAGAGCAGACACCGAGCAGATGAAGCGGATGCACAGCGGAAGCCTAGCGGATGCCTAGCGTTAATTGCGCATGCGGGGAGGATGCATTGTGTAAGCCTCGTGGATATAAGGGAAGCAGCTCGGAAGCAGGTCACCATTCAGAGGAAAGACCTGCTGCCGGACGGATTGACAGCCTTGCCTGTCCTGCCTGCATGCCTGCCTGAAAGCCTTGCTGCAAGCCTTGCTGCCAGCCTCCCTGCCAGCCTTGCTGTCTGCCTGCCTGCCAGCCTTGCTGACAGCCTTCCTGCCAGCCTTTCTGCCTGCCTTCCTGCCAGCCTTGGTTCACATCTGCCTGCCAGCCTTGGTGCCTGCCTGCCTGCAAGCCAACCTTCCTGCCAGGCTTGGTGCCTGCCTCCCTGCAAGCCTTGCTGCCAGCCTTGGTGCCAGCCTTCCTGCAAACCTTGGTGCCTGCCAGCCTTCCTGCCAGCCTTGGTGACTGCCTGCCTGCCAGCCTTCCTGCCAGCCTTGGTGCCTGCCTCCATGCCAGCCTTCCTGCCAGCCTTGGTTCCTGCCAGCCTCCCTGCCAGCCAGCAACCCCACAACCATGTGGAAGCACAGCAAGCCTCAGCCATCTGCTGCCAGCCCTGGCAAGAGAGACAGGGCTACCATCCCGCCCCCTGGCCCTCACTCTGGTTCTGCTGGGGCTTATGCAGCACGGGCTCGCTCTTCTGGGGCTGGGGCTTCTGCTGCTTCTGCTTCTGCTTCTGGAGGAGCTGATAACAAGCACTCCAGCACCAGCCACGTCCACAGCACCTGGACCCTTCACCCCTGAGACTGAGCGACCAAGAGGAGTGCCAGAGACACATTTTTGTCTTATAGCTTGTTGTTAATAAAGTCTATTTTTGATTCACACACTTGCTTCATTTCTTTTTTTTAATAAAGTCTTCCTGGAAACTTTTACAAATGGTTTAAGCCTTTGCATGCTTGTGGGATGGGTTAAGATAGCAGTGGGATGGGTTAAGATAGCTGTGGGATGGGTTGAGATAGCAGTGGGATGGGCAAGGATACCTTTGGGATGGGTAATAGCTGTGGGATAGATAAACCTCCAGTGCAAGCATAGTGGGACTGGATGGTCCACCCTCCCAGATGCCACACCTCTGACCCTTTATTATCAAAAACAATGTAATCAATCATCCACATATGTCAACATAAACACAATTCTTTATTAAACGCCCTGTTCATTGTAGACCCACCAAACATACATGGCCCAATCTCATCTGTGTGATGAGACAGGCTGAAGGAAGCATCCATTAAGCATCTATCATCCTGTCTTGCCACTCCACTGCTCCAGCTGGGGAGTTGCACCAGTGTTTCAGGAGGTTGCGCTGCTTCTTCCCTTCACGTGAGGCTCTGTTGGGGCCTTGCACGTCCTCAGTGTCTATCAGGTTTCGCCCTTGCCTCCATTCCCCAGGCTCCATGTCCCCATTGCCTTGCTGGAGGTCCACGAGCCTGTTCTGCAAGACTGGGTAGCGGGTGCGCATGAGATTGTGCAGGATGCAGCAAGCTTCCATGATGTTCCTCACGGTCTCTGGGCGATGCTGCATGGTGGTGAGAAGTACCTGGAACCTGTTGCCCAGGATGCCAAAGGCGTTCTCCACCACCCGCCTTGCCCTGGACAGCCTGTAGTTGAAGATCCTCTCTTCACGGGTGAGGTATTTGGAGGTGTAGGGCTTCATGAGGTAGGTTTTGTGGGAGAAGGCATCATTCCCCATAATGAAGTAGGGCACATCTTGTGTGTCGTTGGGCAGGGGTTCTGGATCTGGGAAGCTCACGATGAGGTTGCCTTCCAGCTCCTCCTTGAGGTGACTGGCGTTGTATACCTGGGCATCTGAAGATTAGCTGTTGCCTGAAGCATCGATGTACATGAACCTGTAGTCAGCATCGACCATGGCGAAGAGGATGATGCTGAAGAAGCCCTTGTAGTTGTGATAAGAGGACCCTGAGTTGGCTGGTGCTTTGCAGGCCACGTGCTTGCCATCGATGGCTCCAACGGTGTGTGGTAAGTTCCACCTCTGTTACCACTGCTCTGCAACTTTCTTCCATCCTTCTTCAGTGGAGGGGCACTGGAGGAGCTCCTCCTTGTATTCTTCGATGATGGCCTGCACCACTTCTCTGACCACAATGCTGATGGTGTTGTGTGGCACCCTCCAGCCGTACTGCATGCTCCTGTAGGTGGTCCCTGAGGCCAGGTGGCGCAGAGTGAGTGCCACCTTGAGCCCAGGTTCCAGGCTGGGCCGGAAGTTGGTGTTTGCCTTGGTCAACCTGGGTGTCAGGCGCTGCACAACTTCGTCAAACATGGCTGGAGGCATCCTCATGAAGTTCTGGAACGCCCGAGTGTCTTCGTTCCTGAGCTCCACCATCAGCTTGTTGTCCAGTCCGTACTCTGCTCTTCTCCCGATCCATTTTCGGACCCAGACGCTTCTTGGCTGCCTCTTTTTCTTCCCGTAGTAGAGTTCACAGAGCCTGTAGATGGCTTCGCACTGTTGCAGAAGGATGGTGGCTGCCAAAAAGACTGTGGTACGATCCACGGTGGACATGACTGGATGCTGTGGAAGAGGAAGCGTCAGATGAAGGCTGCAGAGGTCTGCATAGGTGGGCTGCTGGTCTGAAAGTGAGATGCAGATGAGTTGCTCCCCCTTTTTATAGGCAGTATAGGTGTCCCTTTGCATCCTCTAGGCATTCTCTAGACATCCTCTAGACATCCTTAATATCCGAGATAGGTCCCCTCTGCGAACGTTTTTTCGGCTTTAAACTCTTTGTTTCCGTGCTGCATCCGTTCTACATCTGTTCCGCGTCCGTTCCACTTCCTCCCTGCGTCCGGGCAGATGCGAGTTGCGCGGATACGCAGCAGACGCCAAGCGGATATAGCGGATGCGTAACGGATGCATAAAGGATGAGTAGCGGATGCAGAACAGACAAACTGGATACATTTTCCACGCAAAAGTTTTAGGCAGCTAAAAACTTTTGGAGCGGATGAAACGTCAATAAATAGATGCTGGAGGAAGCCAAACGGAGGCAGTGAGTACATCGCGTTTTCGAAGGGATGGCAAGGGTTTTTGTCCGTTTTACATCCTCTTTGCATCCGTTGGTTCAGTATGACATGGGCTTTAAAAACAAATGTAGCCATATCTCTTTTCTAAACAGACTGTTACCACTTTACCAATATGAGAAGTAGTGTGGCTTCATAAATTATCCATTGTCTCCCTGAAATTTTGTAAGAAATCTAACCAATTTGGAATGCTAAGGAGATTCTAGAAAAAAGGGTAAATACAAAGAGAGATAATTTATTTTTTGTTTTCATTTAGGCAGAGTTTGCAAGCAAATAATAGGGTTCATAAGCAAGATTCAAGTCCAACAAGTTTCTGCTTGCCTCAATCCCATATATACAGTGCTCCCTCACTCCCTTATCCAAGTCCTTATTTTGAGATTTGGGAAGGAGTCATCTGGGAGTGGCAATCTACCTTTCCGAGGGCTTCAGGAAATAGTATTTTCAGATCAAAATTCAAATTACCAAGTCAAGAATTTCCAAAAGAAAAAATACATTCATAAGATCATTGTGAGAAGTCTTTTCTTTTCTTTTTTTTTTAAACCAATTTTATTGATTTTACAATAAAGAAAACACAACAACATAATAACACGTGCATAATTGTAGGGTAGAAAGAAAAGAAAAAGAAGGGACGGGAAAAGAGGACCAGAAAACCAGCAAAAACAAAAAAGAAAATACAAGAAAGAAAATTTGTTAAAATTATTCTTACTTTCGACAATTTGTAGATCTTTTCTTCCTTTAGTTTTACTATCTCGAAACACTTTATCTTTACAAGAATTTATACATCACTCATATAAATTTATCTTATTCTTTCAATTCTATATTATAAAATTAATCTTTGTTCTAACCACTTATACCAATAATTCCAACTATTATAATATATTGAAGTTTCTTTGTTTTTTAGAGCTAATGTTAATCTATCAATTTCTGCGCAATTTGAAATTTTTTGGATAATCATCTCCTTTGTAGGTATCTGTGGATGCTTCCCACACTGAGCAAAAGCCAACCTAGCTGCTGTTAATATATGTATTGTAATATATTTTGTCTTTTTTGATATTTGTTTATCAAAAATCCCTAGTAGAAAAGACTCTGGTTTATATTTGATCTGTTCTTTAGTAATATCTTCTAGTCAATTTCTTATTATCTTCCAATATTTTTGGGCTTCTATGCATGACCACCACATGTGGAAAAAAGTTCCCTCTTTCTTTTTACATTTCCAGCATTTTGAACTCATTTTGGGGCACATTTTCACCAATCTCGAAGGAGGAAGGTGCCATCTATAAAACAGTTTATATGCATTTTCTTTGTATGATGCCGATTTTGTAATCTTATTATTACTTCCCCAGACTTTTTCCCATTCATTTAAGGTGATATTATGTCCTAGATTCCTATTTCAAGCAATCTTATTTCCTTTTACTATTTCTTCTTCTAATCCTACTTCGAGTAAACAATTGTAAAATCTAGTTATATTCTTTTTTCCTGATCCATTAAAATTTTATCTAGCTGCTGGGATTTATTACTAATTCCGAATTCTTTTCTATCCTGGTTATATCTACTATGAATTTGTAAATATGCCCATTGATCTATTTTAAATCCCCGTTCTTGAAGTTCTTGATGGGATTTCAAATTTCCTTGTACGTCTAATAAATCTTTATATTTGATCATTCTAGAAATATCCAAATTGTTTGGGTGGATCATTGCCTCCATTGTTGGTAGCCAAATCCGTACTTTTAAACAGTGCTTTTTACATATTTTTTTCCAATTAGTTACCAATGAGTCTCTAATTAAGTGTCTGCGAAAGTATTTCTGTTTAATTTTCCCTACATCCCATAAGAAAGCATGCCACCCCCTTTGTAAGTTGTGGCCTTCTAAAAATAAGATTCTCTTATTATTTAAGTTTACCCAATCTTTTAACCATACAAGGGTGGCAGCTGTGTAATACAATTCCCAATTTGGAAGTGCCAACCCTCCTCTGCTCTTCATATCCTGCATTGCTTTTAAATTTATTCTGGGTTTTTTCCCTTGCCAAATAAATTTAGCAATAATTTTATTGAGTTCTTCGAAAAAAAATTTATGTAATTTAATTGGAATCATCTGAAATAGATATATAAATTTTGGGAGGATATTCATTTTAACGGTAGCAATTCTTCCCAAAAGTGAAAGTTGTAATTTGCCCCATAATTCTAGATCCTTCTTTATCTGAAGCATCAACTTATCGTAGTTGTTTTCTTTAAGCGCCTTACAATGTGCTGTCAACCATATTCCTAAATATTTAACTTTCTTTGTCACTTGTATTCCCATAATTTCTTCTAGTTCTTTTTTTTTTGCTTTTCTGTTAAGTTTTTAGTCATTAATTTTGTTTTTTTCCCATTAATTTTAAGTCCTGCTACCGCTCCAAATTGTTCTATTTCTTTAATCAATTTTTGTCCTCTTACAATTGGATCCTCAATGAAAAAAACCAAATCGTCAGCAAATGCTTGTAATTTGTATTCTTCTGATTTAATCTTTAGTCCTTTTATCTCTGAATTATGTCTAATCTTAATTAGTAATGTTTCTAATGCGAATATGAAGAGCAGGGGTGAGAGCGGGCAGCCTTGTCTAACTCCCTTTTCTATTTTTATTGGACTAGTATATTCCCCATTTACTATAATATTGGCCTGTTGTGTGTCATAAATAGTTGTTATAATATTTTCAAATTTGGTGCCTAATTTCATATTATATATTTTTTGTATTAAGAATTGCCAATTTAAATTATCAAAGGCCTTTTCAGTGTCTAAAAACATAAGTGCAATCTGTTTCTTGGAGTGGGCTTCATAAAATTCTAAAATATCTAATACTGTTCTTGAGTTATTGTTAATCTGTCTAGTCAGGAGAAATCCATTTTGAACTTCATGTATATATAAACTTAATATTCTTTTAAGTCTATTAGCTATAATGGAGGCAAATATTTTGTAATAGGTATTTAATAGTGAAATCGGTCTATAATTGTTAATATATCTGGGTTCAGAATCCTCCTTCGGGATCAACAAAATCAATGCTCCCCTCCATGAGTCTGGCATCTTAGCTGCCAATAATACTTCATTAAAAATTAGCAACATAAATGGTCCAATCTGTTCTGCAATTAATTTACATAACTCTCCTGGGATTCCGTCAGGGCCCGGGGCTTTGTTGTTTTTTTGGTTCTCTATTGCCGATTTCAGTTCAGACCACGATATATCTTTATTGAGTGTTTCTATCATTTCTTCTTCAATTTCTTCATCTTTAATTTCATCTAAATCATTTCTTATTCTATCCTCATTTATTTCTTCCTTTTTATATAACTCTTCGTAGTATTTATGTACAATTTCTTTTTTTCCCCCTATCTCTTGTTGTATATCACCGTTCCCGTCTATTAATTAATATATCAATCTCTTTTCTTTCTTTTTTTTTAATTTGTAAGCTAACCATCTTCCTGGCTTATTGGCATTCTCAAAGTAAGTTTGTTTTGTCATCTTCAAATTTATAATCAGTTTCTCTTGTTCGATTAAGTTCAATTTGTGTTTTATTATTATTATCTGGTTTTGTAATGTTGGGTTTTTTGGAGTCTTCTGTAGTAGCATTTCTAATTCTTTAATTTGTTGTTGTAGTTTATTTTGTTGGGCATATTTTTCTTTATTCCTCTTAGAATTATAAGAAATTGTTATGCCTCTTATTACTGCCTTCATTGTATCCCAGATGTTTTGTTTCGTAGTTATGCCATTATTATTCTCTTTTAAAAAATAATTTAATTCCTCTTTAAGTTTATCAGTATAATCCTTTTCTCTTAATAATTGGGTATTTAAAGTCCATCTTTTCTTTGGTTTCTTCCTACCTTTCCATATTATCTGAATTGGATTGTGATCTGCCCATTCATTCGGTAGTATTTCAATTTCTTTTATTTCATTTGCTATTTCCCCATTCATCCATGCCATATCAATTCATGTCCATGTTTGATGTGGATTTGAATAAAATGTAAATTGTTTTTTTTCAGGGTATAGTTTCCTCCATAAATCAACCAAATTTCATTCTCTCATCATTTCCTTACATATCTTAGGGAACTCTCTTTTCCCTTTTTTTTTTCTTCCCCCCTCTGCTATGATCTTTCTGATAATCAGCAATAGAGTTAAAATCTCCTATAATACAAATATTCTTTTGTTCAAATCCTATTATTTTTTGGTATAAATATTTAAAAAATTCTTTCTGGTTTTCATTTGGGGCATAGATTACCACTAATAAAATTGGGATATCATTGATCCAGATCTGCAAAACCAAAGTTCTTCCTTCCGGGTCTGACCAAACTACTTCTGCTTTCAAATCTGCAATTCCCTTCTTTTTTCCTATATTTGCTGGCGCAGTAAATAGCTTCCCTAGTTTCAGGCAATTTAAAAATCTTTCATCTTCTTTTCTTATGTGGGTTTCTTGTAAACATATTATATCAGCATCATGTTTAATTAATTTTGTAAATATCCTTTTTCTTTTTAAGATCGAATTTAGACCATTTATATTAATTGAAAGAAGTTTCTTTTCTTCTTCCATTTATTTAATTCTGTTTCGCTCTTTGTCTTGTAATAACTCCAGTCTCTCCTAATGTTTACTGACTTAAAGTTCCTTCTTTTTTATTTCTGTAATAGTTTTGGTCTTCTTGTGGGTTTATTTCCAATTCCTCCCTACTACTCGAATCTTCTGAACTTACTAATTGCTCATAGTATTCTTAGGCTCTTTCTATAGTATCAATTTTAATTTTCCTTTCTTTCCATGTAACAAGCATCCCTTCTGGAATTAACCATTTGAAAACAATTTTTTTTTTGGTTTAAATAAGCAGCCAAAAATTTGTAATCTCATCTTGTTTCTCTTATTCTTCTTGGGACTTGTTTAAGGATCAAAATTTCTTTGCCCTTATATACAATTGTTCCATCTCTAGATATCTTAAAAATAATATCATGGACACTCCTTCTCGTAAAGCATATGTGAACTTCTCTTGGGCATTTATGGCACCTGGCATAGCTAGTACTGACCCTATAAACTTCATCAAACTCTTTTAAAATGTCGTCCTTTTCTTTATCTAATAGTCCAGCCAGTATTTCCGCCATCAATTGTTCTAGGTCTTCATCCTTGGACTCCTCTACATTCTGGAATCTTAGGTATGTAGCCGCCTTGTCTATCTCTAAATAAACCAACGAGTCTTCCATTTCTTTGGTTACATTTTTTAATTCCTCATCTACCCTTTCCAATTTCCTTTCAGTTCGTTCAGTCCTTTTCTCTACATCTTTTATTGTTGCTTCATTTTTCTCAAGGGCCTGTTGGAGTATTCCAATTTTATTATCTACTTTAGAAATATCTGCTTTCATTTCTAATTTAATTTTTCCCATCTCCTCCCTTAATTCATTTATATCTGCTCTTGTTTCATTGTGGTTTTTTATCATTGTTTCTTGTAATTTCTCCATTGATTCTTGTAGTGTTAGTAAAATTGATTGAATATTAACATTTGTAATATTGGGTTGTTTTTCTACTGGTAATGTTTCTTCTATAGTTTTTTGGACCATAGGCGGAGCTGTTGCCAATGTAGTTGTTAAAGTTGGAGTAGTCTTCCTGCCAGTTTTCAGGGCTGTGGAAGTTGTCGAAGTCATTTCTTTTAATATTTGTTTCTGTTGTTAAATTATATTAATTATATTATCCCAAATTACTATTCAATATTATAGCCTCAATATTAGTTAATCTATGCAGAATTAATTTATCAATTAAACTATATTTTTCCAAATCTTAAATCTAAATCAAGTAAGTAAATTTTATGTTTGTATTCAATTTCTATATATCATTATACCACGTTATTTAACAATCTATATAATACCTATATATACACCATACATATAACTTTTAATATACTCAATATTGAATATTAAATCCTATAATTATTGATAGTTAATTTACAGTATTCCTTATGTTCTTACTATATATTCTCTTTTTTTATTATAATTTGTATATCTAGTCAAAATATGATTATCCCAATTCTCAGAATATTAATCAAGTCAATTATCAACAATCTAAACTATTATTCTGTATTTCTCATCTCAATAAATAAATTTACAATCGTTATATAGAAGAGGTAATAGGAGCGGGAAAAGAGTAAATAATGAGAGAGACCAGAGGGAAAAAAAAAAAGAAATTAGCAAATTTATAAAAGAGAAAAGAGCAATAAGAAAAGGGGGAGAAAAAAGAAAAAAAAATCCCAAAGTCTGTCTTTGTTCTTTATCTCAGGTAAAAAGAAAAAAAAAAGAATATTGCTATTGTTATTTTCCTCCTTCAAATGAACCAGAAGTGGGGAGAAGGAAAATGCTGAATAATGACTACAGTCAATCAGTGAGTCTTCTTAATCTTCCAGTCCACCTATCTCCCCTTTTTAAAAAGCTTTTTAAACCCATGTCACACTGCCCAACGGATGCAAAAAGGACACAGCGGACGAGCAAAATGTTCCATCCGTTGTTATCCACTCTCAAAAGGGGCAAAAATTTGCATAACCAGAGCGGATAACACGGACGCGGGGAGGACGCAGGGCGGATGCAAAGCGGATGCAGAACGGAAGCCCAGCGGATGGAAGTGGATGGGAGCTGATGGCACGTCTGCTAGGCTTCCAGGGGACCTCAGCAAAGCGGACACGGAACGGATACAGCGGATGCACAGCGGACACCGAACGGATGAAGCAGATGCACAGCAGATGCACAGCGGAAGCCTAATGGATGCCTGGAGTTAATTGCGCATGCGGGGAGGATGCATTGCATCAGCCCCACGGATATAACAGAAGCAGCTCAGAAGCAGGTCGCCATTCAGAGGAAAGACATGCTGCCGGACGGATTGGCTTCCTTGCCTGCCCTGCCTGCATGTCTGCCTGCAAGCCTTGGTGCCAGCCTTGCTGCAAGCCTTGCTGCCAGCCTCCCTGCCAGCCTTGCTGCCAGTCTGCCTGCCAGCCTTGGTGCCTGCCTTCCTGCCAGCCTTGGTTCATGTCTGCCTGCCAGCCTTGGTGCATGCCTGCCTGCCAGTCTTCCTGCCAGCCTGCCTGCCAGCCTTGCTGCCAGCCAGTCTGCCTGCCAGCCTTGGTGCCTGCTTTCCTGCCAGGCTTGGTTCATGTCTGCCTGCCAGCCTTCCTGCCAGCCTTGGTGCCTGCCTTGGTGCCAGCCTCCCTGACAGCCTTGGTTCCTGCCAGCCTCCCTGCCACCCCACAACCATGCGGAAGCACAGCAAGCCTCAGCCATCTGCTGCCAGCCCTGGCAAGAGGGACAGGGCTACCATCCCGCCCCCTGGCCCTCACTCTGGTTCTGTTGGGGCTTCTGCAGCACGGGCTCGCTCTTCTGGGGCTGGGGCTTCTGCTGCTTCTGCTTCTGGAGGAGCTGATGACAAGCACTCCAGCACCAACCACGTCCACAGCACCTGGACCCTTCACCCCTGAGACTGAGTGACCAAGAGGAGTGCCAGAGACACATTTTTGTCTTATAGCTTGTTGTTAACAAAGTCTATTTTTGATTCACACACTTGCTTCATTTCTTTTTTTTAATAAAGTCTTGCTAGAAACTTTTAGAAATGGTTTAAGCCTTTGCATGTTTGTGGGATGGGTTAAGATAGCTGTGGGATGGGTTGAGATAGCTGTGGGATGGGCAGGGATACCTGTGGGATGGGTAATAGCTGTGGGATAGATAAACCTCCAGTGCAGGCATAGTGGGACTGTATAGTCCACCCTCCCAGGTGCCACACCTATGGCCCTTTATTATCAATAATAATGTAATAATTATCCACACATGTCAACATAAACACAACACTTTATTAAACTCCCTGTTCATTGTAGGCCAACCAAACATACATGGCCCAATCTCATCCGTGTGATGAGACAGGCTGAAGGAAGCATCCATTAAGCATCTACCATCCTGTCTTGCCACTCCACTGCTCCAGCTGGGGAGTTGCACCATTGTCTCAGGAGGTTGCACTGCTTCTTCGCTTCATGTGAGGCTCTGTTGGGGCCTTGCACATCCTCAGTGTCGATCAGGTTTCACCCTTGCCTCCATTCCCCAGGCTCCATGTCCCCATTGCCTTGCTGGAGGTCCACGAGCCTGTTCTGCAAGACTGGGTAGCGGGTGCGCATGAGATTGTGCAGGATGCAGCAAGCTTCCATGATGTTCCTCACGGTCTCTGGGCGATGCTGCATGGTGGTGAGAAGTACCTGGAACCTGTTGGCCAGGATGCCAAAGGCGTTCTCCACCACCCGCCTTGCCCTGGACAGCCTGTAGTTGAAGATCCTCTCTTCACGGGTGAGGTATTTGGAGGTGTAGGGCTTCATGAGGTAGGTTGTGCGGGAGAAGGCGTCATCCCCCACAATGAAGTAGGGCACATCTTGTGTGTCATTGGGCAGGGGTTCTGGATCTGGGAAGCCAACGATGAGGTTGCCTTCCAGCTCCTCCTTGAGGTGACTTGAGTATACCTGGGCATCTGAAGATGAGCCGTTGCCTGAAGCATCGATGTACATGAACTTGTAGTCAGCATCAACCATGGCGAAGAGGATGATGCTGAAGAAGCCCTTGGAGTTGAAATAAGTGGACCCTGACTTGGCTGGAGATTTGCAGGCCACGTGCTTGCCATCTATGGCTCCAATGGTGTGTGGTAAATTTCACTTCTGATACCACTGTTCTGCAACTTTCTTCCATCCTTCTTCAGTGGAGGGGTACTGGAGGAGCTCCTCCTTGTATTCTTCGATGATGGCCTGCACCACTTCTCTGACCACAATGCTGATGGTGTTGTGTGGCACCCTCCAGCCATACTGCATGCTCCTGTAGGAGGTCCCAGAGGCCAGATGGCGCAGAGTGAGTGCCACCTTGAGCCCACGTTCCAGGCTGGGCCAGAAGTTGATGTTTGCCTTGGTCAACCTGGGTGTCAGCCGCTGCACAACTTCGTCAAACATGGCTGCAGGCATCCTCATGAAGTTCTGGAACGCCCGAGTGTCTTCGCTCCTGAGCTCCACCATCAGCTTGTTGTACAGTCCGTCCTCTGCTCTTCTGGCGAACCATCTTCGGATCCAGACTCTTTTTGGGTGGCTCCTTTTCTTCTCACAGTAGAGTTCACAGAACCTGCAGATGGCTTCGCACTGTTGCAGAACGATGGTGGCTGCCGAAAGGACTTTGTTACAATCCACGGTGGACATGACTGGATGCTGTGGAAGAGCAAGAGGCAGATGAAGGCTGCAGAGGTCTGCACAGCTGGGCTGCTGTTCTGAAAGTGAGATGCAGGCGAGTTGCTCCCCCTTTTTATAGGCAGTATAGGTTTTCCACTAGGCATCCTCTAGGCATCCTCTAGGCATCTCTAGACATCCTTAATATCTGAGATAGGTCCCCTCTGCAAACGTTTTTTCCATTTTAAACGCTTTGTTTCCATTCTGCATCCGCTAGGCATCCGTTCTGCATCCGTTCCACGTCCGTTCCGCTTCCTCCCTGCGTCTGGGCGGATGTGAGTTGCGCGGATGCGCAGTGGATGCCTAGCGGATATAGCAGATGCGTAACGGATGCTTAACGGAAGCCTAGCGGATGCGTAGCAGATGCAGAACGGACGAACTGGATACATTTTCCGCGCAAAAGTTTTGGGCAGCCCAAAACTTTTGGAGTGGATAAAACATCCATAAGCGGATGCTGGACGGATAGAGAGGAAGCCAAATGGAGGCAGTGAGTACATCGCGTTTTCGAACGGATGGCAAGGTTTTTTGTCTGTTTTACATCCTCTTTGCATCCGTTGGTTCAGTGTGACATGGGCTTTAGGATCAATTTTAAATTTCTTCTTCTTAACAACACCTCTTCAATTAAGGAAATGTTCCCCAGGAATCGATTAAAAGTCTATTAATTAAGTGTAAATATAATGTTACTGAGTCTCCGAGGCTTCTAGGCGTCTCATTTCATCCGGCACCAATCTGTCCCCTTCAGTTTGCCCCAGATCTCTTCACTATTTCAATACAGTTTTTTCAAAAGAAAATATCAACTTAGCAGTCAGATGAAAAGTTCCATATCACTTCCGTTCTTAAAGTTTTCTAACGCAGTAACACAGGCTTCTTTCTTCGCAATCCACACTTTCACTTTAGTTCAACAAATCCTTTCACCCATGCTCCTCTTCACCGCTTTCTAGCCGCTTTCTTTCAGGCTTTCAAGAGTCACTTATTTAATCAATTATCAGTTGGTAATCTTTTCTCTTCATCTCTCCTCCGTTATACTCCCTCAGCCACACGTCTTTCACACGATCTCACAAGTTGTCACTTACTCGCTTTTAGTATTGGTGACAGCCTGGACTTCGGAGCCTCCATTAACAGGAGGCTATCTATTAATCATTGGGCTCTGGAGGGCTTCTCTTCGCTGCTGGGGGGTTGCCTTCCCCACACAGCAACTAAAGTACTCCCCACACCAACATGAACCTCTCCGGGGTTTGAGCACCTCAAGGGGTCACACCAAACATAGAAAAAGATTGACTGAAATCACAAGTGGATCTCAGCCTCTCTACTCGTCCTTACCTGCCACTGGAAGTTTCACAAAGTCACCCTTTTTGTGAGAAGACTTTTCAAGACAGAAACAATCCAACAAAGATCATTTTCTCTTCACAGATTTTGGGAGCAGTTGTCATATTCTCATCTCCAGGGAGAAAGCCATTACTCAAGCTTAGGTAAAGCCTTACCCCAGTCTTTGGGAGCAATTTTTGTTTCCCTTTCTCCTCATCCACAAAGATAAACTGTTTATTGGAGTTTATTAAGTTGTGGCCCATGCTAAGTAAGATGAGAAGATAATAAAAATACATATGTTGTGGAAAAATACAAAATTATTTGATTTTACTTTCCTTCACAGTATTAGAGCTCAAGGTCACCAATGGTATTGAAGTTCAAAGTCCAATGAAAAGGCTTAGCAGTAGCTTAAGAATAAAAAATAAAATAGGATTTAGTCCCATGTTACTTCCTGGATTCTAAAACAGTTATTCTTATTTATTCAGGGCTTTTGCATCTTACTATTATCTTGGCCAAATAATGATTGTTCTCCAGCCTTCATTTTATGGATCCACCAAACGCTCAGTGGGTTTTGGACAGTTTTGTGTGCAACCTGAATAGCAGATAAAGTGAATATTGCCTATGAATGAAGTTGTATTTCTGGTGTTTTATTTTTTTTTTCACGATAGATGTAACATTCAGAACAGAAATTTGAGCAGAAAAGGTGTCCATAACTAAAATATGGAAGAACCAGCTAGGGATGTTTTCTTTTTAATATTGCTCATACAGAGGGAAAGTTCAACTTTTCTGAGCTTTATCTACCAGCTAACACTGCTCTGATTTCAAACATGCAAGGTTAGAATTTTAAAAAACTTGGATTAGTCTTCTCTACTCTACTCTAATTTAAGCCCATGTCACACTGCACCAACGGATGGAAAGAGGATGTAAAATGGAGAGAAACACTTGCCATCCATTGGTTAACGCGATGCATCCGTTCTGTACTTACTGCGGCCGTTTTTCTTCCTCTCCATCCGTCCAGCATCTGTTGACTGAGGTTCCATCCACTCAAAAAGTTTTGAGCTGCTCAAAAGTTTCTGAGCAGAAAATGTATCTAACGCATCCGTTTTGCATCCGCTACGCATACAGGGAACATCCATTCTGCATCCGTCGTCATCCGTTATGCATCCGCTACATCTGCTAGGCATCCGCAGCGCATCCGCGCAACTCAAATCCACTCCAGTGGAAAGCAGACAAAGGGAGGAAGCGAAACGGATGCAGAACGGACACAAAGCGTTAGTAGCACGGACGGAGAAAGGATGAAAGCGGATGCAGCTCGCAAAGAAAGCATTTAAAGCGGAAAAAACGTTTGCAGAGGGGACCTATCTCGGATATTAAGGATGTATAGAGGATGCCTAGAGGATGCAAAAGGACACCTAGTGGAAAACCTATCTTTCCAATAAAAAGGGGGAGCAACTCACCTGGATCTCACTTTCAGACCAACAGCCCTGCTGTGTAGACCTCTGCAGCCTTCATCTGGCCCTTGCTCTTCCACAGCATCCAGTCATGTCCACCATGGATCGTAACACAGTCCTTTTGAAAGCCACCATCCTTCTGCAACAGTGCGAAGCCATCTACAGGCTCTTTCAACTGTTCTGCAGGAAGAAAAGGAGGCAGCCAAGAAGCGTCTGGGTCCAAAGATGGATTGGGAGAAGAGCAGAGTATGGACTGTACAGCAAGCTGATGGTGGAGCTGAGGAACGAAGACCCTCGTGCATTCCAGAACTTCATGAGGATGCCTCCAGTTGTGGAGTGGCTGACACCCAGGTTGACCAAGCAGAGCACCAACTTCCGGCCCAGCCTGGACCCTGGGCTCAAGGTGGCACTGACTCTGCGCCACCTGGCCTCAGGGACCACCTACAGGAGCATGCAGTACGGCTGGAGAGTCCCACACAACACCATCAGCATTGGGTCAGAGAAGTGGTGCAGGCCATCATCGAAGAATACCTGGAGGAGCTCCTCCAGTGCCCCTCCACTGAAGAAGGATGGAAGAAAGTTGCAGAGCAGTGGTATCAGAAGTGAAACTTCCCCCACACCATTGGAGCCATAGATGGCAAGCATATGGCCTGCAAGGCGCCAGCCAAGTCGGGGTCCACTTATTTCAACTACAAGGGCTTCTTCAGCATCATCCTCTTTGCCATGGTCGATGCTGACTACAAGTTCATGTACATTGATGCTTCAGGCAACGGGTCAGCTTCAGATGCCCAGGTATACAATGCCAGTGACCTCAAGGAGGGGCTGGAAGGCAACCTCATCATGGGCTTCCCAGATCCACACCCCCTGCACAATGACACGCAAGATATGCCCTACTTCATCATGGGGGATGACACCTTCTCCCACAGAACCTACCTCATGAAGCCGTACACTTCCAGACTCCTCACCCGTGAAGAGAGGATCTTCAACTACAGGCTGTCCAGGGCAAGGCGGGTGGTGGAGAACGCCTTTGGCATCCTGGCCAACAGGTTCCAGGTACTTCTCACCACCATGCAGCATCGCCCAGAGACCGTGAGGAGGATCATGGAAGCTTGCTGCATCCTGCACAATCTCATACGCACCCGCTACCCAGTCTTGCAGAACAGGCTCGTGGACCTCCAACAAGGCAATGGGGACATGGAGCCTGGGGAATGGAGGCAAGGGCGAAACCTGATAGACACTCAGGATGTGCAAGGCCCCAACAGAGCCTCATGTGAAGGGAAGAAGCAGCACAACCTCCTGAAACACTGGTGCAACTCCCCAGCTGGAGCAGTGGAGTGGCAAGACAGGATGGTAGATGCTAAATGGATGCTTCCTTCAGCCTGTCTCATCACACTGATGAGATTGGGCCATGTATGTTGGGTGGGCCTACAATGAACAGGGCATTTAATAAAGAGTTGTGTTTATGTTGACATATGTGGATGATTGATTACATTGTTTTTGATAATAAAGGGTCATAGGTATGGTACTGGTACTGGGGTTCCGCCATGTCCGTGAGGGTCTGGTTCACATAGGTGAGGAAGGGCTTGCAGTTGGAGGATGAGGAGTTGGTGTGTAACAGCTGAGAGAGGAGATCTATGCTGCTCCGGATGGTGTCCCTGATCTCCAGCAGGACAGTGTGGCTCTGCCCCTCCTGTCTGGCTCTCTGCCTTTCTGTGGAGGTGGAGCTGGGGGTGGATGCTGGTCGGGCTGTGGTGGACATGCCATCTCCTTTCTCCCACTGCACCAGGGAGTCCTCCACGTGCTTCATCACAGTTAAAACAGCTGTCCGCGGGTTCTCCACCATGGCACGCTCCACAGAAACCTGCCTAGAGACAGGAGCTGACTCTCTGCCAGAAGAGGACTGGCTCTCAGCAGGCTGCCGGAGAGGGAGGGTTGTGAGAGGGGCTGCTCCTCGGTGGCAGATCTCACCCTCCAGGAAGCTGCACTTGGCCATGACGTAGGTTTCTCTGTCTGTCAGCTTGACCATGGCCTGGCCAGATTTCTTGAGGTGCAGCTTCCTGTACCAGGTATGCATGTGCTTCCACCAGCCGAGGAGCACCTCCGAAGTGTAGCCCAGGCTCTCTACCTTCTCTCTCCAAGCAGCCTGCTTCCTTTTGGTGTCCCTATGGAGCTTGTGTCCCTTCCGCCATAGATAGTCATTCTCTCTCAGCCACTCCAGCATCTCATCCTCATGTTCCTCCTTGATGTTGTATTGCCTCCTCTCCCGTTCTCGCATATGCCTCTTCCTCCCTTTGGCAGGACCACATGGGCCCTCATCAGAGGGGGTTCCAGGTTGTAGGGGCTGCTCCTCCACACCACCAGCAGCAGCGGCACCAGCAGGACCAGCAGCAGCACCAGTAGCACCAGCAGGAGCAGGACCAGCAGCAGCAGAGTAAACACCAGCAGGACCAGGATCAGCAGCAGCAGGGTAAGCACCAGCAGTGCCAGCAGGACCAGGAGCACGAGCAGGACCAGCAGGACCAGGAGCACCAGCAGGACCAGGAGCACCAGCAGGACCAGGAGCACCAGCAGGATCAGGAGCACCAGCAGGACCAGCAGGACCAGCAGGACCAGCAGGACCAGGAGAAGCTTCAGCAGAGTAAGCACCAGCAGAAGCACCACCGCCAGAAGCAGCTTCAGCAGAGTAAGCACCAGCAGAAGCACCACCGCCAGAAGCAGCATCAGCAGAGTAAGCACCAGCAGAAGCACCACCGCCAGAAGCAGCATCATCAGCTCCTCCAGAAGCAGAAGCAGCAGAAGCCCCAGCCCCAGAAGAGCGAGCCCATGCTGCAGAAGCCCCAGCAGAAGCAGAGTGAGGGCCAGGGGGTGGGAGGGTGGCCCTGTCCCTCTTGCCAGGGCTGGCAGCAGATGGCTGAGGCTTTCTCTTCTTCCCCATGGTTGTGGGTGTTAAGCCTGGGTTCCCCAACCAGGGTTAGGTAGACAAGCTAAACAGAATGTGCAGCGTTAGTCAGATAGGCACACAGATAAATGAGTGAGCTAAGCTTGTATGTTTATTAACATACAGTAAAAATAACAGATACGCTTGTGCTATCAAGAATATATTTTATTCCATTATAAGTTAATAGCATAGTCAAATAACAGTCCAATATTCATTTACCATGTAGTCAGTCCATTCAGGGGTATTCAGTTAGCAAAGTCCATGTAGAATATCCTATGTCAGTTCACATAAAAATCAGTCCTTTGTTGTCTCTCCCGTTCGAGCAATGCAGTCTTGATTCCAAGCAGTAATCAGGGATCATCAAAGCCAGAGAGAGAGTGCAAGCCATAGTCTTGCTACTTTTATACTGTTTTCATAGCCACTCCTTTAATTGCTATTTCCACAGTTAAAGCTGCATACACACTAAGATACACTAATTATGATTCATAGTTATTATTTCACCTAAACCAGTTAGGGTAAACAATGTTATCCCTAACAGTGGGGTTGCTGGCTGGCAGGCAGGCTGGCAGGCAGGCAGGCAGGCAGGCAGGCAGGCAGGCAGGCTGGCAGGCAGGCTGGCAGGCAGGCTGGCAGGCAGGCTGGCAGGCAGGCAGGCAGCAAGGCTAGCAGGCAGGCAGGCAGGCAGGCAGGCTGGCTGGAAGCATGGCTGGCAGGCAGGCAGGCAGGCAGGCAGGCTGTCAGGCAGTCGATGTGTCTGGAAGCAGGTCTTTCCTCTGAATGTTGACCTGCTTGGGAGCTGCTTCCCTTTATATCCACAGGGCTGACGCAATGCATCCTCCCCGCATGCGCAGTGAACGCTAGGCATCCGCTAGGCATCCGCTAGGCATCCGCTAGGCTTCCGCTCTGCATCCGCTTCATCCTCTAGGCTTCCGCTGTGCATCCGCTTCATCCACTCAGCGTCTGCTCTGCATCCGCTCTTTCCGTTGTGCGTCCACTTTGCTGCACTCCCCCGGAAGCCTTGCAGATGTGCCATCCGCTCTCATCCGCTTCCATCCATTTGGCTTCCGTGGAGCATCCGCTTTCCATCCGCCCTACATCCTCCCCCCGTCTGTTCCTTTCCGTGTTGTCCGCTCTGGTTATGCAAATTCGGGGCACTTTTGAGAGCGGATAACAACGGATGGAACATTTTTCTTGTCCGCTGTGTCCTTTTTACAAACGTTTTGCATCCGTCAGCAAGTGTGACAGGTCCTTTACTCTACTCTATTCCATTCTCAGACCTTTTTCTTCATTCTACTTAATGAATACAGGCTCTTTATCATTCTTGTCCCTGAAAGATGGAATGGGGTGGGAGGAGAGAGAGAATGGATAAATTTGTATGCCACGGTTTGAAATACATGAGCAACTTTGTTGGATTCTCATTATAATATGTATTTATCTAATTTTGTATATTAAGTAAATAGAAAAAATAAGCTATCCTTCATATCTCTAAATTTTATCATTCATTTCTAGAATAGAATAGAACAGAACAGAATAGAATAGATTTTTTTTATTAGCCAAGTGTGATTGGACACACAAGGAATTCATGTAATTCAAGCATTACATGTAAAGAGAAAAGCACCCAAAATCAATGAAAAAGAAAGCAAGTGTGAATTGCTTGACAAAAAAATATAATTGGCAAAAAAATAATTAAACATTTGTATATTTTTATAAATGAAATGAAAAAGATTTTTAAATACACTTTTTAAATTTTCACCCTAACATAGAAAGGGCATAGAACTTGACTTTTGATGAATGTATCTTTTATTTTATATACACTGAGAGCATATGCACCAAGACAAATTCCTTGTGTGTCCAATCACACTTGGCTAATAAAAAATTCTATTCTATTCTATTCTATTCTATTCTATTCTATTCTATTCTATAAATGGAATATAAGATTCCCTTTCAAATGGCAAACATTTATACTTTCTGACTTTTTTTAAAAAAAAATTAATACTTTGCCAAAATCTTCCTTGAAATTTCTTAAAAGTTTAATCTGCACCACAAGGAAGTCTTCCAGTTTCCTAACTTGGTCTCAGGAAGTTTGAGAACTTCTTCTGGATTTCACTTGGTGGATTTCAGCTCATTCTATTTCTTGAGGCAGTGAAAAAAAGACCTCCAAGGGATGAGATTATTTGGTTCCACAGATAAATGAGGATAATTTCCTCATGATGTCATCACCTGGGACTTAATGATTGAAGCATAGAGAGCTAGGTAGTCTGCAACTGATTGCAGAGCTTATTGTGCAGTGACAGTATAAACACACACACAACCATCTCAAAACTAATAAGATCATTCCTCATCAATGGGAAAGCAAATTCTGAAGAAGGGACAGCTAGGTAGTAAAAGATAATGGAATAAATTTTTAATGCATGGCACTATTCTGAATTATTAGTGGCTACTTTGTATTTGCTATCTGGGAGCTAGAAAGCAAACCAACACCTTCAGATTTAAAAAGTCAAATGAAATGGAGATTTCTGGTTTTATAGTTGATTGACAAAGAAATCTGGATGAAAGCAGTTATGTTTTGATTATGTACATTAAGCCCCTGTCACACTGCACCAACGGATGCAAAGAGGATGTAAAACAGACAAAAAAGCTTGCCATCCGTTGGAAAACGCAATGTACTCACTGCCTCCGTTTTGCTTCCTCTCTATCCGTCCAGCATCCGTTCACTGACGTTTCATCCGCTCAGAAAGTTTTGAGCTGCTCAAAACTTTTGCGCAGAAAATGTATCCAATTCGTCCATTCTGCATCCGCTAGGCATCCGCTACGCATCCGTTCTGCATCCGTTACGCATCCACTATATCCGCTAGGCATCCGCTCCGCATCCACGCAACTTGCATCCGCTCAGACGCAGGGAGGAAGTGGAACGGATGCAGAGCGGATGCAGAACGGATGCAGCATGGAAACAAAGCGTTTAAAATGGAAAAAACGTTCGCAGAGGGGACCTATCTCAGATATTAAAGATGTCTAGAGGATGCCTAGAGGATGCCTAGAGGATGCCTAGAGGATGCCTAGAGGATGCCTAGAGGATGCAAAGGGACACCTATACTGCCTATAAAAAGGGGGAGCAACTCGTTTGCATCTCACTTTCAGACCAGCAGACCAGCTGTGCAGACTTCTGCAGCCTTCATCTGACTCTTCCTCTTCCACAGCATCCAGTCATGTCAACCGTGGATCGTAACACAGTCCTTTTGGCAGCCACCATCCTTCAGCAATAGTGTGAAGCCATCTACAGGCTCTGTGAACTCTACTACGGGAAGAAAAGGCGACCAAAAAGTGTGTGGGTCCGAAGATGGATTGGGAGAAGAGCAGAGTACGGACTGTACAACAAGCTGATGGTGGAGCTCAGGAACGAAGACACTCGGGCATTCCAGAACTTCATGAGGATGCCTCCAGCCATGTTTGACGAAGTTGTGCAGCGGCTGACACCCAGGTTAACCAAGCAGAGCACCAACTTCCAGCCCAGCCTGGAACTTGGGCTCAAGGTGGCACTCACTCTGCGCCACCATCAGCATTGTGGTCAGAGAAGTAGTGCAGGCCATCATCGAAGAATACCTGGAGGAGCTCCTCCAGTGCCCCTCCACTGATGAAGGATGGAAGAAAGTTGCAGAGCAGTGGTATCAGAGGTGGAACTTCCCCCACACCGTTGGAACCATCGATGGCAAGCACATGGCCTGCAAAGCACCACCCAAGTCGGGCTCCACTTATTTCAACTACAAGGGCTTCTTCAGCATCGTCCTCTTTGCCATGGTCGATGCTGACTACAAGTTCATGTACATCGATGCTTCAGGCAGCGGCTCATGTTCAGATGCCCAGGTATACAACACCAGTGACCTCAAGGAGGGGCTGGAAGGCAACCTCATCATGGGCTTTCCAGATCCAGACCCTCTGCCCAACGACATGCAAGATGTGCCCTACTTCATCATGGGGGAAGACGCCTTCTCTCTCAGAACCTACCTCATGAAACCATACACTTCCAGATGCCTCACCGGTGAAGAGAGGATCTTCAACTACAGGCTGTCCAGGGCAAGTCGGATGTGGAGAACGCCTTTGGCATCCTGACCAACAGGTTCCAAGTACTTCTCACCACCATGCAGCATCGCCCACAGACCGTGAGGAGGATCGTGGAAGCTTGCTGCATCCTGCACAATCTCATGCGCACCCGCTACCCAGTCTTGCAGGACAGGCTCGTGGACCTCCAGCAAGGCAATGGGGACATGGAGCCTGGGGAATGGAGGCAAGGGCGAAACCTGATAGACACTGAGGACGTGCAAGGCCCCAACAGAGCCTCACGTGAAGGGAAGAAGCAGTGCAACCTCCTGAGACACTGGTGCAACTCCCCAGCTGGAGCAGTGGAGTGGCAAGACAGGATGATAGATGATTGATGGGTGCTTCCTTCAGCCTGTCTCATCACATGGATGAGATTGGGCCATGTATGTTGGGTGGGCCTACAATGAACAGGGCGTTTAATAAAGAGTTGTGTTTGTGTTGACATGTGTGGATGATTATTACATTATTATTGATAATAAAGGGCCATCGGTGTGGTACCTGGGAGGGTGAACCATACAGTCCCACTATGCTTGCACTGGAGGCTTATCTATCCCACTGCTATCCTTACCCATCCCACAGCTATTACCCATTCCACAGGTATCCCTGCCCATCCCACTGCTATCCTAACCCATCCCAAAGGTATCCCTGCCCATCCCACAGCTATTACCCATCCCAAAGGTATCCCTGCCCATCCCACAGCTATTACCCATCCCAAAGGTATCCCTTCCCATCCCACATTTATTACCCATCCCAAAGATATCCCTGCCCATCCCACTGCTATCTTAACCCATCCCACAAGCATGCAAAGGCTTAAACCAATTCTAAAAGTTTCCACCAAGACTTTATTAAAAAAAAAGAAATGAAGCAAGTGTATGAATCAAAGATAAACTTTATTGAACAACAAGCTGTAAAAGAAAAATGACCCAAGTCAAGTGTCCAAATAAAGTCCACAGGTAGCCAGCTACCCAGTCTCTGGCACTCTTATTGGTCATTCGGAGGTGTGCCCAGTCTCAGGGGTGAAGGATCCAGGTGCTGTGGAGGTGGGTGGTGCTGGAGTGCTGGTCTGTATCATCATTGGGGTGCCTGGCCCCGAGAGGACAACAGGGGACGGTGTGTTGAGGAAGCTCTCAGACAGCTGGCTCATACCCGTGATGCTGAGAGGTCCTTCCTCCATGCCATGGGGTGTCAGCCCCAGTACTGATGACAGATGTACTGAGGCCGGGCTTGGCTGTGGGGTGGAGGAAGGAGTAGTGTAGTGGGGCTGTCTGGTCTGCAGCTGGGTGAGGACTGGCGTGGGTGGCATCGCTGTCGTCAGTGGCATCATTGTCGTGGGTGGCATTGGTGGCATCAGTGGAACCAGTGGCAACGGTGTCGCCCGATGACTCTGTGCCTGGACTGGGAAGGGCTGCTGCCTGTGCTGCTGGACCTCCTGGTAGCCGTAGCCCTGGAAGGTGAGGGGCTGTGGGAAGCCTTGGAATGGGAGGGACATCACCTGGGGTGGAGGTGGAGGAGCAGACCTGGACTGGGTGGTAGCAGGTTCCTCTGGATCTGGAGGGTTGTGAAGCAGCTCGGTGATCCTGTCCTTCCCCACCTGGTACTGGAGTTCCTCCATGTTCCTGAGGGTCTGGTTGACATAGGTTAGGAAGGGCTTGCGGTTGGAGGATGAGGAGTCGGTGTGGACCAGCTGAGAGAGGATATCAATGCTGGTGCGGATGGTGTCCCTGATCTCCAGCAGGACAGTGTGGGTCTGCCCCTCCTGCTGTCCGGCTCTCTGCCTTTCTGTGGAGGTATTGCTGGGGTGTGTGGATGCGGCTATGACTGTGGTGGACTCGATGTCTCCTTTCTCCCACCGCACCAGGGAGTCCTCCACGTGCTCCACCACGGTTACAACAACTGTCCGCGGGTTTTCCGCCATGGCACGCTCCACAGATACCTGCCTGGAGACAGGGACTGACTCTCGGCTGCCAGAGGACTGGCTCCCAGCAGGCTGCCGGAGAGAGAGGGTTGTGAGAGGTGCTCCTGGTGCTCCTCAGTGGCGGATCTCACCTTCCAGGAAGCTAAACCTGGCCATGTCGTAGGTCTCTCTGTCCGTCAGCTTAACCGTGGCCTGGCCAGATTTCTTCAGGTGCAGCTTCCCGTACCAGGTGTGCATGTGCTTCCACCAGCCGAGGAGCACATCCAAAGTGTAACCCATACTCTCCGCCCTCTCTCTCCAAGCAGCCTGCTTCCTTTTGGTGTCCCTGTACAGCCGGTGTCCGTTCCGCCACAGATAGTCATTCTCTCTCAGCCACTCCAGCACCTCATCCTCGTGTTCCTCCTCAATGAAGTATTGTCTCCTCTCCTGTCCCCGCATACTCCTCTTCCTCCCTTTGGCAGGACCAGATGGGCCCTCATCAGAGGGGCTCCCAGGTGGTCGGGGCTGCTCCTCCACACCACCAGCAGCAGCAGCACCAGCAGGATCATCATCATCATCATCATCACCAGCAGGATCATCATCATCATCATCATCAGCAGCAGCAGCAGCAGCAGCAGCAGGATCATCATCATCAGCAGCAGCAGCAGGATCATCATCATCATCAGCAGCAGCAGCAGCAGGATCAGCAGAACCAGGATCAGCAGAACCAGGATCAGCAGCAGCAGAGTAAGCACCAGGAGCCCCAGGAGCCCCAGGAGCCCCAGCACCAGCAGCACCAGCAGCACCAGCAGCACCAGGAGCATGAGCAGGACCAGGAGCACGAGCAGGACAAGCAGTACGAGCAAGTCCAGGAGCACGAGCAGGACCAGGATCAGCTTCAGCAGAGTACGCAGCAACAGAAGCACCACCGCCAGGAGCAGCTTCAGCAGAAGCTTCAGCACCAGAAGAGCGAGCCCAAGCAGCAGAAGCCCCAGCAGAAGCAGAGTCAGGGACAGGGGGCAGGAGGGTGGCCCTGTCCCTCTTGCCAGGGATGGCGGCAGGTTGCTGAGACTTTCGCTTCTTCCCCATGGTTGTGGGGTTGCTGGCTGGCAGGGAGGCCGGCAGGGAGGCTGGCAGGCACCAAGGCTGGCAGGAAGCCTGGCAGGAAGGCATGCACCAAGGCTGGCAGGAAGCCTGGCAGGAAGCCTGGCAGGAAGCCTGGCAGGAAGCCTGGCAGGAAGCCTGGCAGGAAGCCTGTCAGGAAGGCATGCACCAAGGCTGGCAGGTAGGCAGGCACCAAGGCTAGCAGGCAGACTGGCTGGCAGGGAGGCTGGAAGGCAGGCTGGCAGCAAGGCTGGCAGGCAGGCAGAGAACAAGGCTGGCAGGGAGGCTGGCCAGGAGGCTTGGAGGCAGGCTGGCAGCAAGGCTGGCAGCTAGGCTTGCAGGCAGGCATGCAGGCAGGGCAGGCAAGGACTCGATGTATCCTGCAGCAGGTCTTTCCTCCGAATGCTGGCCACGTGCGAGCTGCTTCCCTTTATATCCGTGTGGCTTACGCAATGCATCCCCCCCGCATGCGCAATTAATGCCAGACATCCGCTAGGCTTCCTCTTTGCATCCGCTTCATCCGCTGTGAATCCACTGTGCATCCGCTTCATCCGCTCGGCGTCCGCTCTGCATCCGCTCTTTCCGTTCCACGTCTGCTTTGCTGAGGTCCCCCAGAAGCCCAGCGGATGTGCAATCTGCTCTCATCCGCTTCCATCCACTGGGCTTCTGTTCCGCATCCGCTTTGCATCCGCCCTGCGTCCTCCATGTGTTATCTGCTCCAGTTATGCAAATTTTTGCCCCTTTTGAGAGCGGATAACAACGGATGGAACATTTTGCTCATCCGTTGTGTCCGTTTTGCATCCATTGGGCAGTGTGACAGGGCCTTTAGATGTTGCTTTACATGCTGGCAGCGTCAACGTGCCTGCCTTTCTGCTTAACTTGCAACAAATGAGAATGGGGTGGGGTGTTATATTCTACAAGTAACAATCCTTAATTCAAATGACCATTCATTCATTATTCTTCAGCCTGACCTAATGGGTCTCTTCTAGTGTGGTTTTATTCATTTATTATGCTTCATCAGAATATCTACCTCCTTTTAGTGCTGCTTTACAAAATAAAATTTATTTATTAATTTAAAAATATTTCTAAGAAGCACTACAATGCTATAAAATATAAACTAGCCATCTTTATCCTACAGTCTAATCCAGTAAAACAAAACAAAATTCAGAGTATTTAGATGAAAATGCAACCATCTGTCTCTTGTCTAAGAAGTTTGGTTTGTCAATCACTTTTGATTCTTGTCCTTTGTTAGCCAAGAAAATTCTGTAAAGCCCCTGTCCCACTGCACTTATGGATGCAAAGAGGATGTAAAACATTAAAAAAAGCTTGCCATCTGTTGGAAAACGCTATGCATCCGTTGTATACTCACTGCATACGTGTTTCATACGCTCTATCCCTCAAGCATCCATCCACTTCAATTTCATCCGCGCAAGAAGTTTTGAGCTGCACAAAACTTTGTGAACGGATGAACTTTCTGCTGTGTACGCTGTACATCCACGACATATACGGGCAACAAACATTCTATTTCCGCTATCATCCGTTAAATGTCCGCTGTATCCTCTCTGCATCCTCTGGCCATCCCCTCAACTCACACCCGCTGCAGCTGAAAACGGAAAGAGGGAGGAAATGAAAAGTGCATGGAACGTCTACACAGCATTAGTAGCACGGAAATAGAAAGGATGTAAGCGTATGCATCTCGTATATAAAGGATTAAAACGGACAAAACGTTTGTATCTGGGATGTATCTCGGATATTTAGGATGTCTGCAGTATGTCTAGAGTATGTAGAAGGCTCCATAGCAGACTACTGATATTTCCTATAAAAAGGGAGAGAAAATCATCTGGATCTCAGTATGAGTCCAGCAGCCATGGTGTACAGACCTCTTCACCCTTGGTCTTGGTCTTCCACATCATCAATTGTTCTCCACCATGGATCATGACACAGTCCGTTTGGTAGCTGCGATCATTCATCATCAGAACCAAAACCTGTTCAGATTGTTTCACCTTTTATACAGAAGAAGAAGAAGGAGATGTCCAAAAGCTGTGTGGGTCCGAGGATGGATCGTGAGAACAATGGAGTTTGGACTGTATGACCAGTTGATGGTGGAGCTGAGAAATGAAGACCCTCGTGCATTCCATCACTTCATAAGGATGCCACCAGCCATGTTTGACAAAGTTGTAGAGCATCTGAGACCCAGGTTGACCAAGCCCAGCACCAACTTCCATGCCAACAGTTCAAGATACCTCACCCGTGAAGAGAGGATCTTCAACCACAGGCTGTTCAGGGCAAGACGGGTGGTGGAGAACGCCTTTGGCATCCTGGCCAACAGGTTCCAGATACTTCTTACCACCATGCAGCATGAGCCACATACTGTGAGGAGCATGGTGGAAGCTTGCTGCATCCTGTACAATCTCATGCGCACCTGCTACCCAGTGTTGCAGAACAGACTTGTGGACCACCAACAAGGCAATGGGAACATGAAGCCTGGTGAATGGAGGCAAGGGTGAAATCTGATCGACACTGTGGATGTACCAGGCCCCAACAGAGCTTCATGTGAAGGGAAGAAACAGCGCAACCTCCTGAAACACTGGTGCAACTCCCCAGCTGGAGCAGTGGAGTGGCAAGACAGGATGGTAGATGCTTAATGGATGCTTCCTTCAGCCTGTCGCATAACACTGATGAGATTGTGCCATGTATGTTGAGTGGTCCTACAATGAATAGGGCATTAATAAAGAGCTTTGTTCATTTTAAAATGTGTTGATCAATGAATAAATTGGTATTGATAATAAAGGGCCATATGTGTGGCAGCTGGGATGGTGGACCACACAGTCCCACTATGGTTGCACTGGAGGTTTATCTATCCCACAAGCATGCAAAGGCTTAACCATTTGTTAAAAGTTTTCACCAACACTTTACTAAGGTAAAAAAATGAACCAAGTGTCTTAAGCAAAGATAACCTTTATTAACGGTCTTAGGTAAACTTTATGACTTTATTAAAAAAGCAAAATGAACCAAGTAAAGTGTCTTAAGCAAAGATAAACTGAACAAGTACAACTCAGTCTCTGACACTATTCTCAGTCACTCTGAGTCATGTCCATGGTCTCAGCTGTTAAGCAGCCAGGGACTGTGGAGGTGGCTGTGGCTTGAGTGTTGGTCTGAGGCACCATTGGGGTGCTTGGCCCCGAGAGTACAACAGAGGATGGTGTGTTCAGGAAGCTGTTCGAGAGCTGACTCAGTGCTGTGAAGTTGAAAGGCCCCTCATCAAGGACCTGAGATATGAGGCCCAAGACTGATGACAGATTGTCCGTTGATGGGCTTGGCTGTGGGGTGGAGGAAGGAGGAGTGTAGTGGGGCTGTCTGGTCCACAGCTGGGTGAGGATTGGAGTCTGTGGCGTGCGATGAACCTGGGCCTGGACTGGGAAGGTCTGTTTTTGCTGTGGGAAGTCCTGGTAGTCATAGCCTTTGTAGGTGAGGGGCTGTTGAAAACCGTGGAAGGGCTGTGACATCGCCTGGGGTGGAGGAGCAGACCTGGACTGGGTAGGAGCAGCTTCAGTTGGGCCTTGAGGGTTGTGCAGAAGTGCTGTTATCTTCTCCTTCATCACCTGGTACTGGGCCTCGGGCAGGTCCCTGAGGGTGTGGCTCACATAGGTGATGAAGGTGTGGCGGCCCGAGAATCCTCTGTCCAAGTGGACCAGCTGAGAGAGAAGTTCTGTGCTGGTCTTCATTGTGTCCCTGATCTCCAACAGGAAACTATGGTTCTGGCCCTCCAGTCTGCCTCTCTGCTTGCATCCTGTGGAGCTGGGGGTGGGGGTGGGGTTGGGTTGGCCTCTGGTGGCTGCTGCTTCTTCCTCTATTTGTGACAGGGGATCCTCCAAGTCCGCCAGCATGGGGAGTGCAGCTGTCGGGGGGGGGGGTCTCTGCCATGGGGCCCTCTGAAGACACCTGCCTGGACAGGCTTGCTGGCTCCTGGCTGGAAGAGGACTGGCTGTCTGTGGGCTGTCTGAGGGAGAGGGGTGTCAGAGGGGCTGCTCCTCGGTGGCGGATCTCACCCTCCAGGAAACTGCACTTGGCCATGACATATTGATATATGAGCTTGACAGCAGTGAGCTTGACAGCAGCCTGCCCAAATTTTTTGAGGTGTAGCTTGGCATACCAGGTGTGCATGTGCTTCCACCATCCCAGGAGTACTTCTGCAGTGTACCCCAGGCTCTCTGCCTTGTCTCTCCAAGTTGCCTGCTTCTTCTTGGTGTCCCGATACAGTCTGTGGCCCTTTCTCCAGAGGTACTCGTTCTCCCTCAGCCATTCCAGCACCTCATCCTCATGGTCCTCGGAAACGGTGTCCTGTTTCCTCTCTCCCTTTTCCTTCCCTTGCCTCTTCCTCCCTCTGGCAGGGGCTTCAGCAGAGCCTTCAGGGGCTTGAGCAGCAGGGCCTTCAGAGGCTTGAGCAGCAGGGCCTTCAGCAGCAGGGCTTTGAAGGCCTTGGGGCTGGTCCACCACAGCAGCAGCAGCAGCAGGTTCAGAGTCAGTGCCAGGGGATGGGATGCTGGTTCTGTCCTTCTTGCCAGGACTGGAACGAGTAGGCACGAGCTTCCTTTTTTTCCCTGACTGACGAATCATGGTGTTCCTCCTAGATGTATGTGGTAGCACGTCTTTCCCCTGAATGCTGACTGCATGCGTGCTGCATCCTTTTATATCCACGGAGCTGATGCAATTCATACTCCCCGCATGCGCAGTGAATGCTTTGCATCCAATATACATCCGCGCGGCATCCGCTTTGCTTCCTATAGGCGTCCGTGATGCATCCGTGTCATCCGCTATGCATCTGCCCCTTCTGCTATGCGTCTGCTTCGCAATTCTCCCCCAGAACCCCTTCGGAGGTGTCATCCGCTTCCATCCGCTGTCATCCACTAAGCTTTCTATGAACATCCACTTAACATCCCTGCTACGTACTACCCACGTCCGTTCTTTTCTGTTCTTTTCCATTCTGTTTATGCAAATTTTCGCCACTTTTTGGAGCGGATGACAACGGATGGAGCCACCCCTGAAATTTTGCTCGTCCGCTGTGTGCATACGTATGTTTTGTGCATACGTTTATGCATCCTTTATGCATACGTTTTGCATCCTTCGGCCAGTGTGATCTAGCCTTAAGGTCTTTTTTGTTTGAAGGGTCAAAGGGATGCTTAACACTTTCAGCATGCGAACTTTCAAGGGAGGGCTCCATAGGTAGGGGAAAGGAAGAATGAGTCCCAGGAAGCATATAGGCTTTAAGATAGTAAAAGTAAGAAGGGAAAAAAGGATTTAATTGGGCATTGTGGAAAGATAAATCATTTGGGCAATTTTTTAAAAAGTAACAAGAGGATGGATCCATACTTTCTATCCAGTGCTCTTGTTACAACTAGATAAAAAACAGATTAAGGAGATACCTTTCATTCTTTTCTGCTAAGTGTGCAAAATAGACATCCAGAAGCAGGCTGGGGAGGCTTGTGGCACGAAATCAATTCCAAATTATTTTTCACAGATGACCCAGAAGCCCTAAATTTATGGACGGGAAGAAACCATGGGAGATCCATGACACTGTAGTATAGATGTGTTTAAATTAGCATGGAGGGAAAATAATGGGAAAGGGGGTTATTTCATCTTTTCTGAACCAGCCCAATTTCTGATCTACGCAATATCTCCTTTCCCCATGAATTCCAAGGACAAATGTACAAATCTGCATCTTGCAATAGAAGAAACAATAAAGGCAGAGGGCAATAGCAATGGTAGACATGAATGAAAACATTTCTCATGTTTTAGGTCGCTTTGTTCCCCCAGAGCTTGAAAGTGGATTCTTCTACATTTATTTATTTTGTTGTTGTTGTTCTTGTTGTTCTTGCTGTTATGTTAGTATAAATCTTAATGCATTGTTATTTTTGTCCAATGACATTTATATATTTCAATTCTATTATTTAAGCCCATGTCACACTGAACCAACGGATGCAAAGAGGATATAAAACGGACAAAAAACCTTGCCATCCGTTCGAAAACGCGATGTACTCACTGCCTCCGTTTTGCTTCCTCTCTATCCGTCCAGCATCCGTTTATTCACATTTCATCCGCTCCAAAAGTTTTGGGCTGCCTAAAACTTTTGCACGGAAAATGTATCCAGTTCGTCCATTCTGCATCCGCTACGCATCCGCTATACATCCGCTACGCATCCGTTACGCATCCGTTATGCATCCGCTATATCAGCTAGGCATCCGCTACGCATCTGCGCAACTTGCATCCGCCAGGATGCAGGGAGGAAGCGGAACGGATGCAGAACGGATGCAGAACGGATGCCTAGCGGATGCAGAATGGAAACAAAGCGTTTAAAATGGAAAAAACGTTTGCAGAGGGGACCTATCTCGGATATTAAGGATGTCTAGAGGATGCCTAGAGGATGCCTAGTGGAAAACCTATACTACCTATAAAAAGGGGGAGCAACTCGCCTGCATCTCACTTTCAGAACAGCAGCCCAGCGGTGCAGACCTCTGCAGCCTTCATCTGCCTCTTGCTCTTCCACAGCATCCAGTCATGTCCACCGTGGATTGTAACAAAGTCCTTTCGGCAGCCACCATCGTTCTGCAACAGTGCGAAGCCATCTGCAGGCTCTGTGAACTCTACTGCGAGAAGAAAAGGAGCCACCCAAAAAGAGTCTGGATCCGAAGATGGTTCGCCAGAAGAGCAGAGGACAGACTGTACAACAAGCTGATGGTGGAGCTCAGGAACGAAAACACTCAGGCATTCCAGAACTTCATGGGGATGCCTGCAGCCATGTTTGACGAAGTTGTGCAGCGGCTGACACCCAGGTTGACCAAGGCAAACATCAGCTTCCAGCCCAGCCTGGAACCTGGGCTCAAGGTGGCACTCACTCTGTGCCACCTGGCCTCAGGGACCTCCTACAGAAGCATGCAGTATGGCTGGAGGGTGCCATCCAACACCATCAGCATTGTGGTCAGAAAAGTGGTGCAGGCCATCATAGAAGAATACAAGGAGGAGCTCCTCCAGTGCCCCTCCACTGAAGAAGGATGGAAGAAAGTTGCAGAGCAGTGGTATCAGAAGTGGAACTTACCACACACCGTTGGAGCCATAGATGGCAAGCACGTGGCCTGCAAAACTCCAGCCAACTCGGGGTCCACTTATTTCAACTCCAAGGGCTTCTTCAGCATCATCCTCTTCGCCATGGTCAATGCTGACTACAAGTTCATGTACATCGATGCTTCAGGCAACGGCTCATCTTCAGATGCCCAGGTATACAATGCCAGTCACCTCAAGGAGGAGCTGGAAGGCCACCTCATCATGGGCTTCCCAGATCCAGAACCCCTGCCCAACAACACACAAGATGTGCCCTACTTCATCGTGGGGGATGACGCCTTCTCCCTCTCAACCTACCTCATGAAGCCCTACACCTCCAGACTCCTCACCCGTGAAGAGAGGATCTTCAACTACAGGCTGTCCAGGGCAAGGCGGGTGGTGGAGAACGCCTTTGTCATCCTGGCCAACAGGTTCCAGGTACTTCTCACCACCATGCAGCATTGCCCAGAGACCGTGAGGAGGATCATGGAAGCTTGCTGCATCCTGCACAATCTCATGCGCACCCGCTACCCAGTCTTGCAGAACAGGCTCGTGGACCTCCAACAAGGCAATGGGGACATGAAGCCTGGTGAATGGAGGCAAGGGCGAAACCTGATTGACACTGAGGATGTGCAAGGCCCCAACAGAGCCTCACATGAAGCGAAGAAGCAGCGCAACCTCCTGAGACAATGGTGCAACTCCCCAGCTGGAGCAGTGGAGTGGCAAGACAGGATGGTAGATGCTTAATGGATGCTTCCTTCAGCCTGTCTCATCACATGGATGAGATTGGGCCATGTATGTTTGGTTGGCCTACAATGAACAGGGCGTTTTATAAAGAGTTGTGTTTATGTTGACATGTGTGGATAATTGTTACATTATTATTGATAATAAAGGGCCATAGGTGTGGCACCTGGGAGGGTGGACCATACAGTCCCACTATGCTTGCACTGGAGGTTTATCTATCCCACTGCTATCCTAACCCATCCCACAGCTATTACCCATTCCACAGGTATCCTAACCCATACCTAAGCTATCCTTACCCATCCCACAAGCATGCAAAGGCTTAAACCATTTCTAAAAGTTTCCAGGAAGACTTTATGAAAAAAAACGAAATGAAGCAAGTGTGTGAATCAAAAATAGACTTTATTAACAACAAGCTATAAGACAAAAATGAGTCTCTGGCACTCCTCTTGGTCGCTCAGTCTCAGAGGTGAAGGGTGCGGGTGCTGTGGAGGTGGCTGGTGCTGGAGTGCTTGTCATCAGCTCCTCCAGAAGCAGAAGCAGCAGAAGCTCCAGCCCCAGAAGAGCGAGCCCGTGCTGCAGAAACCCCAGCAGAACCAGAGTGAGGGCCAGGGAGCGGGATGGTAGCCCTGTCCCTCTTGCCAGGGCTGGCAGCAGATGGCTGAGGCTTGCTGTGCTTGTGGGGTTGTGGGGTTGCTGGCTGGCAGGGAGGCTGGCAGGAACCAAGGCTGGCAGGCAGGCAGGCACCAAGGCAGGCACCAAGGCTGGCAGGAAGGCAGGCAGCAAGACTGGCAGGCAGACCGGCTGGCATCAAGGCTTGCAGGCAGGCTGGCAGCAAGGCTGGCAGGGAGGCTGGCACCAAGGCTGGCAGCAAGGCTGGCAGGCAGACATGCAGGCAAGGCAGGCAAGGCAGTCGATGTGTCTGGCAGCAGGTCTTTCCTCTGAATGGCGACCTGCTTCCGAGCTGCTTCCGTTATATCCGTGGGGCTGACACAATGCATCCTCCCCGCATGTGCAATTAACGCCAGGCATCCATTAGGCTTCCGCTCTGCATCTGCTGTGCATCCACTGTGCATCCGCTTCATCCGTTCGGCGTCCGCTCTGCATCCGTTCTTTCCGTTCTGCGTCCGCTTCACTGAGGCCCCCCGGAAGCCCAGCGGTTGTGCCATCTGCTCCCATCCGCTTCCATCCGCTGGGCTTCCGTTCCGCATCCGCTTTCCATCCGCTCTGCGTCCTCCCCGTTTCCATGTTATCCGCTCCGGTTATGCAAATTTTTGCCCCTTTTGAGAGCGGATAACAATGGATGGAACATTTTGCTCATCCGCTGTGTCCTTTTTGCATTCGTTAGGCAGTGTGACATGGGCTTTAGATACATTAAAGTATCAGATATAAAAAAAGGGGGGTATGAAGAAATTGGACAACAATTTGTCTGAAATGGTATAGGATTTCCTGCTGGAGCAGGGGGTTGGACTAGAAGACCTCCAAGGTCCCTTCCAACTCTGTTATTCTGATTAAAAAGATGGTGGGCAGATTAGGAAGAAAGTATGCATGTGTTTCATATGGGGATGTAAGTAGAATAGGAAAAAATTATGATGTTTCTTGATTGTTCTTTTCTGGAATTAGTAGTAAGAAAAGTTATGCTTTTATTTTGAATTTAAAAGAAACTTTTTGTCAGCATTCCAGCAAACCTTCCTTCCAATCAATAACTCTGAGACAAGCATAATTTCAAAAATATCTTTATTAGAATAGTACCTGGCACATCTGTGAAATCTCGAAATTAAAGTGTCCCAGATTTCCCACAATGTCCCAAACTACAATCCATCCCCTTTCCTCCCATCATCACATCACATGGACCAATCACGATCTGTCTCAGTAGAAGATCCTTTTTCTCTGCTGCGCCACACTTAATAACCTTGAACCAATAAAAGAATTTTATTTTGTCTACTTAGTACTACTCAATTGAAATCACCCCCTCCCAACTTCTCAGGCTATGTGGCAGTGTGGAATATGGCTTCCAAAGCTGACATTTTTCTGCACTGTACTGCATATGTCTTTCAACAGTATTTTGGGGTCTTTTATCCATTTACAACATATGATAAACCGTTCCTTCTGTTTCATGGCATTTCCAACATCTGTGATTTAATCTGTCATAGATATTATTGATGGGTTTATATATCATGTAAAACATTTTGTGCCAATTTTCCTTTAGGTTATAGCTTAAGGCCGTGTCACACTGCCCAACAGATGCAAAAAGGACACAACGGAAGAGAAAAATGTTACATCCGTTGTATCTGCGCTCAAAAGGGGCGAAAATTTGCATAATTGGAGCAGACAACACGGACGCGGGGAGGACGCAGGGCGGATGCAAAGCGGATGCGGAACGGAAGCCCAGCGGATGGAAGCGGATGGCGCGTCCGCTAGGCTTCCGGGGGGGCTCAGCAAAGTGGACGTGGAACGGAAACAACGGATGCAGAATGGATGCACAGCGGATGAAGCGGATGCACAGCAGAAGCCTAGCGGATGCACAGCGGAAGCCTAACAGATGCCTGGTGTTAATAGCACATGCGGGGGAGATGCATTGCGCAAGCCCCCCGGATATAAAGGGAAGCAGCTCGCACGTGGCCAGCATTCCAAGGAAAGACCTGCTGCTGGATACCTTGAGTTCTTGCCTGCATGTCTGCCTGCAAGCCTTGCTGCCAGCCTGCCTCCAAGCCTGCCTCCCAGCCTCCTGGGCAGTCTCCCTGACAGCCTTGCTGCCAGCCTGCCTTCCAGCCTCCCTTCCAGCCTTGCTGGCAGCCTGCCTTCCAGCCTCCCTTCCAGCCTTGCTGCCAGCCTGCCTTCCAGCCTCCCTGCCAGCCTTGCTGCCAGCCTGCCTTCCAGCCTCCCTGCCAGCCAGTCTGTCTGCCAGCCTTGGTGCCTGCCTTCCTGCCAGCCTTCCTGCCAGGCTTCCTAACAGGCTTCCTGCCAGGCTTCCTGCCAGCCTTGGTGCCAGGCTTCCTGCCAGCCTTGGTGCCTGCCAGCCTTCCTGCCAGCCTCCCTGCCAGCCAGCAACCCCACAACCATGGGGAAGAAGCGAAAGTCTCAGCAACCTGCCGCCATCCCTGGCAAGAGGGACAGGGCCACCCTCCCGCCCCATGTCCCTGACTGATCTTCTTCTGGGGCTTCTGCTGCTTGGGCTCACTCTTCTGTTGCTGGAGCTTCTGCTGTAGCTGCTCCTGGCAGTGGTGCTTCTGCTGCGTACTCTGCTGAAGCTGCTCCTGGTCCTGCTGGTCCTGCTGGTCCTGCTCGTTCTGCTCGTGCTCCTGGTCTTGCTGACCCTGCTGCTGGTGCTTACTCTGCTGCTGCTCATCCTGGTCTTGCTGCTGCTGCTGCTGCTGCTCCTGCTGCTTATGATCCTGCTGGTGATTATGCTGCTGCTGCTGATGATGATGCTGAATATGATCCTGCTGGTGATGCTGCTGCTGCTGCTGCTGCTGCTGCTGCTGTTGGTGTGGAGGAGCAGCCCCTACAACCTGGAAGCCCCTCTGATGAGGGCCCATTTGGTCCTGCCAAAGGGAGGAAGAGGCGTATGCAACAACAGGAGAGGAGGCAGTATTACATTGAGGAAGCACACGAGGATGAGGTGCTGGAGTGGCTGAGAGAGAACGACTATCTGTGGCGGAAGGGACACCGGCTGTACAGGGACACCAAGCGGAAGCAGGCTGCTTGGAGAGAGAGGGCGGAGAGTCTGGGCTACACTTTGGAGGTGCTCCTCAGCTGGTGGAAGCACATGCACACCTGGTACAGGAAGCTGCACCGCAAAAAATCTGGCCAGGCCAGGGTTAAACTGACGGACAGAGAGACCTACATCATGGCCAGGTGCAGCTTCCTGGAGGGTGAGATCTGCCACCGAGGAGCACCAGGAGCCCCTCTCACAACCCTCTGTCTCTGGCAGACTGCTGGGAGCCAGTCCTCTGGCAGCCGAGAGTCAGTCCCTGTCTCCATGCAGATATCTGTAGAGCGTGCCATGGCGGAGAACCCCCGGGCAGGTGTTGAAAGCGTGGTGGAGAGCGATGAGGACTCCCTGGTGCGGTGGGAGAAAGGAGACATCGAGTCCACCGCTGCCGAAGCCGCATCCACCCACACCTACGCCACCACAGTAAGGCAGAGAGCCGGACCGCAGGAGGGGCAGAGCCACAAGGTCCTGGTGGAGATCAGGGACACCATCTGCACCAGCATAGGTCTCCTCTCTCAGCTGGTCCCCATCGAATCCTCCTCCTCCAACCGCAAGCCCTTCCTCAATTATGTGAACCAGACCCTCAAGGAGATGGTGGATCCCCAGTACCAGGTGGTGAAGGAGAGGATCACCACGCTGTTTAACAACCCTCCAGACCCAGAGGCACCTGCTCCCACCCAGTCCAGGTCTGCTCCTCCACCCCAGGTGATGTCCCTCCCATACCAAGGCTTCCCACAGCCCCTCACCTACCAGGGCTACAGCTACCCGGAGGTCCAGCAGCACAGACAGCAGCCCTTACAGATGTAGGCACAGAGTCATCGGGCAACACCGCTGCCACCGGTTCCAATGATGCCACTGATGCCAATCTCGACAGTCCTCACCCCGCGACAGAGCAGGCAGCCCCACTACACTGCTCCTTCCTCCATCCCACAGCCAAGCCCGGCCTCAGTACATCTGTCCTCAGTACTGGGGCTGACACCCCATGGAATGGAGGAAGGACCTCTCAGCATCACGGGGCTGAGCCAGCTGTCTGACACCTTCCTCAACACACCGTCCCCTGTTGTCCTCTCGGGGCCAGGCACTCCAATAACACCTCAGACCAGCACTGCAGCAGCACCCACCTCCACATCAGCTCCCTAACATCTTAGCCTGGGCACACACCTCCGAGTGACCAAGAGGAGTGCCAGAGACTGGCTGCCTGGATATTTGTGGACTTTATTTGGACACTTGACTTGGGTCATGTTTATTTTACAGCTTGTTATTAATAAAGTTTATCTTTGTTTCACACACTTGCTTCATTAATTTTTTTCTATAAAGTCTGGGTGGAAACTTTTAGAAATGGTTTAGCCTTTGCATGCTTGTGGGATGGGTTAAGATAGCAGTGGGGTGGGCAGGGATACCCGTGGGATGGGTTAAGATAGCTGTGGGATGGGAAGGGATACCTGTGGGATGGGATAAGATAGCTGTGGGATGGGAAGGGATACCTGTGGGATGGAAAGGGATACCTGTGGGATGGGTTAAGATAGCTGTGGGATGGGAAGGGATACCTGTGGGATGGGTTAAGATAGCTGTGGGATGGGCAGGGATACCTATGGGATGGGTAACAGCTGTGGGATAGATAAACCTTTAGTGCAAGCATAGTGGGACTGTATGGTCCACCCTATGGCCCTTTATTATCAATTACAATGTAAGCATTGATCCATACATGTCAACATAAACACAACTCTTTATTAAACACCCTGTTCATTGTAGGCCAACCAAACATACATGGCCCAATCTCATCCGTGTGATGAGACAGGCTGAAGGAAGCATCCGTTAAGCATCTACCATCCTGTCTTGCCACTCCACTGCTCCAGCTGGGGAGTTGCACCAGTGTTTCAGGAGGTTGCGCTGCTTCTTCGCCTCACGTGAGGCTCTGTTGGGCCCTTGCACATCCTCAGTGTCGATTAGGTTTCGCCCTTGCCTCCATTCCCCAGGCTCCATGTCCCCATTGCCTTGCTGGAGGTCCACGAGCCTGTTCTGCAAGACTGGGTAGCGGGTGCACATGAGATTGTGCAGGATGCAGCAAGCTTTCACGATCCTCCTCACAGTCTCTGGGTGATGCTGCATGTTGGTGAGAAGTACCTGGAACCTGTTGGCCAGGATGCCAAAGGCGTTCTCCACTACCCGCCTTGCCCTGGACAGCCTGTGGTTGAAGATCCTCTCTTCACGGGTGAGGCATCTGGAGGTGTAGGGCTTCATGAGGTTGGTTGTGAGGGAGAAGGCATCATCCCCCACGATGAAGTAGGGCACATCTTGCGTGTCGTTGGGCAGCGGGTCTGGATCTGGGAAGCCCACCATGAGGTTGCTTTCCAACCCCTCCTTGAGGTGACTGACGTTGTATACCTGGGCATCTGAAGATGAGCCGTTGCCTGAAACATCAATGTACATGAACTTGTAGTCAGCATCGACCATGGCAAAGAGGATGATGCTGAAGAAACCCTTGTAGTTCTGATAAGTGGACCCCGACTTGGCTGGAGCTTTGCAGGCCACATGCTTGCCATCGATGGCTCCAACGGTGTGGGGGAAGTTCCACTTCTGATACCACTGCTCTGCAACTTTCTTCCATCCTTCTTCAGTGGAGGGGCACTGGAGGAGCTCCTCCTTGTATTCTTCGATGATGGCCTGCACCACTTCTCTGACAACAAAGCTGATGGTGCTGGGTGGCACCCTCCAGCCATACTGCATGCTCCTGTAGGAGGTCCCTGAGGCCAGGTGGCGCAGAGTGAGTGCCACCTTGAGCCCAGGTTCCAGGCTGGGCGGGAAGTTGGTGTTTGTCTTGGTCAACCTGGGTGTCAGGCGCTGCACAATTTCGTCAAACATGGCTGGAGGCATCCTTATGAAGTTCTGGAATGCCCAAGGGTCTTAGCTCCTGAGCTCCACCATCAGCTTGTCGTAAAGTACGTACTGTGCTCTTCTGGTGAACCATCTTCGGAGCCAGACTTTTTTGGGGTGCCTCCTTTTCTTCCCGTAGTACTGTTCACAGAGACTGTAGATGGTTTCGCAGTGTTGCAGAAGGATGTTGGCTGCCGAAAGGATTTTGTCGCAATCCACGGTGGACATGACTGGATGCTGTGGAAGTGGAAGAGGGAGATGAAGGCTGCAGAGGTCTGCACCGCTGGGCTGCTGGGCTGAAAGTGCAATGCAGATGAGTTGCTCCCCCTTTTTATAGGCAGTATAGGTTTTCCGCTAGGTATCCTCTAGGCATCCTCTAGGCATCCTCTAGACATCTTTAATATCCGAGATAGGTCCCCTCTGTGAACGTTTTTTCCGCTTTAAACGCTTTGTTTCCATGCTGCATCCGTTCCACGTCTGTTCCGCTTCCTCCCTGCATCCGGGCGGATGCGAGTTGCGCGGATTCACAGCGGATGCCTAGTGGATATAGCGGATGCGTAGCGGATGCATAGCAGATGCAGAACGGACGAACTGGATACATTTTCTTCGCAAAAGTTTTAAGCAGCCTAAAACTTTTGGAGCGGATGAAACGTCAATAAACGGATGCTGGACGGATAGAGAGGAAGCAAAACGGAGGTAGTGAGTACATCGCGTTTTCGAACGGATGGCAAGCTTTTTTGTCCGTTTTACTTCCTCTTTGCATCTGTTGGTGCAGTGTGACAGGGGCTTTAGTAAGGTTATGCTGTTGAAACTGTTACTTTTGTATTTTGTGACAATGAATAACATAAAATAAAGTATGAAAAAGCCATGACAGTTGAATCAAAGTCTGAACTGAAAAGTAACCCATTGCAATCTGAGCAATCACTTTCCTTTGTTAGATTTCCTTGGGCAGAAATTATTTTAACTCTCTTCAAACTAAAATTTCTTCTACCTTAATCTTCCTGCTTTTAACAATCCACTATTGTAAGATACCCTGGAATTTAAACTTAACAACATTGTTCCCAAAGAAGATCTTGAAGCTGCGAAGGAGAGAGAGAAGGAGAAGGTTTAGGTTTTTCTTCCCTTCCTTAAAACTGGCAGTTAAGAGACTTAAGCAAGAAATTGGGGAAAAAATCCACTTTGACATTAATAGGCATCTAAACTAGAAATAAAAGTCAAAGGGATAATAAAGATTTCTGGACATTTAAAAGTTTTTAAAAGCTGGAAAGGAAAAAAAAAAAGAATTAAGGAATGGAACTGTAATTAAAAGTGAAATTTTGATAAGATTCTTCAAAGATACATTTTAATGGAAACTTGGTAACAAAATAATAGAACCCCAGGAAGATAAAGTGGAAAAAAGAAGCAAGTAAAAACAACCTTGGATTATTGGATTATTTGGTGATTTTTGGTTTTTGCAACTAGACTGACTAAAATTAACTGGGTGGTTGTTTAAAAGTTTTTAAAATGGTATCACTCTTTGAAGAACTGAAAACGGAACTTTAAAAATGGAAAGAAGATGCACAAGAAGGGACAAGTTCTTCTGGCTTCATGTTTCAATTTTTAGAAATGAAGATCTGGAACTATGAGAAGAAACGCTTGCAGAACAAGAAGATTGGGACAAAGAAGGAGCCATCTTTAATGATCAAATAATTTTAAGGGGGAAAGATAAGTATAATATTAGAAAGCAACAGAAGAGGATTACACATGAGAGAATTAGAAGCAGAGAGATGAGGGGGCAAAAAGGAGAGGGAGAAGAAGAGGGGTAAGAAAGCAAGGAAAAAAAGTTGTAAAAGACAGAAACAAGAAATGGAGAACCAGGGAAAAGATATAAGGATTGTAACCATAAGCTTGTTTAGAGATAATGGGTAAAAATTTAATTGTAAAAGAGATTCTATAACGGTACATAAGATAGCATTGTTATATCACAATAGAAATAATTTTAGAAAATATGATGATGAATAAAATATTTATTGTAATGTAGTGGGATGTTTGTTAATAAATAGATGAATTAAAATGATTGAGAGAATTAAAAGGGAACATTTTTAATTATTAGTAATGATTTATAAAAATATAAGTAAGAAATATGGGAAAAAAGAATTAATCATGGAAAGTTTATATGTGTTCCCAAGGAAGTATGATATTCAATTGAAAAGAAATGTGAAAGATGTTAAGATTTTAATGCATATTAATGATAGAATTGAATTGGAATGGAATGTGTGTTTATTTACATATGTATATAATTTTTTCTTTTTAAGAATATAGTGTCTATTTTAAGAATGTACCAAGCAGAATCCAATTGGAAGTTATGTATTATATTGAATGCTATAATCTCAAAGCTATACATTGAAGCTCAAATAAGAGTTTGAATGGACAAAATTAAAGGATATAAAGGTGTCATACTCTAATTGGTAACTACAGGGAAAAAAATTGTTTAATAAGAAAAGATAATATCAAATTGTAACAGGACAGACAAAAGTATAAATATAATGATTTGAATTGAGATGAGATAATCAAAACAAAATTGAGAAAATTAAAAGAGGGGAAAACTATGTAGAAAATATAAAATGGTAATAAGATATGGAATAGAATATAAAAACGAGTATGAAATTGAGTTTTGTGTCTGTATGAAGAAGTGATAACCTGGGACCATGCTATTTTCAAAAAAGATGTTTTGTTTGTATTTTGTTTTTTGTGAAAACCCAAATAAAATTTTCAAAAAAAAAAAACCCAATCCACTATTGTAGACAAAGAATCCAGACTAGGTCTTCAAAATAAAATTATATCACATTAACCAAAAAGTGTTTTTACTGTCCTTATACTCTTATTACCTATTGTATATAACCTCAAATATTTCCTGTTGGTTACTGTAAACTGCCCTGCACATGAGTCAGAAACAGCAGAGGTAATATTCTTTGTTTGAACAAGAATAGAGAAAAACAACTTTATGTCTGACCCCACTATTTATATGCAGATTTAAGGCTGCTTCCTATTCAATCTGGATACTTTGAGAACATTACTGAAAATGTCCCTTCCCATCTTAGATGTATTGAAACTAGATTCCTGAATTTCTAGTCATAAGAGGGAATGGCTTTTTGGTAATTAGCTACATGTGAAATTAGAAAAGCGTTTCAGAGAAGGCTTCCTATGATGCAATATTATTGATATTGCTGTTATTCATGCCAAGATATTTCAGCAACAAGTACTGTACACATGAATAAATTCAGCAAGCTTTATTCTAATGTTACCCGTTTGCTGGTTGCATCCATTTTATGTCTTCCTGTGATTGCCACTGAATGATTACTGATAAATAGTCTCCCAGTTGCTGTTCCTATTGCAATTCTTGTGCACCAAAGCATTACTCCGGAAAGAGGTCAGTTTAATAATTATATTCCTCAGCTATATTTTATATAAGATCTCCCAATCTAAGAAATTTTTATTTTATTGTATTGTATTTTACCATATAAATAAAATAAACATTCCTTGGTTTGGGAGGTTATGTGTAAAATGTAAGTACCCAAAAAACAGGTCATAATGGAAACCTCTTCATAAGAAAGGAAATTGAGTTGTTGGGATGCTGGAATATCAAGCTATTACATTAGAAAACTCTTTAAGTCATTTTCTTGTTAGGATATATCATATGCTCCTAGTATTTTTTTAATGCCAATCAAACAATATTTTCAACAGTGCTAAGTTTCATCATGGAATGCACAAGATAACCATCAATATTACCACCAATGCATAATGTATTATAGTGATGTTACAAGTCACTGTTGGGTATAAAATGGATAATGTGACTGTCAGAAGTAGGGCCACATTCTAGTCTTTTTGGATACTCCACTGTTCTCCAGATTCTGGAAACATAGCATCTAGGCTCCCTAAAGGCAAAGCTCATGCATTTCAGCACTGCAATCTAGTCAGTTGGATGCAGTCTGAGAAACATGTCACCTCCCTTTCCTTCTTGCAAGATTTCCAAAGGAGTAGAAAAAAGGAAAATGCAAAATGACCTTGTTTTTCTAGAATAGACTACAGGAGTAACAATACGATTTGCACAAAGTACATGGAAGCTATGCCTGCCTCCCAATTTACTATCATTCCTCACAACAACTAGAGCTGAGAACCATTGTTAGATTTTAGTTTGCCATTTCTTTTCTTCTGCTAATTTCCATGATTACTTGGACCACAACAAGTAAACTGCTGGGAATGGGTAGGTGGTTACTTTCATCTTTTCTATCTAGATTTATATTCTCTCATCTCATTCTTTTTTTTCTCCTGCAGGTCTAATCTCTGTGGACAGTTGCATGGAGGGCAATAATCAGACATCCTCAAGCATGGAATTCCTGCTGCTTGGGTTCTCTGACCAATTCCGCTTGCGGATTTTCTTTTTCTCCATCCTCCTTGGGTTGCACTTGGCTACCCTTGCAGGAAACCTGCTGATTCTCTTGGAGGTGTCAGCTGAGCCCCTCCAATGCTCTTTTTCCTCTGCCAGCTCTCAGCCATTAAGTTCTGTTATACCCTCATCATTGCTCCCAAAGCACTGGCTGACCTCTTGAGCAGCGGGAAAGGCACCATTTCTTTCATGGGCTGCGCTACCCAGATGCATTTCTTTGTAGCTCTGGGGGGAACTGAATGTTTCCTCCTTGCAGCCATGTCTTATGATTGCTACGTAGCCATCTGCCAGCCTCTTCACTACATGGCAGTGGTGAACCAAGCATTCTGCCTTCAGCTTTTCGTCACCTGTTGCCTTGGGGGATTTGTGGTCTCTCTGGGGCTGACTGTGGCTATCTTCCACCTGCCCTTCTGCAGTTACCGCAATATTGACCACTTCTTTTGTGATGTCCCTGCTCTTCTCCACTTGGCCTGTACCAATAGCTATATCAATGAGCTTCCCCTCCTTGTAACTTGCACGCTCATCCTCTTCCTCCCTTTCCTCCTCATTCTTATCTCTTATACCTGCATCTGCCTTGTCGTGATGAGGATCCACGATTCCTCTGGCTGAGGTAAGGCTTTCTTCACCTGCATCTCATTCCCGGTGGCCACAGTCTTGCACTATGGTTGCACCACTTTCATATATGTCCGACCCAAGTCTAGCTACTTACCCCATCAAGAGAAGATGGTAGCCCTCATCTACACCAACATTACCCCCCCTGCTATAGCCTTTAATATATAGTGTTAGGAACAAAGAAATCAAAGGAGCTGTGAGGAAATTATTGCAAAAACTTATTACTCATCCAAATTGCAGCATCTTTAAAAGCAGACCTGCTCATTTCTGAGGAAGTAAATTGAGTCCAGCCCAGAATCCATGGAATCAATATTTCTTATATATTGGGAAATCTTGTACATTTCTTGTATAATGAAAAGAAAGCAAACAAAAAACAGAGGCACCCACTGTGATTCATCAGTTAATCTTCTCTCTTTGCCATCTGCCTGGGATAGTCAAACATCAATTGTTAATTCATCTTGATTGGTGGGTCACAAATTTTGCAAGGTATAATTAACTCCTTTGTATGTAATGTACATGCTTAATTGTGCACACTCACTATATATATATATATATATATATATATATATATATATATATATATATGCTGTTCAGCTTCCTTCGGGTATTATCCCACGTCATTGTAGTTCTGTTAAAGTTGTAGCAACGTTTCAGCAGAATCTCATCTGCCATCATCAGGCTTCTGTATGGATGTGGGTCTTACAGCTCCTGGTTTTTAAATTTGAGGCTGGTTCATTCTGATTGGCTGGGAGCCTGGACCTATTTCATTGGACTTGGAGTTTGATTGATTGGTGTTCCTGGTTTCTTCTGTCTGTTTTGTGGCTTTGATTGGCTGGCAACAGTCTGTTCTTGTGTTGGAGGCTTTCAGTGCAGCTTGGCTGCGTGTGAAGGGACGGCTGCTCTTTATTAGCAAGCTGGGTTTCACCTGGGTGCATGGTGGGGGGGTTAGGTTGGAGCTTTCAGAGAGAGTCTGTTTTTGCCCAGGTGTTTGCCTGGCTTGTGGCATGGAGATCTTTCTATTTGAGAGTGCAGGCTTCCAAATGATTGACAGTCTGGTGGAATCATCTCTTCTATTCATGCTGTCAGGTCTTTTTTCAATCTCTATGGCTTCTCTGATGATTCTGTGGCTGGGGTTTTCTATAGTGGCCAGGGTTTTAGTGCCATTGAAGTTGATGTTGTGACCTGTGGTTTTCATGTGTTGGACTAGTGAGGAGGTGTGTTCCAGCTTTTTTACTGCATTTTTGTGTTCCTCTAGGCGGGTACTTATTCTTCTATTGGTCTGTCCAATGTATGTGGCCGGGCATGATGTACAGGGAATTTCGTATATGCCTTGGTTTTCCAGGTCAATTTTGTCTTTGGGGTTCCTCAGGATGGCTGCTATTTTTTTGTCTGTTTTGAAGGCAGTCTTGATGTGATGCCTGTGTAGTATCTTACTGATTTTGTCTGTAGTACCTCTTATGTAGGGCAGGACAGCTGTTCCATAGGTCTGTTAATCTTCTAGGTCTCTATTATGTCTTAGTGTGTTTTTGTGGATCAAGCTAGTGATTTTGTTTTTGTGGAAGCTGTTGGCTGTCAGTACTTTAGTCAGGGTGCATAGTTCAGTCTTTATATGTGTCTTGTCTGCCAGGCATTTGGTTCTGGTGATTAGTGTTTTGGCCACGGAATTTATCTGTGCTGGGTGGTGGTGGGATTGGGCATTGAGGTAGCGGTTGGTGTGTGTTTTATTCTGGTATACGGTGTGTCCTAGTGTGCCATCTGTTCTTTTGTAGATTAGTACATCTAGGAATGGTAGTTTGTTTATTTCTGTTTCCATGGTGAACTTGATTTTGAGGTGTGTGCTCTTTAGGTATGTTAGGAAATTGTTTAAGTTTTCTTTTCCATGGGGCCAAATCACAAATGTGTCATTGATGTATCTTAGCCATAGTTTGGGTTTGTGGGTGGCATTAGCCAGGGCTCTGGATTCGAATTCTTCCATGAACAGGTTTGCAATGACAGGTGACAGTGGTGATCCCATAGGGGCTCCTTCAATTTGCTTGTATCTTTGTCCTTTGTATATGAAATATGTGTTGGTTAAGCAGTGTTCTGTTAGTTTCATGAGGTGTTTAGCTGGTTGGTATTTATTTTTGATGATTTTGAGAGTTTGTTTTATCGGGACTTGAGTGAATAGTGAAACCACGTCGAAACTTACAAGCAGATCTTCTTGTTCCACGTGTCGATCTTTGATCATTTCTAAGAAGTGTTATGAGTTTTGTACATATGAAGCTGCTGTTTCAGCATGGGGCTGTAGTTGCTTTGCTAAGTGTTTAGTTAGGTTTTGTAGTGGTGCTCCTTTGGAGCTGACTATGGGTCTGAGAGGTATGCCTTCTTTGTGTATTTTTGGGAGGCCGTATATTTTGGGGCATATGGAAGATTTTACTCTTGGTATAATCGTCTGTTGGATTTCTTTGGTTATGTGGCTGGTTATAATTTTCTTCTTGGTTAATTTTTCCAGACATGTGGTTGGGTCTGTGTTTATAGGTTTGTACGTGGAATCTTGGAGTAGGTCTGTCAATTTTGTTTCTTAGTCTTTTCTGTCCATTTCTACTGTGGCATTCCCTTTATCTGCTGGGAGCATGATTATGCTGTTATCATTTTTCAGGGTTTGTAGCACTTTGAATTCATCTTTGTGCAAGTTGCTTTTGGGTGGTTTGCTTGTGCATAGGATGTTTGTAACCAGGCATTTGGTTCTGGTAATTCGAATCCAGAGCCCTGACTAATGCCACCCACAAACCCAAACTATGGCTAAGATACATCGATGACACATTTGTGATTTGGCCCCATGGAAAAGAAAACCTAAACAATTTCCTAACACACCTAAACAACACACACCTCAAAATCAAGTTCACCATGGAAACAGAAATAAACAAACAACTCCCATTCCTAGATGTACTAATCTACAAAAGAACAGATGGCACACTGGGACACACCATATACCAAAAGAAAACACACACCAACCGCTACCTCAACGCCCAATCCCACCACCACCCAGCACAGATAAATTCTGTAGCGAAAACCCTAATTACCAGAACCAAATGCCTGGCAGACAAGACACATATAAAGACTGAACTATGCACCCTGACTGAAGTATTGACAGCCAATGGCTTCCACAAAAACAAAATCACCAACTTGATCCGCAAAAACACACCAAGACATAACAGAGACCTAGAAGATCAACAGATCCATGGAACAGCTGTCCTGCCCTACATAAGAGATACCACAGATAAAATCAGTAAGATACTACACAGGCATCACATCAAGACTGCCTTCAAAACAGACAAAAAAATAGCAGCCATCCTGAGGAACCCCAAAGACAAAATTGACCTGGAAAACCAAGGCATATACGAAATTCCCTGTACATCATGCCCAGCCACATACATTGGACAGACCAATAGAAGAATAAGTACCCGCCTAGAGGAACACAAAAATGCAGTAAAAAAGCTGGAACACACCTCCTCACTAGTCCAACACATGAAAACCACAGGTCACAACATCAACTTCAATGGCACTAAAACCCTGGCCACTATAGAAAACCCCAGCCACAGAATCATCAGAGAAGCCATAGAGATTGAAAAAAGACCTGACAGCATGAATAGAAGAGATGATTCCACCAGACTGTCAATCATTTGGAAGCCTGCACTCTCAAATAGAAAGATCTCCATGCCACAAGCCAGGCAAACACCTGGGCAAAAACAGACTCCCTCTGATAGCTCCAACCTAACCCCCCCACCAGGCACCCAGGTGAAACCCAGCTTGCTAATGAATAGCAGCTTGCTAATGAAGAGCAGCCGTCCCTTCACACGGAGCCAAGCTGCACTAAAAGCCTCCAACACAAGAACAGACTGTTGCCAGCCAATCAAAGCCACAAAACAGACAGAAGAAACCAGGAACACCAATCAATCAAACTCCAAGTCCAATGAACACAGGTCCAGGCTCCCAACCAATCAGAATGGACCAGCCTCAAATTTAAAACCAGGAGCTGTAAGACCCATATCCACACAGAAGCCTGAAGATGGCAGATGAGATTCTGCTGAAACGTTGCTACAACTTTAACAGAACTCCAATGACGTGGGATAATACCCGAAGGAAGCTAAACAGCACACATGTAAGTACCCGCGAAAACCTAAGAAAACAAATATATATATATATATACACACACACCACTTTATAGTGCTTTATAGTTCTCTCTAAGTGATTTTCAAAGTCAGCCTATTGCCCTCAACAATCTGGGTCCTCATTTTACCCATCTCAGAAGGTTGGAAGGTCAAGTTAACCTTGAGCCTGGTGGGATTTGAACTGCCAAATTGACAGCAGCCGATACTCAGCAAAAGTGGCCTGCAGTGCAGCACTCTAACAATTTGTTTTTCCCCCTGTCCAAGCTGGGTAATACTGTAACTGGACAAATAATAAACCAAGTAATATTGTGGGAACATAGAAATACATGTGGTGTATCCTGATTGATGCAAATAAACTACACTGAAATGCTTTACTTTGGCCTTTGGAAATATGTCGTTCATAGGCTGAATAAGAGATCCTATGAACAGTATTAACCAATTTGTTTAGGGCATATCCATCAGATCCCATTAAACAAGAGTCTGCTGAATTTATTGTTTCATTTTGTACTTTGTCCTGCTTTGATACCTTCTCATTGTGATTGATCATACTACAAACAGAGATAATCTGTCCACCATAAAAAAGGCATTGCACTTACAATGTTATCTGATATCAATGTTGCTGTGAGGATCTCCCCTTATTCTTACTCATTTGCATCTGTGTTGACAGTTTAGAAGGAACATATCCTAAAGGGAAAAAAAATAAAGGCAATGAAAATTCTTGAGACTTGAATGACTCCAGTATTATTTTAGATTTTTAGATTTTTATTTTTTTTAATTTTTATTGGTTTTTAAAATGAATTTTTAGATTTTCTTTATCTCACCTTCTTTATTTTTATAAATAGCTCAAGGCAATGAACATAAATATCCAATGCTCCTTCTTCCCCCTATTTTCCCCACAACAATCATCCTTGTGAGGCAGGTTGAGTTGACAGAGAGCCTAAAGTGGAACGACAGGTGAAACTCAAAAAATTAGAATATTGTGCAAAGCTTCATTTATTTCAGTAATGCAACTTAAAAGGTGAAACTAATATATGAGATAGACTGCAAAGCGAGATAGTTCAAGCTGTGATATGTCATAATTGTGATGATTATGTCTTGCAGCTCATGAAAAACCCCAATCCGCAATCTCAGAAAATTAGAATATTGCATGCAATCAATAAAACAAGGATTGTACAGAGAACAATATCGGACCTCTGAAAAGTATGAGCATGCATATGTACTCAGTACTTGGTTTGGGCCCCTTCTGCAGCAATTACTGCCTCAATGCGGAGTGGCATGGAAGCTATCAGCCTGTGGCACTGCTGAGGTGTTATGGAAGACCAGGATGCTTCAATAGCGGCCTTCAGCTCTTCTGCATTGTTCCGTCTCATGTCTCTCATCTTTCTCTTGGCAATGCCCCATAGATTCTCTTTGGGGTTCAGGTCAGGTGAGTTTGCTGGCCAATCAAGCACAGTAATCCCACAGTCATTGAACCAGGGTTTGGTGCTTTTGGCAGCATTTTCCTGCTGGAAAATGAAGTCAGCATCCCCATAAAGTTTGTCTGCGGAAGGAAGCACGAAGTGCTCCAAAATCTCCAAGTAGATGGCTGCATTGACCCTGGACTTAATGAAGCACAGTGGACCAATACCAACAGATGACATGGCTCCCCAAATCAACAAAGACTGTGGAAACTTCACACTGACTTCAAGCATCTTGCAGTGTGTGCCTCTCCATTCTTCCTCCAGACTCTGGGTTCTTGGTTTCTAAATGAGATGCAAAAGTTGCTCTCATCAGAAAAGAGGACTTTGGACCACTGAGTAATAGACCAGTTCTGTTTTTCTTTAGCCCAGGTAAGACGCTTCTGACATTATTTGTTGTTCAGGAGCGGCTTGACAAGAGGAATACAACATTTGAAGCCCACGTCCAGGATCTGTCTGTGTGTGGTGGCTCTGGATGCAACCTCAGTACACTTCTTGTGAAAGTCCCCAAAACTTTTGAATGGCCTTTTCCTGACAATCCTCTCCAGGCTGCGGTCATCCCTGCTGCTTGTGCACCTTTTTCTTCCACACTTTTCTCTTCCACATCACTTTCTATTCATGTGCTTTGATGCAGCACTTTGGGAACATCCAACTTCTTTTGCAATTATATTTTGAGACTTTCCCTCCTTATGGAGGGTATCAATGATGGTTTTCTGCACAACTGTCAGGTCAGCAGTCTTTCCCATGATTGTGATTCCTACTGAACCAGACTGAGAGACCATTTCAAGGCTCAGGAACCCTTTGCAGGAGTTATGGCTTAATTAGCTGATTAGAGTGGGACACTTTGAGCCTAGAATATTGAATCTTTTCACAATATTCTAATTTTCTTAGATTATGGATTTGGGTTTTCATGAGCTATAAGCCATAATCATCTCAATTATGACACATCATGGCTTGAACTATCTTGCTTTCCATGTAATGAGTCTATTTATATATTAGGTTCACCTTTTAAGTTGCATTACTGAAATAAATGAATTTTTGCACAATATTCTAATTTTTTGAGTTTCACCTGTAGAAATCACAGTCTCCTTGTTTTTAATTTTGTGCCTTTATCACTTAGTGCCAGAATGTATTACAAGAAATGTTTATATTTGTGAGAGAAGATCATCCTTCGTGTTTTTGGCCAATCTTCTTCAGCAACTTGGTGGTGTACAAGATGTAACATTTTTATGAAATGAAGCAGAAATACATGTGGAATATAGAATGTTACCTTTCTAAGCTCCAAAGGGGATGACTTCCAAATAACAGCCTTAAGCTATGAGCTTTCTTTAAAAATGAAAAAAACAAACTTGTTACCTTTATGGGTTTCAGAGAATTGTTACCTTTATGGGTTTCAGAGATAAACTGTAAGATTCCCTGCCCCGATCTGGTGCTTTCTAGATACATTGGAACAAGAACTCCATTATCCCTAGTTAATATGTCCTTTGGTTAGTCTTGAAGGGAGACCTAGCCCAGCCTCTGAGGGCATTAGTTTAGGAAAACTGGATCTAATGGGGGAAATAGCATTGTTGAATATGTAAGATATACTGTAATTCTCTTTAACTCCTTAAACAGCTCTAATGCATTGTTAATAAGGATATGAGCATTAACTGTAAATAAAAATATGTATTCTATCAAAAAACTAATACAACAAATTTATGAAACAACTGATGTGTGGAAGTGCACTCCCCATGCCCAAACCATTGATAATCAAGAACCAATAAGCATTAATTATATCTTTGTCTTTCTCTTTGGCCATTTTTCCACCAGCATTTCAAGAGATGATTATATTCTTGTTTCTGCATATTCTTGTTTGCTCTCTCTGGGGTCTCAAGGATCTTGCCATACAAATTAATTTAGAATGAAGACATGTTAACTAATTTAATTTGTTTGTTTAATATCCCACCTTTATTATTTTTTTATAAACAACTCAAGGCAGCAAACATATCTTCTTCCTCCTTCCCCCCCCCCAACCCTGTGAGGTGGATTGGGCTGAGAGAAAAAAGTCATCCAGCTGGTTTTCATTGTCTAAAGCAGGACTAGAACTCACAGTCTTCTGGTTTCTAGCCTGTCCATATGCCTGAATCTGGCCTGACAACATGGGTAAAAACTATGACTGTGAATCCTATTACCATCCTAAAAAAAAGGTCTGTAAGTGGTTCCTGCCATTGTTTGGCTATGAACATAGGAAAGCTCGAAACATTGGGGACAATCCTATCATTCAGGCAGTACTCTTTCAGAGATATGACTATATTTCCCACACCTAGAAAATGTAAAGATCTTCAGGAATTAAATTAAAGTTTAAATCAAAGTTAAAAAGAATTCAAATAAGCTATTTAGCTGTGGAAAATATCAGTCAAACAGCACATCAAAAAAAGAAATGCAGTTATCCAAAATTGGGTATTGCTACTAATCTCAGACTATAATTCCATTCATCTTTTGCTTTAATCTCTTTTCATCATGCAACCTTTTTCATAAGGCCAAAAAGAGGATGCAGAACACAGAACTATTCTTCAACAATTCCTCATCTCCAATATAATATAATAACAGAATTGGAAAGGATCTTGAGGGTCTTCTTGTCCAACCCCCAACACAAGCAGGAGACCATATACCATTTCAGACAAGCGGCTGTCCAATTTCTTCTTAAAAGCCTACAATGATGAAGCACACACAACTTCCAAAAGCAAGCTGTTCCATTGGTTGATTGTTTACACTGTCAGGAAATTTTTCCTTAGTTCTAGGTTGTTCCCTCTCCTTGATTAGTTTCCATCCATTGTTTCAATCTGTATTTGAAACTATAGCAAGGAAATGGGAATAATAAAACATTATAGAACTGCTTGGAAAGTTCTCAGAATCAAGTTGAATGAGCATCAGATTTGGAAATGAATCAGTTCATCCACGAGGGACCCAATAAGAGTCAGTAGCTCATTGTTTAGAGGATGATCCAGAAGAGTCCCAGATGGTTTTCATATATGGACTCCTTTAGCCATGATAAAAGTAATAAAGGATGTCTAATGAAAATCAATAAAAAAGCAAAGTCTAAGCTCAGCCTCTGATGATCTTATATCTTGTTTAACTCATTTGACACAAACCAAGGTCGCTGACGCTGCAGTTGCTGGAAACTTGAAGACTTGAATGAAATGCAAAAATCTTCAGGTCCTCCACTTTTAGAAAGGATCAAACCTACCAAGAATTGGCTTTTTTGTGCAATAAGAAGTTTTCAAAACATATGTTTTTGGGGAACAACGTTTATAAAAGGAACATACAATCCAGAAAAGACTTTCCCCCTCCTCCTCCTCCATCATTTATAATCTGTGTTATATTTTACTCTACAACCCATATTTTATTTTTACTTCAAAGGTTTTATAATGTTATTGTAACATTATAGTATTAACCAAAAGTTAGTATTCAGAATTTCAAAAGCGAAAGTCTGTGAGAAAGAATAGAAGCAGATGGTAAGAGTACACTAAAAGGTAAGAGAGGCAAAAAGGCTTGATTAACTAGTATTTTTCCAGTGCCTAAGGAATTTACTACACACTTCATCAGAAGTTTTGTGTAACTTTTCAAGAGCTCCTAACCAGTGGTGGGCTTTAATTTTTTTTACTACCGGTTCTGTGGGCATGGCTTGGTGGGCGTGGCAGGGGAAGGATACTGTAAAATCTCCAGTCAGAGGTTGTATTGGCCGGTTTTCCTAACTACTCAAACTTTCCACTATCGGTTCTCCAGAACTGGTCAGAACCTGCTGAATACCACCTCTGCTCCTAACCTATTTTAGGTTACTGTGAGAATGTCCTCACTTGGGTGGGTTAGCTTTTCTGATGAACTTTGGTACTTTTGTTGGAGGCAGATATCTCTTGTTGTTGACAAATTGCAGAAGCTCATATGGGGCACCCAAAGGGAGGATCAAAATCAGGGAAGATGGTGGGTATAACCGTGCAATTGAAGGTCTGCCCCACACCTTTAATGTACACATGATGCATGTTATAAAAGGACTTCTATCAATTGGTTGTGCTCACTAACTTGACTTCTCTGATCCCTCCATGAACATCCCTGTCTTCTATCCATGTCATCCTTCCAAAGAGACCGAAGAAATTGAGGAACAACTTAAATATTGTCCCAGCTTTATTTAATATTGTTGTTTCTCTTAGGGAAGTTAGTAGGTATCAACCCCTAACTAACTGACTATTCTTTTTAAAAAAATGTTAAGCAGGATCAAGCTAGCTTATTGTTTGAATGGGTATGTGCCAGGAAATCCAAGGATTGTAGGCTGCACTAAGAAACCCCAAAACACCAGAAGAAGACAAAGGCAAACTTCTTGGAGATTGTTGCTAAAAATCTGGCATGATAAATCAATCCAGATTTCAGACTTGACTCCTGGTGACTTCCTGGACTAATCCCTCCAGTTTTCTTGGCAATTTTTTCAGAAGTGGCTTTCTACTTTCTCCTTCCTGGGGCTGAGAGAAAATTATTGGCCCAAAAACATCCAGCTGCCTTTGTGCATAAGGCAGGACTAGAACACGGTGTCTTTTGGTCTGATGCTTAACTACTGCTCCAAAACATCCTTCTTTATTACACTGTTTGGAATATTTGAATTTCTTAAAAAATGAGCAGGTCTTTTGAATGATTTACCTATATATTTGAATGCAGGTAAGTATGTTTCCATGCCCAAAGGTCAAGATTTCGTGTATTCTATCCTGCTATGTGCCAATGGTGCTTTTCAAAAGCCAATTGGTTTTTCTTATTTTTTTTCCTTGAAACCATTTCACTTCTCATCCAAGAAGCTTGTGAACTGAATGAATAAAAGAAATATCTTGGATGAGAAGTGAAATGTTTTCAAGGAAAAAGCCAAGAAAGTCCAGTCGGCTTTTGAAAAGAACCCTTGGGACAACCATGACCTGGATGATTGAGAATCTCACAGTCGTCTACCTTACTATGTTTCGCACTCCACCCCCTTGTGAGAAGGAAAGCCAACTGGGCATAGGTCTGAAAAAATATCACCATGAGCCCAGCAGGTGGCCCTGTGGAGCCATCCACAGAGCCTGACAGAGCAGGGGGAAGTTCCCAGGAAAAGTGGCAACTACCTTTAAGGTGAGCCTATCTGCTTGTAGCTGGCCCAACCCTTTTCAAGCTAGTAGCAAGCAGTTGATTGGGAGAGAACTGGTTTCACCACTTCTCTGCTGTATTCTTTCATCATAAGTCAGGGCCAGGCAGGTAGCTTTTGCAATGCAGGAATCTCCGTCAGTCCTTTGGCTCTGGTGAAAGTCTCTTATCAAGGGCACCAGGCGAGCACCTCAATGTCTCAGGCCTGTAGCAACCAAGCTGAGAGACTTGCCGAGTGACGAAACTGAGCCTCAGAGCCAGCCGGGTCTGGGAGTAGGATTGCCTCCACGGGAAATGGAGCTGAGATTCCTTGGCAGAAAAGCCGCTCTAGCTTTGGAGCTACTGTTTCTGTTCTCTGTTTCCTTTCTGCAAGAGATACCTGCTAAAGAAGGTAAGGGCAGCTGGGGAGAAGGGAAAGATACCCAGGGTTCAAAATTTGAGGGAGCTGCACAATTTCTTGGAATGTTGCAAGAGGGAAACTGAAAATGCCAAACAAAAGGAGAGCATACTCCACAAGGATATGTTACCTTGAAAAACCACACAAAGTTGCATTATGCACAAGTGCTGAAGTTTGGGAAGGAGAAGTGGGGCATTTGGAAATGTGGTCCTCATATATTTTTCCCACAAAGACAAAGCCTGAATCTGCCCAACTATACTTACTTAAAGTTTACTTGTCAGCAGATTGGAATCAATTGCCGCATCCAGTGATCAGCCTGGATTTGCTGCTGTCTCAATGTATGAAACAGCCCTGGCTTTGGAAGACAATGAGGAACCTGACAAGAAAGTTGAATTAGTCATGCTCCATTTTTGCCCATTGTAAGGTTAACTACCCTGCTGAAAAGCAGCATGAAGTGGGCCCTGGTACTTTCAATAGCTTGGAAATCTTTGCAGATGACACATGGTAACCCTGGAGCTCTAGATTTCAGGGAAGCTTGGGTTGGCTTCTGGATTTTAGGGTTGTTTTTCAAAGGATTTTTTTTTTAATGAGATTATTGGGTAACTGAAATCTCTTGATTAGCAAGCAATAATGTTATGAGTCAAATGAATTTTATAAGTTCATCACATTACAGTCCTAATGGAAACAGGAATCGGGCATCTTCTGCTTGGCTGTAGCAAGCAGCGTTGGGTTGTAACTCGTAATTTCTGTGTTGGAGTTGGTTCCCAATTATACACTTCCCCTCCTTCTCCTGATACAGTACAATATGCATGTAATTTTTTGCAATATATCTGTAAGACTCATTGGACACATTGTTTATAATTAATGAAGTAAAATTTGGCTTCTCTGAATTAGATCTTGTGAAAAAATTACTAATACATTCTGTAAGCAGAACTTTAAAATATCTTTATTGTTATAGACAAACTAGTAGCCCACGGGCCTGATATGTCCTATGCAGGCCACATCACCCCAATTCCACAAAGGCAAAAAAATATGTCACACAAAGTCACGATATGTCACGATTATCCAACCCATGACGCACCCATGTTGTAGAACATTAGTAAATTAGACAGTTCCTTCTTTGCAATGAATATACATTCCAATACACAAACTTTAAATATTTCTGGTTACCAAACCTGAACCTCAATTAGTGTTATTTAATGGCTGAGGGTGCTTCAGCCTCAGAGTTGTCCAACTTTGGTTATTTTAAGACATGTGGCTTTCAACTCCCCATAATTCCCTAAATTATTGCAGCGTCCCTGCAAAGTTCCTTTCTGCCTAGCTTCTTACCCTTACTTATGAGCATCTGACTTGTTTTCTGTAATAAGAACAGAGCTAATGGCTCTAAACTGAGATGGAAAATGTGCATATCTTGCAAATGGTCTACAAATGAATTGTGATGCTTTCTGTATTTGTGTAATGATAGGACACAGATAACTTTACATGCTGAAAATTTTGAATCCTATTTGTTTGTTTCCTTGATTCCCCTAGCATAAACCAACTCAGACCTATTGTAGTGGCTCCCATAATGAAGTTAAATATTGTATTGGTTCAATGATTTCGCACATAAGAACTAGGAAAGAAAACTGCAACATCTTAATAATAACCAATTCCACTAATCACCATGGCTGATTATAATATTTTTACTTAGAATATTTTAGCTTACCTAGCTTATGTGACTGGTTGAACTTGACACTGTAGCTTTAGGTAAACAGCAGAATGGACAGGAATGGCCTTTAACCTCCAATTATTGAAAGACTGACAATGAGCAGGGTTGGAATCCTAGGTTTAAATACAGCAGCCAGTTATGAATGTCTGATATGAATGAATGAAAATATGCCATCATTAGATTCAAGGTTCATAAGTGACATTTAAAAAATAAAACAGAGTTTAAAGTTCTGGTGCTTTCTAATCATGTCTCATATTCCAGGACAACCTTTTCCACTATAATGCCTTTCTGTGCAGCCTCTGTTTCTGATTAGATGACATTTTCTCCTTACAGAACCTACAGTAGCCATAATGATGACACCAACAAATCATCAGTTTACAATATGACCTTTTATTTCTCCCAAATTTGAGAGCAATTGTCCTGAAACTCTTCATCTGGCCATAATTAAGAAAATGATATAATTTGAGGTGATGTTTTCTCTTGGCATCTGCATACCAACCAACCTGTAGCCACTTTGGCAAGGGTGTTATCTGCTCAGGAATTTAAAAAATTTAATTCCCTTGCTCACACCTAAAAGGTACCATGTGAATAAAGGTACCATAGGGCCAGACCCCCAAATTCTTTCTGTCAACTTGCATGCTTCCCTCTCTGCAGTACCCATTCTTTGGTTTTAAATTTCATAGCACAAAAATAGAAAGGAACTAGATGTTCTTCTTTTAAGAAAATAACTTGCATCTATTCATCATTTCAAAGCAGATTTGCTACCGTCCTCTTCCCCTACCTCCATCTGTCCAGAACAGTCTTTATCCAATCAGTGTGTCATTCATCTCTTCTTGCCAAAGTTTTACTCATTGTACAATTAGGAAAAAATCCTCAAAAAATGTTCTTGAATCTAACTTTCCCCAATAAATCACATTTATAAGCATTTTTGAATGTAGCTTTCTGTAAGATAGACATTTTTATCTATAAGCCAAGAAATACAGGCATTAAAAAACTCTGAATTATGTACCTACTTGTGCCATGATATGTTCTTCATTTCACAGAATGCATTGTTTCTCTTGGAGGGAATCCAGGATGAATTCTTTCACATTCTTAGCATATGAATTGCATAATTTAAGTTTTAGTTTCATTCCAAGCACTCATATCCAGTTACAAGAATTCTTATAGTAGGGCTGTGATCCAAACTTGTATCCACATGAATTGTTATAGTTAAGAGGCTGAATTTAAGATTGTCCCCCCAGATTTGGAGTTTATAACTAACATTTTAGTCTTTAGAAATGTTGTTCAAAAATGTTGTTAGCATTATTTTACATTGCATTATTTTAGCATTATACTACAATGACTCCCTGTGTATATTTTTTATTAAATTTGTATGCCACCTAACATATGAAGAAGTCACATGCAATGAAAAGATTAACTTTTCATATTCCTCTGCTGATGGTGTCTGAATTACTTAGGAAAATAAAGTTTCCTAAGATAATTAAGTTTTTCTAATATATCTTTAACTAGAATGATCTATATCAGGGGTGTCAAAGTGGTGGCCTGTGGGCCGGATAGATCACGTGCACTTTCACACCCATCCCAGCTCCACAAAGATAAAAACCATCACAATATGTCTGTGATCTATATTGTCATCTTAACAATCAAGCCTAGGGCAGACTATTGTATAGCTGCAAAGAAGAAGCCATGGAAGTGTAACACTGAGACATCCATCAGAGATCCTTGGTGAGATTATAGGTTAGTCTTAGGATGCCTCTTTATTACCTATGACATGTCATTGATGTATAGATATTCCAACCTTTTAAAAAAAATATGATTACCTTTGGTTTTCACAATAGGAAGATAAGATAGTCTTCACAGAGACATTGAAAGCAGCTGAGAGACTGGAGGGAATTAATACTTCTGTCATGCCTTCACAGCATTTTCTCATTTTAAAGTCTTCAGTCCCTTGTGGAAATATTTCATGACTGAAATTCCTGATAGAAAAGTGGATCTTAGAGAAGAATGATGAAGCCGGGAAGTAGTAGCAAAAATGGAAGCATATGCAAATAATATGATGACCTTATCCTGTTAATATTAATTTTTGAAGCTGATTTTAAAATGTTTCAGGCCACACAAGGGTACAAAGGTAGCACCATTAAAGCAGCTGCATTTTTTTTCCTGGGATGGTGCATGGATACAACTGTTTTAAAAAGTTCCCTGGTGCCTCACAATCCCAGGAAAAGTTGCAGTTGCTTTAAAAGTTACTACATATGTAACCTCATGCACTCCAAAAGCACTTTTTAAAAATAGGGTGCAAGCACTACACAGTTCTAATGCTTAATATGAGACTGATTTTAAGGTTTTCTAGAATGTATAAAGATACTCTAAATTTATGTTGGAACTATGGAAAACAATAATGGATCATTTCATCATTCTTGGTAGACTTGTAAAAAAAGCTAGAAAATTTGGGGTTCAAATACATACAGTAAATAAATAATATTAAAAGTTAATTGAAACTCATCATGAACCACTGAGTCTTTCCACCTTGCTATGTTCTCATTCCAACTCCTGATCTGTCCCATTCCTTCCTTAATTTCCTTAATGCTTGGACTGTGTCAGCAGCTCAAAGATTATATTGTTTTTGTGGAGCAAAGGAGAGGTGAGATGTTTCTCCTGCCCCTTTTTGGTGCCAGGGAGAGGAGAGGAGAAGAGAGGAAAGTGCTGGGTGTAGAAGAAAAAATCTAGAGGAATTAAAGAGGAAAAGAGAAGATGGAGTAAGAACTAAGAAGTAAGCCAACAGGATGAGTTTATCTTTCCTCATGGCCAATACAGCATGGAATATAAAGATGAGCCCTGAGAAAAGTCAACTAAATTTGCAAAGAGCTGTTTGCATGATTTTTAGACACAGCTATTCCATGAAATATAAGGGTATAGAAGGCTGTGGAAGGGTGGTTCCTATTACAATGTTTAAAATATGTTTTATATGCCTCCCAAATTCAAGTTTGCAAACACACTGCTGTTTATAGATGTATTGGTTTGCTTTGGGTAAGCTGAGTATGCAGAGTCCCAAAACTGAACATGAGAATTCCATCACTACAGGTCAAAAGGGAACAGAACGAAAGCAGGGGCTATGCTCTAACCTCTAAAACTCTCTTAAACACTCGGAAGCTTCTTGGATTTAAGTTTCAATCACACTCAGTCTTTTTACCCATGTAGCAGAACAAACAATTCAGTTATTTGTTGTCTGGACTTAAAACAAAAGTGCCTATGACTGGACACATTTTATTTGATTTATAGAGGCTTTTTTTTTTCCTTACACCCTGCTAGCCGATCAAGTCTACTATTAGTGTAGATCCCTGAATTGGTACTAATTAATTGAATTATTTCCTCTTCTCCCTTTTCATGTTTTTGCATGCTTAAAATGAAATAATAGCAACAGAGAGTTCATTTTTAAATGCAGAATCTAAATGTTCGGTTGTTGATTTTTAAAAAAATTACTAAGATTTTATGAATTCCTGGAACTGCCTTGATTTTGAAAGATGTTAGATTTTGAAATCTAATAAATCAACTGGTAATAGCCCCAAGGAAATAGTTCCCTGCAAGCAAGGAAAGATGAGCTATCTAAGATTCATGCTTGTTCTTGGTTTGAATTTTAACCAAGTGACAAAGAAGCTTAAAGGCTAGGTCCCACTGGCCAACGGATGCAAAACGTATGCAAAAAGGACACAGCGGACGAGCAAAATTTCGGGGGTGGCTCCATCCGTTGTTATCCGCTCCAAAAAGTGCCCCAAATTTACATAAACAGAACGGAAAAGGACAGAAAGGAACGGACGGGGGTAGTACGTAGCGAGGAGCATGAATTGCATCAGCTCCGCGGATATAAAAGGATGCAGCTCACAAGCAGTCAGCATTCAGAGGCAAGACGTGCTGCCACAGAGATCTTTGAATAACACCATGGTTCATCAGTCAGGGAAGAAGAGAAAGCCTGTGCCTACTCCTGCCAGCTCTGGCGAGAAGGACAGAACCACCATCCCACCCCCTGGCACTGACTCTGAAGCTGTTGGTGCTTCTGCTGCTGCTGGTGGTGGTGGTGCTGGTGGTGCTGCTGCTGGTGCTTCTCCTACTGGTGCTGCTGGTGCTTCTCCTGCTGCTGCTGCTGGTGGTGGTGCTGCTGCTGCTCTGGTGGACCAGCCCCAAGGCCCTCAAAACCCTGCTGCTCAAGCCTCTGAAGGCCCTGCTGCTCAACCCCCTGCCAGAGGGAGGAAGAGGCAAGGGAAGGAGAAGGGAGGGAGGAAACAGTACACCCTTTCCGAGGACCATGAGGAGGAGGTGCTGGAATGGCTGAGGGAGAACGAGTACCTGTGGAGAAAGGGCCACAGACTCTATCGCGACACCAAGAGGAAGCAGGCAGCTTGGAGAGACAAGGCAGAGAGCCTGGGCTACACTTCAGACCTACTCCTGGGATGGTGGAAGCACATGCACACCTGGTATGGCAAGCTACACCTCAAGAAATCTGGCCAGGCTGCTGTCAAGCTCACTGACCAGGAGATGTACATCATGGCCAACTGCAGCTTCCTGGAGGGTGAGGTCTGCCATCGAGGAGCAGCCCCTCTGACAACCCTCTCCCTCAGACAACCCTCCCACAGTCAGCCAGTCCTCTTCCAGCCAGGAGACAGCTACCATGTCCAGGCAGGTGTCTTTGGAGGGCCCCATGGCAGAGACCCCTCTGACAGCTGCACTCCCCATGCCAGAGGACGCGGAGGATCCCCTGTCACAAATGGAGGAAGAAGCAGCAGCCACCAGAGACCAACCCACCCCCACCCCCAGCTCCACCTCCACAGAAAGCAGGCAGAGAGGCAGACTGGAGGGCCAGAGCCACACTGTCCTCTTGGAGATCAGGGACACAATCAAAACCAGCACAGATTTTCTCTCTCAGCTGGTCCACAGCAACATACCATCCTCGAACCGGAAGCCCTTCATCACCTACGTGAGCCAGACCCTCATGGACCTGCCCGAGGCCCAGTACCAGGTGATGAAGCAGAAGATAACAGCACTTCTGCACAACCCTCCAGGCCCAGCTGAATCTGCTCCGACCCAGTCCAGGTCTGCTCCTCCACCCCAGGTGATGTCACAGCTCTTCCACGGCTTTCAACAGCCCCTCACCTACCAAGGCTGCGAGTACCAGGACTTCCCACAGCAGAGGCAGACCTTCCCAGTCCAGGTCCAGTTTAATTGCACGCCACAGATGCCTCGGCTGCAGACCAGACAGCCCCACTACACTCCTCCTTCCTCCACCCCACAGCCAAGCCCATCAACGGACAATCTGTCATCAGTCTCTCAACCTCACGGGACTGAGTCAGCTCTCTGAGAGCTTCCTGAACACACCATCTCCTGTTGTACTCTCAGGGCCAAGCACCCCAATGGCACCTCAAACCAGCACTCCAGCCACAGCCACCTCCACAGTCCCTGCCCGCTTGACAGCTGAGACCATGGACATGCCTCAGAGTGACTGAGAATAGTGCCAGAGACTGAGTTGTTACCTGTTCGCTTTATCTTTGCTTAAAGACACTTTACTTGGTTCATTTTGCTTTTTTAATAAAGTCATGCAGTTTACTTAAGACAGTTATTAATAAAGGTTATCTTTGCTTCACACATTTGGTTCATTTTATTTACTTAATGAAGTGTTGGTGAAAACATTGAAAAATGGTTAAGCCTTTGCATGCTTGTGGGATGGGTAAGGATAGCTGTGGGATAGGTAAGGATAGCTGTGGGATAGGTAAGGATAGTTGTGGGATGGGTAAGGATAGTTGTGGGCTAGGTAAGGATAGCTGTGGGATAGATAAACCTCCAGTGCAAACATAGTGGGACTGGATGGTCTACCCTCCCAGCTGCCACACATATGGCCCTTTTTTATCAACAACAATTTATTCATTGATCAACACATTTCAAAATAAACAAAGCTCTTTATTAATGCCCTATTCATTGTAGGACCACTCAACATACATGGCACAATCTCATCAATGTTATGAGACAGGCTCAAGGAAGCATCCATTAACCATCTATCATCCTGTCTTGCCACTCCACTGCTCCAGCTGGGGAGTTGCACCAGTGTCTCAGGAGGTTGCGCTGCTTCTTCCCTTCACATGAAGCTCTGTTGGGCCCTTGTACATCCACAGTGTCTATCAGGTTTCATCCTTGCCTCCACTTATCAGGCTCCATGTCCCCATTCCCTTGTTGACGGTCCACAAGTCTGTTCTGCAACACTGGGTAGCGGGTGCGCCTGAGATTGTGCAGGATGCAGCAAGCTTCCACGATCCTCCTCACAGTCCCTGGGTGATGCTGCATGGTGGTGAGAAGTACCTGGAACCTGTTGGCCAGGATGCCAAAGGTGTTCTCCACCACCCGCCTTGCCCTGGACAGCCTGTAGTTGGAGATCCTCTCTTCACGGGTGAGGTATGTGGAAGTGTAGGGCTTCATGAGGTAGGTTCTGAGGGAGAAGGCGTCATCACCCACGATGAAGTAGGGCACATCTTGTGTGTCGTTGGGTAGGGGGTCTGGATCTGGAAAACCCATGATGAGGTTGCGTTCCAGCCCATCCTTGAGGTCACTGGCATTGTATACCTGGCTATCTGAAGCTGACCCGTTGCCTGAAGCATCGATGTACATGAACCTTGTAGTCAGCATCAACCATGGCAAAGAGGATGATACTGAAGAAGCCCTTGTAGTTGTAATAACAGGACCCTGAGTTGGCTGGAGCTTTGCAGGCCACGTGCTTCCCATCTATGGCTCCAACAGTGTGGTGAAATTTCCACCTCTGATACTTCTGTTCTGCAACTTTCCTCCAGCCTTCTTCAGTGGTGGGACACTGGAGGAGCTCCTCCAGGTATTCTTCGATGATGGCCTGCACCACTTCTCTGACCACTTTGCTGATGGTGTTGTGTGGCACCCTCCAGGCATACTACATGTTTCTGTATGTGGTTCCAGAGACCAGGTGGTGCAGAGTCAGTGCCACCTTCAGTCCAGGGTCCAGGTTGGGATGGAAGGTGGTGCTTGGCTTGGTCAACCTGGGGCTCAGATGGTCTACAATTTCATCAAACATGGCTGGTGGCATCCTCATGAAGTTCTGGAATGTATGAGGGTCTTCATTCCTCAGTTCCACCATCAGCTTGTCATACAGTCCAAACTCCACTCTTCTCCCGATCCATCATCGGACCCACAGAGCTCTTGAACATCATCTTCTTCCCCTTGCATAGAAAAGGTGAAACAGTCTGAACAGGGTTTGGTTCTGATGTTGAATGATCGCAACTACCATAAGGACTGTGTTATGATCCATGGTGGAGATCAATGGATGATGTGGAAGAGCAAGACCAAGGGTGAAGAGGTCTGTACACCACTGCTGCTGGACTCATACTGAGATCCAGGTGATTTCCTCCCCTTTTTATAGGAAATATCGGTTGTCCGCTAGGTGTCCTTCCACATACTCTAGGCATACTCCAGACATCCTAAATATCTGAGATACATCCCATATACAAACGTTTTGTCCGTTTTAATGCTTTATATACGAGATGCATCCGCTTACATCCTTTCTATTTCCGTGCTACTAACGCTGTGTGGACATTCCATGTACCTTTCGCTTCCCCCCTCTTTCCATTTTCAGCTGGAGCAGATGTGAGTTGCGAGGATGCCCAGAGGGTGCCGAGAGGATACAGCAGACGTGTAACGGATGACAATGGACATATAACATTTGTTGCCCGTATGTGTCGCAGATGTACATCGTACGCGGCGGAAAGTTCATCCGCTCAAAAAGTTTTGTGCAGCTCAAAATTTTTTGAGTGGATGAAATAGCAGTAGATGGATGTTTGATGGATAGAGCGTATGAAACAAGTACGCAGTGAGTACACAACGGATGCATCATGTTTTCCAATGGATGGCAAGCTTTTTTGTCCGTTTTACATTCTCTTTGCATCTGTTGGTGCAGTGGGACATGGGTTTAAGAAGGGGAAGGGAAGAGATGGACCTCCATGATCCAAACTTCATTTTCTTTGTTCCTTGAATAGAACTAGCCCTGGCCCCTTGTTCACTGGAACAATTGGAAGAAACCTCCAAAAATGAAATGAAACAACAGCAAGAAAAGTATCAATGCTTTTTCCTTTCCTTTCCCTTCTTCTCCCTTTCCTTCCTTCCAGCCTTCCTTCCTTCTTGCTCCTCCTCTATAACTCCACAGAATATTCTGCAAATATTGATTCATCAGCTGCCAAATGCCATCAAGTGTTAGTTATAGTATTCCAGTGCAGACACATCAGATGTCAAATAATGAATAATGGCTTTCTTTAACAGCTTAATTTTCTCAAATTAACCAAGAAGATGATGGTCTAAAGCAACCTTTAGACCAATTTATTAAAAAGATATTTGATTAGATCCTTCCAATTACAAATCTAGCTGTGGCTGGTAATTTATATGTTAGTTAGCTTCATGGAAATTTGGTTTCTTGGCTGGATATGAAAAATGTGCTAGGCCCAAGCAAGTTGGATTCAAAAACAGATCAACAGTTCACAACTGTTAGATCTCTGGCAGAAAACACATAGCATCTCCTGGCCAAAATTCTTTTATTCTATAAGGGAATTTGGGCTTAAATTTAGCATTACTTTCATTACTTCCAAGACTTCTCTCTTTAATTATCTCTCTTTATCTAGAATCTACTAAGAGTGAGAAGACAATTTGATTCAGCCTATATTTGTCACAAAAGGGCCTCATTAAGCCAGTATTTTTTTGCCCCAGATTTCCTTTCTCCAAAGTTGGAGAACCCCAAACTCCAACACTTAGATTTCTATTGTTTCACTGTTCAAATGTCACTTCCCTTCTTTCTCTAACAGATATATACCTGAAGAGATATATTAAGTGCATTTATGAGTTAGCATTCCAGAATTTGTTTTCCTGATAATTTCAGTAAATCTAAAATAAAGGAGAATATTTATAACTCAGGGCTGAAATGAGGGATTACATTACTCTCAGAGACCACCAAGTACCCCTCAGTAAATTTAAAATAATGGTTTTTCCTTTAAAAAAATAAGCATACGTTTGTATAAAAGGTTCATTAGAGGACAGCCCATGTAACAAAACCAACCATCCAAAGATTTGGGAATCATGTGAGAATAATTTCAACTCAATATATGTAATAATGTTCTTTTTCTTGGGTTGCCTATGGAATTTATGCAGTTCTCAATTCATTCCTACTAGTGTTAAGGACATTGTTCTTTTTTTCTTATCAAAGTTGGAGAATTTCTTTCAGTTTCTTCACAGATATTTAAAACTAAAGACTTACTCCAATTGTTAGGTGTCCTTAGATTTAATTCAAATTTGGAATAAGATATGTCTTAATTATTTTTCCCATTACATTCTTGGGATGTCAAATGTATCCTTTTGTTGCCTTCATTTTAGAGGGTGGTTTTCTTTCTCTCAAATGTAGATCCATAGAGATCCTGACAGATGAGACTATAATTAAGAAAATATTAGAATGTGCAGAAATGGACAAATTAACTCATACAATTAAGGAAAAAGAAGAAACTGAATATTTTTTTAATATTATTTAACAAATGGTTAGATAATAAAAACAGTAATTAGAAATATGGGGATATAAAAACAACTAATGTTATAAAAGAGATTTGTTAAAGTACACAAGTAAAATATTATTATTATTGAATTAATATCATTGTGATGGTATTGTGATTATTGTAAACCTTTTGATTATGATTCCCTAAAAGTAATTGTACCCAGACAACACGCTATTTGATTGAAATTGAATTTTTACATGTTATATAAATAAAACAAATAAAAAATTGGGGGGAATATAGATCTTTAGGGCTTGATAGCCATATTTCTCTTGTGGAGGGCACTGCATTATATTAGAGAAGAGAACTGCCATTGCTCTGCCTTAAGCTCAGAATCGTCATGTTTAGGCCTTTGGCTTTGTGTCTTCTCTCTGCAGGAATATTGACAAACAGGAACCATTTGTGATCTTTTTGTCACAAAAATTGACTTCCAATATTCTGAGTGGCTCACAGACTTGTCCCAATTTCCATTGTACAGGTAGTCCTTGAGATATAACCCTAACTGAACTGGGCAATGACAGTCGTAAATCATGTTAGTTATAAAGCAGGTCACCACGTGACCAGATCTGATTTTAAAACCTTTTTTTTTTGCGATGGTTATTAAGCAAATGTGATGACTGTTAGGAGAACATGGCAGTCATTAAGTGAACCTGAAGGTTATTAAGCAAATGTGGTGGTCATTAACTGAGTGCAACAGTTGTTAAGCAAACCCATTGTTCACTATGGGGCAGTTTTGGCTAGAAACTTAAAATAAACACTGGTTTCCAGAAAAACCATAGTGAATCACAGTCATGTTATCATAGGACACTGCAAACAGGATCAATGTTTCAGGGCCCAATGTTTGAGGGGGAAACATCAGAACTACAAAGTCAGGTCATAAGTAGCTTTTGTGGGATTTGTTGTAATTTTGAACAGTTACTAAGCATCCAGTAGTCGTAGGTTGAGGATTACCTCTAGCCCTTAATAATTGGTACCAAGGACAAGATAATTACTTGAACAACCTTAATCTGCTATGCTTTTTGAAGCACCAGGTTTAGTTTTGTCCATCTTGCCTTACTAATTAGTCACTATCAGAGAATATTACATGATAGCTGTCTTTGTCATTACAACTCTTTTGGTTAATTTGTAGGTCTTTGATTATATAATTACATTTTATCAACATAATCATTAGGTCTGCACAATCTACAATTGAGAATGTTACAGAAACAAATAGAACATAGAATCATAGGGCTGTAAGGGACTTTGGAGTTCTTCTAGTCCAATCCTTTGCTCAAGGCAGGAGACTTTATCCCACACAAATGGCTGTCCAGTCTATTTTTGAAAACCTCCAATGATGAAGGATCCACAACTCCAGGAGGCAAGCTATTCCATTGATGAATCATTCTCACTGACAAAAAAATTATCTTTGTCTCTACACTGGACCGCTCTTTAACAAGCTTCCACCCATTTTTTCTTGTCCAGCCCTCTGGAACTTAAGAGACATGTCATCTCTTAAAAGATCCTAAGGATCATGCTGACCAAACTCCTAGAGCTACATTTTCTTTCCAGGAATGCCTCTGAATAGCAGTCGATGGAAAACTCAAGCAGTAGGGTTATTTTGGCCCCATGTAAACCTTATGGACTTCCTTGAAAGCATCTCTTTGATCTCTGTTGAGAAGAGAGCCCTGGATCATAGTAGGCCTTTGGGGTGAATTCTTCATAACTTATTTCAGGCAAGGCTGAAATGAATTTCAAGTTTTTGATGGCTGACTCAATTTTTTTTTCCTTATTCTTCTTTTCAGTTAATATTCTGGACACAAGCACCTCTCAGAATGAGCTAGGCTGGTTGCCAGACCCTCCAGATTCAGGGGTAAGTAGAAATCACAAAGACTAGAATGCAAACAATCTGTATTGCATTGCAGCAGTATGGACTGAATTTTCAGTGGCAGCTAGGAAATCTCTGCTAGAGATTAGCTGGTTTACTTAATGTCAAAGATAGATATCTATCTGTCTGTGCTGCTCTGTTGCTTAGATCCTAGAAAGGGCAAAGTAGCTAGAGAAGTCTGACGTATGAGGGTCAATAGAAGCAGAGGCCTTGGGAAAGTTGAATAGGGATTGGAAAGACAGTAAAGGGTGTGATGTAGAGCTAGCCTGAAATTGTAAATGATCATAAAAGGGGATACTCTAAAACAGTGGTTCTTAACTTGGGCAATTGCCCCAGGGGGCAATTTCATTTTTCAGGGGGGCGATGGAATGAAAAGGGGCAATGCGGGGGCAAAGGAATGGAAGGGGGGCAATATGGGGGCAGTGGAGTGAGAAGTTTTGGGGACACTTTTGAGACTTTTTTTGTACAGTGAACCGGTGTATATCTGTCGTACAAAAACATCAGATCGCTCACGATTAGTGGATTGAACTGTGTTTTAAAATGTTCCTTCAGCAGCTTCAGTACAGAATGCTGCACATATGTGAATACACATCGCTCATCTACATGTGCGTTGCGCAGCAGCCTCTATCACTCTACCCATTAAATTTGTCACTCTGATTTTTGTTGCTTTCTTTCTGTAAAAAATTTCTTTGTGTCTTTTTAACCCTTCTTACAGTATGCATGAATATATATTTTCCTCAAATCTTAATTTAGTTTCAGAGTTTTCATCTTGAAATTCTTAGTTCCTGCATTGCGGTTTGTTCTTATGCCCTTTTTCTTTTTCTTTTTGTGTCTTAAAATTCACTTGTAATTAAATTGTTAAATGTTACTGTTTTTTTCAAGCATTTCATTTTCTTGCAATTGAATTTTACTTTTCGTGGTTGTTTTTAAGTGTCTTGAATAAATGAGATAATGAAATATTTGTGTCATGAAGTTTGGGAGTAAAGTGATGGGTGGCATCAGAATTTTTGACACAGTTGAGATATAGGAAAAAGACAGGAAATAAATTATTTGCATCGATATGTCCTGATGACAATTTTAAAGAAATCAAAAAACATGTTTGCATAAATTGAAGAATTATTTCCCTGTGTTGAGATTGAGAGGTTATGTTGGGGGAGGGGGGCGATGATAACTTCCTCAATGCTCAATGGGGCGATTCTTTCAAAAAGGTTAAGAATCACTGATCAAGAAGAAAAACAAAGGCCATGATTTAGAGGGGAAGAGACAAGGGAAACAGTTGGAAGAATGGGCAGAAAGATTTATCTCTCACCAAGAATCTCCTGTTTTCTAACACTTCCTTTCAAAAGGCAACATTTTTTTTGCTGAATTTCATCTTATTGATTTCAGTGTAATTTTGTTAATGCACATTACTTTCTGTGTGATATTCTAATCTGTGAGATATTCCGTAGGTTGTTTCTTGGATAGATTTTGCTGATTTTCTGATACCTAGTCATTTCTTGTTCTTTTCCTTTTTATTGTTTTGCCTTTTTTTCTTTCTTTTTTGTTCCTTTCCTATCTAGTTTTGCTTGCTGGTTTATTTCAACATTTCAACATTTCATTTCATTTCAACAACAGAAGTGGGATATAAAGGCACAAGCCCATGTATGAACTATGTATTCACTTATCAAGCTTTACTGCTTAGTGCAAAATTTCTTATGTGACAATACTAAAGTTTCTAATTCTGCAGTGGATCAACAGTATTTAAGACATTTTTCCAAATGAATCTCTCTCTCTCTCTCTCTCTCTCTCTCTCTCTCTCTCTCTCTCTCTTCTTTTATGGCTTTGTGGAAGACTACCTTGCTGTACTTTGCAATTCTTTGGAATGCACTGTACATTTCAGTTGCCTCTGGGAAACTGTCACACATGTCAGTTTTTTTGATCTTCCTGTAGTGCTTTAAATATTCGGAATTTCTGCCATTTGCTACCTACGATTTATGTGAAAAGTTCTCCCTTCCCCCATCCATACAAAAGAATGTTTTGGTTTTTTTTCCATCTTAGGAAAATGAAAGCTGCTTTACTGTTTTTGTGTTTTTATGTATTTAACAGTTTTATGTATTTAATAGTATTGTTTTTTTAATGTTTTAAATTATTTTTGCTGTTCACCTTTTTTGTTGATTTGGTATCATTTTCTGCATGTTTAATTTTTTAAGTAGCCCTGAGGTACAGTTTGTGAAATGAGTGGCTGTATAAAATGAATGAATGAATGAATAAATGAATGAATGAGAAAAGATCTACAGTTTCCTGAAATTATAATTCCAGAATTTCTAATTGATCAATTGAACATCTTTTACATTATCAATTTTCATTTTGTGATTATATACTGTTAACCATATCTATAATACAGTCAAATGCAAAATCATTAAAAAACACTAAACAAGAAGCCTAAAATGTATTTCAGTCCCCTTTCTACCTGTAGTCAGAAGAGGGCTTGGTCTTTTCAACAAGAAAATGTTCCATACAGTAGTAGCAGGTATACCATGGAAATGATGGGACTAACTATTGATGCTAAATACATCTATAGCATATTTGTCCCTCCCGTACAAAAAATGCCTTGCTGAATTCTAAGAGGGAGGCATTGATGCATCTCAGTACTAATGGTCCTGCAAGCAAGCTGAGCCTTCTTTGTATCATCTATAGGCCACGATCAGTACTTAGCACCAATGTGCAAGAGTTCTTCTGTTCTTATCCTACTTGTTCCCATCCTCTCTTATTTTTCTCAGGGAGGAAGAGAACCTATAAGGAACAATGAAAACTTTTGCTCCAATTTTCTTTTTTCCATTTAATCATGTCTGAACCTAGGGCCAGATTTGGCCTTCACTGGACGAGTCTCTGCAGTTTTCTTGCCATGGTTTTTCAGAAGTGGCTTGCCATTGCCTGCTTCCCTGAGCTGAGACAAGCTGAGTGACCAGAGGTCAAACAGATGACTTTGTGCTCAAGATGGAGCCTGAACTCGCAAACCCCTGGTTTCCAGTCTGATGGGTTGGTTCCTAAACCATACTGGCTCTCTTGCAGCAAGTACAGCCTCCTTCTGTTTGGATTAAAATTGTACCCTGCTCCAAATCCTTTTTGCCCACTAATTCAGGTCCTATGTTCGTTTTTCTTTTTTGAAAAAAGGCAGTTGCATTAGTGTTAAGGGTGTAATTAAGTTAATTTCTAAGTTACACCTGTTTCCCATCCAAAATAGGTAGTCTCAATAGCTAAGAGGTTAGACTCGGAGCAAGAAAACTCAAGTTCTAGTCCACTCTTAATGATGGAAGCTCACTGAGTGTCCTTCACCCTTTGTTATTCTTTCTCAGCCCAACCAACCTCACAGGCTTGTCATTCTGGAGGGGAAAAACAGGACTTAGATGTAAAGCATATTAAATAAAACTTATTTGTTAATTCCTAACTTAAAATACTTGTAGTTGAGGCTTTTGTAATACTGACTGGGATTGTCTCCTAATATTCAATCTTTCTTCTACATAGAGAGGCTATCTGGCCTTTCTTTGCTTTTTGTGGCTAAATAAGATTATGATAGTCACCTTTTTTCTTGAATTATATTTCCACAAAGCAAGGACACAAGATGAGCTGAGGCCAAGATAAGGAGGACAAGGGATATGAACTTTGAGAAGAGGGAGAGCAATTTATGGTACTTTGGTCATTCATCCCACAAGGAATTATGTTTAGCATTGATTAAAATTTAACACATTTTTTCTCTCACTTTGGGGTCCCTTCTGACTAACTAATATAGTACAATTGCCAATTAAGGCTAATGAACAGCAGAAAATGATCATAATAGACAAAAATTATTTATTCGTTTATTTACAAAAGTTTGCAAGCTGCTCCAATTGAAGCTGAGCCTGAACAGCATACAGTTTCCACCTTTGTAAATTCAGACTAAAAACAAAACATTAAATTTAGCAAATTAGACAAATCCACAGGGGGGAAATGTAAAAACTGGAAACATACTATCAGCATGCTATTCATTAGGCTTTCCTTCATCAGAAGGAGCAGTCATACTATTCTGGGTCCATGGTCAGATGGTCATGATTTTATGGACTTCCTAAAAACCAAAAGAGTTGGGGCCATTCTGATGCCTGGGCAAAAAACTTCCAGATAAGGAGGGTACAATTGAAAATACTTCTACGAACTTTGCAGGTAACAGTCTCTAAAAAATTGGGAACCCCTGGTATAGGGAAAGGAAAAACCATCCCATTTTTGGGGTGCCACGAAGGAGCTAAGAACTTTCTATATGACTTGCTATCTCAAAAAAGGTTGTGTTTTTTTTTAAGTGTCCATTTTTTTTTCTGATTTAAAGGTGTCCTGAAAAAGGCATTTGCTGAGTGATCTTGTCCCGGGACAAATGAGGGTTGAAATATAATAACAGCATTTTAAATGTGAAACAAATAGGCTGTCAAGGCTACACCTATACTTTCAGCTTGGGTTGCTGGTCGGTTAAAGCCTTTTTCAAATAAAATTTAATTCCCTGCAGTTTTTTAAAAATAAACTTTATTAGTCTTTTATATCTTTAAAAACCAAACAAAAATATTAATATTATGACATTAACAGTGTGTGACATCTATCTCATATACTTCTATTTTGTGCTTATTTACAAATATATAAAATTCATGCAAGCATAAACATTTAATCTGTAAATTGTTTATCATTAATTCTTCCATCATCCATCTGTCTTAATTCAATCCAATCATACCATTTTTTCCAAGTTCTATAATATTCAGACTTCTTTCTCTCATAACATCAGGGTTAACTTATCCATCTCTTAATTCCCTGCAGTTTTGTGGACATATCTATGTAAAAAAAATTGGCAGCAATATAGAAATGATTTACTGATGTTCTCTTCTGGTATAACTTTTCAACTTTCCAACGTTATAGCACTTGCTGGAGTTTCCGATTCAAGTATTAATCAGGCCTGGCCCTGCTTAGCTTCTGGGTCCAGAGAAGATTGACTACATACTGTTACTTCTTAATAATAATAATACACCACCTGAATCCACCAAGGTTCCAAAATGTTGTTCAAATGAACTGTATGCAGTGCATGATATAGTAGCCTCTTGGATTTACAGGAACTTCTGTAATAATGGCAAGGCACATGTCTTGTGAATAGATGAGGATATCTCATCGCATTGTGGTTAATGAACACTGAACATTCTTTTGTGTCAGGGTACAACTGGCAGCTGAACAGGGTCAGAATCCTGAGATTCTTATAATTGCTGGATAGTGCTACTAGGCAACGGCCCCAACAAATATTGTGCAATGTTCATCTTTGCCTGTTTCTCTAGTTCAGCCCAAGGCATGTCTCGGTCACAAAGGTTGTCAATTATTTCCTTGAAGTCAGAGATCTACCATCTGCATCCTGACACCAGCATTTGATACTGCTGGGCCTGCATGTTTATTTATATTTCTCCTGACCTTGGCAAGTATAAAGAATGAAAGCCGTAGCTGTTGGGTAATTCAATGCTGTCCTTTCAAAGTGGAGCCAAGGAGTAATTGCAACATGCTGGCTGCCCTGAAGGAAACAGGTTTGGTGGTCTCTGTTGTCTTCCTCCCAGCTTGGAACTGGACTAGAACAGAAGACTGGGAAACAGAATTTCATTTCTTCTTCTTTTTCCTGCCATGGTTCATATTCCTTTCTCATTCTCTTCATAAAATGGAGGCATTTAAAAGAACTGGGTGGTTTTGCCCTTATTTCTCATGAATGTTAAGTGTTTCATGGGGCTGAAAAGAGAATTGCTAGAAAATGGGCTATCTTTAGCCATTACAACAGATGGCGTTTGTCCTTATGAACTGTCCTACAATTATGAGCTTAAAAAGATGTTCACCTGTTCTCCTTCTCCCATTAGAGGTTATGTTTTGCTAGGAACTCAAGGAAACCTTCTGTGTGGTTGCTCCCTGGTTTTGGAATTCTTTCTGAAGGGGATCAAGCTCATTTCCTGTTTGTTATCTTTTGGTTGCAAGCAAAACCCATTTTTATTCAATTTTTTTAAGCATAGCTCCTGAGATTTACCGGTGCATTTATAATAGTATGGTTATCATGCTTCATTATTCTACTTTTAAAAAATATTCATCTCCATTTTTAGTGCAAAAGTGAAGGATACAATGTACAATCATAAAGTGATCTGTCTGTCTTTTTCAGAATACTTTTTCATCAGTAAACAAAACATTTAAATGATTAAAGGGGTGAGAAAGCACCAAATAATTTTGTGATGATGCAAGTCTGCTACAGGTACAAAGCTGTTAGGAGGTGAAGCTCAGCCACTATATTCCAGTTTCCTACATTTGTATTCCTGACAATTGCAGACAAGCTATGCAGATTAATTAAGAGATGCATTTGGGGGGGGGGGTCACTCTACTTACATCCCCATAGGAAATTCATACATACTATCTTCCTGATCTTTTTAAGCAGAATAACAGAGTTGGAAGGGACTTTGGAGGTCTTCTAGTCCAACCCCTTTGCAAGTAGGAAACCCCATAGTATTTCAGACAAATGGTTGTCCAAACTCTTCTTTAAAATCTTCAGTGTTGCATAACAGTTCTGTGTTGTTTTCCACACAATGTACAGATCTCTCCTTTCCTACAAAACTGGACAAGAGAAAGAATATGCAGAGAATACAGTTTGTTTAAACACTCCACAGTATTCCTTGCAATATCAAAGTCTTTTTTTCCATGTCACAATGCAGTAAAAGACACTGTTCATCATTTAAATAAATTGGGTGTTGAAAAAAGTGTGTAGTCTTGCCTAGTGTTGGGCTTCCCACATTTAGGCTTCCGCATGGGTAATTGCATTTTCCTCCCTCTCTACATTGGTAAATCTCTTCTTCCAGTGGATGGCTTTGCTAATGCTGACATTGTAGATACTGTAGAAAGTTAGCACCCACCCGCTCCTAGAAGAATGAAATATTCTGGGAAATATTATAAAGGCAGAATATTATATTTCCCTGGATGAGAAAGGAGAAATATGTCTTTAAAGCAGCTCCCTGTAACTCCCTGCCCCCCCTTCAGTTCCAGGGTGATGGGGTTAAGACATGGCCCTCAGCACATGATAAGATTACCCATCTCACCACATGGTACCGGGAAGATTGCATCACCCAGCAGGATTCAACCAAACTGAGCATACCTACAACCTACAAAGCTAACTATGACCCCTGACAGCATCCAATCAGGATACTCTTCCTGTGCCCCAGGAAAGCTTAGAGAGGGCATAAAACCCAGGGACTCTCAGCATCTCTTCCCTTTTCACTCAAGGCATGTGGTCCTATCCACCATTAAACTTTCTTTCCAGCAACTTCCATTAATGCAGTGTCTTTTTCCCCACTTGGAACTGAACCCAAAAGGATATTTCTTCCAACAATACTATATGTGAGAATAAACCCATAATTTCTGATTCAGTTCAATTCTTGTAGTCTAAACCTTTGTGGGTCAAAGTACTGTTAATTATTACAAATAGTCATCTCTGGATGGTAGGGCATCTATCAATATATATTTATCCATAAACATACACTACAGCGGTCCTTTCATTCATGAACTTCCTTTTCTGAATGCAGAAAGAGAAAGAAAAATCTTCCCTAAAAGATGAGACCAAGAGAACAAATAGCCCAAGCGGTAGATGTCTGCGTGTCAACTTTATGCTGAATATATATTAAAATAGAATGTAATAAAAGGGCAAGGTCTAATTGGTGTGGTCGTGACTCATTTCCTGTCCTTAGCTACTGTTGATAAGAAGTGTAATGAGATTGGTACACTCATAAAAGTTCTGAGTAACTTTCGGTTGAATTAAAAAAAATCCCAGCCACTGTTGTTGAAACCAAAGGCTCCTGTTTCAATTTTGCCAGTGAGTTCTGATTTTTCAAGTGGTTTGATATAATAGTATTTAGCACTCCCTTTTTGGTTCAACTCAATGGCGGCCATAACGCCTGAGACATGTCTTGGAGTTCTGTGGCGAAATTCTCCTTCTCAGTGGTATACTGATCAACACAAACACAGACAACCTAGGTGCTGAGTGAAATTATTCCTGATTTTGACTGCATATCTTCCATTGGAGCATGGAAGTGTGTCTCAACACTTTGATGGTATTAGCTTGGCCCCAGAATCGAACAGGAAATCCAGAGTCCATCCATGGAAGGTAACAAGTTCTTCTGAGCAAATGGAAATTGCATTGTTCTTAGCAGCGGACTGCTACTGCTGACTGCTCTGAACTTAGGGGCAAAATCCCAGATATGTTGGGAGACATTTCTCTTAGCCCCCATCTCATTACTTAGCAGGCCAAAGGTGATCCTGGGAAGCAACCCAGGGAAGAAGGTGACAAGCATCTGTCCACAGAGATTCTCAGTCATCCAGGTCATGGTTGTCCCAGAGGTACTTTTTCAAGAAGCAACTGGACTTTTTTTTTTTAAGACATCTGAAGCTGAAGAAGCTCAGAGCTAAAGAAGATTCTTGGATGAGAAGCAAAACTTCTTCAAAGAAAAGCAAGAAAGTCCAGTTGCCTCTTGAAAAAGCCTCTTTGGGGCTAACAAGCACCTCTCCTTTGTTTTTCATTTGCAGAGATTTTGAGGAATGTACATGGAACTTGTTTCCATGAGCTTCTTTTAATTTTTCAGGAGAAATAGAAAGGAGAAGGTGTACGAATCAGTTTTTGTGTCAGAAAAAATGTTTATAGTATATCTTTCTGGATGTGCATTTCTGAGCTCTATCTCTTGTAATCAACAATTGCTGTTTTACCCAGAGCCTTTAACTTTAATTAAGATACCAAGGAAGCACAGGTGGAATTCTACCAGTTCTCACCTATTGTTAACATTCTACGCAGCTCAGAGAACTGGTTGTTAGAAGAAATTACTGATCTAATCCTGTAAGGAAGGCAGGAAGGAAACATTCTGGTGTTGCTTACAGAAACTGCCTTGCCATTAACCCTTATTACATTCTTGGCAGGACTAGACTTCCTGTCTCAGGAACGTCTCTGGAGTTTTTCTTCCCTCCTTTGCTAGTACTTTGCTTGTGTAGAGCGATCAATCAAAGTTACAATGGCACTGGAAAAAGTGACTTATGACCATTTTTCACATTTACAACTGTTGCAACATCTCCACAATCCTGGTAGTCCAGGCGAGGAGATGCATGCCTCGATGTGAGTGATATTGAGTTGGCCACACCCAGCCAATAACATGACCATCAAGCCATGTCCACCCAGTCACATGACCACCAAGCCACACCTACCAACTCAGCCATGCCCACAGAACTGGTTGTTAAAAAATTTGAATCCTACCCCTGCAAGGAAGATTGCTAGATCATCCACTAGAAATCTTGTCTATAAGAATTTCACACCAATTTTTTTGAACCCTCCTGCTGCCCATTGTTTTACAAATGGATTACTTTCCTCCTGTTGCTGTGGATTAAGGAGTCCTTAATGTATATTACTGTGATGGTGAACCTGTGGTACACATGCCAGAAGTGGCACGCAGACCCATCTTCACTGTCACACCAGTCATTGCCCTGGAGCAGGTCCACTGCGCATGCGTGCACACCACTCACCCACCAGCTGATCATCAGGTAGCTGCTGCACATGTGCGGAGGGCAGAGGGCACGCGGGAGATGCACGCACATGTGCAGAAAGGTGTGGGATGCACAGAGGAGGTCACAGACACATACGCAAGGGGTGTGGGGCCCTTCATATGCATTGCCTTATGAATGTTGGAACGCATGGATCGAAAGATTAGCCATCATTGCTATATTATGTACGGTAAAGGAGGTATTACATAAAGGAGCTCCAGAGAAATAAGCCATTCTGTCTATGTAATATAGTCATGTCCAGCTGGCTGTTTGGTCAAGCAGAGTAGTTAGTCCCTCGTTTATAGACTAACCATCAAACCAGGTCATCTACTGTATAAGTAAAATATGTATTCTGTGATTGAGCAGTGATCCCTGTTAATGTAAATTGGGAAAATGGGATTTTCCTTTAATGCATCACTGTTCATCCTGCTGTTAGCAATCCACAGATAAATATTTGACTTCTTCCCTTCCAACAAAGTCTTTTAAATATTGGTGCCTAATATTGCTGTTTTACAAACTAGGTTCCAGGCAGTCCTCAACTTATGACTATAATTGAGCTTGCAATTACTGCTGTAAGTCATGTCAGTCATTAAGCAAGTCATCATGTGACCCTGCCTGATTTTATAACCTTTAGTGTAGTGGTCATGGAGGAAACGCTTCAATTAAGCTAGAAGTAATCACCAGTTTCCCACAAAAAAGTCATAAACCATGATCACATGACTAAAGACATTGCAAATGACTGTAAATGCGGGTTGGTTGCCAGATGTCCACAGTGTGGCCAATTGACTGCAGGAAGAAGGAGCAGTGGTTGGAACTTCGAATGGGATGTAAATCTTTGTGGTGGGAGTCTGTTGTAACTTCGACCAATAGTAGGTTGAGGATTACCTGTACTTTAATATTTGTTCAATGTAAATGGTAAAAAGTATTGTTCCAAGCTAGTATATGTGCTATCGTAGCAAGCACAAGATGGTGATGATTATTAAAAGTAAGATGTTAAGCATGTAGACAGGTAAGTCTTCTGAAGAAGAATTAGCATGGCTTCTGCAATTCATTTTATTTCTCTATTAGTTTGCTGTTTTGTCTATGTAAAAATTTATGTGCATTTTCTTATTTTGTACATAGATAACTTTGCAAGTGATTTTTTTCTGGTATATTTTTGTTTGCACTTCTCTATATGATATACAGATTTGGGGAAATCTGCTATTGTAGTATGTATTTTTGTACAAACTTTTGACTCAGCCCAACCCACCTCACATGGTGGTAGTTGTGAAGAAAATAGGAGGCAGGAGTACAGAATTTGCTGTATTCATTGCTTTGAGTTGACCAAATATGCTTTGAAAAGGCAGGATAAATATTGAATAACAATAACAACTGCAATGTTGATCACAGAAAACTAAATGTAACTGCACATATATGCAAGTTGGTTTGTATACTGTACAGGAAGTGCAAATTAGCTAAATCTCACTAAACTAAACAAATTATTCTCACATCTCCAATTAAATCTGAGGAGATTTCAACTTCTTGAGATAGGAAAAAACACAGAACCTTTGTTTTACTCTACTGCATTTACTGAAAAAATTTCTTACATGGTTATTCCTTTGCATTGAGTTTTCTGACATTGCTTGTCCCCATCCCCCCCTCCTCGTTAAACATAGATTTCCAATTACTGTTTTGCAAAGACTGCAAGGGAAAATTATGCGTAGGGGGTTCACACATGTACACTTTTGCAATGGATTTGCAAGCCAGTGAATACTGTCATACATTCCTGAATCCCACAGGTCTTAATTCTATATTAAGTGTAATGTGATTAGAGATCTATAGAGTGAAAACAAGATTCACAGAGAAGAAGCATAATGCACAGCCTTATTCCAAGCAATTATAGGTGAAGGAAGAAAGTCTGCAATATATTTTGCTGAAATCTTCCATATTCTCCTGTGGATGTAGTTCAAACACACTGTGACTGAAGCCACAATACAGTAATATATTTTTTTAAAAAATATGCAGGCGTGTTCAAGAATCTAATATCTAGTTTGATGAGCAAGTGGCAACATGAAGTCAGAGTCTTGATCACAACATTTGGCCCTGTCACAGAGGGTGACAACATGGAGCAAGAGGAATGATCTCTGGGGGGTATATACCATCATGAAGCAACACTACAATGGATAATCTAAAGGTGATCCAATATAGCCAACTTTGCATAGCAAAGATATGGACTAAGATCCAGTCTGCTTCAGTAACTCACCTAATAACATTCCTATTATGCATGCAGGTTTAATCACTACTTCCTCTTCTGTTTCTTTCCTTCATCTTATTCAGCCATTGACAATTAACAGTCTTTCAGAGCAATTGTGTTGGGCAGGCCACCAAATATCTCAGCAAGCCTTTAATTTAGGACCCTCCTGGTGTGAACAGATCATACAGAAGTAATTGGCTGATTGGCAGTTTCAAGGGGGAGGGACACAGGCATGCCTGCATGAGAAAACTTGCTCCTGGCTTGTCACATTTAGATGCAAATATTTGGTCCCCTGGTTCATCTTTGCAAGGAATAATTGCCTGGACAAGCTTTGGGAGACATTGATGAGGAACACAGGGCTTATTGCAGCTGGCAGTTAGTCCAGAAGGATTTATTAGTAATTCCAACCATACCATGCCACTGTAGGCATTGCTGAAATATAAGGAATTATATAACAAAATAGAAAGATGAAGAGGGAGAAAAAGAGAGATGTACCTATTTCCAAGGAACTTACAATCAAAAAAGAATGCAGGCAGACAGAACTGCATTTTTAGATAATGTGCCACAGTGAGTGTCGTGATGCGTTAGTGAGAAACTGATGATCTTCCATCCTAAATGAAGGAAGAAGGATCCTAAAAGACAGCTAAGCTTTGTTCTGCGTACATAAATTCACTTACCCGGGCACATGCACACACACACGGGGGGGAGGGGGGAATGTAATTCCTAGAATCACACATTCATCAATGGCTATTTCAGATGCCCTTCACAAAAACATATTTTCCAAATTTCTGTCTTTTCTGACTATCCATACAGCCTGTTACACTAGTAACCCATTGCTTTCCTTTTCCTTGAAAAATCTGTTCAAAGTTCTTTGAAATGTAAGGATTAGTTAGCAAACAAAGATTTCCAAATCTATATTCGCTAAGAGAACATTATGGGGAAAAGGGATAGTTCATAAGAAAGTTGTTGTAAATGGGACAGAGAATATAATCCTAGCCCTACTGCCCAGAGAGTTTCCATCTCTTTTCACTTCTGCAGAACAAGCAGTCTTTGAGCTCAGCTGTGGGGCTGTGGGGTGGGGGTGGGAAATGGTTTTTAAAAAGTGCAATTGAAGGGGAGAATCAGGAGGCAATGAATGATGAAAGACTTCCTGCCCATTGATTCTCAGTTCCCTCAGACCATTAACATTTCAAGGAAAGCAAGGTGTTGTGGAGCCTTGTTTCCCATCCTCCACTCCCCCCCACAACACACCCCAGGACATTACTAGTAAATTTTCTGCAAAGGGTTTTTGTCAGAGAAACAGAAAAGAAAGTTGACAGCTACTTGTCTCTCATCAAATGCAGGAGTACTTTAATTTGTGTGGCCTCTGACTCTAGGCAGAATATATGTTTGTGAAGTTGGAAGAGGGTATCTTCAAAGTTCTGCATATCGGGCCAATATTACTATGGAAAGAGTTAGAACATGTCAGTATTTAAGGTAGTCTCCTCAGGCCTTCAGTAGAAGAATGTCACTATTTCAATCTGGCTCATTTTCTGCAAATAAAACATCATACCACCACCACCATCATCATTATCATCATCCATATTTTCCTAACTAGTACCCGGAAGTGGGCACCAATGCTTTTTCCTATACGAAATGTCATTCTTCCAAGAGGCAATCAGACATCCTTTCCAATAAGAAATGTATACATAATATCCTTGCAGCAATTAGCACGTATAAAACTAATTTAATATACTCAGAATATCTGATTCAGTAAAATTGAGTGTGAATATTGCAGGTTGAAAAAATTCAACTTTTAAAATAAATTTTCTTCTAGTACGAATCATTTTCCAGAATTTAAGAGCATTTACCACCGAATGTGAAAAATGTTCCAAATCTGTTCATTGCATTTCCAAATATTTTTTAAAAATCACTTCTCTATTTTCACAATCAAAACTGGAGTGATATATCTATGATAAAACAAGTATTTCAATTTTCTCTTAGTATAATATTCAGAATCAGTTGAATTGAGATTCCCATTGTTGTGTCTCTGTTACTGCATTCAAATTCTGCATCCATTTAATGATGCAAATTTTGACTTGTTTGGATTCTCAGTTAAACTTTACTGTAAAATTATAAATAAGGCCTAAAAATTGTTTCAAATTGTCTGTTGCAAGATTTTTAAATGTAGTCAAGTTTCACAATGTTCTTTCTTGTTTCCATAATTCTTGTAGTGCACTACTATTAATTTGAAGATACTTTAATCAAGCAGGTAAACTAGACCATTATGAAATAAATGTTCCCAAAAAGAATTTATCTTCATCTTTAAAATTATTAATGTCATCCAGAGTAACTATTGTGAGATGGATGACTGTATACTGTAAATCAATATAAGAAATAAATATTATTGATAATTAAACATCGCATCAAAACCAGTTATTAACTTTCCACTGAATTAATTTTGTCTTCCTCATAAAGTAGATACTTAATAATGAAACAGTGGAAGAAGCGAATTTGAATTTAATATTTGCTGTATTTATTCTCGACATCCTAATAGAAGTCTTCTTATTTAGTTTAATTTAGTTTTATTGCTACTACACCTCATACAATGAAATTAAATGCCATCTTCATAAGTAGATTATAACTACAAAAATAAAACACAAACATGCATCCTTCACATTCTGTTATACAACTGAATTGAAAATTCCTGATATTGCATATAATGATATTGCATATCATTACTTGCATTAATATTGCAATATCAGGGTTTCTATAATTCTTGTAGTAGTAGAATTCAATATAGTTCGTGCTCTTGGATAGAAGCTGTTTTTCAGCCTATTTGTCCTTGTTTTTATTATCCTATACCATCTGCCAGATGGTAATAGTTTAAAAAAAAAAAAAGTGCCCAGGATGAGATGCATCTTTGAGAATGTTTTGAACTTTCTTAAGGCAGCGGAAGCTATAAAGCTCTTCCAAAGAGGGAAGAGGACAACCAATGATCCTCTGGGCTATGATGTTAACCCTCTGGAGTGATTTTCTATCTGCCCCTGTGCAATTGGCAAACCATACAGAGGTGCAGAAAGTTAATGGTGCAGCATTAGAAGATGTATCCAACGCATCCATTCTCCATCCACTACGCATATGGGGAACATCCGTTATACGTCCGTAGTCATCCGTTACGTGTTCGCTATATCTGCTAGGCATCTGCTGCGCATCTGCCCAACTCGCATCCGCTCCAGCGGAAAACGGATACAGGGAGGAAGCGAAATGGATGCAAAACGGACATGCAGCGTTAGTAGCATGGACGTAGAAAGGATGAAAGCGGATGCAGCTCGCATACAAAGCATTAAAACGGAAAAAACATTCGTATAGGGGACGTATCTCGGATATTTAGGATGTCTGCAGGATGCCTAGAGGATGCAAAAGGACACCTAGCAGAAAACCTATATTTCCTATAAAAAGGGGGAGAAATCATCTGGATCTCACTTTCAGCCCAGCAGCCCTGCAGTGCAGACTTCTTCAGCCTTCATCTAGCTCTTGCTCTTCTACAGCATCCAGTCATCTCCACCATGGATCATCACACACTCCTTTTGGTAGCCACCATCGTTCTACAACAGTGCGAAGCCCTCTACAGGCTCTTTCACCTATTCTACGCGAAAAAAGGAGGCGTCCAAGAAGTGTCTGGGTCCGAAGATGGATCACGAGAAGAGCCGAGTACGGACTGTATAACAAATTGATGGTGGAGCTGAGGAACGAAGACTCTCGTGCATTCCAGAACTTCATGAGGATGCCTCCAGCCATGTTTGACGAAGTTGTGGAGGGGCTGAGACCCATGTTGACCAAGGCAAACACCAACTTCTGGCCCAGCCTGGACCCCGGACTGAAGGTGGCACTGACTCTGCGCCACCTGGCCTCCGGGACCACGTACAGCAGCATGCAGTACGCCTGGAGGGTGCCACATAACACCTTCAGCATTGTGGTCAGAGAAGTGGTGCAGGCCATCATCGAAGAATACCTGGAGGAGCTCCTGGAGGAACTTTCTACCTGGAAGAAAGTTGCACAGCAGTGGTATCAGAGGTGGAACTTCCCCCACACCATTTGAGCCATAGATGGCAAGCACGTGGCCTGCAAAGCTCCAGCCAACTCGGGGACCACTTATCACAACTGCAAGGGCGTCTTCAGCATCATCCTCTTTGCCATGGTCGATGCTGACTACAAGTTCATGTACATCAATGCTTCAGGCAACGGGTCATCTTCAGATGCCCAGGTATACAACGCCAGTGACTTCAAGGAGGGGCTGGAATGCAGCCTCATCATGGGCTTCCCAGATCCAGAACCCCTGCCCAATGACACACAAGATGTGCCCTACTTCATCGTGGGGGATGATGCCTTCTCCCTCAGAACCTACCTCATGAAGCCCTACACTTCCAGATGCTTCACCCATGAAGAGAGGGTCTTCAACTACAGGCTGTCCAGGGCAATGCGGGTGGTGGAGAACGCCTTTGGCATCCTGGCCCACAGACCGTGAAGAACATCGTGGAAGCTTGCTGCATCCTGCACAATCTCACGCGCACCCACTACCCAGTGTTGCAGAACAGGCTTGTGGACCACCAACAAGGCAATGGGGACATGGAGCCTGGTGAATGGAGGCAAAGGGTGAAACCTGATAGATATTGTGGATGTGCAAGGCCCCAACAGAGCTTCACGTGAAGGGAAGAAGCAGCGCAACCTCATGAAACACTGGTGCAACTCCCCAGCTGGAGCAGTGGAGTGGCAAGACAGGATGGTAGATGCTTAATGGATGCTTCCTTCAGCCTGTCTCATCACACTGATGAGATTGTGCCATGTATGTTGAGTGGCCCTACAATGAACAGGGCATTTAATAAAGAGTTGTGTTTCTGTTGAAATGTGTTGATGAATGATTAAATTGTTATCGATAATAAAGGGCCATATGTGTGGCACCTGGGAGTGTGGACCATATAGTCCCACTATGCTTGCACTGGAGGTTTATCTATCCCACAGCTATTACCCATCCCACAGCTATTACCCATCCTACAGCTATTACCCATTCCAAAGGTATCCCTGCCCATTCCACTGCGATCCTTACCCATCTCACAGCTATTACCCATCCCACAGGTATCCCTGCCCATCCCACAGGTATCCCTGCCCATCCCACAGCTATTACCCATTCCACAGGTATCCCTGCCCATCCCACTGCTATCCTTACCCATCCCACAACCATGCAAAGGCTGAAACTATTTCCAAAAGTTTCCACCAAGACTTTATTGACTAAAAGAACTGAACCAAGTGTGTGAAGCAAAGATAAACTTTATTAATAACAAACTGTAAAAGCAAAATGACCCAAGTAAAGTGTCCCAAACAAAGATAAAGTCAACAGATGGCAACCCAGTCTCTGGCACTCTTCTTAGTCACTCTGAGGTGTGCCCATCATCTCAGGGGTGAAGGGTCCAGGTGCTGTGGAGGTGGCTGCTGCTGGAGTGCTGGTCTGAGGCGCCATTGGGGTGCCTGGCCCCGAGAGGACAACAGGGGATGGTGTGTGGAGGAAGCTCTCAGAGAACTGGCTCAGTCCTGTGATGTTGAGAGCCCCTTCCTCCAGGACATGGGGTGTCAGTCCCAAGACCGATGACAGATGTTCTGAGACCGGGCTTGGCTGTGCGGTGGAGGAAGGAGGAGTGTAGTGGTGCTATCTGGTCTGCAGGTGAGCGAGGTGAGGCGTCAATGGCATCTATGGCATGGGTGGCATCTGTTGCGTGGGTGGCATCTGTGGCATCAGTGGCATCAGTGGCATCGGTGGCATTCGATGAACCTGTGCCTGGACTGGGAAGGACTGCCTGTGCTGCTGGAACTCCTGATAGCCATAGCCTTGGTAGGTGAGGGCCTGTGGAAAGTCTTGGAAGGGCTGTGACATCACCTGGGGTGGAGGAGCAGACCTGGACTGGGTCGGAGCAGGTTCAGCTGGGTCTGGAGGGTTGTGCAGAAGACCGGTGATCCTCTCCTTTATCACCTGGTATTGTGATTCGGACATGTCCATGAGGGTCTGGTTGACGTAGGTGAGGAAGGGCTTGAGGCTTGAGGATGGTATGTCGGTGTGTACCAGCTGAGAGAGGAGATCTACGCTGCTTTTGATGGTGTCCCTGATCTCCAGCAGGACAGTGTGGTTCTGCCCCTCCGGTCTGGCTCTCTGCCTCCTTTCTGTGGAGGTGGAGCTGGGTGTGGGTGTGGGTTAGTCTCTAGTGGAAGTGCCCTCTCCTTGCTCCCACTGCGTCAGGGGGTCCTCCACGCGCTCCGCCACGGGGAGTGCAGCTGTCGGGGGGGTCTCAATCATGGGATGCTCCACAGATACCTGCCTGGACACAGGAGCTGACTCTTGGCCAGAAGAGGACTGGCTCTCTGTGGGCTGCCTGAGAGAGAGGGTAGACAAAGGGGCTGCTCCTCGGTGGCGGATCTCACCCTCCAAGAAGCTGCACTTGGCCATCACATTGATCTCCCAGTCAGTGAGCTTGACCGCGGCCTGGCCAAACTTCTTGAGGTGCAGCTTCCCATACCAGGTGTGCATGTGCTTCCACCAGCCGAGGAGCACCTCTGAAGTGTAGCCCAGGCTCTCCGCCTTCTCTCTCCAAGCAGCCTGCTTCTTCTTGGTGTCTCAATAGAGCCTGTGTCCCTTCCGCCATAGGTACTCGTTCTCCCTCAGCCATTCGAGCACCTCATCCTCATGTTCCTCTTCAATGTAGTATTGCCTCCTCTCCCGTTCTCGCGTATGCCTCTTCCTCCCTCTGACAGGGCCTTCTGGGCCCTCATCAGAGGGGCTTCGAGGTTCTAGGGGCTGCTCCACCACATCACCACCAGCAGCAGCAGCAGCAACAACAGTAGCAGCAAAAGCAGGACCAGCAGCACCAGCAGGACCAGGAGCCCAGGAGCACCAGCAGCACCAGGAGCACCAGCAGCACCAGCAGGACCAGCAGGACCAGGAGTAGCACCAGCAGAGTAAGCACCAGCGGAAGCACCAGCACCAGGAGCAGCACCAGCAGAGTAAGCACCAGCAGAAGCACCAGCACCAGGAGCAGCACCAGCAGAGTAAGCACCAGCAGAAGCCCC
>BLBF01000004.1:9496793-9561106 GCA_015471245.1 Laticauda colubrina | reverse complement strand
AAAGAAGCCCTTGTAGTTGTGATAAGAGGACCCTGAGTTGGCTGGAGCTTTGCAGGCCACGTGCTTGCCATCGATGGCTCCAACAGTGTGTGGTAAGTTCCACTTCTGATACCACTGCTCTGCAACATTCTTCCAGCCTTCTTCAGTGGAGGGGCACTGGAGGAGCTCCTCCATGTATTCTTCGATGATGGCCTGCACCACTTCTCTGACCACAATGCTGATGGTGTTGTGTGGCACCCTCCAGCCGTACTGCATGCTCGTGTATGTGGTCCCTGAGGCCATGTGGCACAGAATCAGTGCCATCTTGAGCCCAGGGTCCAGGCTGGGTCGGAAGTTGGTGTTTGCCTTGGTCAACCTGGGTCTCAGCCACTGCACAACTTCGTCAAACATGGCTGGAGGCATCCTCTTGAAGTTCTGGAATGCCCGAGTGTCTTTGTTCCTGAGCTCCACCATCAGCTTGTTGTACAGTCCGTCCTCTGCTCTTCTGGTGAACCATCTTCATACCCAGATGCTTCTTGGCCGCCTCTTTTTCTTCCCGTAGTAGAGTTCACAGAGCCTGTAGATGGCTTCGCACTGTTGTAGAAGGATGGTGGCTGCCAAAAGGACTTTGTTACGATCCACGGTGGACATGACTGGATGCTGTGGAAGAGGAAGAGTCAGATGAAGGCTGCAGAGGTCTGCACCGCAGGGCTGCTGTTCTGAAAGTGAGATCCAGATGAGTTGCTCCCCCTTTTTATAGGCAGTACAGGTTTTCCCCTATGTGTCCTTTTGCATCCTCTAGGCATCCTCTCGACATCCTTAATTTCTGAGATAGGTCCCCTCTGCGAACGTTTTTTCCGTTTTACATGCTTTGTTTCCATGCTGCATCCGCTAGGCATCCGTTCTGCATCCTTTCCGCCTCCGTTCCGCTTCCTCCCTGTGTCTGTTTACCGCTGGAGCGGATGGAGTTGCGCGGATGCGCAGCGGATGCCTAGCGGATATAGCGGATGCATAACGGATGCAGAACGGATGCCTAGCGGATGCGTAGTGGATGCAGAATGGACGAATTGGATACATTTTCCGCTCAAAAGTTTTGAGCAGCTCAAAACTTTTTGAGCAGATGAAACGTCAATAAACGGATGCTGGATGGATAGAGAGGAAGCAAAACGTGTACAGTGAGTACAGAATGGATGCATCGCGTTAATCAACGGATGGCAAGTGTTTCTCTCCGTTTTACATCCTCTTTCCATCCATTGGTGCAGTGTGACAGGGGCTTTACTTTCAACACATATTAGACTCATTTGAAAAAGAAAATCAAGTCCTGGTGGCTTCTTCATTTAACTTATGCCATTCTTCCTAATCATGTAGAAATATACTGCCTGCTCTTATGCTTTTCCATTTCAATTTTTCATAACATTTCAATAAATATTTGGAAATAAATATTATTTTAATCCGGTCCTTCCTTATATATTTTGTTCCGTCCGGAAAAACGCGCGGTAGACCGGATTCCAGTAAACAAGTCTTTATTTCAAACAAGCAACAGTAACGGAATGGCTGGCTAAAGCCGCGGCATCCCTTTTTATACAGGCTTGCCTGCCAGCTTATAGCCAATGACGTTTCTTTAACTTTGCCACCTTTAAGCGGCTCCCTGGATTGGTTCCTAGCGAACCAATCTGCTTTTGGCCTTTCTGGCCAATCAGAATGTTCAACTTGGACTCTTCCAAGTTATACAGAACGCCCCTTCCCCTTTAGTTTAGTCCTACGTGAGTGACGTAGTCGCGCATGTAGGTGGGGCTTCTTCTAGTTCTATTTGACGTGCGCAGTTCATTTTCACTGGATACTTCGAGCGGTTTGGTGGGGATCGCTGTCTCTCCGGCTCTTCTTCATGGAACCACCTGGAAGGGTGAGTCAGCATTGTTGCTACCGTTTGAGTTGCTCAGGCTGGTGGTTTTGCCGATCCCTCCTGGTTTTCCCGGGCAGGTCGAGTTGGCTTAGCTGGCCCCTTCCAGGACGGATTCCTCTTCACTTGGATTATTTCTGCTGGTCTCATCTAACCGTAAGTGTTCTTTTTGCTCTTTTTGATTGGTTAGATGTTCTGGATTTATTTTTAATAGTTCATTTTCACCCTCTTTTTTATTTCTTTGTATTTCCCCTCCCTCCTTGGTTGTGTTTTCATCGATTTTTATTGTTTGAGGTTTTGCGGTTGTATTTCGCTCGATGTTTTGGGAACGAAGCTGGTCTATGTGCCACTTCCATTCCCTGCCATCGTCTACGGTTAGACGGTAGGACCAGGGGGCTGTTATTTGTGTGATTGTGGCTGGAAGCCAGAGAGGGTCCCCAGTGAATTTTTTTGCATAGACTAGGTCGCTGATTTCTAATGTGCGGTATCGGCTGGATGAGTCGGGGGGGGGGGGGGGTTTCACAGGTGTAATTTGGGTGCAATCTATCTAAATACGATCTGAGTTTCCTCCCCATTAATAATTCTGCAGGGCTCTTGTTTGTTATACTACTGGGGGTGATATGTTGTAGTATGAGTAAACGGTTTACCTTGTCTAAACCATCCCCATGGTCCATTTTTTTCTAGGCCTTCTTTTGTAAATCTGACCATTCTCTCGGCCCTACCATTTGCCACCGGGTGGGCCAGCATGGTTAGTGCATGGCATATATCTAAGGAAGCTAAATACTGTTCAAATTGTATCGCAGTTAGTTGTGGCCCATTGTCGGACAGTAGTACATCAGGCAACCCATGAGTTGCAAATAATTTGTTTAACTGCTTGACAACAGCATCGGTTCTCGTGGATGACATTACTATAACTTCCAACCAATTTGAGTATGCATCTACAACAGTCAAAAACATATGCCCACTAGTAGGTCCTGCAAATTCAATATGGATTCGAGACCAGGGGCCTCGTGGGGTCTCCTATTCTCATATGGGTGCTTGCAGTGGAGAGGGTCTAGTTCTCTGGCACTTATTATATGTAGCTACCCAGTATTCAATATCCTTGTCTAAACCAGGCCACCAGACATAGCGCCTAGCCAGGCTTTTCATTTTTACTATGCCTGGGTGGCCCTCATGAAGCATACCCAACACTTCTTTCTGCAGTCTGGAAGGAATTACCACCCAATCACCCCATAACAAACACCCCTTTTGAATTGACAGTTCAGTCTGTCTGGTCCGAAAAGGTTTAAAATGTTCAGTTTTTTGGTTTTCTGGCCAGCCTTTACCTACCCAATTCAAAATGCGGGCAGTCACTGGGTCTTTTGCGGTAGCTCTGACGACATCATTGGCAGACAATGGCAGTTCAGGGCAGGCCTCTATTTGTAGTGCGGCGGTAGTCAGAGCTGGGTCGTCTTCTGTTGTTGGCAATGGTACTCGACTTAATGCATCAGCATGGGTGATTGGTTTTCCGGGTTGATGCAGCAATGTATATGAGTATGCAGCTAGGAATTCTGACCATCTAGTCATTCGGGGGGATAAAATGTTCGGTGTAGGCTTGTTTCCCACCAGAATTCCTAGTAATGGTTTATGGTCAGTTACAATGGAAAATGTCCTCCCATAGAGGTACTCGTGAAAATGTTTAACTCCGGCGACGATTGCCAGGGCCTCTCTGTCTAGTTGGCTGTAGTTGCGTTCCACTTTGGAGAGCGTTTTCGAGTAAAAGGCGACGGGTGCCTCTCTCCTGTCGGGCAATTGGTGGCTCAGGATGGCACTGACTCCGAGTGGTGAAGCGTCACAGGTGACCATCAATGGGAGTGTGTTACTAAACTGAATAAGAATGGTGTCTGAGGTTAATACGTTTTTTATGCTTTGGAATGCTTTTTGTTCCTTGCAACCCAAGTCCAATTATTTTTTTATTCAGTAAATGATGCAATGGTTCTGCTATCGTTGCTTTGTGGGGGAGGAATACGTTATAAAAGTTTATTAGTCCCCAAAATGCTTGTAAGTCTGTTTTGTTTCTAGGTCTGGGTGTGTCTTTAATTGCTTTGACTTTTTTGTCTGTAGGGTGTATACCCTCTCCATCAATTAAATACCCTAAACATTTGACGCCATCAGCAACTAGACAGCATTTTTCCTTTTTAACTTTCAGGCCGGATTCTCTAAGTTTTATTAGCACTTCTCTTAGTCTTGCTTCTAATTGGGTCGTGTTTTTTGCTGAAATTAGGACGTCATCAAAGTATGGAACGACCCCTTTAATTCCATTTAATAGGCGTTCCATGAGGCTTTGGAAAACGCCTGGGGCAACGCTTACTCCAAATTGAAGTCTGTTACATTTGAATGCCCCCCTGTGAGTTACTATTGTCTGTGCCTCAGCTGTTATTGGGTCTACTGGAAGTTGTTGATATGCTTGGGCTAAATCGAGCTTGGCAAAAAATTTACCTCCCCCAAGTGAGTGCAGTAAGTGCTGTATGACTGGTACCGGGTATGCGCTTTGCTGCAACGCATGGATCAGGATAGCTTTGTAGTCTCTGCAGATGCTCACAGACCCGTCAGGTTTTACTGGTGTTACTATTGGTGTTTCCCACCTAGCATGGTCAATCGGTTCTATGACCCCTTGCGTGATTAATTTGTTTAATTGTTCATCTATTTTGGCTTTTAACGCAAAGGGTACTCAACTGGCCTTTAGCCTTCTAGCACCCCAGGTGCTATCTGGGGATCTAAACTAAAGGAAATTGGGGTCCCCCCGTACCTGCCTAGAGTGCCGTCGGAGACGTCCTGGAACTTGTGTATCAGCCATCACTTCTAGCATGGATTTCTTGCCACGTGCTCGGTCTCCACTTCAGGACGATCCCATCCTCGTCGCCAGTGTTCCATCCGGAAAAACGTGCGGTAGACCGGGTTCCAGTAAACAAGTCTTTATTTCAAACAAGCAACAGTAACAGAACGGCTGGCTAAAATGCGGCAGCCCTTTTTATACAGGCTTGCCTGCCGGCTTATAGCCAGTGACATTTCTTTAACTTTGCCGCCTTTAAGCGGCTCCCTGGATTGGTTCCTAGTGAACCAATCTGCTTTCGGCCTTTCTGGCCAATCAGAATGTTCAACTTGGACTCTTCCAAGTTATACAAAACATATTTAATCTCTAACTCCATTGCAACATGTAGGTACTGCTTTTCTTCCACTACCAAATTCCATTTCATCGTTTGAAACTTTTCTTTATTAATCCAATAACCTGACACAAAGGTTGCACATACAATGTTGCTATGAGCGCTGATTTGCTTCCTTAAAATGGTTCCCAGCATTTTTACATGATGCCTTGTTGTAAGTATTAATGGGAGTGTTTCATTTTCATCCTGTGAAGGAATTTTGAATGAGTCAGATCATTTGTACAACTGACCCAGTCCCAGCTACTGTAACTGATGACAGCTGTCTAAGCTCTTTGGGAAATAGCTTTCCTTATGCTTCTGCTTCTGTTTTAGGCTAGAGCCTGATCATTGTTTTTTATTACAAGTGCATTCGTGCTATATAGTACTCCCAATCTACTTCATTGTTTCAACAACTCACTATGGGCCTTTCTTCACTATCACCTAGCTAGCATCAGCAAAATACTGTACAGGCATGAAGTTTGAAGCCCCTAGTGCTGATTCCTATCTGGTCTCTAATGTCACCTGGCCTCCTCCTAAGATAATGGGTGACAGGTTCTTTTGAATAATATCAAAAGAAGAGGGATGCCACTGCTTGAGTGTCTTTAGTACAGTTAAGGATCACTTAAGACTGTCTCATTCATGAGTTGGTGATGACACGAAGGCAACATCATAAGATAGGAAAAAAAAGTTGCAGGGCATGTTTGTACTTTGGTTAACTGCAAGTTTAGAAGATGCAAGTTAGGACATGGTTTATATAAGGGTGAGAGAAAAGGATTGGTCCAAGAGCATTTAGCAAACTTTATAGCTAATTGCTTCACAAATTCTTAGCAGTATCAAACTAATGTGCACTTGGCACCCATCCACCCATCCATCCATATATACCCAGAAAGTACAGTAGTTCCTTTCTATCTGGAAGGGAAATCCCACCAAAGGAGATGTGAACCAACTGAAGCAGAAAACCTGGCTCCACCAGATGAGCAGAAACCACATCAGCACTATAGACAGGATGTGTCCAGGGAATAGCCTAAGAGCTATGGTCTGAATTGAGTAGTGAGACTGATTAGTTTGTCATCACATTAAGGTACAAGTTTAATAACCTAGTATGTTTTCAGACCATATAATTGTTATTCAGTTTAACTGCTCTAAGCGTTGACAGCACAGCAGGATTGGTTGCTATGAGTCTTTGTACTCTTGGAAAGCTGGAAAGGCTGGTCCTTCAGATAAACAAAACAAACCTCACCCATAGTATTAAAGTTAGGAGACCAAATCAGCAAGTTCTGCAATGCAATTCAGCAGGCTTCTTACTCTTAACATCTTACCCAAGTTTCATAGCAAACTCAGAGATCTAATTAACATTTAGTAAGGTGGCTACTTCAACATTCCTCATCTAAGGTAGTTTCATGCTATATCATCCACTTCCCCAGCCAAGTTAGGAGTTGCCATCTCATGAATTCACGTAATTGTTGTAATCCAACAGTAGTTTTGGTTGGACTTGTGCCATTTGCAAGATGGAATTTTTAAACTCTAATGAGAAGTACCAGCTGCAGCCAATTAATTTGAGACTTGCAATGAACATCTATAAACAAGTCTCAGATCATTTGATTCATCCATCTTCATCCTTCATTAGATTTATACCCCATCTTTTCTTCACCAGCTCAATAACAGCAAATATAGCACTTGTCCAATTCTTCTCGCGACAATAAACCTGTGCTGTAACTATATACTCATATGTTGCTAAAATTGATTGAAAGAAACTGAAGATTTTAAAGTGTTTAGTTTCTTCAAGTTAATTATGCATTTCAAAAATGGTGAAAAATAAGACAATTTGTATGTTTTAAGTAGCACCTAATTGCTTCAAAACAGAAAGAAAGCAAATGAAGACTACACCAGTTAATTATTCCCATGCCAATTAATAGAGCATTGTATTTACTAACGTGAGTTGTGTAATAAATATGTATAAATAAAGGTAGGATCGAAATCAAATGAATACATAAATTGCTACTTCAGTACATGAATGTCCAGTAGTTTTGAATACTAGTTAATGCAGCTAATGATATTTTCATTTCATGTTTCCATTTATATTTTTGCTTTCCTCCAGGAGCTCATGATATTATTTTAACACATCCTCCTTCAGTTTTTATCCACCAAAACAAAATAGAGTGGGCCATAAGATCTTGATTGGCACAAAGTCACTTCGTGAGCTTTTGTGGCTGACAGTAAACTTGAATCTGGGCCTTCTCTTCTAATCCAAAACCCTAACTGCTACACCAATCTGGCCTCCACATCATGGGACAATATTTTCTATGTGGTTCTATTTTTGACTTCCTAGTGCCATTGATAGAGATGGGTATTGTGCTGACTTTAAGTATATGTTTAATACATACCTATAATGTGCCATCAAAAAAACTCCTATGTGGACTGTGGTAAAGGTGAACCTACTTTGAATCAACTCAAACTTCTGGTGACGACAACCATGCAATTTTTTTGGCCATTGTATAGAAATGGTTTGGTCTTGCATTTCGATGTTTTTTTTTTACTTTCAGTCCTGCTCTAATGGTTCCCATCCAATTACTCATCCAGCCCAACCCAATCTAGCTTCTAACCCTTAGAAGGTTGACAGGACTGCCACCTGCTGCTTACCTCCACTGTAAATACTGATAATCAGAACATTGTAAAATACTCATTTAGCAACATCTCAATATCTTTTGAGATACCGAAATAAATGAAAGTGAGACAAGACAGTTGAAGGATCAAGAGTTAATTATGAAAGCAAAAGGGTACCTTAATATTTGAAATGCTAAGACTCTCGCAGACTCTAGATCAGGATTATATCCTGAGTCTCCAGAACTTGCCAACCTACAAATCTAAGAGATCTCATTCAGTAAGTAACATTCAGAGAGCCATCTTAATACTTTCAAAAAAATGCATGCCAAATGTGAAGGGCCACTAATTAACAAGTCCTCCCCGACATAAATGAGTTCTCACTCACTAGCCAAGTGTTCAGTTGATTAATCTGCCAATTAAACTGATTCAGTCTTGTAACCCAATTATCTCTGCACCTAAAATAGCAGCTCTCTTTTTAATTATGTAAAAGTATTATTATGTTTATACAGCATTTAGCATGTTTAAAGCCTTTCACATCCTGATCTGCATCTCAGAAATGCTTGCCAGAGTTTTATAAGCGGGTTTCATTATTCTTTTATTGCAGATAAAGGGATGAGGGAGATTTAGACCAGAAATTAGAAGAAAACCACCCACAGCTCACACTCTGAACCACTCCTCCATGCTAGAACTTTCATGTCTCTGATATATGAAGTTAAAAGTACATTTTTTGTAGTCTGTCTAGGTTCAGGGGGTTTTCCGACATCTGAGAGTCAGCATGGAGACTGTTTGAATTCACATTCCTCAAAATTCTTCAATTTATGAATGATCAATTCCAGAATAAATTGTCCCTTTTGACTTTGTCTTGCTTAAATCATTAGTTGATCACCCCCACCCCAGTATAAGTGGGTAGGTCACACAGTTGAATGCTAGTCACCATTTAGGGACAGAGAAAGAAAAATGGATCAAAATTGGATCAAAATAGATACAATATTGAAAAGAGAAAGAGCCAAAGACAAATCTAGATAGATTTAGTATGTGTTTATCTACAGATGTGTGTAGTTGTGCTTGTTGTAGCAGAAGCTGCTACAGAACAAATTTTGTACAGCATTTTCTATTTATATCAACAGAGACCTTTTGGATTATTTGCTACTTACTTTTACTTCCAGTGAATATTTGCATCTTCTGGAACTTTCTACATCTGGAGAATAGAGATCTGAGCTTTCTTATCATTTACTTAGTGATTAAGACATTGGCTGTCAATTGGAAGGTTGACAGTTTGAGACTCAAGCACCACAGGCTGGGGTGAGCTTCCTTTCCTGCCACAGCTCTTGCCAACCTAGCAGTTCAAAAGCATGCAAATGTGAGTAGATAAATGGGTACCACTTTGATGGGAACAGCATTCCACGGAATTTGATGTACAGTCATGCTGACTATACATGACCATGGAAGCATCATCAAACCATGTTGGCTCCCTTAGCTAAGAAACAGAGATGAGCACCATGTCCTAGATTCAGATTTGACTGGGCAGGGGAAACCTTTACCTCTTTTTCTGGCAAGACACTTAAGTGAATTGCAGATAATTTGAATTACTTGTTACTGAGGTCTGTTTCCCTCTCCCCCTCACCCCCCAACTCTGACTTTCTTAACCTCATGAAAATAATGCCTTTTCTAGGATGTCTCCAATTCTTTTTCACACTATAGATGAAGAATGATCGTGGAAAACTATCATTAAAGGCATTTCTAATCAGAGCACTTTGCTTTGCTGTAAGCTCAAGTTTCCCTAGTCTGTAGAATGGTCAAATGGAAGCTAAAGCTCCCACTCCTCCATAGATGTCATAAAAACAACTGGAAAGAATCATCTTTCAACATGAGGACTACATTCAAAGCCACCACCAGACTCTTCACGATCCCATAATATCAGCAGCATCCATTCAGGGAGTGGATTTCTTTCTGGCTTTGCAGTTGTAAAGTTCAAACCTTAGTAAAACCTATTTTCTTTGACCTCTTGAAGCTTGTGGGAGGTTCAACACTTTTTTGGCTTAAGGAATATTTGCCTCACCCAACTCTCAGCTTTGGGGTTTCAGCTGCCTTAGCTGGTCTTTCAAGGGGGAAGATAGCTTGATGGATTTGAGCAGGGTTGGGATTCAAATTTTTTAACAACCGGTTCTGTGGGCATGGCTTATTTGGTGGGCGTGGCTTGGTGGTCATGTGACTGGCTGGGCGTGGCCAACTCCACATCACTCACATCAAGGCACGCACCTCCTTGCATGGCCTCTCATGACTGTGGGGATGCTGCAACAGTCGTAAGTGTGAAAAGGGGTTTTTTTCAGTGCCACTGTAACTTTGAATGGTTACTCCAGCAAAGGAACAAAAAAAAAAACTCCAGAGAAGTTCCAGAGACAAGAAATCTGGTCCTGCCAAGAATGTAATAAGGATTAACAGAGAGGCAGTTTTTGTAAGTAACACCAGAATGTTTCCTTCCTTCCTTCCTTACAGGATTAGGCCAGTAATTTCTTCTAACAACCGGTTCTCCAAAATGCTTTAGAATGTTAACAACTGGTTCTAGAGAACAGGTGCAAACTGGTAGAATCCCACCCCTGGATTTGAGCCCAGGAAGTGCTTAAAGGTTTTGCCTACAACCAGGCCAGTGCGCACAACTTAAAATAAGGACATGGGAGAATGACATCTTGTGAGAAATGGCTGGATAAGGGGATTTGGGTTTCTCCAGGACCTGAGACAGCTCAGTAAACTTATGACCACAATTAAGCTCAAAATTTATGTTTCTGAGATAGTTGTTAAATTAATTTTCCCCCATTTTACAACCTGTCTTTCACAGTTGTTGAGTGGACCTCTGCAATTGTTAAATTCGTAACACGATTCTTAATGGAATCTGGTTCTCCTATTGATTTTCCTTGTTCAAAGGTTGCAAAATGTGATCACATGACCCTAGGACACTGCAGCTGTCATAAATATGAACCAATTGCCAAGCATCTGAATTTTGATCATGTAACCATGGCACACTACAACAGTTGTAAGTGTGAAAAGCAGTCATAAGTCACTTTTTTCAGTGCTATTGTAACTTTGAACGGTCACCAAATGAATGGTTATAAATTGAGAAATACATGTATGGGACAGTCTTCATCATTCCTCAGTATTTCCCAGGTCCATTTATACTGGCATTGTCTTAGGAATAACTCAGGGCAGCGCCCAATTAAAGCAACAACACAGTGAAATGTATACATTCTAAAAACAGGGGTGTCCGGCAGTGCTCCATTCAAAATCCAAGAAAAAAATACTTAGACTCTTTAATTTAGAGAAAAGTTATCTTTTACTGAAAGTGAAGTGGTACCAACCAGAGAATTCTGAATCTGAGAAATTAGGCTCACTTTGTAAATCACATATACAAAGTGATGGAAGTGTTCCCACCCCCAATAGTTCAGATGAAACTTCCAATAAGAAATTGTGAATATGATCATGTGGGCATATTCAGGTGATGATGAGGCCTCTGTCCGTTGACCTTGGCATACTTTGATAACAGGTTGCAGTTGCGCAGAGAAAAAAAAGCTAAGCGAGAAATAGAAACCTAACTCTGATGTATGCTTCTCCCCCCTCATTTACACAACAGAAAAACATAACACCTCCAGCTCACTTCCCAGACTCATCCCATCCTCCCCTCCCCCCCATTTCTTATGACAACCGAAAGATGCAAAGCGACAGTAGAAGATCTTGAAGGCTGACATTTGGCCCTCCTAGAAAAAAGAAAACTATCAATCCTAGAAGAGTGAAAGGAGAAAATATAAAGACAATAATTAATCATTAGACAATTACAAAGGAATACACTCCTAGGGCGAAATGCTTTGATCAACTTAGCGGCTTTAACATCGGTTTCATTAACCCATTCAGCTTGTGAAGAAGGGAAATGTTTCCAGGCTACAAGATACTGGAGCCAACCTCTCCATTTACGAGAGTCCAGAATTCCTTTAACTTTAAGATGTTGTTCACCTTCAATCAGTATTGGTACAGGAGGGTCAGCCTGGATGGGTCTTAAATCAGAAGTATGTTCAGGTTTTAACAAACTAACCTGGAAAACCCGGTGAATTTGTTGAAGCGTTTTCGGTAAGTTCAGCTGGACTGTTACAGGATTTATAATCCATTCAATCGTGAAAGGACCAACATATTTTGGACCAAGCTTTTTTGACTTTTGAGTGGTTTGCAGGTATCTGGTGGACAGGAAAACTTTGTTGCCTACTTTATATAATTTCTGTGGAGATCTCTTGTCTGCAAATTTCTTATGAGCTTGATGAGCCTCATCTAATGCTTTACGTGTTACTGGCCAGTTAAGTTGGAGTTGAGTTATCCATTCATCCAACGAATGGATGTTAGGCCTTTCATGAGGAAGTTCAGGTATGGGTACAAAATCTTGTCCTGAAGCCACTTTAAATGGAGTAAATCCAGTACTACAATGTACGGAGTTGTTATATGCCACTTCAGAAAATGGTAGTAAGTCGGATCAGTTATCTTGTTGATAATTTATATAACATCTAAGATACTGTTCTAACACTGCGTTAATCCTCTCACAGGCCCCATTGGTTTGGGGGTGATGGAGCTTAAGTCCTGGGCAGAGCCTATCAACTTCAGGAACTCTTTCCAAAAATTTGAGGTAAATTGGACCCCTCTGTCAGAGATTATGCATTCTGGAACGCCATGTAACCTATAGATATGTGAAATAAACAGTTTAGCCAACATCTTAGCAGATGGAATCTTGGAACAAGGTATGCAATGTACCTGTTTGGAAAACAAATCGGTTACCACCCAAATAACCGTGTTTCCACTGCTTTCGGGTAATTCTACTATGAAGTCCATAGAGATTTCCTTCCAGGGGGCTGTTGGTCTAGCTACATTTTGTAACAACCCTGCCGGCTTACCAGGAGGTCTCTTTGCCGAAGCACAAATTGGACAGCTAGCTGCATAAGCTTCAATGTCCTTCTTCAAAGTAGGCCACCAGAATTGCCGCTTAACCAGGTGTAAGGTTTTCACAAATCCAAAGTGACTAGCTGTTTTGGAATCATTAGCTTGTTGTAGTATTTGGCCCCTCAGCACCTGTGGCACATACAATTTGGTCTCTACCCAAGCCAGACCATCTCTAACTGTATAGTCATTCGAATGAGCCAAGAACCAATCATCAAGTTTTAAAGCTTCTTTTAGTTGTTCGGTCAAGTCATTCAATAAATCCACTTCTTGTTTCTTCTTTTGGGCTCTGGTGATCATTGGGGCGGCTAGATGTTTGGTCGAAACAATTGGACTTATCACCTCCTGGCGAATACTATTATATTGGGGTAGTCTAGAGAGAGCATCCGCCATGAAACTCTTCCCCCCTGGAATGTACTTCAGTGAAAAATTGAATCGCTTGAAATACTGGGCCCAGCGAACTTGTTTAGGGGACAGCTTCCGAGGCGTTTTTAAGGCTTCCAATTTTTTATGATCAGTCCATACCTCAAATTGATGTTTTGCTCCTTCCAGCAAATGTCTCCAGGTCAGTAAGGCCCAACGAACTGCAAAAGCCTCTTTTTCCCAGACGTCCCACCTTCTCTCGGTTTCAGACAGTTTATGGGAGGTATACGCACAAGCCTGTAAGGTCCCTTTCTCATTGACTTGAAGTAACACCACTCCAAAGGCCACATCACTCACATCAGCTTGGATCACGAAAGGAGCCTCCATATCCGGGTGCTTTAGCACTGGTTCTGCAGCAAACAGTCGTTTTAGCTTTTCAAAACCTGCTTGGCACTCCATGGACCACTCCAACGGCTTGCTTGGCCTTGGCTTCACCTCCCCTTTTGTTTTTAAGAGATGGGCATTGTTATCTTAGCAAAAGTCAGGATAAATTGCCGGTAAAAGTTTGCAAATCCCAAGAAACTTTGAAGTTGTTTTCTGATACGTGGTGGAGCCCATTCCAATACAGCACGCACTTTCTCTGGATCCATTTCTATGCCCTCAGATGAAATGCGATATCCCAAATAGTCAATTTTCTCTTGATGGAATTCACACTTGGATAGTTTAGCATACAACTTAGCGGCACACAGTTTCTGTAGAACCGACCGCACCAGTTTCACATGTTCATCCAGAGTTTCCGTGTAGATAAGGATGTCATCAAGATAAACCAGAACCCCCCTGTATAAATGTTCATGTAACACCTGATTGATCATCTGCATAAATGCAGCTGGGGCCCCTTGTAAACCAAAAGGAAGAATGTTGAATTGGAAGCAACCCATCGGGCAGTTAAAAGCGGTCTTCCACTCATCCCCTTCCTTAATTCGAATTCGGTAGTATGCTTCTCTCAAATCCAACTTCGTAAAAATCTTCCCCTTGGCTAGGTGGGCCAACATGTCCTTCATCAAAGGCAGGGGGTACACGTTTTCCACAGAAATGGCATTCAAATTTCTGTAGTCCACCACCAAGCGTTTGGAGCCATCTTTCTTTTCACGGAACAACACGGGGGCTGCTACCTGGGGCCTAGCAGGTTGGATGAAACCATGTTCCAGATTTTTATCTATAAACAATCTTAGCTCCTCCAATTCCCATGGTGTCATCGGTTTCGGGAGCTTCACCCCAAGCAAAATTTCAATAGCACAGTCTGTTAACCGGTGAGGTGGGAGCTCAATCGAGGCTTTCTCACTGAACACTTCCTTTAAATCGCAATACTCTTTTGGAATTTTCCCCTCCCCTTTCACGGGTTCGGTACCTGTGGAAGCTATTTCAATCAGAATCTGAAGCTTCGGCTGAGATATCCCCTTTTTTTCCTGTCGCTGCTTGGTGCGTATGCGCAACAACCCCTTTTTCCAGTTAACCTGGGGGTTCCATTTTCAAAGCCATGGCAATCCCAGTATTAATGGTTGCTCCATCCCAGGGACCACATTAAAGCGCAGAGTCTCATCATGTTCTTCCATGATCATTTCTATAGGTTCCGTGATAAAATGTGCAGGGCAACCTCCAGCCACTGATCCATCTAATTGGGCAAAGGAAATGGGCATCTTTAAAGGTTTTAGTTTTAAGTCCATTTTCTCCACTACTTCCATGTTGATTATACACCTTGTGCACCCAGAATCTAATAGGGCTAGCATTTCCCCTTCGACCCCTGAATTGGGTATCCTCAACTTCACCGGAATGATCATAGGGCCTACGCTTAGACTTACCAGGAAGTCTTCTTCCGAGTCGAAATCGTCCTCCTCAGGGGTAACCGGGGTTTCTGATTCCTTTCCCGTGGGAGGGGCGACCTCTGCCATCTCTTTCGACTTTAGTGCCACTTTGCAAGGTTTCGCTGGGGATTTTTCAGGTTTCTTCCCTTCTTTTGGCACCCCCTTTGGTTCCAGCTTGACTTGGCAGTTCACAGCCCAGTGACCTTCCTTCCCACATCGAAAACAGGCAAAGGGGTTGGGTCTTGCCGTCACTCCTCCCCTCTGAGGTTTGGGGACCTCTTGAGGATGGGGGGGAAGGTTTGCTCCACCCAGAACCTCCCCACCGTCTGCTTCGGGTTAAATCAATTTCTACTTCTGCCAGCAAATACCACATCTGCAAGTCATTGGGGGTCTCTTCTAGCAATGCATCTCTGGTACACATCTTCGTTTAAACCATCTTTAAATGCTTCTATCAGGGCTTCCTGGGACCAGCCTTGGATATGACCTGCTAACTGTCTAAACTCTTGGGTGTAGTCAGCCACTGACCTCCGCCCCTGATCTGGGCCTTGCACTCTGCCAATGGGTCCTCAAATCTAGCTCGCAGTGCAGTCATGAACAGGTTATAATTCATCAACTGGGGAGCATTATCATTATGCAGGGTCACCCTCCACTCTGCAGCTCTTCCCTCCAGAGCCCTGATAACACATCTCACTTTGGCTGCTTCTGAGGGAAAATCCTCCCCATATTCTCCCATATAGCTCCAAACTTGGGCTAGGAAAAATCCCAAGGTTTTGGGATTCCCCCCCCCCCCCCCCCCGTATCTTATTTCCAACGGAGGCAGCCTCGGAGCTCTATGCCTTCTAGGAATTACACCTCCCGCTGAGGACCACAGGGCTGCTGCTGGATCAGGTTGATTTATGGGAGAGGGGGCTGCTCTGCTTCTTCTAGCTGGGGCTACTCCCCCTTCCCCTTCATACCTTTATGCAGCGTGGGGTTGTTCAAAGGCTTCATTCAGGAGTCTCCTGGCTTGATCCAGTAAGAGTTCTCTCTTTTCCCTCTCTTGCCATGGCTCCTCTTTTCCACGCCGACGGGTGGTGGTGATCCCGGCAGGGGGTCCTTCTCCGGATCTTTCCAGCCAACCCCCTCCGACCATCTGGGCTTCACAGCTGGATCCTCTTCCAGATTGAGCTCTGCTAACGATTGGGTTTCCTGTATCAGCAAAGAATCTTGCCCTCCAATGGCTCCCAGATCTTCCTGGTCACTAGTTGAAGATGACATGATGTTCAGGCCCCCTCGGAAGAAAGTTGGGTGTTTTCTCCAGGTAGGCTGGTAGAGTTGAGATTCAGAATAATGTCAGGCGGTGCTCCATTCAAAATCCAAGAAAGAAATACTTAGACTCTTTAATTTAGAGAAAAGTTATCTTTTACTGAAAGTGAAGTGGTACCAACCAGAGAATTCTGAATCTGAGAAATTAGGTGCGTAAATCACATATACAAAGTGATGGAAGTGTTCCCACCCCCAATAGTTCAGATGAGACTTCCAATTAGAAATTGTGAACATGATCATGTGGGCATCTTCAGGTGATGATGAGGCCTCTGTCCATTGACCTTGGCATACTTTGATAATGGGTTGCAGTTGCGCAGAGAAAAGAAAGCTAAGCGAGAAATAGAAACCTAACTCTGATGTATGCTTCTCCCTCCCCATTTACACAACAGAAAAATGTAACACCTCCAGCTCACTTCCCAGACTCATCCCGTCCTCCCCTCCCCCCTGTTTCTTATTATAGCCGAAAGATGCAAAGCGATAGTAGAAGATCTTGAAGGCTGACAAGGGGTCTCTGAGCTGGCTGGGGAATTCTGTGATTTGAAGTCCACCAGTCTTAAAGTTGTCAAGGTTGGAGACCCCTGTTCTAAAAAATAATGGAATTTAAAAACAATTCCACCAAAGGCAATTCAATAATCAAAACCATAATCCAGAATGCTTCTGACCCAATGCCTGAGGGGACAGACAGACCTTCAAGATAGGTCCAAGGCCTGCCAGATCTCAGAGGGAATGCTATTTTATAAGGCTGGTCAACATCAAAAAAGGCACGTCTCCTGATTCCCAGAAGATGACCTTATTTAAGAGGTGGAATCCAGAGTATGACAATCTTCTCTGATCTTATTGGAGGGGCAGAGATAATCACTGACAGATGGTCCTACAAACAATCAGGTCGTGTACCATGAAGGGCTTTAAAGGTGAGAATCAGTATGCAGAAGCCCACTGGCAATTAATGTGACTTGCAAAGTACCAATGTTACATAGCTGCAACCAATGTGAACTCCTAAATACCTGTGTGGCTGCATTCTAGACCAGTTGTTGCTTGCAGGTATTGTGTTGGTTTGTAGGAAGAAGGAAGAGAAGATGATTGCAAACTGTCTTCAAAGAGTTTGGAATGAATTATTGTAATAGAAACAGCAATGTGGAAGTGTTCACACAGTGTTCCTGTGTAATTAAAAAAAGAATATGATCAACTGCCAATTATAATAGTCTAAATATTTCACGTGCAGTACAAAAAGTGAGAACTAAATGATTTTTATAATGTGTTAGGCTAATAGAGGCCATTAGGTTGTTTGGTTACATTCAGTCACTTGTGGACCAGCATTGAACAATGCTAGTGCTAAATCAGATCATAAATATCTGAGACCTTAAATAAATGGAGTACTCATTTAAATACCTATATTTCAACTGACTCCATCTGTTTTCTGAAATTCAGGTTCAATTTGGCTAAATTCAAATCAATATTTTTTTTGTCTGGAACATTTGGACATTTCAAATGCTGTCCAAGGAAATTAGGCTCATCTTGTAGTAGACTAGGCAGCCCACCTTGTCAAGGACCACAATTAGGGTTGTTCTTGTTCCATATTTATCAATAGCTCTCGAGACAGATTCTGTAGCACAGGGATGTTTTTTTAGCCGTATATGGCACATACCAGCTGAAATAACTTGACTTCAGTTATTCCTATTCACTTTTAATCTCCAGTTTAGCTCACCCTATAGGGCTGGTTTTGTTCAGAAACAGTATAGAATGTGACATTACATATATTATCATATATTAAATAGATAAGATGAAGTATCAATAAAGTGTTGGATTGGCACCAGCAATGCACAGATTCTAGACCACAGATGCTCTTTGGGTGACTCTGGGCCACCCAGTCAGTCATTTAAGTAAACCAAACTTGGAAAACAAAGACAAACAAATTAATACTACTTTTATTATAAGGTTACAATAACAGAATCTTTTAAATCTGAATACACCTCCTCCCTTCTTCCCTTTATCTTAGTGAAAATTATGGAGGGTCATATCTGAGATGCTTTCTCATGTTACATTTCAGCCAAAAACTCAGATTTCTTTGATCTCACTGCTGTCTTGGTTGCAGCTCTTCCTTCTGTTCCTCAAGGTTATTCCCTCTTCCCTCTTCATTTATGCTGATTGGCATAAACAGAAAGTTGTTGCTGTGGGGGAAGGGGGAGAATGTGGGTAGGATAGGAGAAAGGACTTCTATCTAAAGTACCTTGAGTTCAACAAATAATAAATAAATGTATATAAGGGTGTTCCAATTCCAATTTAGAATGCTGCATTTGAAGTTAATATGGCTGCCCCTTTGCTATCATTTAAGACCCATCATACCAGACGAAAGGCTTGGTGTGGAGGGGTGAGTGTCAAAATGTCAGGTTGACAGAAGCAATCTCATAATCAAATCCCCACCTCTCTTTAACATGTATAACTTTCTTTGTGGAACAGTGTATTTACTATCTATCCAATGCCTGCTTTATTTTAATTCCCAGAAAATACATATTACATATTCCAAGTATTTTTGACATAATTTTAATTTTCTTGACTGTTTTGTGTTCGGTGACCTTTGAATAGATTCTGCTGATTGGTATTCAATAAGAAAGAGTGCTTTAAATAAATTGGAGTTTACATTTTTTTTCCCTACAAACATTGCTTACTTAACCTTGCACTTTAAAGGCAGGATACCTAACAAAAATATTTACTTGCCTCCTTGCTAAAATATTCTACCTGGAAATGTCAGGAATTTAATCTGGCACCGTCTACATGGAAAAGGTGTGTTCTGCTGCCAGATTATTGACCCTCCCATGTTGGGCACCCTGGCATTGATCAATTTGATGGTGTTTCCCTAAGTTATGAAAGGATGAAAGGTTTTTCTGTAGGGTAAAGTTTAGCTGAGAGTTTTGGATTTTGGATTCAGAGGAATAACAACCCTTCCAGTTGCTTTGCTTGTTATGTCTCCAGTCAAACCTCTTTCCTTGACCTGCTGACTGTAACTTTGCAGCCATATTAGTAATTGCTGTATTTTCATATTTATTTGTTCTATTTATATAGCCTCTCATCTCACGTTTGTGATACTGAGTGGCTCACTTCATGAAAAAAATAACAAAAAAACCCTAAAACACACACAAGTAAATAGCCAAAACACAAAAACCATTTAAACCAAATTAAAACAGTTAAAAAGAACTGGCCATAAAACATAAATAATAAAATAAAATAAAAATAAAATAATAAAATAAAATAAAAACAATGAACCATGAAACCTAATATTTTTGTAAAGTGTTTTTGGTCCTCCAGAGAAAACAGTATCTTCTGTCTCAAAGATACATTTGAGGGTCAATGAAAAAGAAAAACCACAGGTCATAATGCCCGAAACTAACTGTGGCCAATCCACTCTATTTATATCTTATTTTTCATAGCAAGTAGCACCACAATGCTTGCACACACATGCACAGACATGTGCAGACATAAACACACCGACCAGAATAAAGTAGTTTCTATCCCTGCTTGTAGATTACTTTTTAAAACTACCTGATTTTAAAAAAAAGACATTGTGTGTGTGTATGTATGTATGTATGTCATTATAGTTGTGCTTTTAAAGTTGTAGCAACATTTTGTCAGAATCTCATCTGCCATCATCAGGCTTCTGTATTGGGTTCATCTGTTGTATACACAAGCCTGATGATGGCAGATGAGATTCTGCCGAAACGTTGCTACAACTTTAAAAGCACAGCTATAATGATGTGAGAAAATACCCGAAAAAAGCTGAATACCATACACACGCACGCACACACACACACACACACATGGTATTTAGGCTTCTTTGGGTATTTTCCCACATCTTAATATTTGTGCTCTTATTACAGCGACGTTTCGGCAGAATCTCATCTGCCATCATCAGGCTTCTGCATTGAGTTTGTCTGTGGCGAACTCAATACAGATGAACTCAATACAGAAGCCTGATGATGGCAGATGAGATTCTGCCGAAACGTTGCTACAACTTTAAAAGCACAACTACAATGACGTGAGATAATACCCAAACAAAGCTGACAAAAATCTAAGTCATTGGGAGGGGGGAAAGAGGGAAGAGGCAAGGAAGATTTGAGAGTCTTTCAAAGAATACAAGGTTTTAATATGGAAGGTTGCCTCGTATGGAGGCATTATTACAAAGAATATATAGTAGACATATCTTCCTGTTTTATTTATTTGAGAGTATTCAGTGGTGTTTATATAAGCCTAAGATTGAAAATCATGCTTGTCAGATGGTATGTCTTTTCTATCCTGTTCTACAGAGTAGAGAATTGATCTCTGCAGAAAGCCACCTGAAGAGACTAGAAGCATTTGAAATGTGGATTTACAGGTGGCTGTTACAAATAAGTTGGGTTGTCAAAATCAGAAATGAGGAGGTGATAAGTGATCTGGGAAAGTCAAGAAAAACCATCAGAACCATAAAAAAGCAAAAGTTATAATATTTTGGACACGTGATGTGATATTCAAAAAAATATGGCACACTTCACTTAATTCTCCAATGAAAGATTGAAGGCACAGAAGATCCAGGCAGAAGAAGAACATCATGGCTTCAAAATCAAAGCCCATGTCCCACTGCACCAACAGATGCAAAGAGGATGTAAAATGTTAAAAAACGTTGGAAAACACTATACATCCGTTGTGTACTCATTGCATACGTGTTTCATACGCTCTATCCGTCAAGCATCCGTCCACTGAGATTTCATCCGCGCAAGAAGTTTTGAGCTGCACAAAACTTTGTGAATGGATGAACTTTCCACCGTGTACGATGTAAATCCGCGACATATGAGCAACAAACGTTCTATGTCCGTTTATCATCCGTTAAACATCCGCTATATCCTCTCTGCATTCTCTGGGCATTCCCTCAACTCATATCCGCTGCAGCTGAAAACGGAAAGAGGGAGGAAACAAAAGGTACACGGAACGTCTACACAGCGTTAGTAGCACAGAAATAGAAAGGATGCACAGTGAACGGTTTGCATCCTATATACATCCTCTAGCCTTCCTATGAACATCCGTTTAACATCCCTGCTCCATCCTACCCACGTCTGTTCTTTTCCTTTCTTTTCCGTTCTGTTTATACAAATTTTCACCACTTTTTTGGAGCAGATGACAATGGATGGAGCACCCCCGAAATTTTGCTTGGCCGCTGTGTCCTTTTTGCATACATTTTGCATCCGTCGACCAGTGGGACCTAGCCTTAAGGGACTGGTTTGGACAAAATTCAATAGCACTTTTTGGTGCAACTATTGATAAAAATAGGATCGCCAACATGATTGCCAATGTCGATGATAGATATGGCACAAGAAGAAGTGGTGTTTAACAGAAATATCTTTACCTACAATTACTAAGATGCCTTGAAGATACCATGATTGTTTTATAACATCCAATATAATTTTACAATCTCAATAAGCCCCAGAATCCTGTTTCCTCATTCTGTCAAGGATAATGACCTAAAATTCTAATCTGATTTTTTTTTTTAAACTATCCTTGTCTGTCTCCAATAGAAGCCAATTTTCATAAATTAGTACCCAGGAAATAAATCTGTTGTAATATTATTACAGTGCCTTTTCCTCCTACAGTGGCATTTAAAGAACATTTTCCTCCCACAGGGGCAGCTGCCATTAGCAATAACAACCAGTCTATGCCACCCCTCCCCAAGAAAGAATTATAGTACTAAGTTAACCTTAATCCATTGATTTAATAACACTGTACTTTAAATACTAAGCAGTATATTCCTTTGATACCCAGATACACTAACAAGTGATAAGATAAAGACAATTGTTTGTGTGTGTGTATTTATTCGCTTTATTTTATTTATTCAACAATGCTATTGCTCTCAGCAGGGCAAATAGCTGCTTTGTATATTTAAGAGTATATTGCACATTTTTTGTATTTGTACATTCTACTTACTTTGTATGATGTGTATTTAATATTTAAGAATGATTTTCTTGTTGCTGCATCTCACTCATTTACATGATGCATATCCTCACATTTCCAGACACACAGACATAGCACATACTCTTTTGCATATCCTGATATGAACTTATGTTTTCTGAACTTTGTTCAGGAAGTTGTGATTGACTAGGTTAGGGGAAACTGGTTATTTTGAGCTTACTGATTCCCACAAAGCAGGCTGAATGATTAGCAATCCTGTGTATCAGAAGGGGAAGATATATTATTTTGTATGCTGTTGACAAGAGTTTAGCTTAGCTCAAATGATCACAGAACATATAGAGCAGGGATCCTCAAACTTGGCAACTTTAAGACTTGTAGACTTCAGCTCCCAGAATTCTCCAACCAGCTGGCTGGAGAATTCTGGGAGTTGAAGTCCACAAGTCTTAAAGTTGCCAAGTTTGGAAATCTCTGATATAGAGTATGGCTAATTCCCCTTTGAAACTGATTTGGAAAGCTCATGAAAATGCCAGTTAAATGATGGTCTGCTTTAACAAGCAGCAGTGAGCAATCACACTTTTCCAAGGTCCAAAGCAATATTTTCAAATAACTTTTGAAGCCTGCCCAAACTAGCATGTGAGGTATAAGGGGGAAAAAAGATTTTGCTCCTGTAGATTCTCCCAGGGCCATATTTCCAGGTGGTACAGAAGCATTTCAGGTGAAATAGTTTTGTTTGATGCTATCCATAGAATAATTATTTAGAATTCCTGTGCAGATAGATGTTCCACATGATATTTTTTCTCTTATGATCTTAATATCCAACTGCATTTTAGGACTTACTAAAGATACAATTCAAATCTGAATCTGCAAGGGGGGTCACGGTAATACAGTAAAACAATAATCTCCATAAAAACTGGATATGCTAGAAGGCAAAGTTTAAGCCTATCTCTCTCTGACATGCATGTATGTAAAAACTACAGCGGGTCATTTAAAGTGGTGTAGCTTCAATACAGGGCTAAATTGACTTGTTTGATTAGAGAGGGAGAAAAAACTATTTTTATAGAAGACTGGAAACTTTTTATGGACTTTTTGCTTTATGAATAGTGTTGTCTATGGAATATCCTTCTAAAAGCCAGTGTTATATCTGGGTCTATAGAAGAGCTGTTAAAGGTAGATGCAGAATAGAATAGAATAAAACAGAATAGAATAGAATACTTTATTGGCCAAGTGTGATTGGACATATAAAGAATTTGTCTTGGTGTAAATGCTCTCAGTGTACATAAAAGAAAAGATAAGTGTGCATACATATATCTGCTGTGCGTGTGCATGCAATATCCTCAAATTAAAAGCACTGTATACACTGAGGGAGCACTTTTGACTGCAGTTGTTACCATCACTTCTGTTGTGTTGCGGGAAAGAGACTCGAGACCAAGCGTAGCTCCTGGCCAGGGCTTTCATTCTGACGATGCCTGGATATCCCTCATGCAGCATAGCCTTGTTCTCTTGTTCATAATGTCTCCGGGACCACCACTCTGTCCCCCCATAATATGCAACCCCTTTGTGTAAAAAGTTCAGTCTGACGGTTCCGGAAGGGTTTAAAGTGTTCGCCGCCATAGGTTTCTGGCCACCCGTTTTCCACCCAATTCAAAACTCACACCAGTTGCCTGTCTTTAATAGTCTCTCTGGCAATGTCTGACACAGTCATGGGTGGGTTGGGTAGTGTTTCTATCTGTAGTATAGATGTGGTGGGTGCTGGGTCGTCTTCCTGGTCTGGTATGGGGGAGCGGCTCAGTGCGTCTGCGTGTGAGATGTTTTTTCCTGGTCGGTGTATTAATTGATAATTGTAGGCAGCAAGGAATTCGGACCACCTTGTCATCCGGGGTGACAAAATGTTTGGGGTGGCCTTGTTCCCTGCCAGTATTCCTAGGAGTGGTTTATGGTCAGTGATAAGTGACAAAGTCCTACCGTATAGGTATTCATGGAACCGCTTCACGCCGGTGATCGCTGCTAGCGCCTCCTTGTCCAGCTGGCTATAATTCCTCTCTGCCCTGGACAATGTCTTGGAGAAGAATGCGATTGACGCTTCTCTCCTGTCTGGCGGAGTATGGCTTAGGATGGCTCCGACGCCGAAGGGTGAAGCGTCACAGGTCACGGTCAGCGGTAGGGATTCACTATACTGTATGAGGACTGATTCTGATGTTAGTAATTCTTTTATCTTTTGAAACGCAGTTTCTTCCTGCTTGCCCCAGGACCAGGTGGCTGTCTTGTCCAGCAGTCTATGAAGGGGCTCCACCGTTGTCGTCTTCTGGGGCAAGAAAACATTATAAAAGTTAATGAGTCCTAGGAAAGTTTGCAGTTCTGTTTTATTCTGTGGTCTCGGAGCTTCCTTGATGGCTTTAACCTTCTTCTCAGTGGGGTGGATTCCATTTTTTTTTTCAACCAGGTACCCCAGGAGCTCTACTTTTTCTGTGCATAGTTGGCACTTCTCTTTTTTACTTTCAGTCCTGTGTCTTTAAATTTTTGCAGGATTTCCCTGAGGCGGCTCCCCAATTAGATTTTCTTCGCTGACACCAGCACGTCATCGAAGTAGGGCACCACCCCTTTTATTCCCTGAAATAGTCGTTCCATTAGACTCTGGAACACCCTGGTGCCACGCTGACTCCAAACTGGAGCCTCTTGCACAGGAATGACCCCCTGTGGGTCACAATGGTTTGTGCCTCAGCAGTCTCGGCGTCGACTGGCAGCTGCTGGTATGCCTGCGCCAGGTCGAGCTTTGTGAAGACTTTTCCTCCCTCCCAGTGAGTGTAGGAGGTGCTGTACCACCGGGACAGGGTAAGCACTCTGCTGCAGCGCATGGTTGAGGGTGGCCTTGTAGTCACCACAAATTCTCATTGACCCATCCGGTTTCATCGGGATGACTATTGGGGTTTCCCACCGTGCGTGGTCTATCGGCTCCAGGACCCCTTAGGCAATGAGCTTGTCTAATTGCTTATCAATTTTAGGCTTGAGGGCGAATGGAACTTGCCTCGGTTTTAGGTGGATCGGGGCAATATTGGGGTTCAAGTTGAACGATATTGGGAATCCCGGTACTTGCCTAGTTCGCCGTTGAAGACCTCCTGGAAGTCTTTCATGAGGTTCTCCTCCCAATCTGTTTCATCGATATGGTTAAGTCCAGTCACCTCGATCCCTAATGGCGCGAACCATTCCAGTCCCAGCAGGCTTGGGTGGTCTCTATTCACAATGGTCAGTGGGAGTACCTCTGTGTGTCCTTTGAAATTTACGTAAAAATGTCTGATTCCGACCACGGGGATCCGGTTCCCCTGGTAATCTTTTAGGGTCAGTCTCTGGCTTTCCAACTCCCGTCTGCATATGCTGGGTACCAGACGCCTGATTTTCCAGGAGACCATGGAGAGGTAGGATCCGGAATCCACCTCCATGTTGCACTGCTGGCCTTCAATTTTGACCTGCACGTGCACTTTTCAGGCATTGGTTGTGGTTTTTGCTGAGCCGCTTGTTCCTGCCTTCGTGGCTCCACCAGTTCTCTGCGTGCCAGTCTCTGGTTGGGGGGGGGGGTGCTGTCATGTCGCCTCGAGCTGTAAGTCCTCTTGTTTCGGCAGACTTTTGCAATGTGTCCCCTTTTGTCACAGTGCCAGCATATGGCATTTAGGAACTGGCAATCTGAACGGGGGTGGTTCCCTCCGCACCCGGCGCACTGAAACCCCGATTTACGACCTCTCTGCTCCTGTCGGTCCCATTTTGACTGAAGTCTGTGGATCTCTTCCTCATCCTCATCTTCGGTCTCAGAAGGGGAATCGATGCTCCCGTGGTGCGTGGTCATGGTCTTCTGGCTCGCCTCTGGCCTTTTGTCCAGGGCTGGGTTGGCTTCCGTGGGTAGTTGTTGGTCTCGCGTGTTCATCTGCCGCATTTTGGCCACTGACTTTTTCATGGCCTCGGCTGCGGTGGCTTCGGTGATAGCTTCGGTGACTGTGATGTCCGTTCGTGCCATCATTCGGCTCTGGAGCATGGGGTCTCTTAATTCGAGAACTATGCGGTCTCTCATAGCCTCGTCCATGTCGGAGAACCCACACGCACCCCCGATGTTCCTTAGGGCCACCACAAAGTCTCCGATACTTTCGCCTTCCTTCTGATCCCTCCTATAAAACTTATGCCTTTGGATGAGGTTGGGTACAGCCAGTGTGTAATAGTTCCTTAGCAGCTGTTCCAGGTCTACCCATGCCATCTCCTTCACGTCTTGGGGTCTGGTCAGCGCCTTGGCCATCTTGAACACTGAAGGCCCGCAGTGTGTCAGGAACACTGCTCTCTTCCTATGATCGTTGGTGTCCTTCAGGTTGTTGCTCTCGAGGAACATTAGGATTCAATCGATGTACGATTCCCAGTCCTCGACCGCCTGATCAAATGGTGCGGGTGGTGAGTTGCTGCCGGCCATCTCGTCAGTTGTCCAGCTCTGGTTGCCACATGCTCGACTGGTCTCTTTGTCTCAGGATCCCACCTTCGTCGACAGTGTTGTGTCACGGGAAAGAGACTCGAGACCAGTGTGACTTTTCAGCTCTTTATTAGTTGTATCGATCTGTGCTAGACCTCAGAGTCGCGACATCCCTTTATATAGGGATTACTCACGGCTTGCCGGCCAATGATGGCTCTCTGAATCTCCCATGCTCGGCCCGGTCAATCGCGGTTGATTCAGAGTGAGTCAATCACAGCACTTCCTTCAACCAATCAGTTCGTAGTATTTCTGGACCAATCGGATTAGGGTATTTCAAATATGCTAATACAGAATAACTTCCTTTTATGTAACTCGGATTTGCCTAGGTATGGTGAGAGAACCAGCAAAAAATCAGTTTAAGCAGGATCCTGAAAGTCAAAAATATAGAATTTCTGCATTGCAGACAGGCATTAGAGAAATCTTTAAAAAGAGGACTGAAGAAGGCAATATGAAAGGATAGGATTTGTAGACATTGCTTCAGCCCCAGGCCACTGTCCTTATTAGGACAAATTTCTAATGAGCAAAACCAATAAGCAAACCTGGTCCCCAAAGGAAAGCATTGCTTCTGTTTCTCTTCTAAAGCTTGGCCATACCTTGGCCATTCCAAGACTGCAGAAATTCACTTAAGCTGCGTCTAGAAGCAAAGTACTGTAAATAAATTTGTCAATGAGTTTAGTCTTCTTTGGAAGAAAATTCTAAAGCCTACAGCATGAGATAAACATTACGTGTGTTTTTCCTTCCTCTATCTCGTGCAGCACCAGAAACTGCTGCAAAGGTACAGAAACAATCTGTGCTGTCAAATTCTGTTTATGTATTGTTTAATTATACTGAACAAGGCTGCAAAGTGATTATTCTCTGGCATCCCTGGGAATAAGTCTCACTAAAAACTCATTTGGACTGCCATCTAAATAATTGCACAGTGCAGATAACAATTTGAGGAGTCCTTGGTGCTCTCTGAGCTTGGTTGTTTTCTTACAGACATGTCATTACCCAAATTAGGAAACACCATCAGTGCTAATAAGGAATGGTTTTTGCTGGGAGACTGGATAACAATTTATGCACATTTCTGGGCAAGGGGGAGGAACTGTATCATAAATGATTTTGCATAAAGTTGGAGGCTGGAGGAACCTGCTGGGTTACTCAAGGGGCAAATTCATGCTTTAATTCTCTGTAAGATGACTGCAGTCTTATCCCTGAAAAGAAATTGTCCTGAAACTGGTGAAACTACCTTTGGAATAGGCATGCAGAGTAGCTGCTTTTTCATCTCTGCCCTTGCTAACTTTTGAGTAGGCATGCAATGAAGAGATGCTTCTCCATGTTTTGCAATTGACTTTTGAAAAGTGATTCAGATTAACTTCAGCCCTATTAAATTGTCAGATGGCCCTTTGAGACCCAGAGTGATATAGTGGACTTGAAATTCTAGACCTAGAAAACCTTGAATTACACCATCTTTGGTCTGATCTAAGTATGTTATATAAAATTATATATTGCAATGTCCTACCAGTCAATAAATACTTCAGCTTCAACCATAACAACACAAGAGCAAACAATAGATACAAACTTAAGGTTAATCGCACAAACTTGATTGTAGGAAATACGACTTCAGCAACAGAGTGGTCAATGTCTGGAATACTCTACCTGACTCTGTGGTTTCTTCCCCAAACCCCAAAAACTTTTACCTTTGACTTTCTACTATTGACCTCACCCCTTTCCTAAGAGGTCTATGGGGGCATGCATAAGTGCACCAACGTGCCTACTGTCCCTGTCCTATTGTTTCTTTTATTTTTCTTATATGTACCCATTTCATGTATTCATAACTATGTATATACTTATACCTATTATCTTGTAAGCAATTGACAAATCAAAATAAATAAATAAAAATAAAATAAATAAATAACAAATGGGGCCTCAGATCTAGTCTATCCTCAGCAATGGAAATTGACTAGGGGACATCAACCAGTCACTCTCTCTCTCTCAGCCTAACCTATTTGACAGGGTTCTTGTGGGGGAAAGAGGGAGAACAGAGTACTCTGTACAGTAAGCCAATTTGAAAATGGATATAACTTGAGTAAATAATAGCATTAGGAACTGGGGGAAAAATTAGTGGTGCCTCTGTGAAGATTGGAGACAGGACTGGTCCTTCATGAGATAAGAAGGAGCAAAAGTACAGTGTGTACATTGAAATAACCATGTCCCTGTCACTTCAGGAGGGCATTTTAGATCAAGAAAATGGCAGAACAAGGTTGAACAGGCCCACCCCAGAGTCATTTGCTGATCAAACAGATAGGTGCTCTTCCTTGCAGCTGCTTTAAAGAAAAGCAAACAAAAGAGAAATCTGATCTGTTGTGTAATGTGTCATTGAAATAAAAATATAATGTGACCATGAGCAAAAAGGCACGTGACAACCAGATTTACAGTCTAAATTTTGATGAGACAGAGAAAAAGAAAGCAAGAGAAGGTAGGCGGGTCCAGATAACATGCAGGTGAGAACAAACACTAGAAAAGGGTCTTTTCCCCTTGAGTGGCAGCATATGTATATTTGTTTTTTTTAAAGCATCTACAGCTATCCACCCACCCATCTACCCTGTGGGCTAAGGATGGGATATCAATTTATGATTAAGGTTAGTCACACCGTGAGCCAGATGTTTAGACTGGCTTTGGCATTTTCATCCCCTCATTTATCCCCCCTGGGATAGGTTTTATTATTATTCCCATTATCATGCCAACACAACCTTGCAATGCTTCTTTGAGAACTTCAGTTCAATGTCTTCAATCTTCTCTCCTTCTGATATGCAGTGGAGCGAGGGGCAGCAAATGATCAATGGAACTCCTGTATATATGTACCAGGATTGTAGCGTCCTCTCTGAAGGAGACACTGACCACTGGCTCCGCACAAACTGGATCTTCCGAGGGGAGGCCTCTTCTCGCATCTTCGTGGAACTGCAATTCACCATTCGAGACTGCAAGAGTTTCAGAGGAGAAATGGTGAGCTGCAAGGAGACATTCAACCTATACTACATGGAATCAGAGCAAGATGTTGGCATCCAGTTCCGCCGTCCTCTCTTCACTAAAGTAAGCTTTATTTGTTTATTTACTTATTTCATGTGTACACAGCCTGATTTCCAATGACTAGGGGCAGTTTAAAAAGATAATCCATATAATGTCAACTCTGAAGTGAACCAATTACCAAGCAACTAGCCAGCACCTCAACTGGACAATGTGACTGATAGTTTGGGGAAAGGGAGAACTGTCATTTTTTAATCAGGTGAAAACTGCAGGAACTTTCACCAGTTTGTGCCAAAATGGTATCTCCAGTAAAACTGTTCTTTGAGGAACCTGCTTGCCTCAGAGTTCTGCTTTCTATGGAGTTATTACTTGGAACCCTGATATATAACAATAAAGATAAAGGAGAAAAACTAGTCAGATAAGGCTTTAAGCACTCCTGCCAAAGGCCTGGGTGAATGGCCAGGTTTTGAAGGCCCTGTGAAACACCAGGAGGATGGAAGTCACCAGATCTCAGGGTAAACTTTATTCCAGAGGACAGATGCCACTACAAGAAAATGTATTCCCAATATTCCAAAAAATAGCCCCATTTAATCAAAGGAGGCTGCAGCATGCCAACTCATTGGATCAGATCAGCCAGGCAGATACTATGAGAAATAGATGCTCCCTCAAGTAATTAGGCGCTGTGCCATGTAGGGCTTTATAAATAGCAACCAGCATCTTGAATTGCACCCAGAAGCAAACTGGCAATTAGTGCAGTTTGTGAAGCAGGGGTGTTACATGCACATACTAAGGGCACACCCATCACTGGATTCTGGAACAAGTTTCCAAGTTGTCTTCAGGGGCAGATCCAAGTACAGCACATTACAGCCATAAAGAGACCAGATGTGAGTGACTGTCTGAAGTGCTTTCCACTCTAGGAAAGGGCACATACAGTTGTGCAAAGGCCTTCCTGGTCACAGTTGCCACTTGCTCATCAAGCAGGACCTGTGAGCCCAGGAAGACCCCCCATTGAAAGGCAAGTACTGCAGAAAGGTTTATGATCATTATTCTTTTATATAGAATCTTATGTGTACAATTTCATAAGCAGGAGAAGAAAGGTCCAGAATGTCAACGCGGGGGAAGAAAAAATAAGGATACCACAAACAAACATAGAGAGTTAGCTGCAGATAATTTTAAGTCAGGAAGAATATAGTTGATGTGAACAATAACTTGGTTTAGAAGCTGAGGTGCTATGCATTGGAAGAATGTTGGCCTGTAATTTTGCCATGGTCGAAGATTTTCAGAGATTTTTACAAAGCCAAAAATATATTTCATAAAATAGTATCATGAGGTAATTCTAATCAATTTATCTTTGTAGATAAAAGAAGTTTTACCCTAAATAAAAGCGTTTTACTCTAGAAGTTACATTCAGTACGTAGTCTTTACTTACTGATTGCCTTGTTAAGCAACCATTAGAAGTTACAACAGTTACAACAGTTTTAAAAATCAGCTTTATGACCAGTCTTTACATTTCTGAGTACTATAGTGTCCTCTGGTCATATAATTGCCATTTGGTAAATTTGCAACTGGCTTGCAACAAGAAGAATTAATGGAAAACATGGAAAATTGAAAATTAATGATTATGGTCATTCGGCAGAAGTGGAAGTGACATCATAAGTCCAGAAAGATTCACAGTTAGCTTCATTTTTATATGTAGCTCTACTTCCCACAGAGAGCAAGATTATGGATGAACTCTCTAATTATTGCAGAGGGAAAGGTCATGATTTCAAACAAATATGTCAACGTAACAATGTATTTTGTTTATTGAAAATGGGTTATAGATAATTTAGGCTTAACCTTTACCTTACAAAATCTTATTAGTATTAGAATTTAATTTCTCTTGTTGGGCTTTATTGAGAATCACATAAATGGCAATGACACTGAAGTTACATAAAATGAATGCAAGATCAATACTATGACAAATAAATGTACCACAATTAGAGGACTTCCTTTCAGTTGATTGCTCAGCTTCAAAATCATAATGCAAGAGATGGCCTGTGTGTTTTTAATTGGCTACCGTTATGGGTGATGTTTGTTTTTCAACATCTTATATCATTGAAAGTAATTTTAGTTCAGCAAATAATATATTAACAAAGGAAAGAAAAACTATTGATATATCATCAAGGGGGAAATTAATTTTAAACTTACGAGCATCACACCAAAAATTGAACTTTTAATGGAAAAAAAAATCATCAGAAAGCCACAGAATCATTCCTGGATAGGTAACTTTCCTTTGTAAAGTAGTTAAATTAAAAATTAGATCCATTAAAAATAATATTTAAGAATTCGATTTATTTTTTCTGTTGTTTTATTTTTGCTGGAAATGATTTAAAATGCTTATACTTACATGTTTTTTATATAAATTGCTAATTTGCTTCTGTAGTTTGATACATTACAATTTAAATAAATAAATTACCTTCAAAATAACTCAACAAATACAACTAGAAAGTTAAGTTAAATTTAATTGTTTTTTTAATTTTTATTTGAACTTTTAGATGACAAATTATTTAGTCATTCTTAACCCTGCATTAAAAAAAGTTTTAGGTACATATAGTACTGTGCAGATTTCTTAATCTTGACAATTTTAAAAAGGGTGGACTTCAACTCCCAGAATTCCTCAGCCAGCATGGGGAATTGTGGGTGTCAAAGTCCATCCATCTTGAAGTTGACAAGATTGAAAAATAGTGCCCTAGTGGGTGGGATCTTGCCATTGCTTTATATCCTGAGAATCAAAGCTTGGGCAGGTGGATCATCTACAAAAATGATATTTACTCAAATATGTACTGAGAGTTATATGTATATAATTTGTATCCCTTCATCAATAGTAAGATTTCTTAGACATAAAAAATACATGTAAGGATTTCTCTACATATAATTGTGATTACTGATTCTCTAGTATTTCTTAAACTATGAGATTCTTTCAGACTTTGGATGTGGTCGCCGAGAGTCAGGAATCACTTCTACCTCCACCGACCCATTCAAACACCAACCAAAGAGAGATGAAAGCAGTTATTTAAAAATATTCACACGATCATTTCTCTCTGCATTAGAAGCAGCAGATGTCCTTGATGTATCCCTTCTGCCAACTGCCATACAGTAACCATCTCCATTTGAAAACAATTTTAATATTTTTGGCTTCTGCGTGTTTGCATATGATGTCATTTTGAGTGACCCCTGGTTCAGTCTTTCAAATAGAGTTCATGCATCTTTGTATTTGGGTATAATATGATTAGCTGTAATCATAGGGGGTTACTCTACTATACACATGATTTGACAGAATGTCAGCATGTGATGAATTCTCAAACTGAACAAAGCACGCAGGAATCCAAATTTGACTGCAGCCTTTCATAAAATTGCTTAGCATTTTGATGTAATGTTTCAAAATAATGTACTAATTCAGAGTACAAACCTACTCTGATGTTCTCCCCCGTATGCCCATTGAAGATGTTGTGTGACTTTCTGCATCATTGAAGCAATGAATTTTAATTTCATTGTATTAATGTTTTTATTAATCTAATAAATTAGATACACAACCTGAGGCCACACCCCACCCCAGGGCCTTTAAAAACCAGCTCTTAAATTTTATGTTTTAATGGGACAGGCATTCTGAGTGGAGAATAATCATTTATTCTCCTTCCCTGCCGTCTTTGTTCATTTTTAAGTCAATGTGAGTATTAATATGTATTAGTTTAATGTTTTAATGTTTTTATTGGTTGTAAGATTGTCTAGCCTAGAATCACTTCTAGGCAAGATGGCCAGTGTATAAGTTTAATAAACAAGTAAATAAAAACCATCTTAACAACATTTAATTTTTAATTCAAGTGAGTGTAATCAATAATTCATATTTTTGTCTTGATCTACTGCTTTTCAAAGCGTAGCTCAGAAATATCTGCAGAAGCTACTTTCCAGGGGCTATTGAATTGATACTGATATTATGTTGTTATTATTTAACTTCCACACATGAAAGAACAATAACATCTCAAAAGCATCACTAGATATAGACTTGAATTCTGAATTACTTTCAGATGAGAAAAGTACTAGAAACTCCCTGCACTTTTGCTTACCTGTCTGTTCAGCTGGGTTTTTTCCAAACCAACCAACTAAACAAGGAAACAAGAGCACAAGAGCTCCCACAGCTGTCTTTCACTTTCCTATTCTTCATCAGCTTTTCAGAAATGGGTTTGCTCGCACCCTCTGAGCAACTAATGGGTATTAGTACATTGTCAGAGCATTAGGCTCCTGCCCAGACAAACCCCCTGTCAAAACAGAAGCCCTATGTTTAATTTTACTTGTTTTCATGGGATTAAATGTTAAGAATTCTCAAGAGTTATTAGTCACTTCTCGAAAGGGAGTGTCTATGTTTATAACCAGTGTTTTCCTGAATGCTCATTCTTGAGGTACAGTATTCTTGAGGTAGAGCACAGCTGAATTCTAGCCCTTGGTGCAGGTAAATGCTGGGCAGCATGGCCTCTGGATTTTGTCCAATAAAGCCCAGGTATAACAAGTATGGTCAAATAACTCTACTGGAGGTATCTTACTGATATTTTCTTCTAAATCTTTCCATCATTTAAATAAAAGTACTTGTCAGAACATGCCGGCCAAGGCTGACAAGCAGTTTTCATTGATGTCCTTTCTTGATTTCTTCACATGACACAGTATCATGTAGCCCATATCTATTCTCTGCTTATTAGTGACATTCTACATTGGTCTATTTATTCAGTTCAATCCATTTAATTCTCTGATGTATATTTTTCAAATCAATTTTCTTTGGTATATATTTCTGATTACTAAAGAGCTCTGTGCCATAATCAAAACAAAAAGAGAATGGCTGAATGTTTTGTTTTTTTTAATTTCTAGTTTCTTTTGGTATTGCAAGACAGAGTTCCTATAACTAATGCAAACTGCTTGGATTATATGTAAAACTAAATTGGTTCTGAGCTTTCTCTTATTATGTCTGCTTTCTGTGTGAAGTGATTAATTCTATTTCAATACTGTTGTGCAACCTTTTAACGTGCTGTAGTCTTAAGGGATTAATTTTACATTTTTCTATTAGTCAGAGCTTTATTGTTAAATACATTATACTTGGTTTATACCCTAGCTCAGCCTAGGCTATTATTATGGATATGTTATGCCAAATTATTTGTTTTCCAAATAGCTAAGAAAATGTTGAGATAGCTGTTTTTGAATGTCTGTTTTACTGCTGAATATTTTGTTCCAACAACCTATTTATATCTAATTTCTGCTAAACTATTTAGCAAATTCAAATTATGTCCTGAATTGATCTAAAAGTTAAGTAGGGATAGGTTGCATCCATGAATTAGGATTTATAAAGAAAGAAAATATTTATGTATTTAAAAAAATAATTTGAATTTTAGAGACAAAGCTAAATTAAACTTCTCTCCCTACATGCTCATTTTCCCTGCATATTTTTTATGTGCAGGAAGTTCTGAATATTGCTGAGGATTCAAATATACTTAATTTGCTTATGATGGAACTGCTACATTTCAGAAAGGGATTGTGCTTGGCTTAAAAAAGTTGCTTAACTGACTTAAACCCTTTTGCTTTCCAGATCAACACTGTGGCAGGCGACAACATTTTCACAGCTCGAGATGTTGAGGTCGGCTCGCTGAAGTTGAACATGGAAGTATGCTCCATTGGGAAGCTACAGCAGCGTGGTTTTTATCTGGCTTTCCAGAACTCAGGAGCTTGTGTGGCCTTGGTTTCAGTGAGAGTTTATTATAAGACCTGTTCAGATACCATTAGTGGATTGGCCCATTTCCCAGAGACACTTGCAGGTGCTGAGGGTCTAACAGTAGTGCCTGGTGTCTGTCTGAAGAATGCAACGGAGGAGACAGGTGTTCCACCGAAGATGCACTGCAGTCCCAGTGGGGAGTGGTTGGTGCCAGTGGGCAGGTGTATATGCATCATTGGTTTTGAAGAGGTCAAAGGAAGATGTGTGGGTAAGTACCCAAAGGGGCAAACCTTGAGGTGGACTTGGAAGATTTTCCAATTTCTAGGATGGAAAACATGTCATTTTACAAATAGAAGATGTGGGAAGTTACTCGTGACATGATTGGGGTACATTATCTGGCTCCCCTGGCTTTTAATGCATCAGATTCCTTTATCCTTTTTTGTTCCATTGACAGCAAACATATTTGACATTTTACCCTTCCACTGCTTCTTAATTTCCTGTTTCTAGGGTATCAGAGCACATAACCACTTGTCCGCAAGGATTATGTCCTTAATGAAATGTTCATCAGTTGGAAGATATGTTATGAATATATATGAATAAGACCCATTGGATTTCAATACATAGAAGGAGATTTCTTAGCTAGAAGAGTCATCCTGTTTGGTCTCATCTGATCCTGATGGATTTGAGAATGGAAGTCCCAGGATTCCCAGCAACTAAGGACTATCCTGACTGAAATTCTGAGAATTACACTGTCTCTGCATCATCACCATATGACTTGAATTTCATTAATCCCAAAATGCATTGACCTTCCACCCCAAAGCCTTTCTTTAAAAAAAAAAATCCTTCTGAGAGATAGTAATTTTTAAAAAAAAAACTAATTTCTTTAAAAAGTCATACAAAGTTATCTTCAGAGTTTCAAGCTCTTAAAAGGAAGCCATTTTAAGTGGAAGCCAGTGCAGGTGGACCTTGACTTATAACCATTCATTTAATGACTATTCAACGTTGCAACGCCACTGAAAAGTGACTTATGACCGTTTTATTCACTCTTATGTACCCATGGGTACATGATCAAAATCCAGATGCTTGGCTACTGATTCATATTTATGATAGTCATGTGTGATCACCTTTTGCAAGGATCATGTGATCACCTTTTGTGACCTTCTGACAAGCTACGTCACTGGGGAAGCCAGATTCACTTAACATCTGTCTTCCTAACTTAATAACTGCAGTGACTTCCTTAACAACTGTGGCAAGAAAAGTCACAACATGGGGCAAAATTCACTCTCATTTAGCAAGAGAAACATTGGGCTTACTTGTGGTTGTAAGTCAGGGACTTCCTGTACTGCCTTGCTAATAAATATTAACATTCAGGATAACACTTTGAAAAAGGTAATTTAAAGTAGTTTCTGCTCCTCCCTCATTTTCATCACCTGTTACAAGACAAGTATATAAAAAAAAAAAAAAAACTTGGACAGCCAATGGACTGGAGATACAGGTTGCTTGTTTTTGTCTCAGGGAGTTCCCCTCTGGTGATAGAAAAATATTTCTGTTCAAACTTTCAAAAAATGTCATCTGTAAATGGGAAAAGTTGAAAAAAGAATAACATATGAAAAAGGGTTACTGAAAGGCTTTGGAACAAATATAAAAAAAAAAATACAAGTAAGGAGGGCATGACAGAAAGAAGGAAGGAAAGTAATCTGATGAAAAGGCCTATATATATCTGTGTTACAATACTAGAACCAGAATCATCATGGAAAGGTGAATTGTGTTGCATTCAAGACAAATGAAAAAGTACCTCTGAAGCACACAAGAACTTATGGAATTTCACCAGATGTAGCAATGACCATAAAATAAGTTGAAACAAAATTCTAGATAATAAGATTTCCAATCACTACTAGCCAGGATAGCAACAGCACATAGACTGATATGCCACTCTATAATGTTTTACAGCACACTCTGAGCAGTTTATAATGCCAGAGTATTGCCCCCAACAATCTGGGTTCTCATTTTACTGACCTAAGTAGGATGGAAGTCATCCTTGAGCCGGTTAGGAATTGAACTCCTGGCTTTGGACAGAGGAAGCCTGCAATATTGCATTCTAACCACTGCACCATCCATTCTCTGTAAATGGAGAATGGAAGTGTGCCTCTGAAACTGCAAAAATGGAGTGGAAAGAGATTCTCCCCTTCCTGTTCTGTTGGTGAGCTTCTCATAGAGCATAGTCAAAATGCTAGAAAACTAGAAAAGTTTTATCTGATATACGGTAGTTGTTCTAATAATTGTATTATTCTCATGCAAGAAGAGGTGTATGGATGATACACCCATAATGGTAACTTCCCAAGATGCTTCTTTTTAGAATGTTTTACAGCATTGCCTTCTTCTAGAGGCTAACTTACAACTTTTGGAAGTTCCTGGGCAATTACTAAAGCTCCATGTTCCTTGGTCTAATTTGCCTCCCTGCCTTTGGGACCAGAAGAATAGCTGAGAATTTTTTCCAACCTAGGATTTCCCTTCCCTGTTCCTCTTCCTTAGCTCAGCCAGTTTTTCCACTTAGCTGCTACTATGACTGCTTTCTCCCCGCCCTCCTGGGTTGCTGGAATGGGATAGAGAATCCATCCTGCCCAGGCAGGTCCTCTCTGACTGCACTTACCCAAGTTGTAACCGGCATGCTGTTGCTCCTTAGCAATGTTACATATCAATAATGAAAAAGGTGTCTTCCAATTACAGAGACAAAAGAATGAGTGCTGCTTCTCAGATTGAGGAGGAGGCAGGTTTAGGGGGAGAGGGGAGTGAAAAAAGTTTTAAGAGATAAAGTCATCACTGGAATAATAACCATTGCTAGCTCAAGATAGAGCCAATGTGATGATGAGAAACATTTGCTTTATATCTACTGTACAAACATGAAACTGGAATTCATAAAGTGAATTGGTTTTCTATGCTTTATGAGAGAAGAGGTAACACTTCCATTGTGTTTGGGCCCTAGTTAGCAGGGTGATGGGGACAGGGGAGATTTTTAAACTTCGTACATTGTTCCCTTCTATTTTTTCTTGATCAAAAGATATGGCTACTGTTTATTCAAGAATAGTGCTGCCATAGATACAAATCAAGGTTATATCTTCTGGGCACTTTGGTTTTAGTTGCAAGGTACCAAATGCCTTAGTCTATGTTGCCAAATAATGTTTGTGTGGTTTATTGATCATCTACATGAATTGGTTTATTGGTCATCTATACATGCAGCCGTCCCTTAGAATCACAGCTATGTTGCTTGCGTGCCGCACTGGAATTTTCAAAAAGTTGTCCATGTTCAACATGGCAGGAAATGCTTCTCTTTTTTCAGAAAGAATTCTTGGTTTTAACCAATTCTTGGTTTTAACTAAGGAATAGATAGACAGACAGACAATGTCTGTATATCTTTGGATGCATTCATAGTCCAAATTAGTTTTAAATATTACCTGATGCTGTTTACAGATAAAAATAAAATAAATTTGAACTAAATTCTTCTCAGAGTCATGGCTTAAAACAAACTTTAATGGACTCACTCAGTGTTGGGAGCATGCCAGGTATATATGCTTTTTGGCCTTTATTCAAAGATCAGGATGGGGTTGTCTTCAAATAGGATAAAGAAAAGGCTAAAAGGGACAGCTCTGGTCTTTGTTCGATTTGCATGAAAGATGGAAATGGGAATGCTTGAACTTTAATGTGCATTGCAGTTGAGAGAGGACATCTTATCCTTCATCTTGCCAGGAGAGGGAAGTTGTAAGGATTAGTCAGATGTGATATATGTAAAATACTTGTGAGTAAAATCAATCATTATTCTTTTAAATACTTGCAGCCAAATTTTGAGCAGACTTTTGTGGCCTTCATTATCCAGATTCTGCCCTACATTTACTTCATTAACTCTGTGGGTCAAGGACAAGAGAGAGAGAGAGATTGAAATACGTAGGATATTTTATGGAGTAGTCTGTCTAGAAGGATGGCTGATAGTGCTCAGAAGGACTGAAGCCACAAAAAATCAGGAGGACGCTGGTAACATCTTTTCAGTTCATTTCAATTCAATTTAATAAAAACTTCTATGAATTGTGGCTATCATAGACTGTCACAAGTCTTCTCCTGCAGTGTAACGACAAAGGAGAACCTATAAAGTATTTGTTATCTTTTCAAGAGTATTTGGGACCTCTTTGATCTTTAAAAATACTGGCAAATTCCTAAGTTACATAGAGTGAACAATGAATTGATTTTACTTCCAGAGGTACAGATAGTCCTCAACTTACAACCATTTATTGAGTGACTATTTGAAGTTACAACAGGACTGAAAAAAGTGGTTTATGGTCATTTTTCACACAACCATTTCAGCATCCCTATGGTCACATGATTAAAATTTGGATGCTTGGAAATTGGCATGTTCTTATACAGATGCAGATAATCAGAGTTGGAAGGGACCTTGTAGGTCATCTAGTCCAAACCCCCACCCAAGCGGAAGACCCTACACCATTTCTGACAAATGGCAGTCCAATCTCTTCTTGAAAGTCTCAACTGATGGTGCTCCCACAACTTCCGAGGGCAAGCTATTCCATTGGTTGATTGTTCTCACTGTCAGAAAGTTTCTCTTTATTTCCAGGTTAAATCTCTCCTTGTTCAGTTTCCATCCATTATTCCTTGTCTGGCCTATAGGAGCTTTAGAAAATAACTTGACACCTTCCTTTCTGTGGCAGCCCCTCAAATATTGGAAGACCGCTATCATGTCTCCCCTGGTCCTTCTCTTTACTAGACTAGCCAAGCCCAGTTCCTGCAACCGTTCATTGAATGTTTTAGCCTCCAGTCCTTAATCATCCTGGTTGCTCTTCTCTGTACTATTTCTAGAGTCTCAACATCTTTTTTATAATGTGGTGACCAAAACTGGATGCAGTACTCTAGGTGTGGTCTTATTAAGGCTTTATAAAATGGTATTAATACTTCCCTTGATCTCGACTGTATCCCTCTGTTAATACAATTTAGGATTGTATGAGCTTTTTTGGAGGCTGCTGCACACTGTTGGCTCATATTTAGCTGGTTGTCCATTAAGACTCCAAGATCCCTCTCACAGTTACTGCTGTTGAGCCTGGTTTCATCCAGTCTATATGGGTACTTTTGGTTTTTCTTGCCTAAGTGTAGGACTTTACTTTTCTCTATATTGAATTTCATTTTGTTGGATATGGCCCAGTGTTCTGGGTCTTGAGCCTATCTTCTTGGGTTTCCTGCCAGTTTAGTATCATCTGTAAATTTGGGAGGTTCCCCTTCTATGCCCTTATCTAAGTTGTTAATGAAGATATTGAAGAGTATTGGGCCTAAGACGGAATCTTATGGCACCCCATTGCTTACCTCCCTCCATGTGGCCTTAGGCCCATTAAGGACTACTCGTTGAGTACTGTTTGTCAGCCAGTTGCGAATCCATCTAGTGATGGTGCTATCTATTCCACTTTTTTCTAGCTTACTAAGAAGTAGGTTGTGGCCTACTTTGTCGAATGCCTTGCTGAAATCTAAATATATTATGTCCACAGTATTTTGCTGGTCTACTAATTTAGTCACTGTGTTGAAGAATGAAATAAGATTGGTTTGACATGATCTGTTTTTTTGGCATGATCTGACTGCTAGTTATTACTTTACTTGTTTCTAGATGTTGGCAGATTTGTTTTTATGATAGTTTCAAGGGGCCATGTGATCACCTTTTAACAAGAGAAATCAATGGGGAATCCAGATTCACTTAATTATGTTAGTAACTTAACTGCAGTGATTCACTTAACAATTGTGGCAAGAAAGGTTGTAATATGGACCAAAACTCAGTTAACAATTGTCTTGCTTAGCAACAGAAATTTTAGGCTCAATCGTCATCAGAAATCAAGGCCTACATGTATTAATAGGGAGGATAAACATCCTTTGATAAAGTATGTGTATTTCCAACTTTTGGAAACCCCCTGGAGAATACAGTAAACATTCAGCTAATATACTTGTTGATTATGTATTTGTTGGACTTGCTTGTGTTTTAGGATGGTTTTGGGCATTCTCCATTTCCCTGGTTTGTATGCTTTTCTCTTTCACTGTCAAAGCTATGAGAATATGCTTCCTCATGCCACTGAAACTTTCCCTGTCTCTGCAAATTTCATATCATGCTCACACTTGTCAATATTCTCTTGTTTCTTTCCTCACTTTTCTAATAAATAGAAATGAAAGCTGGGGTTCTCAAAGAACTTTATTCAGCCCTGCCATTAGGAATGGAGAGATCAGTTTGTTTCTGGAATTTGCCAGTTGGTTCATACATCCATCTGCTCCATCCACTTTCTGCATTTGTTTGCTTTCCACCCACAGGGGGAAAAATCAGTACAACTTTTCTTTTTTTTAACATAAAATCTTTCTGCACCCATTTCCCTTCAGATAGGCACTTTTGTAAACACGGTGTACTAAAATTCACATTTTTGTGCTTTTCTTTTGAGCCAAGACCTGTATCATGCATTCCAAATATTTGTTTTTAATAAAAGAGCTTGGCCTGTGATCCCAGGAAGGGCAAATCAACCTCTTTTATTTAAAGTCACACAAGCTTCTTGAGCTGACCTAACTACTAGCACATTGTAGAACTTTGGCACAGAATATTTACAGCCTCAGCTGGGACATTTCCTGTGGTATAGATAGCAAGGCCCTGAGTCAGAGATATCTGCGGTATTTCACCTGAAAGAAAGAGGATTCGCTCAAAGTTTTGTGCCTTCCCTGGCATGATATTAAATGAATGAGAAATTCTTCTGGGGGTTCTAGAAGATCAAGGGAGCCAGTCATTTGCTATGAACATTGCTTAGACCAGTCCATGAACTGAGGAAAGGGAGGAATGATATACCATTCCATTTCTTCTTGATGTTCCATTCCCTTTCTTCTTGACCTTCTGTAGGGAAGCCCAGAAAGTTTCAACTGAAGAATCTCCCATATGAGACATAGATCAGGTTGAGATGTAGACCAGGTTGTAGGGATTGACACTCTTCAAATGACTGCATAGGTCAGGGAATGGTTTCTGTCATATTGCACATGTTTTCTTCCACAACATACTGAGCTGGGCATAACCTGCTATAAGGGAACAGAGACCACATGATGATTTCACAGGGACAATTCTGACTGGCTGATTGGCCTTCTCTCAGTAATAATGAAACTTTTTTGGCTCTGGCTGAACTTGGGTGGCAACATCTTTCTCTCCCTTCAATTTAATGAGCCCATACAAGCTCATTAAGATAATTGCTGGGTGGTGGTAGCAGTTGAGCTGGTGCAACTGTCTGCCTCCCCCACAAAGGGGAGAGGTGTCTCACGGCCTGTTATTTTCCCTCACCAAATTGCAACCAAATTCACTCTGTCTGCCTACCTTCCTGCTGTCCTGCATCTCACAGGGGTTCATCCACCATTCCAAAGTCAGAAAGAAATGTAGTGACTATCAAAGGACGAATCCAGAGAAGTTCTAAGATAACTCACACTGTATCACGAGGAAGTTCTGGCAGTTAGATTTCCAATTTCTGCTGAAGGAGCTTCCCTTCAAACATTCACTTATGGATTTATTCAATGTACTTTTGAAAATATGAAAGCTTGACTATGACAAACATATTTGCAAAACATGCATCAAGCAAGAGTCTTCATTGGCTGTCAGTTCACTGAATGTGTAGTGTGGGAAGCCCACTATATTATGTGCAACTGTATTATGTGCAACTATATTATGTGCAACCAAACCAGTGAGGGGTATTTATAAAGAAGCATTACTCATCTTAGAGCAAGGTGGCTCAGCAACAGCACAACACCCATCAATTTATTCCTTCCTCCAAGGAAATCAGACTGTCTGCCCTGAATTAGTCCTTGCCTATTCATATTAGAAATAATTAATCCTGGTTGATAAGAGTCCCGATCCAGGAAAACGGAGGACAATTGGGGGAGGGGTTGAAAGACAAGTGTTTTCTTGCATCTGATTCATTTCAGCTTCTGCAATGTGCCCAAAGTGTGATGTAATCACCTGAACCCCTTGCATATTAGACATGAATAACTTCTCTAATAAAGGAGAATATTTGTAGCTCAGGGTTGACCTGAGGGGTCCTTGGTACTCTCTGAGCTTGCTTACATATAGACAAATTTAACCATAGCTTCAATTGGGAAAATGTGACCATCCTAGACCAAGTCAAATCCAAAAATGCCAGGGAATTTCTAGAAACCTGACACTCTGACAAATCAGCCATCAATAGATACATTAACAACATCTATAGACTATGCAAAAAGAGACTATCACCCAGCCCAAAGAGGAACAAAAAGACCCAGGCACCTCTCCACCAGCATTCAGCACCCTGATCACATAGATTAATTCCAAAATTAACATCAGACCAACAATCAAATAAACCAGTGGTGAGATTCAAAAAAATTTCCTACCGGTTCTGTGGCTGTGGCTTGGTTGGTGTTGCAGGGGAAGGTTACTGCAAAATCCCCATTCCCTCCCCACCCCACTAACCTGCTTTCCAGCTCTGTTCTCCTGTGCAGGGCAACAAAAGAAGACCCAGCCAATCAGCTGGGACTCAATGGGAGGCAGAGAATAGTTGGGGGCGGGGCCAGTCAGAGGTGGCATTTGCCGGTTTTCCAAACCAGCCAAAGTTTCCGCTACCGGTTCTCCAAAACTGGTCAGAACCTGCTGAATACTACCTCTGAAGTAAACAATGTCCAATCAAGAAACTGCCAAAGAAGCCAACAGCAAACTGCCCAACCAAAGGATCTCTAAGACTACCCCCACCAACACTGACAGGGCAAGCCACCAGAATATAAACTTTCAGCAAACAGCACTCCTTACTAGCACCGATGATGTTACCTAGTTTGGGTAATGAAACATCTGCAAGAAAACAAGCAAGCTCAGAGAACATCAAGGAGCCCCTCATGAGTAACTTCTCACTGAACAGTTTTCATGCTTGATGATCTCGGAAAGGGGAAGACTTTCTGTATAGAAGGATGAAAAATAAGAATGGTCCTTGCTGCCCTCTATATTAGCATGGGGCTGGAAACTGAGAAAAAAAAACTCTTGGAAGAAGACAGTGGTAAGTTCCTTCAGTACAGGTAGTCCTCAACTTACAAGCGACCGTTCAAATTTACAATGGTACTGAAAAAAGTGACTGATGACCATTTTTCACAGTTATGACCTTTCTAGCATCCCCACGATCAAGATTCAGATGCTTGGCAACTGGTTCATATATAGGGCGGTTGCTGTGTCCCAGGGTCATGTGATCACCTTTTGTGACCTTCTGACAAAGTCAATGGAGAAACCAGACTCACTTAACAACCGGGTTACTCACTTATCAACAGCAGTGATTCACTTAACAACTGAGGCAAGAAAGGTCCTAAAATGGGGCAAAATTCACTTAACAAATGTCTCACTTAAAAGAAATGTTGAGCTCAGTTGTGGACATTATGAACAGATCTATGTGATCATCAAACAAGGCCAACTGCAACAGTAGTCACTGGCTTCAAATTGGCAGCTGTGAACAAGCAAACCAATCCCTGCCCCCTTTTAATGTTTGTGTAATGCAACCAACAAACATTAAAAGGCCTTGTCAGTCCATTGTCAGCCCACCAATATTAAGCCAATGACTTTTTTCTGTGGAACAAATGACTGAGAGCTTGAGGGTGACTTTTAATGTAAGAAAGAAAATTTAATTTCAAATTAAAATGAATTGATCTCCTGTTTTTCTTGAAGGAAACGTAATTAAATTCTTTGGAGTCACATTTGCATTTATCGGCACAGTTTTCACCCTTTAGTGATAATAAGAAGAGAGCCAAGTTAGACTACAGTATAGTAACCAAAAATTAGAAGGAATCTCATTCAGCTCCATAATATGATGAAGTGAGTTGTAGCTCATGAAAACTTGTACCTGTTAATAAGATTACTTAGGCTGAAAATGCAACATCACATTCCTTTAGGCCCTTTCAATGAAAATACTTGGCCTCATACTTGCCATTCATTATAGTGTTGGAAAGTAGTTTTAATAAACATCATAAAAACTTTAAAAAATTAATGGGCTTAGTTTGAAAAAAAAATCTAATATATTTATATTGGACTATATCTATAACGGAAAATCTACCTTCCTATGGCAGGTGCTGCCACCTGCTGTTTTTAATTTATTTATCGTCCAAGGGCATATGTGGTGTAACCTTCCCTAGCTTCATTCCTTTCCCTCCCTCTGGTGACATTATCCAGCTGGAACCTGTTACTGATTTTCCTTTTTCACCTTTGTTGCCTCCTTCCACAGGTCTCCAGCACTTCCTTTAATGCCACCAACATAACCATTATTCTCCTCTATTTTGTGTCTGCAGAAATAACATAGCCAAGTCTGTCATGGCAACTCTTGCATAATGGGTAACAAAGCACATCAGGTCACTTAGGAAGGGATGTGGGGAAATGCTCAGATAAATTCATTTCTTAGACATTTACGCCATGATGCCTTTTGACATGGGTGGGTCTGAGAAAGCCACTGGAAAAGTTTTGGGTGGGGACAAAAGAATTGGCAGCAATCTTCGTTTTTCTGATTCTTTCTTTCTCCATGGAGTCATTAGTAGCAGCTGATCTTTTTTTTAAGGTGGGGCATAGAGATGTGAAATTCAGCTCAAGGGAGAAAGAAGAATACTAAAACAATATTCATGGATTATTGGCACTTTTGCATAAAGTGATTCCAGCTGTTAGCCAATTTCTAAGTTAACCACTCTGAGGCTAGTTTTCAGTGGAAATCACTAGATCTGTTGATTGAAGGAGTCTTGCCTTACCTTTCTTCTCACCTCCTGAGCTTCAGCAGCTTCCAACAGATTAGATAAGGGCGATTCTGGTTTGACAGTTTGGTAGCTCCCCTCTGCCTCCCCACCCACCCACCCCCAGCTCAGGCAAAGATAGCAAGTGTGAAAATTGACAAAGGTCTGTCAGTTTCCCATTCTTGTAGGCAGTGGCCAAACTATTACAAGGGTCCAGGCTGCTTGGGGATTTTTTAATTTCATTTCCTTCCTCCCTCCCTCCCTCACTTTTTAGATCGAGAGGCAATAAGGATACTGCAGGATCAAGAACAATGATTTTTTTTCCAGCTTATTCTCTGGGTTAACAAAACTTCACATCATTGCAGGTCACTTGGAATTTGCCTTTCAGTTAATGGGAAGGAACGGTAGTGAAAAAGTTGCAGAGAGAGAATAATACAATATCTGGTTTGATCATTGCCTGGAACAGCCCTAGTCTGGATTGTTCCTGCATGGGGCTTCAAACTGAATTCATCCACACCATTACAAATGACTCCCAAGTTCTCTGAGGCTTTAGCGGGGCTGTTGCCTGCAGAGTTTGAAGATTTATTTTTTTTTATTTTTTTTGCACTCATGAGAATTAGACATTTTCTCTTGGGTAAAGATGAAGCAGTTTCTGACTTGGAATGTAGCAGAAACAAATAATTAAACCTTCCCTTTCCTCATGTACAAGTTCTGATGCAGACAGAATGTCAGGACTAACCTCCTGACATATTTCATATCTAATTTAGTCCTCAGTTGAACCCAATAAATACTCGAGGCCTGTGATGGTAAACGTATGCCATGCATGCCAAAAGTGGCATGCAGCGCCATCTCTCTGGGCACACCAGCCATCGACCATTGCTCTTCTGGGTTCTGGCACATGCGTGTACATCTTCTGATTTCTAACTCACATGCGTGTATGCATGCATGTGCATTAGAAGCCGGAAGACCAGGTGGCACTGCTCTTCCAGTTTCCAGTGCATGCGTGTGTGTTTCGGTGCATGCATGCTCCCATTTCAGCACTCATTGCTGAAAAGGTTAACTACCACTGGCCTAGGCTTATTCTGCATTCCAAAAGAACATGTAGATGTAAACAGGTTTCTCATCCAAATTGGACCCCATGATTATCATCCAATGTATATGTACTATTTAAATGAATAGATAAGTTTTTATTGCTGTTCCATACCAAAATACAAAGAAGTAATTCAATGTCACCCATAACTTATAACAGTTTACAGTAACACCAGGACCAAGGAACTTTCGTATTTGGTATAAGTGCAACCATATTCTGCTTAGCTTAAGTTGGTGCCTAGCTTCCAGATAGAAACAATAAGGCTTAGCAGCTTGGATTACAGTTTTTGGTACTAGGCATCCAGAAAATAGATACCATCGTAACATAATAACATTTTAAGCTTTGTTATAATTGTTTTGTTCGGAAAACACACGAGGTAGACCGGGTTCCAACAACAAATACTTTTATTATAACCAGTCAGTAACGGAATGCCGGCTGAAACCGGGGCCAGCCCTTTTATACAGGCTGGCTTGCCTGCTTGCAGCCAATGGCAGTTATTTGGATTTGCCGCCTTTTTGGCAGCTCTTTGGATTGGTTCCTAGTGAACCAATCCACTGTTCTTTTTTTCTTAGCCAATCAGAATGGTAGGTTTGGAGTCATCCACTTTACATACAGAACACCCCTCCCCCCTTAGTTCAGTCCTACGTGGTGACGTAGTCTCGCAGGTAGGTGGGGCTTTTTCGGACTCGATTTGACCTGCGCGGTTCATTTTCAGTGAAGACTTCGACCGGTTCGGATGGGGCTGCTGTGTCGTCCGTCCTTCTCTCTGGAACCGTCTGGAAGGGTGAGTCGGCCATTTTACCGCCGCCTGAGTTTCTTAGGCCGGCGGTTCTGCCTCTCCCTCCCGTTTCCTCGGGGCAGGTCGAGCTGGCTTGGCTGGCCCCTTCCGATGGTCTCTTTCCGTGGGTCTCTTCAAACGGTGAGTCTTTTGTTGGCTCTTTTTGGTCGTATTGAATGTTATTTTTATTTTTAAATAGTTCTTTATTCGTTTCTCGCCTTTCCCCCCCCACCTCGGTTTGCATTTCGCCGGGTTTTTTTGTGAATGTTTGTAAGTCCGTGGTTCTTTCTATAATTCGAGATCGAAGCTGGTCTATATGCCGCTTCCATTCCCTGCCATCGTCTAATTTAACTCGGTAGGATTTGGGGCCTGTAGTTTGGATAATTTGTCCGGGTAGCCATACCGGGTCCCCGGTGAAATTTTTTGCGTAAACTAAATCGTCTGTTTCGAATTGTCTGAACCGTGTTGAGGAGTCAGGGGGGTTTTCTGGGGTAAAATTTGGGTGTAACCTATCCAGGTGAGATCTTAATTTTCGCCCCATGAGTAGTTCAGCTGGTGATTTATTTGTGATAGTACTGGGTGTTATGTGCTGGAGTGTGAGCAACCGGTTTACTTTTTGTTGGATATCTCCAGCGTCCATTCGTTCCAACCCTTCTTTGGTAAACCGGACCATTCTCTCAGCCCTGCCGTTCGCAGCCGGGTGAGCCGGCGCGGTTAGTGCATGTCTTATACCTAGGGAGGCTAGGTATTGCTCAAATGGTATGCTGGTTAGCTGTGGCCCATTATCTGAGACGAGAATGTCTGGTATGCCATGGGTGGCAAACAGGCTGTCTAGTTGCTTTATTACCGCTTCTGTTGTCGTTGATGGCATGATTTTTACTTCAAGCCAATTGGAATAGGCATCAACGACAATCAGAAAGGTATGCCCCTTGGTAGGCCCCGCGAAGTCAATGTGTATTCTTGACCACGGTCCTCGAGGGGTTTCCCAGTCCTTAACAGGTGCCTTTGGTGGGGATGGTCTAATTGCCTGGCATTTGTGGCATGAGCTTACCCAATACTCTATGTCCTTATCAATACCCGGCCACCACACATAACTTCTGGTGAGGCTTTTCATCTTAACCATTCCCGGGTGCCCTTCATGTAACAGCCTAAGTACCCTGGGCTGCAGTTTAGCAGGAATTACTACCCGATCACCCCACAACAAACACCCCTTTTGGATGGAAAGTTCAGTCTGTCTGGACCGGAAAGGTTTTGAATTTTCAGTTTTTTGATTCTCCGGCCAGCCTTTACCTACCCAGCTAAGAACGCGGGCAGTCAATGAGTCTTTCGCGGTGGCTCTGGCGACATCATACGCTGATATGGGTAGATCGGGGCAAGTCTCGATTTGTAGCGTTGTCATCGCTGGTGCCGGGTCTGCGTCGGTTGTTGGTAAGGGCGCTCTGCTCAAAGCGTCCGCATGGGAAATTTGTTTCCCTGGTCGGTGTGTCAGAGTGTAGGAATAAGCCGCCAGGAACTCTGACCATCTCGTCATTCTTGGTGACAGTATATTAGGTGTTGGCTTGTTTCCCGCCAAAATCTCCATTAACGGTTTGTGATCCGTTATGATTCGAAAAGTCCTCCCATATAAATATTCGTGGAAACGTTTTACTCCAGCGACAATTGCTAGAGCTTCCCTGTCCAATTGGCTATAATTCCGCTCGGTTTTTGATAGAGTCCTAGAATAATATGCGACGGGTGCTTCTCTGCCATCCGGTAGTTGGTGGCTCAGGACGGCACCTACTCCATATGGTGAAGCGTCGCAGGTCACTGTTAATGGCAGAGTGTCGCTAAATTGGATGAGCACGTTTGTTGATGTTAGCAGTCTTTTAATATTTTGGAAGGCTTTTTTCTCTTTGTAACCCCAAGTCCAAGTTGCCTTTTTGTCTAGCAGACGGTGTAACGGTTCTGCTATAGTGGCTTTGTTTGGCAGGAACACATTATAGAAATTAATTAATCCTAAGAACGCTTGTAGTTCTGTTTTATTTCTAGGTTCAGGGGCGTCATTTATCGCCTTAACTTTTTTGTCTGTGGGGTGGATACCCTCTCCGTCTATTGAGTAGCTCAGGAATTCGACGTTGTTCTTAACTAGACAGCACTTCTCTCTTTTAACTTTGAGGCCAGATTCTCTAAACTTAGTCAGAACCTTTTTCAGTCTGTTCTTTAATTGTGTTTCATCTCTGGCCGAGATTAGGAAGTCGTCGAAATAGGGAACGACTCCTTGTATGCCATTTAGAAGGCGTTCCATCAGACTCTGGAAGACGCCAGGGGCTACGCTTACTCCAAATTGGAGTCGGTGGCATTTGAATGCGCCCTTATGGGTGACAATAGTCTGCGCTTCTGCTGTTTCTGGGTCTACTGGGAGTTGTTGATAGGCTTGTGCCAAGTCGAGTTTGGCGAAAACTTTGCCGTTTCCCAGGGAATGAAGCAAATGCTGGACTACTGGCACCGGGTATGCGCTTGGTTGTAACGCGTGGTTCAGGGTAGCCTTATAGTCACCACAGATTCTGATGGACCCGTCAGGTTTAATGGGTGTGACGATAGGCGTTTCCCACTTGGCATGGTCCACAGGTTCTAAAACCCCTTGGGCTACTAATTTGTCCAGCTGTTCCTCTATTTTTGCCTTTAGTGCAAAGGGAACTCGCCTGGCTTTTATTCTTCGTGGGGCTATTTGGGGGTTTAAATTGAAAGAAATGGGGTTTCCCCGGTACTTGCCCAGTGATCCGTCAAAAACGTCCTGGAATTCTCGGATGAGGTCGTCTTCCCAGCCGGTTGTAGTCACTCGATCGACCCCGGTCATCCCGATGCCCAATGGCGCGAACCACTCGATGCCCAGGAGGCTTGGTCTGTCTTGGTTGACTATGGTCAGTGGAAGCACCTTGATGTGATTCTTGTAGGTGACTCGGAAATCTCCCTTGCCCATCACAGGGATTTGGTTCCCCTGATAGTCTTTGAGGGTTAGGTGCTGCTTCTCCAAGTCTTTGGTTTTGATACCTGGGACTAACTGTTTAATTGTGTCCCACGATACCATGGAGAGGAAGGACCCCGAGTCCACTTCCATCTTGCAGTGTTTTCCCTCGATTTCTACGACGATTTAAATTTTTCTCCCACTTTCCATCTGGGAGCTCTGGATAATGACAGTTTGGTGTGTATTGGCTCGCTTTTCTTGTTGCCATTTTCTTTTGGCTCGATTGGGCTCGGCTCGTGTTGGGGAATTTCTGCGTCTCGTCGGGCTGTAGGATTTTTTGTTTCTGCAGACCTTCTCGATGTGCCCTCTTTTTTTGCAATGTCGGCAGATGGCATCGAGGAATCTGCATTCGGCTCGTGGATGGTTTCCTCCGCAGCCAGCGCATTCCCGCCAATTTCTCCTTTCGCGCTCTTTTTTGTTTGTGAGCAAACGGTGGACCTCGTCGTCCTCTTCGCTCGATTCGTTTGTTTCGCCCGACTCTTCATAGTGGGTCGTGGTGGCAGGATGCTTTCTATCTTTGGCTGGTGTTTCATCGCTGTGTGTGTTCATCTTCTTAAGGGCCACTGCAGATTTTTTCGCAGCTTCAGCGGCTGTGGCTTCCGCAATGGCTTCGGTAACGGTGATGTTGGGCTTGTTGAGCATTTTACTCTGTGCGGTTGAGTCTCTCAGGCCCAACACCACGCGATCTCTCATTGCCTCGTCTATGTTTGAGAATTCACACTCACCCCCTATTTGTCTGAGTGCAGCGATGAAGTCGGCGACGGTTTCTCCCTCTCTCTGGTCTCTTCGGTAAAATTCATGTCGCTTTATTAAGTTAGACACCATCGGAGCGTAGTGTGCTTTGAGGAGTCTCTGCAATTCAGTCCACGTTAATTGTTTAACGTCCCGAGGCTTCGCGAGGGCTTTTGCCATTTTAAACACGGTTGGTCCGCAGTGCGTCAGGAACACGGCTCTCTTGCGTTGTTCGGAAATGCCTTCCATTTCATTGCTCTCCAAGTACATTTGGAAGCGATCAGCATAGGAATCCCAATCCTCTTCGTTGGGATTGAAGGGTGCGGGCGGTGCGTTGTTTCCAGACATCTTGGTTGCAGTCTGGGCTTATTACCGCGTGCAGGTTTTTCCGTTCAGGACGATCCCATCCTCGTCGCCAGTGTTTTGTTCGGAAAACACACGAGGTAGACCGGGTTCCAACAACAAATACTTTTATTATAACCAGTCAGTAACGGAACGCCGGCTGAAACCGGGGCCAGCCCTTTTATACAGGCTGGCTTGCCTGCTTGCAGCCAATGGCAGTTATTTGGATTTGCCGCCTTTTTGGCAGCTCTTTGGATTGGTTCCTAGTGAACCAATCCACTGTTCTTTTTTTCTTAGCCAATCAGAATGGTAGGTTTGGAGTCATCCACTTTACATACAGAACAATAATATTATAATAAAACTGGAAGTATGGCAGTATCAGAAAGTTAATCTGAAGATCTAAAGAATGGGGATAGCTGGGAAACGATGGTACAAATATTAATTTGAATTATATTCAAATAATTTAATTCTCAATTTCATAATATTCTTTGATTATGAAAAAAGAATCTGTATTTTTTGCAATAGAACAAATAGAACTAAAATTAAAATTAACATAAGACAAAAATAAAAATTAAGTAAATATTAACTTGTGATCCTGCCATTCATTTTGGGTCCTGAAGCCATTGATTTTTCAACCATAATGCTTGATATGCTGTTCGAATCCTAGTGTGATGATCCTTGAGCCAACAGAAATTGTACAACCTGTCTATGGAACTTGTAGAAGCTAAATTATCATTTATCATACCTAATCAAGTTCAATAACAAGGATTTTTTCAGTGAAATTCACCATGGCTTAAAGTACAAAAATAGCTAATTATTAAGCTGCCTTTCAGTTCTAAGATAAGATTCCATGAGTTTGGGTAAGATATTATTTCTATCGTGTCTATGGCTGTGAACTTTGAAAGCTAATTTGGGTATAGCAATAACCTTGGAAGGTGTTCATGAGGTGCTTGTCTTTTGCACAGCCTGCCAGCCTGGATTCTATCGTCACTCTCTAGAAATGGAACAGTGCCTCAAATGTCCTCCCAAGAGCTTCTCCCATTCTCCTGCTTCTACAAGCTGCCCCTGCATCCAAGGCTTCTTTCGAACATCCATTGAGGATCAAACTGTGGCCTGCACAAGTAAGTCCTCCAAGAAGGGAGAACATGCCTCCAGGCAGGGAAGATGGTCCTTGGGAGAGTGAAGCCTTCACATCTCTTGTAAAATGCAGATGAAAATGTGGTGGAGCTGCATCACTGTATTGATATCTGTCTGTTTTACCTATTCCCATTTCTCTCCCAATGGAAGTCTCATGCTTTGGTGATATATTATAAGGTGAAGATGTGTGTCCAAGGCACAGAGATGCAACACAGGCTCCCTTCCCCTTTGTATTTTAGGATAAGGATCCCATCATCCTTATTGATGTTGAAATCTACTGAACATATTCTGTCCAGTGCTTGTGGGTAAACTGTGTCCAGTAGAAAAAAACTCATAGTATAAATATGAATGGACATCACCACTGCAGAATCTCATTATTTATTGAATATATGAACTAAGAAAAGTTTAAAAACTGTGAAACAGGATTTTGCAGGATGGAAGGATTAATATACTTTCTTCTCTTTGCCTTTCCAGGTCCTCCTTCTGCTCCACGCAATCTCAATTTCTCCCTTGCAGGGACACAGATTTCCCTTTGGTGGCAACCTCCCCTTGATCGGGGTGGGCGCCAGGATCTTACTTACAATGTTTCCTGCCAACGTTGCCATTTTCTGGTGTGTGAACCTTGTGAAAGTAGCGTGACTTTTTCCCCCAGTGCTTTAGGACTCCCTAAACCAAGTGTGATCGTGGATGGTTTGGAAGCTTACACCAATTATAGCTTCATTGTACAGGCTCATAATGGAGTATCAGGACTCAGCCCTGCCTCACAAAACAGTACCAGTTTCCCCACCTGGGTGTCTGTGGGCCATGCAGGTGAGTTACTACAATGAGGAAGGAAGAAAGATGTTGCATTCTCAGGAAGTGAGCAACCAAAGCTGAAGTAGAGTTGAATCATAGTTCTTGTTGTGTTCCTTATGCTAGCTAAGAGCAGCCAGCTATGTGTACAGAGATTCTCAGTCATCCAGGTCATGATTGAAGAAGTTTCTTGGATGAGAAACAAAACATTTTCAAAGAAAATAAAAAAAAAACAAGAAAGCCCAGTTGCCTTTTGGAAAAAACATCTTTGGTAGTACCAAAGGTGCTTTTTCAAGAAGCAACTAGACTTTCTGATTTTTCTTTGAAGACGTTTAACTTCTCATCCAAGAAGCTTCTTCAGCTCTCCACAGACACTTTTGGTAATACATAAGATGAGGGCATGTTGTAATAGTTAAAAGTGATTCTCTGACTCAGTACTAGTGTCAACCATAAATTATAGAAATTTATTTATTAAATTATTTATTCTATAAATTTATAAATTATAAATTATAGAAGTACAGGAGTGCAGAACTTAGTTTTGGATGCCAACTTTCATCAGTCACACAGATAGCGTGGCAAATTCTCATGGACAATTAGAACTAGGGAAAATGGTGATATGGAGAGGAAATCATTTACTATCAGACTTACCTCTTCAGGTTTACTGGAGGTCATCATCCCAACCTGCTGTACAGATTGATGGAGATGTTATGGTGAACTTTATAAAAGGATTGAAAACACAGAAGAATTTATATAAATGATAAGATGAATGGTATCATTCTTGCAAGGAGCATTTCCTTTGAGGAATGTAATCTTTTCTTAGAGCTTAAACCACAACCATTTATGTGTCAAGGGGGGAAAGCAATTTTCCATTGAAAAGTTAGCCAGCATAGTAAAATTTATGCTAACAGAGACCACTATGAATTTGATCAGATTAATCTAGTAAATTAAAGGTGTTGATGATACAGATGCCCTTTCACTTCTCTTCTACCAGATTATTCTGGTTAGCAGCTCTGTGTTTCTGTTTGATGCTTAAAATTCTGAAATCTGGAGAATAAAACCTGAAGTTTATTTTAGCTCATATTAACTCTCCAGAAAACAATTTGTAAATTGCTGTTATGTTTTCAAAGCTCCACCAGAGGCCACTAACCTGAATTTATTTGATTTTTAAAGTTCTCATTCCTGATGAAGTGGTATCAAAAGAAAATTCTACTTCTTTAATCTAATCTGCTATTGCTAAAACTACTTTGAGCAACATATTTCCTTGATAAACACTTAAATAATTCCCAGTCTGACTTTGTTATGCTACAGAAATGACTTATTTGATCATTCACGGAGAACCAGACAAGCCAGGACATATCTAACTAGGCTGTGACACAAGCACTTATGCAGGTCATTTCCTCAGGAGAAACATCCATTGTGACCGCATTAGAAACATATACAAATCAGGAATTTTGAACTTTTTTAAAGGCCAAAAGACTCTAATTTGGTAACCTACCTATCCCTCTTCTGCCTCCTTGTTCCAAGTTGCAGACCATGTCAATAAGAGCCACTTCCAAGCACAGCTGAGACTCTCATCACCTTTCCAATTATTTGGATTTCAGTGCGACCTCTCTATTTCCTCATTACAAAAATGAGTTATCTTGCCTACCAGTTGCTTCTGGAAACAAGATTTTTGCAGTCTTTATCACATCTGTTTTTCCTATATCTTAGGGTGATGTTTAAGAGTCTATTCTATATTATAATGCTTCTGAGTAGTAGGTAATGTGACGTATTTATGGGATAATAATTGCAATTAACAATAAAGGAATAATATTTTAAAATAAATAGTTTTAATAATAGCAGTCACTTGAAAAATAGACTACGAGCAAATAATGATTTAAATAAGGGGAAAATGCTGCTTTGATTCATAGTATTCCAATATTTAATAGGGAGGATATTTTTATGTCTTCCTTTTAAACTTAATTTGGATGTAGTTGTTTTATTTTCACTTATTGGTATCCTGCTTTTATTGACAATATCTGAGGATGGATGGCAGTAATGTAAAATAAGCACCAATAAAGAATGGATAATGAACAACTTTTGAGAAAAAATCGATAAAACCATCGCAAAGCAAAAAGAGCTAGGGATTCTATCACATTCTTGTATAGTGAGTTTATCCTAAGCATATTTCATTGTAGGAGCTCCCACCAAGTTCAGCAGAATTCCCAAATAAGTGAGGCTTGCAACTATTCTATTCTAGACTATTCCATACTTTGCATATAAAATCTTTTCAAAAGTAATACGATAAATAATGTCTTTTACATTGTGTCCAAATGTTCATACTGCTAAGGAAAAAGAAAAGACTCTCCAAATTTTGATCTACAGAAATAATAAAAATAATAATAGAAGGTCAACTCCTTCATACTAATGTTCTCGTAACACCCTTCCCTTCCCCATTTGAACTTTAAAACCTACAATTCCTTCCTCTTAATTTACTTCAATTTTAGCCAAATTATGTTCGCCTTTTAAAAACAACAGCTGAGCAGACAGAATTGCTCTGATCTTTCCTTCCCCAAGTAATTCAAGAAGATTGAATTCAAGTACTCATCTTTGGTAGGGATGCAATCTTCCAGCTAAATAAAACTTCAACTTGTTCAGAATAAAGTTATGGCTTTGGAATATTAGCCATGGTGCTTGTTCACAAATGCTCCAGAAGACAGAAATTACAGTTAGCCCTCAATGTATGACCACCATTGGGCCCAAAATTTATACTGCTAAGCAAGACAGTTATGCCCCATTTTACAACTTTTCTTGCTACAGTTGTTAAGTGAATCACTGCAGTTGTTAAGTTAGTAACCCAGTTGTTAAGTGAATCTGGCTTCCCCATTGACTTTGCTCATCAGATGTTTGCAAAAGGTGAACATATGACCCCAAAACACTGCAAATACCTGCCAAATTCCAAGCCTCCTAATTTTGATCAAGTGACCAAGGGGATGCTGCAATGTTCGTAAGTGTGAAAAATGGTTATAAGTCACTTCTTTTCAACATCGTTGGAAACTTCACTAAATGAATGGTTATAAGACAAAGACTACCTATACTTCTAATGGGTTGAATTACAAGTGTCTAAATAGATGGGAGACTTTGCAGCCTTCATACAGAGGTCATGTGTTAGGGAATTTTCAACACTGACCATTTCAGCATTGAGCAGAAAACTTTGAGCTGGAGAAAAGTCCTGCTATAAAGGCTACAAAGCAATCTCCAAGGAAATAGTTTTTAGAACCAAGATTAGTCCAAGTATCTAGAAGTTGGGACAGAAAATCCAAACAACATGCACAATCACAAACAAAGTTAACTCTATGGAATGGGAAATTCTTCTGTGACTCTTGTGCTATATAGCACCTCTTTCTTTTAAAGAGCTTTAAACGGGCAATGGTACCTACAGTAAAAACTTGTGTCCTGTTGTTGCTACATGGATGTGTTTAAGAACAGGAGAGTCCTTGGGATCTTCTAGCTCCAGCATAGAAATGTCTCGGACCATCATATATGCAGGATACATTCTGGGAGCTAGAATCACTCATCAAAATGTATCATGGAGCCAGATGCTGATCTAACTACTGTACTTGTAGAGGAACTGGCTCTAAAAATCAAAGAGATTGAAAAGAATATGAAAAGAATGCTAGCCAATTGGATTTTATAGGTGAGATTGGCTTCTCTTTCTGGGTGCCTTTCATAGCAGGCCCCTAATTGCGGAATTTGTTCCAGCCACTGTTACTTCCATAGAGCAAGGTAAACCAATACTGAGAAGTATAAACTTTGAATGGGCTTGGCATTGCCTTCAGCTATAAAAGGACAAGTTAAGCTTGACCATCTTGTTTCTCCTTCCACCCAGCTCCAGTTGTGGTGACCAATGTCATTTTGGATAAGCGGAATGACAGCAGCCTTTCTGTGACTTGGCTCCCTTCCCGTCTTCGCAGCCAGAGCTCTGTGAACTACGAGGTTTTGTACTTCGAGAAGGTGAAGTGTGCTGTTCTATTGTCCTCCAACAAAACCTATAAGACCGTCCCTTTGATGTGGAGCCCTTTGCATCTCATTTTGACTCTTAGAAAGCAATTCTGGTTGTTTGATTTCACAGGGAGAAGAAAAACACTACACTGTTCATCATCTTCAGAAACCTCAAGTAACCCTGGGCAACCTGCAACCTGACACAGCCTACCTGCTGCGTGTGCGCTCCATCACACCGTTAGGACCTGGACCATATTCCCAGGAACAGGAATTCCGTACTCTGCCACAAGGTTGTCTTTTCATATCCCAATTCTGTGTTGAGGGATATTTGTAGCTCAGTGATTTAAGAAGCCAGTTCTGAGGCAAGAGACCATCCAAAATGGAACTGCATTTGGGGGGGAGGGGGGAGGGCATTCTCTTTTCATGCTATTTTTTTTAATTATAAACTATTTATTTCTCGAAATTAACATTTATAACCAAATAATTTTGTTGTATTTTAATTATATTTTTAATTATAAAATTTTACAATTATAATTTACGTCATGTTTTATAGCTAGGTCAAAAAAAACCAGCTGTTGATGGAAACAGTTTTCCCATGAGGAAAAGATAAATTTCCCTCCTTCCCCTGTATTATTTAACCTAGAGCAGGAGTGTCAAATTCATGTTGTCATGACGGCATCACATGATATATCGTGAGTTTTTTTTCCCTTCGCTAAACCGGGCATGGATGTGGCCAGCATGTGATGCATCGGGCTCATGGGCTGGGAGTTTGACAGCTCTGCCCTGTGGTGAAAACAGTCTCAGTATTAATAGAATTCCTGGAGAAAATCTATTTATATGGTTTCTAAGAATAATTCCAACTAAATGGTTAATCTAGTTATTCAATTAATAAACATTTTAAAAGCTTCAGTACCAATTTTTACAACAGCGGACTTACTGAAATTGATCAGGTTGTCTGTGGTCTGATGCAATCAAATCAGAGGTGATATTCAGCAGGTTCTGACCAGTTCTGAAGAACCGGTAGCGGAAATTTTGAGTAGTTTGGAGAACCGGCAAATACCATCTCTGACTGTCTCTGCCCCCATCTATTCTTTGCCTCCCGAGTCCCAGCTGATTGGCTGGGTCTTCTTTGGTTGCCCTGCACAGGAGAATGCAGCTGGAAAGCACGTTAGTAGGATGGGGAGGGAATGGAGATTTTACGGCATCCTTCCCCTGCCATGCCCACCAAGCCACACCCACCAAGCCATGCCCACCAAACCACGCCCACCAAGCCATGCCCACAGAACCGGTAGTAAAAAAAATTGAATCCCACCACTGAATATCCATATAAAGCCTCTGATGTGTTGCACTAAAGAAAGCAACAATGTATGTGCCAAGAATTAAATATGTGAGGCTGCTCCTGCCACTGAAATGGATTGGATTTCAACTGCCTGGATTTGTCCCTGAATTTATCTTGGGAAGATTTCATAAACAGATTGTTCTTATGTTCTTCCCAGAACAGAGAGAGAGGAACTGGCCCAAGGTCATCCATCTGCCTTTGTATCTAAGACAGGACTAGAATTCAGTCTCCCAGTTTCTAGTTTGATGCCTTAACCAGTAAGTCTCCCAAAAACTGAATTGGAGAAAGATTAATGTTCAAATTAAGAACTCCGGATTTACTGCAAATGTATTCAGATGTGCATGCTAGCTCTGTATCATATATTACCAATGGCCATTACTGTCTTCTTTCAAATTTATTTTGCCATTTTCATGGCACTGGACAGCAATTTCTGTTTGCCATAAAAAAATTACCTCAAAACAAGCTGCAGATATTTTCATGGATTTGTTTCTCTCTTAGCATAAGCAACTGTACCTGCCAAATCATTGAAATAAATAAGCCAACTAGTGACAACTTGTGAGCCATGAACTGCTGCAAGGGCTCTGCAGAGAAACTAAGACAGATGCTCATTCTGTATTTTTTTATAAACATTGCATTAATTCAATTCTGTATTTTATTTCTACAACATAAAATAATGACATAACCTCAATTCTATTTAATCAGGAATCAGCAATTAGAATAGTAATAATTTTCTTTCTAGATTTAACAGACTGCAAGGTAAAAATAGCTACTTGATTACTAGTATAAGAAATATTCACTCTTACAGAAATTAATCATCCAGAACTATGACCCAGCTGTTTGCTGGTGGTGGTGTTCTCATCGCTCCATAAAGTGTCAATATTAAACATAGTGTTTAATATTATCCACTTGACCCTGACTAAAGGAGCAAAGGCCTTGTTTCACTGGAGATTTAGGGAATTTTCCCCTGAAGGAGTGCCGAAGGCAGGGTTCGCAAACATGGATGGGTAAATACCTTCCTTGGGTGTATACTCATAAGGACAGATAAATATCAAGAAAAGGCCCCGACTTTCTTTTAGCAAGGTGAAAGAAAGAGGTAAACTTGGACGATTGAATTGAATTCCATCACCATTATTCATCTTACAAGGCATCCCATTGAAAGAGTCAGTTACCAATCTCTTCCTTGTCCCAAAGCTTAAGGTTCTGCAATAAAGTCAGAGAATACAGCCAAAGGATTCCAGAAAGTATATTTTGTTATTGGCATTACCCATGGTTATGCCTAATGCAAGATTTAATACAATAGTCATCATCCAACAAATTTCTTGAAATATTTTAGCATTTTTAAGTGAACTCTAGTGCAGATCAAGGGCTATCCTCTTTCTGTTTTATATGGACAGTAAGAATATCCCAAGGAACGCTGAGTTGCCCTCAGAAAATTTTCCCGGATTGCCTCTAATTTAGCATTTTGCATTCTCTGTCCTATATAACTGCTGAGGACATCCCTGTTCTTGAAATACTCTTAAGAATGGGAATTATTAATTGTCCTCTTTAGAAAGGAGTCCAAAGGGCAGACTAGAGTCTTTCCATGTTATGTTTCCATCTTAGAAAGAAGAGGTACATAGTTGTCATATGTTGCCATAATTTCCAACCTGTCTTCTATGAGAATTTCCAAAAAAAAGAAATATTGATTTATGACCAGAATTTCCATTGCTAAGCAAGGTGGTTGTTAAGTGAGATATACCCAATTTCATTACCTTTTTTGTCGTGGTTGTGAGGCAAATCACCCTGGCCATTAAGTGAAACTAATGGTCAATAAATGAATCCAGCTGCCTCCATTGACTTTGCTGGTTAGAAGCTAGCTGGGAAGGTTTCAAATGACAATCACATGACTGCAGGATGCTGCAGCTGTCATAAATATATGCTGGTTACCAAGCACCCACATTTTGATCATGTGAGGCCATGGGGAGGCTGCAACAGTCACAAATGCAAAGACTGGTTGTAAGCCACTCTTTTCAGTGCTGCTACAACTTGGAACAGTTACCAAATGAATGGTTGTAAGCCATGTACCAGCTTTATTGGCTCTGAATAAGGTATACTGATGTTTAGAGTGCCAGATTAATTTTTAATAAGGAATGAAGTGAAAACTTTGCTTCGTGTTGTGGATTTAATACCAGTTTTGAAAGCAAAGAACCAGCCAAAGGATGAAAAGTGTGTTGTCCTTGTGCATTGCAAGGAAGAGGCAAATACAGTTGCATCTCATTTTCTCTCTCTTTCTGTTGCACTTTCCTATATCCAGATGTACTATTATTACTGAAGTGTTATTTAAAAATTCTGCCTGCAGTGTTGTCATCATGAACAAGATACATTAACCTCATGGCAGCTGTCTTTTTAAGGATATGATCAAAATATAGAGTTTTCAAAAATAATTTGACTTTGTCCCAGATGATGTTGTTTAAACTTTAAAGTGCAATGAAGTAAATAAGTAGCTCAGAGCAAAATAACAATTCAAAACAAGACTGAAAGAATTCCCATGCTAGATACTTTCAGCTCAGCTCCATGCTTTTGTGATCCCTTGCAGGGGTGAGATGCTACCGGTTCTGCCGGGTTCTACAGACCCGGTTCTGCCGGGTTCTACAGACCCGGTAGCTCTGAAGAGCAGCAGACACCAAACCGGTTCTGTGTTTGCTGCTGTTTGGCCCACCCACCTGCCCATCTGGGCTCTTACCTTTATTTCCTGCTTTTTCAACCTCAGCTGGTTTGTGCGACACAGCTGACGTTGAAAAAGGAGGGGAAAAAAGGCTTTTCAAATGTTGCGCACCTGCGCACAGCGCTTTTCAACTGCTGGGCAACACAGCCTAAGGTTATTTTACATGTGCGTGCAGCGTGTGTCAGGCAAAACATAGTCACCAAAATGGTAGTAACACCAGTTGAATCCCACCACTGATCCCTTCTTATTATTTCTTTTTGGGCAGCTGAGCCAACATTTGATGAACTGTTTACAAAAGAAATGCTGTGAAGCTGGCTGCAACTGGAAACTTGGAGCTCTGCAAAATTTAGGGATATCTTATTTCACCATTGGAGATAATACTTCCCCCCATCCCCACCCCCTCTACTCCTCCTGACTCCTGAGCTACATCTGCCCTAACAGGCCTTCTAAGTGGAATGTTCAGTGTTGGCTTTGCAGCTCTCCTCAGTAGCCCAGACCAGTGAAAGGGAAAAGAGATTATGGCTGTTTTGCTCTTTTTGTATCAGCTGCCAAACAACATGCAAAGTGCCAGACTTTAGGGAGATTAGGAGACTTTTGCTCCAGCAGCCTCTAAGGCATTCAAGTTAGAAGAGTAATTTTTTACATCGTTTTCTGAGTCAGCAGAAGTTAAGGCAATCACAGATGGCTTCAAAGTACTTTGGTGATTGGAGAGAAGGAAGTAATGGCAGCTAAAAAGTCTCTTAATGAAAATACTTTTCTTTTGGCAACAGAACTGCCACATAATTTACACAGCAGCTATGTTTGTCATCGACAGGGAATCATGCCAGTTTCTGCAATAAAATATGAAGAGCAAATAAAAACCTATGAGCCCTGATTATATGGCTTCTTGATGCCAATTGACTGCATATTTAGGGTTGTTCCATTGTTTTCCACACATATTCATTTCCCTGGGGTCCATCATTGTAGCTGCCTATGCTAAATACAGTTGTGGTATGAAAGTCCTCTAACATCCATATGGTTCCCTTTATGACAATTTAAGCAAGGTCAGAGGAACAAGCATGGCAAAAACCACCAATGATTGTTTCTGTAAATGGAATTAGGAGAACAACCTAAAGGAAGAATTACCCATAAGGCAGTCGTTGCTAAGAGCATTATTTGAGATCTGGTCAAACTACCCACTTACAAAAGCTTCAATATTCCTCTTGAATATAAAGAATTCAGATAAATTTAGCATTTCTATTTTGGGCGTAGACATCATCACTGCTTATTTCCATCAATTCTTCTAATCACCTGATGCATCAGGACTTTATAAATAAACCAGAACCGATTGCTAAATAGTGCAACCAATTTGATGTATTGTGCTTTAAAACTATTTCTGTAAACGTATTAAAGCATGGAGTGTGTCATGCAAAAATATATGCAATATCAAGTGAAATGGAAACATGGATTAACATTAAAAATAAAAATAAACGTATACATAGCCCCAATAATCCAGGGTCCATACATTATGAAACAGGTGGTAAGGCCATTATTAAACCTTATGGAGCATTCTGCAGTTTTAATGTTGAAATCCAGTACATAATCCTAATTCTTATCTGAATAAATGTGTTTTAATATCTGTTTATAAATAGATTTTCTTGTTCTAGTGAAGGGATGTCTGTAATTCGTCCTTTGATCTTGCAGACACTGGTATGCTGCCTGGAGGAGTGATTGTGTCAATCATCTCTGGAATCCTGTTGTTCCTTGCAATGATTATAGGACTTATCATCTTTCGTCGAAGGTAAAGGCAGCAGTTCCCAAAAGAAGAGGCTATGTGTATAAGGGTTGTCACCAAAGACAGAAATTTGCTCTGTTCTATTCCCTGCTTGCTTATAGCCTCTATTTATGTTTATTCTTATTCTTCAGACGAGCTCATCATCACCGAGCACGACCATGTCACAATGGCTACAATCGAGGTGAGGCTTCAGTTGTTGTTGTTTTAAAGGCAGATGGCAAAGATCTGCATTCTAGAATTCAAGCACAGTGATCTCTTCCAGTCTTTAGAATCTTCAGAAGTTTTCCTAACATGGGTGGCAGGGCAATTGATATTGCAAAAAATCGTATTTGTGGGATGCCAGTTGCAAAAGACTGTTATATGCAGAGGTGGTATTCAGCAGGTTCTGACCAATTCTGGAGAACTGGTAGTGGAAATTTTGAATAGTTCGGAGAACTGGCAAATCCCACCTCTGACTGGAGATTTTACAGGAGTCTTCCCCTGTCACACCCACCAAGCCATGCCCACAGAACCGGTAGTAAAAAAAATTGAATCC